>CM070714.1:33421046-34621046 GCA_036346275.1 Otatea glauca
CCTTCCCGGTCTTTACGACAATATCGCCGACATACGCCTCAACGCTGCGGCCGATCCGGTCATCAAGCACGCTTGCATACATCGCTGGTATGTAGCGCCCGCGTTCTTCAGCCGAAGGGCATTGTGACATAGCGTAACCAGCCGAACGGAGTGATGAAGGAAGTCGCGAGCTGGTCGGACTCCTTTAGCGCAACCGTGGTAGCCCGAGTAGGCATCCAGAAGGAAAGAGACTCGCACCCAGCCGTGGAGTCGATGACTTGGTCGATGCGAGGTAAGGAATGGGTCCTGGGACATGCTTTGTTGAGACTCGATAGTCAACACACATTCTCCATTGCCCGCTCTTCTTTTTACAAGTACAGGTTGGCTAGCCACTGTGGTGGCGACCTCTTTACAAACCCCGCCGCCAAGAGTTTGGCGATCTCCTCCTATAACCTCGCGCTTTCCTCGTCGGCGGCGCAGCGTTGGGCGGCAGCTTTGAGCCCGGTCTGACGCTCAAGGAGTGCTCGGCGACCTCCTTTGAATGCCCTGCATGTCGGAGGACCTCCATGCGAAGACATCTTTGTTAGTGCGAGGAAGTCGACGAGCGCTTTCCTATTTGGCGGGAGCGTGGCTTCGACCGCGACGGTCTTGGTCGGATCACGTGGATCGACCGTGACCTCCTTCGTGTCCTCGCTGATTTGAGCGATCCCGCCGATTTGGCCGGATTCGGGACGGACTCGCGGCTTCCTCCCGAGCTTGTTGAGTTTCGCAGGCAACGATCGCCGAGGCGAGCCTGCGCACCGCCCAGGCGCGATTGAAGGCAGCTGGAAAGACGATGCCGCTGAATGACCCATGCGGTCCGCATCTTCGACTGAGGTAGGCGTGGCCGGGATCGCCATGAACTTGGCGAGCATGGCCTCCCAGATGGCGTGGTAGGCGCCGAGAAATCCACGACCTCAAGGTGAGGGTCTCGGTGCGGAAGTTTTCGGCCAGAAGGTGACGCGGCGAGTCGACCGGCCGAGCGGACGGGCTTGTCGCCCGGATGACGCCATGGAAAGGTGCCTTGCTTGGCCGGAGGCTTGAGCGCGGACCCCATAGCGCCGAACGCCTCAACGTAGAGGATGTTAAGGTCACGCTTCGCCCATCGCGACCTTCGTGAGGCGCCGTTCGACGACGGGTCGACCACCACGGGTACCTCTACCGTGGACGCGATCGGTGATCGATTCGATCAAAGGTGATCGAACTCGACCACCGAAGATATTGGGGACGCCCGCGCGCGTGGTGGACTCGCGGTAAGCGAGCTTGAGCGACGCTTGCCGGCGAGAGCAAGCCGGCCTCAGAAGATCATGAGGCACCGTCGGGCTCGGGAACTCGCCGTCGCCTTCTTCTCCGCTGTTCGGGAGCGCGGCGCGGCTTCTTTCCTTTGCTTCGCGGTGGGGACGCTTAGAAAGATAGCGCCTCAGACTTCGCAGCCTTGGTGATTTGTGCTTGACGGATAACCCATGGTTCGGGCATGGGCCGCCCATCAATTTCTCGGCGGTGAGGCGACGGCCGGTCGCAGCGCCTGCTAATGTATGGCGGTCGACCGTGGCGACCACTCTTCGGGTCTCACGGACCGCTTCGCGCCGCCTGGCTTGTCGGGCGGCTTCGGGAGACCCGATTTGGACGCGGGCCTCTGGCTGGGCCTTTCTCCTTCAAAATAGCCCCTCGACGGCCGCACGAGGCGTGGTTGGTGGCGATGTCGAGCTCCTTGGTGGTCCTGGGCTTGGCGGCCAGCTTGTGCACCAAGGCCTTGCAGGAGGTGTCAGATGAAGGCTCCCACGACATCGGGCGCGGAGATGTCGGGAGGCTCAGACCTTGGCGGAAAACCTCGGATGTAGTCCCGAGAGTCTCCGGGCCGCCGCTTGCCTCTGTGTCCCAGGAGTTACTGTGGCGCTATAAGTGCCCGGAAGTTACTGACGAAGAGATTCTTCAAGTCACCCAGTTCGACAGCTTTGAGGCGTGTACTCGAGCCGAGCTCGAGCCGAGTCCGCGAGGTAGATGGGGAGGCTTGGATGATGAAGAGATCATCTGCCGCTCCCCCCAAGACGCGAGCGGTAATCTTGACGCCGACACAGGTTGGTGGCCCCGTGTACTGGCAATGTTGGTAGGCGCCGGAATCGGGCGGGAAATCACCTGGCGGATCCCTTGGCAAAAGCCCGTGGTCAGGGACCATCGTGGCTCGAGCCGCTGATAGTGGCGCCACCATCCGCAACACGTGAGTGGGGCGTCCTCCGCCATCTTTCTTCGTGCCTCGAGGGTGGCGCGGATGTCGAGGCATTACCGAGGCGCCGCGCCGCGGGTGCGTGAGGCCCGGGTGGTTCATGGTGCGGGGTCGCGATCTTGGCGCGCTCGCGCGGCCTCCATGCGGGATGGTACGGGCGGTGGCGGAAGGAGCCGCAGGTGTGATAGGGCCGTGACGGTCAAGGCGCTCCACCACCCCAAGAAGGTTCTCGTAGGTAGCTCGGCCTCGGGTTTGCGGGCTCGGAAGGCCTCGAGCAAGATTGCATGCGGCCGCAGCCACGCTTTGGCTTGCGTGAGGAAAACGGGGCGCTTTGATTCGCCCCCAACGTGGTGCTCTTGGCGCGCGCCGTCTGCGTCGCCCAAAGACTCGCTGGCTTGGCGGGCAAATCCTGCTCGGGTTGGCTCGAGCCGGCCGAGCTTCGACCTTTCGCTCCTCCGCTCTCCGCGTTAGCTTAGGGCTCGCAGTGTAGGCGAGCTGGCTCGCAAGGCCACACTGGTATTCCCCCTCCCGTGCCTCGGTCGCCGGACGAGGACCGTCAGAGCCGCGGTGGCTACGCCAATCGGCCTGCCGCCACGTTGCACTCGCGAGTGCGCTCATGGGGCGGATACTCCGTGTCGGAGCTGGAGCCGTGGCCGGAAGAGTCTTCCAAAGAACTCGTGGACCCGAGGTTGGCATGTAGTGACCATAGCTACAAGTCGTGGCGGCGGGAGGTGACGGATCTCTGCGCGAGTTCGGAGGGGCTTTCGCCAAAGGAGGTATGCGCTCCTCGAGTTCCGGCTTTGGGGCCATTCGCGGGCGCTCAAGCCGGAGTGGGACGGGCTGCGGAGATGGTGTCCGGGCTCGCAGCGCGCCTCCGGGCAGCGGGGATGAGCGTGAGCTCTCCCTCCGAGGTGACGGTGAAGCTGAGGGAGCCGAAGCGGATCTGGCTCCCGAACACAGTCATGCCGTCGTTGGAGAAGAATGCCATCAAGGAGACGAATGGGAATCAGGATCTTTGCTGAAGACGCGCAAGCCCTACTGCAAGCGCTATAACCGTCGGGCGCTTGCGAGCAAGTAAATTTGTAAGTCTAAGAAATTTGCGCGTTCCGCTCCTGAATGGTTAGACCACGAGTCCAAGATGTATCTTGGTTCGGCCAAGGTCCCTCTCCAGTCGTGCGTTGGTGTTGTATTCATCGGGGGGTGCGGATCGCACGAAGTTTTTTACAAGCGAGAGGTGGAGCCTCAACACTAGAATGATCTAAACTTAGCTCTCGAAGGAGAAGAAAAGAAGAAGAGGAAGAAGAGGAAAAAGCTCTCTTGTAGCTCTTACTGCATTGCCTGTTAGGAGGTTCCTGCCTCCTTTATTCAGATCTGAAGGCAGGTTACATCGAGAATTGGCGAAGTGCCGGCGAGCTACTTTAGGGCTTCGGTCTTGCCCGCCGTCGGCCAATCGTTCGCCGATCGGTCGCTTGCTCGCCGACGTGTCGCCGCTGCGAGCCTATCTTTGGGTCGGTGGTCTAGCCGGTCGAGCGGTTAGGTAATCCTCGGGAAGTGGCGTAGGCGCTCTCATGATCCATGTGGGTCTTGGCGTAGTCGCGTGTAGCGTTGGAGTTGCCTCGGGAGAGCGTGTCCTTGCACCGTGGGTGGGTGGTTGATGGGACAGAGACGTGGCTTCAGCAGCTATCAAACTCGTCTTGGGAAGGACCACCGCCTCGCTCGATCCGCCGAATGACCGTTCGTGGGGCATGTGGCCTTAGGTTGACACGCGGGACTCCGATCGCGCGACGCGCTCGAAGTCGGAGTCGCGGGATCCCGCCCATTGCGGGGTCGGAACCCTGCTGAAGTCGGAGTCGGGGATCCGAGTCCATTTGCGGGGGCGGGAACCTGGCGAGTCGGAGTCGGGACCGGTCGGGAATGGTCTCCTGAATGGTCTCAGTAGGCATTTGGAGTAGCGGCGGGGACGGCTGTTTAGCTTAGCTGGGCCGTATTCGAGGCCGCTGCTAACGCTCCAGGCTTTGCTTGTTGCAATTGGGCGTTGGTGCACCTGTTTTATGAGTATTCGTCACCAAGCTTGTCGTCGACCAAGTCATGAAGGCGCGGAGCCAGAGACGCCGTATGGCAACAGATCTTGTCGAAGTGCGCGGGCTCAAAGTGCGGTTCAAGGGCTTCGAGCTTCACCATAGCTACAAGCGCTACAATAGCGGCGCCGACCACAGCTAATCGGCCTCCGTGAGCCGGTCCCGCCGGATCTTCGTCTGCGACCTCTGCGGCCTTCCATCCGGTGGGCGGTGGAACGGTCCCCAAACCTACCGAAGACGGCCGTCGCCCGCCGCCCGGCAGCGGTCGGGCGTGAACTGGCGGGTCGAGCCACGGCGTGCAACCGAGTCCGACCGAGAAAGCCATTCATAGATCGTTTGACGGACGGGTCTCGCCGCGAGACCGGCGAGACCGAGGCGCCTCGCCGGCGAGCAAAGTCTTTCGTCTGGTCGGTCGGACCTTTACAAAAGCTCCCGGTCCTCCAAAAGTGCATTCGCCGACCAAGGAAAACAAGCTGGCCGGACGACATACAATGAATTTGCGGTCACCACGCCGCTGCGCCGATCTACGGTGGGAAAGGCCTTTCGGCAAGGTTTCTATTGGCCGACCGCCATATCCGACGCGGAGCACATCGCACGCACCTGCGAAGGATGCCAATTCTTTGCCAGGCAGACACATCTGCCAGCTCAGACCTTGCAGACAATCCCCATCACGTGGCCTTTTGCAGTTTGGGGCTCGATCTGGTCGGGCCTTTCAAGAAAGCGCCGGGCTTTACCCATTTGCTCGTCGCGGTGGACAAGTTCACCAAGTGGATAGAGGCCAAGCGGTCGTGGCGTCACGTCGGCACAAGCGGCCATCTTCTTCCGCGACATAATCTTTCGATTCGAGTCCCAAACTCCATCATCACCGACAGCGAACGCGGTTCACGGGAAGGAATTCCTCGAGTTCTGCGATGACTTCAACATCTGCGTCGATTAGGCGGCCGTGGCCCATCCGCGGACCAACGGCCAGTCGGCGCGCAAAGCGGCATGATCCTTCAAGGGCTCAAGCCGCGGATCTTGATCGGCTCAAGCACGGCGGGGCGGCCGAGCGGCCGAGCTACCCTCCGTCCTCTCGAGTCTACGGACCACGCCGACCGGGCGACCGGGTTCACACCGTTCTTTATGGTATACGGTCTTTGGGCCGTCTTGCCGACGGACTGGAGTATGGCGCCCAAGGCGCAAGCCTTGAGGAGGCTCGGGGCTCGCCGCACAACAAGACTCCGTCGACGGATCGGCGAGGCGCATGACGTGGCGAATCTGCGATCGGCGGTATCAACAAGCTCGCGGCGTTATCACGCCGCCCGAGTTCGAGGCGATCTTTGATCTTGGCGACTGGTCTGCGTCGGGTCGAACCGGCGAGGATAAGCACAAGTATCGCCCGCACAGGAAGGCCCTTCACCGTCGTGCAGATCCTCCTACTGGCACCTTTCGGCTCAAGGACACCGGCGGCGCATCCTTCCAAATGCATGGAATATAGAAAAGTTAAGGCGATTCTATCCTAAACTCTTTTCCTCTTCCTAGCATGCTCTTTACTTTCTTCCTTTCGAGCACACGGTCGCCATGCGACGACTGAGGCTCGCCCTTGGCGCCCCGTTCGGGTGCTCCCTCGGCGCTATGCGGGTTGATGACCCAACCGACCACAAGGTCCTTCGGCGGTAACCCTTCGACCCAAGTGCTCGACTTACGCCCGGCGTGCTATGATTGCTAACACTGCGGAAGAAGGAAGTACCGAGTGAAGTGACCTTTGGGTCGGCGAGGAACACTCCTCCCACATACGAACTCGGTGTCTCACGCGCTTATGAGGGTCGTGACCCGACTGGTCATGATGTCTATCCCGGCGGTAACCCTCTCAACCCAAGTGTTACGACCTCGCCGGCTATGGTTGCTAAGTAGCACCGCGGAAGAAGGAAGTGCCCGAGTGGAAAGATCCACAGTCGGTCTAGAACACTTCTATCCCTCACAAGTGCGCCTAATGTTGCATAGCCAAGTCTCCAATCCACCTCGCTCCTCCCAAAGCGGCCCGACCTACGCATAAGTGACCCTGTGGTCCTTAAGGTTATGGTCGGCCAAGCGCTCATCTAAATACGAAAAAGGGCGAGGGCGATTCTCGAACTTGATAAATTCAAGATTGTTTAAATAGCGGTCTTTACAATCTAAAAGGATAAAGCTAACTATATTTTTATTCTTCTTGGCGGGCGGCCGGTGGCGAGGCGGAGAGTTGGTGCCTCGGCTTCTGGAGGCGGCTGCGGCGGGATGCGGTGGCGATCTCGGGCGTGCGGCTCGACCGGGAGCTCAAACCGGTCGATCTCCTCGTCGATCCGGTTCCAGCTCGCCACGCTGCACCACCGCCGAGGTCGATCTGCGTCGTAATGCGAGATGGTGTTGACCGGCCGCCGAGCCGAAGCTCAGCGCAGCCGGTGACCACCGCCTCTTCTCGTCGGCTTTCGGGCGGCCGCGACGAACAAGAGGCACTCGGGCCTGCCGGCTCCAAGGATGCGATCGCGAACTTCGGCCGACCTTGCGGAGGCCTCGGATTGGCGCTCATCTCGCCCGGCCGTCCTCGCAACCTTCAACGCCGCCGGGCCTCGTCCCGCCACGATCGCCACGTCGCGAGCATCCGGCCGTTCTCTGCGCCTCGCAGCGGCGCTTCCGATTCTTCTGCGCCTCTGCGGATTGCGGAGATTTTGGATAAGTTCGCCTGTGGTCGCACCCCAAACTTAATTAAAGAATTGAGACACTTACCGACCGCGAGTTGGTCGATTGCCGGCTTCCGACTTGGCGCCTCGTATGAAGTCTTGGCTCGGCGATTCATACGGCGATCGCCGCTCGGAGCGAACCGGCGGCGTCCCCCGAGCCTTGTTTCGCTCGGTTCGCGACGCGTGTTACTGCGTCTGCGGTCCTCCTCTGCAGCGGCGATCATCAGCCTCGGTGACCTCGTCGAGAGGACTCGATTCGCCACTTCGCCCTCAAGGCCTTGGCTCCTGGCGCTCATCATGAAGGGCCTTTGTGGCCTCTTCAAATCCTGGCGGATCACCACCGCCTCCGATCGCCTAATGCCGGGGCCTCACAGGCTAGGCGCTGACTCAAGCGCGCGATCGCACTCTCCTCCGGCATTGCCGCCCGTTGACCGTTTGAGCGCCGCGAAACTCAACTTTAGCGCACGGCGAGCCCGAAGTCTTTGCAAAGCGTGGACACTCCGTTAGTCGCGGAAGAACTATCAAAATGTGCAACGAGTCGAACTTTTGGTGACTTACAGGCGTGGTGGACTTCGACCATCGTATCAGCAATACGGTGGAAGACTTGAGCAAGAGCCGGACCTTCACGGATACGCCTATCTCGACCTTCGCCCAGTAGCGCGCTTAGAAGGGCGGCCCACTCGCTCTCCTCCGCACGACCCATGACGCCCGACTCGGGATTACACGTGGCGTGCCTCGCTTCGCCGCCTGTCGCGGGCGTCGCCGTCGAGCACCATGGGCAAGGGTGACGAGGTCAACCTTCGAAACCCCGGCGACTGCGCTGAGGGCCTCGATCGGCACCTCCCCACGGGATGAGGTCGAGCACCTCGTCGCCGCCCGCCACGGCCGGGCGCGATCACCGTGGCGCCATTGTCTCATCCTCGGCAGCGATCCGTCGTCCGGTGGGGTCCCGCCGAGGCGCGGAAGTTCTTCCGGCCACGACCTCGGGTGAGGCCCCGTCCTCGGCGATCAGCGCCCTCGGACGCCGCACGCCGCGACCTCCACCGACCCGATCGAGTCACCGAAATCACCGCGCCAGTTACTTGCGGCCGAGCGACGCGACGCCCACGGTCACCCCAAATATAGCGCGACGTTGCAAAGATTCAAGAGTCGCTCGGTGGCTTTGCCAAAAGAAAAATGCTCCAATAAAGAATACACTTACAAGGCCGAGGCGGGTGCGTGGCACGCGCGCCTCTTCTGCCGGCCCCATAAGGGTCAAGTCTACGGTCGCTTCCGGCCACCACCTCGGACGAGACATTTGCGACGACGCGAAGCGCAAGATCGCCCCACCTGGGATCCGTGGCCACAGGGCCCGTGATGCGCCCTCGGCCGAGTCGCGCTCGGCCGCCGATCGGCAGTCGGAAAAAACCCACCATAGGGGTGGCGGAGGCACTCCGCATTGTCGATGGAGGTTGTCCCCACGGCGGTGGTCTCGACACATCCTCGCCAGCGCGCCTTCACCGCTGCGTTTATGTTTCTTCCTCCTCCTTTCCTTCCGCTTCTTGCGGGAGAGTCGACCTCGCCGTCTTCGCCGCAGGCGCATGCGCTTCCTTATCCCGGGGCGGCGCCGGAAGACATCCCATGAGCCCCTAAGAGGATGCGGGAATGTCGGTCAAGTGCTAAGGACAAAGAAAAGAAAGCGAAAGGAATTTCAAACATCAGTTTGGCGGAAAAGCGCGAGAATGGCTCCGGGTGGCCATCCGCGGCCACCGTGGCGCTTCCGCCGAACGGCCGCCACCGGGCCTCCACCTCGACGCGGCCGGCTGGGTTACGCCATCCTCGCCGGTCGGACGGCCCCGCAGACGGAGCAGAGGTGCGGCTGTGCGCAGCGGTTGCACGCAGCATCCCCATAAAGCGCGCACAACCACGCCCCGGTGAGCCCCGCCTCGCTTTGAGCCCCCGACCGCTCCACGATCGGGGCGGCTTGTTCTTCTCCTCTTCTCGGCGCCCAGTTCCGCTCCTCCACCATGGGTAGCTCGCCGGTGAAACGAGGGGCGCTCGTGCCGACGTTTTGAGAACGAGCCATTCGAACGCCACCCTTGTTGGACGAGGCGCTTTACCTCAGTACTCCGTGCTCCGGGCGGCCGAGGGGCGAGCCACCGGGGTGCCACGGCGTCCGACGGCTTTGTCTTTCGAGCCTTGCACGGAAGAAGTGCCTCCCTGGCGCCCGGTCGGCTCGATCCCAGAAGGCCTGCGCGCGGCGTGATGAAGATGGCGATGTGGAGGACCCCATTGGGGTTGAGATGGTGCACCTCCACCTTGTAATGAGACAGGCCCCGGACGAGCGGGTGCGGCGAGGCCAAAGCCGCGCTCGAAGAACGAGGCGGGCACCACGATCTCGCCGCCCGGCGCAGGGGTGGCGGCCCGTCGGCACCTCCGGTAGGAAAGGTCTGCGGCATGAGGAAGCCCTTCTTCACCAAGCCGAAGCGACGGCCGCCTCTGGCGCGAGCACTCCGCCACGACATCTTCACGTGGGAGACAGCGGAAGGTGAGAAAGAAAGGTGGGTTTTCTTTCCTTAGCTCTCTGGTGCTTTTCTTGTTTGAGGCGAGACAGAGAAGGCAAGAAGGCGTGACCACCGAAAGCACCCAGCGGGCATATTTATAGAGGACGAGCGAACGCCGACCAGCGAGCACCCGTCAGCGGCGTCGCGCCCACCCTACGCTGTTGCGCCACCGTAACTCCGGTTTCAATACCACTCGCTTTTAATCCCCGTCATGTCAAAGCGACAAGGGCCATAAAGACGCCGCCCGAACAACGTGTCCGTAACCTCTTGGTCTCGCCTTTAGGCGGAGCAGTTGCTTCGGCGCGCGAGAAGCCCACTGGACCGTGCGGCCCCAAGGCGGCAAAGCTTTGTGGCTTGCGCCAGGCCCAACGAGGAGTCAGGATTCAAAAGGCCTACCCCGCCAGATGGGTATAAGGCCGCCAACAAAACTTGAGCAAAGGCGGTATGAGGTGAGCCCCACGGTGGGCCCTCGGTTAGGTCGGTGACGGCCTAATCACCTCTACTCGCGTCCGAGACCATACTTCACACTCTCGGGAGCTCATCAATGGCGACACCGGTGTGCTCGGCGGTGGACGACCTAGAGTCCATACGGATTGAGTAGAAAGGTTTTTATGGGTCGCCCACGGCAGGCCGGGACACCCTACTGGGACCGTCGCTCGGAAGGGTCCCCTTGGCGGGACCTCCGGGACCCACTCGGACTACCCGCTATTAGCTCCACGAGCACGGCGTTCAAACCAACGCAGTAAACGCGCCGCTCATCCTCTAGGTCCCACACTGCGGATGGGGTATACATGTGGGATAGGCGGTGGCCATTCCTCTCGCAGCCTACCCTCGCCCGACGAGGACTCGAGAAGGATGCCCCACGCCCATTCACGACGACAGAGCGAGCACTCACGTCCGGCTACGACGGTAGCGAGCACTCACGTCCAGCTCGGACTTCAGAACGAGCACTCACGCGTCCGGCCACGACGGTGGCGAGCACTCGGACACCCGAACCTCACAGAGGCATCCGGTCGTCCTACCGACCAAGACGATCGGACACGTAACCTCACAGAGGCATCCGGCCGCCCCCGCCACCAAGGCCTTCGTGTCTAGCTACGACGATAAGCGAGCACTCGGACACCCGAACCTCACAGAGGCATCCGGTCGCCTCGCCCACCAAGGCGCCCGACACCGAACCTCACAGAGGCATCCGGTCGTCCTGCCGACCAAGGCGATCGGACACCGAACCTCACAGAGGCATCCGGTCGTCCCGCCGACCAAAGCGATCGGACACCGAACCTCACGAGGCATCCGGCCGCCCCGCCACCAAGGCGATCGGACACCAAAACTTCACAGAGGCATCCGGCCGTCCCCGCCGACCAAGGCACCGTCTAGCTACGACGTTAACGAGCACTCGGACACCGGACCTCAGAGGCATCCGGTCGCCCCGCCGACCAAGCGATCGGACATCAGAACCTCACAGAGGCATCCGGCCGTCCCGCCCACCAAGGCGATCGGACACCGTAACCTCACAGAGGCATCCGGCCGTCCCGCCAGACCAAGGCGATCGGACACCGAACCTCACAGAGGCATCCGGCCGCCCCGCCACCAAGGCGATCGGAGACCAAAACTTCACAGAGGCATCCGGCCGCCCCCGCCGACCAAGGCACTGTCTAGCTACGACGTTAAGCGAGCACTCGGACACCGAACCTCACGAGGCATCCGGCCGCCCCTGCCGACCAAGGCACCGTCTAGCTACGACGATAAACGAGCCTGCCAGACCAAGGCACCGTTGTAGCTACGACGTTAAACGAGCACTCGGACACCGAACCTCACAGAGGCATCCGGTCGCCCCGCCACCAAGGCGGTCGGACATCGAACCTCACAGAGGCATCCGGCCTGCCGACCAAGGCGATCGGACACCAACCTCACAGAGGCATCCGGCCGTCCCGCCGACCAAGGCACTCGGACACGAGAACCTCACAGAGGCATCCGGCCGTCCCGCCACCAAGGCACCGCCTAGCTACGACGTTAAACGAGCACTCGAACACCGAACCTCACAGAGGCATCCGGTCGCCTGCCACCAAAGCGCCGCCCACAACGATTAAAATTAAAGCAAACTCATCGCAAAGACATTTTCATAAAGAGAATGAAAATTTCATTATAGGCCAACAGCTCGGACTTTACACGACTTTACACACAAGCCAAGCGGATACAAGAGTGGCCACGCCGCACCACAGCGCAGACTCTACCCACGCCTAGAACCTATCAAACATCCGTGCGGCATCGGTGGCACCGGCATCTTTGGTAGGCCCTTGCTCGGTCGACGGATACCGCCGCGGCCGCAAGTAACACGCCGATGCCTCACGCTGTTCGGCGACATCGACGCGGCCGCACCATTCACGGCGCGCCTTGCGCCATCGCCTCCGAAGGGCCCCTTACCACCTCGAGCCTCGGGCGGCCTCGGCGCGCGTCAACGAAGCGGCGCCACACGGTGCGGCTTCTTCCTCCTAAGCTCGGCCATCGCTGATCGAACTCACCCAAAGCTCGGCCAGAGGATCTTCTTCTTCCACCGCGACGCCATCGCGAAGCTAAAGACTAGAGGGTGTCTCAAGCCATTTGAAAGAATGAAGAAAGAGCTCTCATCTCCTTCAAGCAAGCTACAGCGCATATATATATAGGGATGAAGGGAGGCTAAGCGTCTCGAGTAAATGCGGTCTTGGAAATGAAGCGCCCTTCACCGTAACCCGGCGATCAAGAAGACGAGCAGCGTGGCGCGTAAACTATACTCGGCATGCGCAACGAGGCAAGTAAAGCCCCGGCGGTTCAAATGCCCCGCCAAACTCCGGGACGCCGTCGGATCCAACGGCACACCGACGGAATCGCTAACCGGATCGGCCGGACCGATCGACCGAGCCCGCCACCACTTTCGCCCAAGTTCAACCCCAACCGACCGCAGAAATCGCCGGAGTTCGGGGCTCTGACGAATACTAATAAAAGGATACCCCAACGTACCAAGCAACGAGCCGTGGCCTCAAGCATATCTCCACCCAGCAGCGCGCGCGCCCACCACCGACCGATCGCTGCGAGAGCACAAGAAGACATCCGCTCCTCCCGACGGATCCCCGACTCGGCCGGACGGCGCCTCGACCCTCTTGGTGGCGGGATCTCCGACTCCAACCGAACTAGGGTGACGGACGCCGAGGGCGCGTGTCGTCCTCATCGACCTACCGCCACGCACTTCCGAATGAGGTCAATCGAGTGACTATACAAGGGCGGTGGCTCCTTCCCAAGAAGATCCGTGATCGCAGAAGACAAAGCTTCGGCCCATCAACCGGCCACGACAAGATGAGCGCACGCTCCCTCCCGAGGCAGCACCAACATCACGCACCGCAACGTCAGCATTCGCAAGGGTCACAGAGGGCAAGTACGCTATTTCCCGGGGAATACCTAACCTCCCTGACCACCAAGGCTACCAACCCAGCAGAGGCAAAACGGGTGGCGACCAGTCCACAGGACGAAGGACCGGAGCTCCTAGCATAGGTCATCTCGCTCTTCCCCCCAACTCTCGATGTAACCTGCCCCTTCCTTCTGTATAAAAGGAGGCAGGACTAAACGATTCAAGAGAAGAGAGGGAGACATAAGAACACGAGGAGACTAAGTCATTTAGGGGCCTCGTCTGTAAAAACATAGTGCAAAAAGCAATACAATACGGCCATCTGAACTGGAGTAGGGACTTTCAGCCCGAACCAGTATACATCTTGGACTCATGAGTCTAACCATTCAGGGAGTGGAACGCGCGACCCCCTAGACTTACAAATTTACTTGCCGGCGCTCGAAAACGCCGACACTAAGTTATTGAAAAGATAAAAGGTGTGGAGGAAGTAAGATTAGCAGTTAAGAGAAGAACCAGAGTAATTTAGCATTGGAGGACAAGTTGGAACAAATGCCCGCACCAACACACAAGGACAGATGACATGTGTTTTGTCAATGATAAATAGTCGCTGTAGTTGAAAATTATGGTTGCAGGTGCACAATGCACTACTCTACTCCAAAGGTCTAGCCATATATATTCCTAAATCATGTTATCAACATGGTGGGTATTAAAAAAGTAATTAGCATAGTATTTTGTGAAATTTTCTTTTAGGTTCGTATTGTGTATGAAAATATCGAGCTGATAGTATAGCACCGCTCTAATTTTTGTGAGAACGCAAATCCTTCAAAATCGATGCGAATATTAAGGAAAACAATATAATTTATCTGAAACCCTTACCAAAACACTCATTCCAAAACATATTTTTAGTTCATGACCATTCATGGTGGGAGTACATCTTTTCTTCCATTTTAAAAATGTATTTGACCATATGTGATCACATGTAGTTTGATCTTTCTAAAATCCAGATAGTTTCGTAGAAATATCTAGATACTTTAGATATTTTATTTGAAGGGATTTGATGGTGCTAGTGGTTATAAGAATCTATATAGTCATTTGAATAAAAAAATATATATCGTTTGCAAGAGTTGATTTTGGTTTGCAAATATTTACATTTTATTTTTCAAAGCAATATGCTCGACAAAATATTCATGATAATTGTTATTCTCATGGAGAGGTAAATCATTAATAAAGACAACAAATGTCAAAAAAAAATGTACTAATTCATTTTCTTTGTGTGTAAAAAAAAATTATGCGATATGCTAACATATAAAATAAGAATAGAAAATAATGTTAGAATTAATATCTGTTTAAGAACAAAATCCACCTTTGTGTTGTCGCCTAAAGTTGTAATAGTTTTATTCTAAAAAACTTTGTAATTGTGTTATCACCGAATAAAGTGTTAGTATTAACTTATTACTTAGAAAAATAATTGTTATTGACTTTTAACGGACTTAGAAATGTGACTTTTATCTTTAGTTTTAGACAGGGACTAGGGAGTAGTGCACTGCAACGGACTTAGAAATATTGACTTTCTAAAAATATGTAGGCGAGGTGAGGGAGCACTCAACTATTGTAGCAATGTGAAAACTACCATTTCTACCGATTTTATTTACCCCGGTGAGAGGGGCTTAACCGGGATAGAGGGGAGGAGTGCGGCGGCGACCGCAGGGCAGTGAGGGTGGCGCGAGGGGTAGGTTTGAGCGCGTGCGTTAAGGGCTTTTTGGTTTCATGGAAATAGACGTGGGTTTGTTAGGGAAACGGGAGATCTGATGGTTAGCTAGAAATTGCCTTGTTGACGTAGAGAGACTGGATGTAGTGAAGGGAAACCATAATTTTTCCCTAGGCTAAACTATTATTCACAAATATTTTCCTTTGAACGAATTTGTAAAACCAGCGTCGTTCCCGACCGCGGAAACAACTGCAGACGATACATGTCACTTGCTGCATTGCCATACCACAAAAAGAAGATAACAGCACGGTAAGACCCACTAGCCTATCGAACTCTCTTTGCTCAGCATCACATGATGCCTATCGAGCTCCCTTTACTCGGCATGGCATACATGCAATACTTGCTTCATTAATCACATAATTAGTCACTTAATCAACCATTTTTCTTAATTAATTACTAACATAATTGATCATTTGTGCTTAATTAATTATTTGGTCACATCCTGTCGAGGGATGGTTGCTCGTTGGGACCTACCGAGCTCGAGGTATGTGGCAAGTGACACATGTTGTCTGCTGCTATTTCTACGGTCGGGTACGAGGCTAGTTTTGCAAAACCATTCGCATGCAGCCGGATTGAAAAAAAAAATGTATAACGGCACAAAACAACAAAGAACTGGAGTGACGGGGGCTGTAAGAGATGGATGTTCACCTTGTACCCCTTTTGTTCTTCTCATGTGCATTTTTCTTTTGTTGTTTGACTACGTATATATGGTTGATGACTCATGTAGCATGATATGTTGTTCTTATTTTGGAGTACAATACGGAAGTACTGGAATTAGGCTAAAAGATAACTAAAAGTGAGTCTATTGTTGTGGTAGTACAAGAACCTTAGCATGGCCATCTACCTGTCCTACTTTTGTTCAATGTTCGGTGCTGATTTATTTGTCATCTACTTTTGGCGAAGGTGCTCCTTGTAGCTCACAAACACCTTGCCCTCCTTCATTTATCCCATAAGCAACTAATCCAGTATGTTTCCCATGCTTCGTTTGTTGGTTCCTAACTTTATGAAGCATACCTTTTTATCTTTTTTTTTTCATGTGTCAGCATTTTCTAGTTGTTTCTGTGTTGCCCACCCTAACACGTGATAGTTTTGTCGTTTTTCCCAATGTCAGCAAGATAAGGGTAGTTTGACATATTCATGTTGTTACGGTGGGAGTTTATGTGGCATGCCAAAAATGTGACTTTGCCAATTTCTTAAGCATCCATGTATAATTGTAAAAAAAAACTTTTGATGTGGATTGCATGATTGGATTTACGTTAAAAAAGCCGTAAGAACCTAGTAGGTTGTGATTAAATTGGAACTATTGTGTAATGTTACAATGTCACCTATTACTTAAACATCTGTCTCCTCTATGAGTTTTGTGACGACTCGTATAATTAGCCTAGGGTAACGACAATAACACAGCATTACTCTTAGATAATTACACGAATATCGGCATATTAGCTAATCAAAATATCGAGCGCACTCGACGTTTTATCAGTTAATACACCGTGTTTAGAGTGTTGCAGCAGAAAAATAATTAGAGACTGAAATGGAAACTTATTACAATCTATTGCCACGTAGGCTACAAGTCTAGTACATTAATTATACATGAGATTCAAGTACAACAAAAATATATTACAAAAGTACTAATTACTCGAAAGACTGACATAAGCTGGTGCATTGTCTAACCATCAACCTAGACCTCCTAGTAGTCCACCTTTTCGTAGTCTTGATCCTGCAGATGACCTTCACCCTATGCCTCGTGGTCAAACCCATTGGAATCCGCTTCCTAACCAGACACTTGACCACAAGAGCATTTCTCTAAGCAAAAGGGGAATTTAGCAAGAGTGAGTACAAAAGTACTCAGCATGCATTAATTACAAAATGCACCACATGAAATTTTACCAACATCCATCTCATAGACATTCTTCTCTCCAATTCATGTTCAGGAAAATAGGATTTTATTAGAAAAACGTGGGTTTCCAAATTTTAATTATTGAAATTGCTACTAGCACTCGTATATGAGGCAGACTTAGCTTCCGTGGCCTCCAATCTAGGAGACAGGAATGAATTCATGATTTTACCATGCACAGGTTTGTACCACTTTACCCATATTGACCTTATCCTATGAACCCCAGAATGTTTATCACTATTCTTGTATTAGATCTCCAACCCTGTTAACTCGAGCCGGAGACACCTTCCTTAGGCTGTCTCGCGTGACTCGCAGTTAACAGTTATACTCCGACTACCTGTCAGCATACTCAATCCAAGGCTTTAAAATATAGAGCCTGATAGAATCAACCGCAACTGATTTTCAGTGTCACCTCACTAGGCCTTTCAACGTATCCGGCTTCACACATGTAGTTATCTACTTTACCCAATGTGGAGATTATAATACCTTCGTAGGACAATATTTTCTAATCGATTTCACACACTATGATTGATACTATAAATACGGCTCATTGCCTGAGTGTAGTTGATCGTCCTTATATCACAGCCTATGTAGAGGGCCCTACCGGCATAGCAATCCTTCTCATTAGCGCACTCTACCCACCATACATATATTATATATATACACACGTCACTCGCTCCATCATTGGATGAGCCATCTCAACACATCAATAATCAATTTACTGCCTCAACAGTTCATCATCAAACCACATTTCCATCAGCGTTTGTTTTAAGGTTTTTCTAAAAGCATTTTCCCATGCATTGGTGATATCACATATAATCAAATAAATTTGTTGGAAGTTATTAAAATATGGTCAAGGAATGCTTGCCTGGAATTATGTAAAAATAATCGTCCTCCCTCGGGTGTGGCAGCTAATCTCCCGTCGAATTTAATTCAACTGCTAAAATTTTAAAATATTATAGTTCAGCTTAATATTGAATTAGGGTGTTTTTAATGGCATCCAACCTTTTCTTGATTTGATTTGAATTAATATAGATATACTGCTTATTTTAATGTGGAATAGATTAATTTGTCACATGTTAACTTGGTGTATTTACTTTGCGATATTTTAGCTAGTTGTTTTTAAAATTGTATTTTAAATTGCGCTATTTTAAATTTGACATATTTTTATTTTGGCATAATTTAGTTTGGGTTATTTCTTGACCTAATATGTGTTTTATATTTTAATCATTGGGATGGTTTGTTAGCAATTTATTTTAATTTATTGTTTAATTAATGATTATTTTAGATCATGATCTGTTATTTGTTTTTATTTTTTTATTTTTTTTATTTTTTTGTATTATTAAATTTAGTTGATAATATTTTTTTATTTTTTTTCCTTTTTCTCCTTTCTCCGTTTTCCTTTTCTTTCCCCTTTTTCTTTTTCTTTCTCCCCAGCAGCCAACCTTATCTTCTTCTCCTCCTTCCATTTCTACCCCTACTCCCTCTTTCTCTTCTTCTTCCATTCACACTACCTTCGCCGCCTGGAGTCCCAATCACCAGCATGCGCCCCCGCCGCCTCCCCCCTTTCTCTAGCCAGCATTGCCCTACACCGGCCTCACCTGTGGCGTCGCCGGCCCGAACCTGCTCCTTCCGGCTTCCCTCCCCTGGGCCACCTTTGCCCTGGCCCTGCGTCACCCCAACGCCCACCTGGTCGCGCCCTCTGCTCCGGGTCCCCTGCTCCGGGCTGTGCCCCATGGCTAGCCACACTCCCTACCTGGGCCTCACCTGGCCCCGAATCCCGGTTGCGCCTGGGTCTCCTCCCCAAGCCGCCACCCATGCCCTTGAGTTCCTTCTCTCGAGTTGACGCCCGTGCCTGACTGCTTGCCTCACCCGCTGCCACCCGACCGACTACCCCCCTCCATCCCATGCTGCCATGGTTGAAACCTAGGGTTTGGGTAACAGGCCTCTTTCCTCTGTTTTTCTTTTCATTCACTGTACTATGATTTCTTTACATTATTGTACTTTGTGTTGTGGATGAAGAACATGTATATTGTCATTTTGGGTCGATGATGATTACGAAGATTGTCATGGATTTGGCAGTGTTATAACGACACCGAGGAGCCTCCCGTATGCCAGGGAGTGCGGTGGTTCCCTGGCACTCGTAACACCACCTCTATGACAGTCTCTACTGAGACTAATAGCTTCTACTGTCTTTGCTATTTTGGTTCCTATGTCTCTGTTGAGCCATGAGATGGGTTTACCTGTGATGTGAAGGAAAGAGAAGAAATATAGGGTTGCGATGTGTTGGGGATGTCATGCTTGGTCATTCTTGCTCTTGAGCTTGGCCTCATAGCGGTCTGGCTCTTTGGGTTGGCCTTTTGGCTTCCTGGTCTTTAGCTCCTTGGTGGCCTGGTGCTCCTAGCGCTTGTGCTTCTTGGTGGCTTGGTGTTCCTCAAGGCTTGTGCTTGCCTCCTTGTGCTTGTGGATTGCCCCTAGAGATGGCTTGTTTGGGGGCTTTTGGTCTCTTGGAACTTAGCCTCCTGGTGCTTGGCTTCTGGCATTGCTCCTTCCTTGCTCCTCCCTAGTGGCTTGCTTGGCCTTAGGTTGGGGTGTGTATGGAGGAAGGAAATGACTTGCTAGCTTTGGTGTCTTTGGTTGTGAGGAATTGGTTGTGAGGGAAGGAATGGATGTGGGAGGGGGCTTCGGCTAGGAGGCTGGCTTTTATCCTCTTTTACAGTGATTCTTTTACTCTTTTTACCTTGTAGCTTTTACCTTCCTACCATGAGATATTTATGTACTATTTGAGCAATGCTATGGTTACCCGAAATTTTCAAGTTTGATATAATACCGAATGATGAAGCCCTAAGTCGTGAGAGGTGCCGATTTAGCACCGGACGAATCTGGTATCTCGATAAGCGATAACAACTCACAAGGGTCTGACGACAACTCTTCTTTTTAATCTTTTACCAATTTAATTTATTGCCTCTTGGTTCTATATGCATGCATGACTTACATTTTTTTGGAGTTTATGGCCAAAGATCAATTGAAGTTTAGATTTTAGGAAATTTAAACATTCTTGTAATATTTATTTTTGGATGAAAAGGAATATTCATGTGCATTGTAATTAATACTATTGTACGATATTTGTAATGAATTAAGTGTGTGATTTACCTTTTGTTGATTAATTAAAATTTGCAATTTATTAATTTATGTTAATAATCTCCTATGCATGGATAATAGTCAGGGTTGTTTCAAGTTTATAGGACCATCACTAAGTAAATATATATGGCATAGACAATGCCTTCTGAATTCAATTAAAAAGAAAAGTTGACAATATTGGTGTTTTATGTTGCTCTATGGTCATGCGTTATTTGTATGTCCACAAATCTTGGTAGTATGATTCGCACTCTCTTCTCTATAGAGGACCTAGTTGATGATCTAATCCATGAGAGACACTCTCGTGATGTTGATTTGGTATAGACAAGCGCGTATTGTAGTCGCATGTCTAAATATGGAGTTTTGAGTTTCAACATTTTACAAATTATATAACAAAAACCATGGCTCACAAAGCGTGCTAGATATCAAACACTCATAAAAAATAACCCTTCAACTCTATAGTAATTATCATTCAGCCCATCATTGTTTTGAAGTCAAAACATCTCCTCCCATGAACTATGACAACAATGACTTGATTGTCAATCGCCAACATGCACAAGAAGCAATTCTGATCACCATGTCAAGAAGTGAGTTCTTTATAGGTCCCGACTCCCGATATCATGTGGTAGAACAATGGAGATGAGTATAGAGAAAGGGTTAATTATAAGACGGGCGGCCACTACCAATGATTGTGAGATTCCACACAGGCAAAAGGAGGAAGGGTGATTTAGGTGCACAAACAGAAACAAAAGTTTAATGTCTCGTTAGAACGAATCAAAATTGAAGCCAAGCATACCAACTAAAAGGACCAAAGGAAAGCTTAGAGCATCAGGATGGCTGAGGGTGAGGGCCGAGGGGTAAGGTGAAGGATGTGACTTTTTCCTTCACTGAGCTCTCCGGTCGAACCCACTACCACCCGTCACTGAGCCGTCACCGACCCACACCACACGCCTCTCACCATGTCCGACCTCCGACCGCCGGAGCACCAGGTCGCCGGCCACCGCGCGGCCGCCAACAAGCTGGGCCCGCTCGTAGACGGCGCCGGCCTCTTCTACAAACCGCTCCAGGTTGGCGACCGCGGCGAGCACGAGCTCGCCTTCTACAACGCCTTCTCCGCCCACCCCGCCGTCCCGCCCCGCATCCGGGATGCTTTCTTCCCGCGCTTCCACGGCACCCGCCTCCTCCCCACCCCTGCGCGGCCCGGCGAGCCCCACCCCCACCTCGTCCTCGAGGATCTCCTCGCAGGCCTCGCCGCCCCCTCCGTCGTCGACATCAAGATCGGCGCGTGTACGTGGCCGCCGCGCGCACCGGAACCCTACGTCGCTAAGTGCCTCGCCAAGGACCGCGCGACCACCAGCGTGCTTCTCGGCTTTCGCGTCTCTGGCGTCCGGGTCGCTGCCCCCGGGGGCACCGTGTGGCGGCCGGAGCGGCCGGAGCTGAAGCAGATAGACACCGCCGGCGTTCGCCGCGTTCTCCGGCGCTACGTGTCATCGGTTGGCGGCGAGAGACTCGACTGCGCGCTGGCCGCGGCGGTGTACGGAGGAGAAGGGGGAGTCTTGGCACAGCTGCGCGAATTGAAGGCGTGGTTCGAGGAGCAGACGCTGTTCCACTTCTATTCGGCGTCGGTTTTATTGGGCTATGATGTCAATGCGGTGTCCGCCTCCGGCGGTGGCGGGGTAAGGGTGAAGTTGGTGGACTTCGCGCATGTGACCGAGGGTGAGGGGGTGATTGACCACAACTTCTTGGGCGGGCTCTGCTCTCTCATCAAGTTCGTCGCTGGCATTGTCGCTGAGGCGTCTGAGACGGCGTCTTCGGATTATTCTTAAGGAGATTTTGGCATTTCGGAGGTGATACAAAAGGTAAAACTAAGTTTAATGTTTATTGTTCTTTTTATTTTGTTAGATTTGTTCTTGATATGGATGACAATACTAGATGTGGAGTCAGTAATCAAATTGAGGATATAAAGCAGAAGGGGTAAAATTGCTTATAGTTTACGTTATGCTCTCTGCAATGGAAGGAGAAGATAAAAGGAAAAGATTCTGGTGTCACTGTGGTCACCAAATCGAACCTGAAAAGAAGAGACTATAATATTGTCACTTGAACAAAAGTTAGATGCCAGGAATACTTTACAAAAGAAAGAATTTGTTATGCATCTAGAGAAGTATGAGGTAATTTCACTGCCTTTAGGCATATCTAGAAGTATAAAAGTTGTATAATGATTAAAAAATATTATTTGGCAATAACTTGGGATGCAAAAGTATTTCCTGTGACTGTGAGTACAATTTGTACTTGATTGTTGAGTTGTGTGTGTAACATGAAAATAATTTAATCAATGTGAATCAAGATGTTGAATTAATTCGTGTTTTCAAAGCCTCTGAATTCACTGATTCTTAAATTATTTTATTGGTGTGGATGGTGATAGGTTTCCTTAATAAAAGACAGGTGTCCTTCGTTCAATAACCTGACTAGAAGCCCTAATGAGGTTGACCATTAAGGCAAAATTACGATGGTTAATGGTTTCCTTATAATACTATAGTTCTCCTAGTTAAACGGTTTAGAATTCTAAAAAGCATCCTATTTGATACTGATATTGTGTTGTTTAATCATTCTTACCTTCATCACAATAAAAGGATAAAATGTGTAAATAATCTTGCCCACTTCAACGGCTCTAGTCAATATCGATTGACTAGTTGTGATATAAAGTAGAAGGGTAATTTTGCACTTATGTTCTAGTCAAACACTTCCTACCTTTGGAGGCATACCTCCACATGAATCACTGTTTGAGACACTTACCATTGTTGCAATGTGCCAACGCTGACTGTGTTTATTTGGTCACTTCCATAGATCCTACTTTTCTTGTTAGATTTGATTAGGGAAAAATAATAAGTATGCCACATGAATCACTGTTTGAGACACTTACCATTGTTGCAATGTGCCAACGCTGACTGTGTTTATTTGGTCACTTCCATAGATCCTACTTTTCTTGTTAGATCTGATTAGGGAAAAATAATAATTATGCCACTTGTATATACTAGAGTAATAAAAGTAACTCTGGTTCATTGCATACTTATCTTAACTTGATTATTTACGATTACCATGCTATTGTTAACTATCTTAACTTGACCATTTACTAGGGTTCAAAATCCCGATGAAATTTCAGTCGAGATTTCGGATTTCGGCAGGGGCCGAGATTCCAAATCTCAGCGGAATGAAAAAAAATTGAAAATTTCGGAATCGCTACAGTAAATTCGGTAAAACTCGGCAAAATTTTGGTTATTTTGACCGGATTTCATATATTTTGGACCGGTTTGCATTGTTTTTGGACTGGATTTGGCATCAATTTTTCTGTGGAGAATTGTAATGCCTTCTATGAGGAATACATGTGAAAATACCAAGAAAGCTCTTGTAGCTCTGTTGGTTAGAGCACTACTTTAGTAAGCGGGAGGTCTTGAGTTCAAATCTCATTGAGAGCATTTATCATTCTCTTCCCCCTTTTCCCTGCTTTCTACTAGTTATTTCTTACCTTGTTTTTTTTCTGCTATTGGATTTTTTTGCCATTTGAATTCAACAAATTTGAAGGATGCTTGAAAAGGGACTCCGGATTTATTTTTTGCACTGTAGCAATCCGGCATTAAAATCGTACTTGCTTCCATCTAAAGAAAGGGTGTGGTAGGCGTGTCATGAGGTACTAGTACTAGTACTAGTACTACGATTTAAACTTGCTCCCTGGATATTTGATAGGTATCAGACATCATAAAATTAAAAACAGCCTTCGTTATGGTTGCATTGACAGAGATACATTTGAGATGATGCCCCTTAACTACTCTTGAGGCATTTTATAGGAGCCATATGACTTATCAATCAAGCACACCAATATGTTTCCTCAACTACTCTTGAGACTACACAGCTCCAGAAAATTCAGAGCCATGGGCCCGATCGAAGCTGCTGCTCGAGTTCGCTATGTTTTACGTTGGGTCATCAGCTGGGAAATTATTTTTAAGGAACACAAATCTGCTTGGAAATAAAACGGACTCGTCTCCCCTCTTGATTCGTTGGTTCATCTCAGTCTGCAGCAAAACATACCAGTATGAAAAAAATTAATGTTGAGAGTGGGATTTGAACCCACAACCTTTCTGACCAAAAGCCTTAAGCTGCCGCCTTAGACCAACTGAACCATCTCAAACTTCATGCCATGGCATCACGGTTACGACTTTTTCTAGCCTCAGGATACCATTTCACAGGGGTTTGAAATTGCCGAGATTTCAGCCAAAATCTCGGTAATTTCGGTTTCAAAAATTCCGGATTTCAAATTTGCCGGATTTCGGATGCCTCCGAGATGTGTTCCGAAAACGAAATTTGAAACCTTGCCATGTATGTTTACCATGCACTTATGTTTGTTGTGTACCAAAATGTTTGTTGCATACTTCTGTATACATCATGCCGGATATTTATTTTTTTGGTCACCATTATGTAATAAAACAGCAATAGACAATTATATAGTATGCAAGTATGGTCCCAATTCCCATGATAAATTACTGTACTAAGATAATTTATTGTGTCACCACAGCTTGTATGATAAACTAATGGCCAACATTGATTTGAAAAAATACTGCTGGCCAGCATGATAAATTACTACTCCACTTGGAATGAGAAATACGACAATTTCCAAATGTAAGCTTAGGTGGGATGAACTGGGTCTATTTTAATTGAATCATTAACGCAAATGATAGTACTAATTAGGTTAGTCTATATGCCTCTCATATAAATAAGTTGAATAACTCCTTTCAGCTGTGCTAACGGATCCCACTATAACTGGGCAAATATGCATTTGAGACATGGGATACCTTGAGCACAAGGGTCAGTATCCAGAAGGCAAAAGAGGTTGAAGCAAATCCATATCTACATTTAAGTGTGATGGGATTCTCAATACAAGTCTGAATGAGAATAGCATATATTATCAGATTAAGGTGTTTCACTGTTTTGAGTATGTTGTATGCCTGCTTATTTTTCACCTAGAAAGAGTATGTGTACTTATTTCCCTACTGCATAAGGTGACCCTTCTATGTTATGTAAATGAAGGAACTAGTGATGAATTGAGTTAACCCAATGAAAACAATTGAGCGCAACCTTGTCATTGGTTTATATTGATACATAGGCTGGTTGTATAGTATTGTATTAACCTAACGAAAACAATTGAGCGCAACCTTATCATTGGTTTATATTGTGATACATAGGCTGGTCGTATAGTATTGTATTAACCTAATGAAAACAATTGAGCGCAACCTTATCAGTAGTTTATATTGATAAATAGGCTGGTTGTATAGTATCGTATCGTACAGTAAATTTTGATTTATAATGATCGAGAAACAAATTGACAATTCAAATATTAGATCTTAAAGGAGGTCAGACCAACCTATGTCATCATCCTTAAGGCCCCGTTTCCCGAGTTTTTCCCGATTCCTAGGGGAATTGAATGATTTGCTGTGAAAAATTCCTGCGTTCCAACTTCCACACAGATCCTTATGATTGTGACTTTTCACTACGTATATGACAATTCTTGCAGGTCCAACATTTTGTAGTCTACTACTGCTCACTAATCTCACACCTATGGGGCTATGTGCTATGGAGAGTCACTTGTCCGAGGAATTCACCGAGCTGCTGGTAATTGAAAAATGTGAAACGAGTCACCAGCTGCCTTCCCGGCCAAACATATGGCAGCCTGTACCTTTTTCGTACCGATTTTTGAGAAAGTTTGGGTTTCGAGCGCATTAGATATGGTTTGCGAAAAAGAATGAAACAAAAGGTGGCCATTGCCATCCGTTCCAACCAGAAGGTTTATAACCTGGTTAATAACTAATAAGCATGCAGATGCATCGCGCATGCAGGCGTGTTGGTTCAGCATCTTAAGCTGGCCTTGTACTCTTCGTTCTTTCCTGTGCCGCATATCATCAGCTTCTGCAGGATGCGTGCATGCACGTGATGAGATGGACTGCCAGTTTTGGGTAGAGGGGCGGGCAGTTTAGTCGAGTTTGTGTTGGTTCTGAAGTCTCTGACCTTCTGTCTCCCACGAGCAACGCACGCTGCGTTTATTAAATAAAGCCCATCCATCCCTATCACGCGTACCTTGCTTGGTTATATGATGATAGCATTTCATCTCATCTCGTTCCCCCCTCTCTTTTTCACGTACGAAACGGTTCTGCGCACGATGATGATGGAAGGTGTCCAGGGACCACGGCGACGGCGGTGACGATGATGATGCCCGTTGCCGCAGAACACGTAGAAAAGTGAGGAGGAAATAAACCCTCACCCCAAACTAAACTTGTCAATATTGTACTGTAAAACTGTACTGGTTTGGTTTTTGGAACGATATCTTTCGGCATTGGTTCATCCCAGCATATCTTTTCGGATTTAGTATAGTAATACATATTTATAAGTATACATATATTTAATTATATGTATACCAAAGTTTACTTATAATATTATTCTAAATATATAATAATACTATCAAATATAACATATAGTTTAATAGACCATATTATCAATTCTATCGGCACGATTGATATTTATCGGTATCAAAGTTGGTATGGCTAGTATTGGGCCGGTATGACTGATTCGGACCAATACGACTAGTATTAGCCGGTATCGAGACCGGTACAATATATAAGATTACTTTGTACTGATTTAGATACTGATATGTTACATACCGGCCATATCAACCGGTATTTGATAGCGCTCTTACCGTGCAGGAGCTTTTCTGACTTGCAAAGCTTTCGCGAGGCCAGGATTGGTACATTGCGCTGTGCTGTGCTGTGACCCGTGAGATGAAATAGTTACCAGGAAATAATTTTTACTGCTATCGAAATTGCTATACATTTCACTGGAGATTATGTGCCTTCACTTCTGTCTCTTCCCGTAGATTAGATTTAGATCGTCTCTCAAAAATCCACTAGTTTTTAAGATAAGAACACTGGAATGACAGATAGATATAAACCGAGCCAACTTATACAACTGAGCAGGATGTAGTCGCTGTGAACCTAAAAACAAATTTGCTAGTACTATGTTCTAAATTAGCAAGTCAAAGTTTAAAAAACTATAGCAAATCTCTGACCTTTTGACTGTCATGTGTAGCGTGACAATTGAGGGCATGTTTGGATAAGACAGTTTAGATTAGGTAAATTTTTTATATGGCACTGCAAAATTCCTGAAGCCTTAATTTGTCAGGACAAAACGCTCTCTCCTACAAGTGCCATTGCATTTACAATCCTTATCCTTTTTTTCCATTCATGGTGTAGGAATGAAAAGACAGTTTCCCCATCTTTATCCCCTGGTCTCTATCGACTGCCGCAGGAGCTCTACCAATAAGAGCCTCACCATGCTCTACCAGTCAGGATGCAAGTGGGAGGTAATACGGATGGACCATATATTTCCTACATTGATCGCAAGTGTTTATGCGGAGTATTGCGGCAGCCCGTGTAAGGTTTACGCGGGTAATGAGGTGTTCACAAAACCTACTATGTTGCAGCGGTGGTGGTGCGGGCGGCTCTCGATCTAGGTGAGGCTGATGTCTCGGATGGCAAAGACGGAGAGCACCTTGAAGAGCACGGAGGTGCCCTCCCTGTCGTGCGCGAAGATGATGCTGATCTTGAAGGGCCTGCCCGTGCAGGGGATGCTGGGCTCCCGGGCCAGTGTGAAGAAGCACTTGACATTGCCGATGTCGTCCTAGAGGCCATGGAGCTCGGCGGCGCGTGCCACCTCGACGTGCCTGTTCCTCGTTGCCGATTGCAAGGCCGTCTAGTCGTTGCTCTGCGAGGTCAGAGCCAAGGTCCTGTCCACCTTGTGATTGGGAACACAAAGTGGAACAAGTTCCTGATTCAAGCAATAGAAAAAGGAATTACAGAAGATTGCAACACAATTGGGGATGAGAAAAAAGAAAAGGAAAGAAAGAATCGTAAGCCTCTAGGACACAACCACCTTGACCTACTGGATCCGCCTCCACATGCATCTCCTGGCGAGGGTGAATAAGAAGCCACGCTGCTGCCTTCAACGGCGCGCTTTGAGGTCGGCCTCCATGTCGTGAGCTGCAGCGCCACGTGCCGGTGCGCACGGCCTCCTCAGTCTGCATCAGGACGTCAAACTCGAGAGCCTTCTTGAGCTCGTGGCAGCGCACATGATAGCATTGGTGGAAAAAAAGGAAGGCGGCAGCGGTGGCGGTGAGGCAAGGAGTGGGGAGAGCAAGTGGGAGACTCACGGGTGCCTCTGGGATGAGGTGAGAGAGATCAGAGGATGGAGCCATGGAGGAGGGGGCGAACAAGGAAAAAGAATGTGTGGGCATTTTCGAAAATTCTGACAAGGTTAGTCTTGGCCGTAGACCTTGAAGGCGACCTGGTCGCAGGGGATGGCGTCACAGCTCGGGTAGGCCTTGGCGGCGGCGGCCTCGCTGTAGGCGGCGGGCACACTGCACGCCACTGCGGTGGCTATCGTGCATCGTATTGGTGACAGTGTCGATGCTCGATGCCATGATGAGGTTGGACACGGGCACCAGATCCAAAGCTGCCGACGCGGTAGGTTTGTCAAGCGATGTGGAGAAGAGATACAAGGCTTCACGGGCAATGTGGGCTACGTGGGGGCAACTACTAGTGTCCACTTAATTTATTAAGTGGGTTATGACTGTCCACTTAATATTATATATGGCTAAATTAAGTGGGTTAACGGACAACCCGTATCCACTTTCATCCTAATCTACCAATAAGAGCCTCACTATGCCGTCTCCATCCACCTCACCAAAGGCTGCTCCAGGGGCACAGGGAACGCTCGGGCGTCTCGCCATCATCTGCATCCAGATCGGCACCTCAGCCTCCAGCGCTCACGGATTAGGTCTTAAATGAGGCCTAGCAACCCGCGATGGGCCGGCGGCAATGGCTCGACGAACTGCATTAGAGAGAGAATGAAGGGGAGATTGAGGAGGAGCAAGGAGAGGAGAGAGAAAGGGGTAGGGAGTGGGATAAGAGCAGCTCATTTCTCACCGATTCAAATCCAATGAAAGAGGTGGATTTTGACTAGGAAATACGTTGGAGAATAAAATTAAAAGCTCATATCCTAATCTATCATATACCCATGATCCAAATAAGAGAATAGGATTAAAACTCACATCCGAACCCAAAACCTACATCCTTGTATTCAATTCATATCTTAATCCATCGCGTACCCATTATCCAAACGCCATCTAACGGATTCGATCAACGGCAGTGGTATGGATGGGATTGCTTTGCAAAAAAAGAAAAAGAGTAGCAGCATACAAAAATTTCCCCTCTAGAATGAATCCTTACGAACGAGTTCAAATTATCTCAAAAAATTATAATAAAAATCCTCCTTGTCCTGGACAGAATCAGCACATTCAGAACCACAATTTGGGCCGAGCACGGGCCTGGTCGAAGTCTGGATTGGGCTACACCATACCAGTTTCCTACGGCCGACGGATGCGAGATCATTGAACAGCGCGAGTGGAAGTAACAAGGGCCCGACAGGCCATACCATGATGCCAGTACTCAACTCCTCCTTCCTCCTCCCTTCCAAGTTCCCAAGGACGCCACTTGCAGATGTATCGTGCGTGCATTCCTTCCTTGCAATACGATACACCAAGGCTCTCTCAGTACTAGAATTCGAACAACCGTTTGACATTTCTGATTTATGGGATATTTCTTTCTTTCTAGCTGCACACATCATAACAGTCGTTTGACATTTCTGATTTATGGGATATTTCTTTCTTTCTAGCTGCACACATCACATAACAGTTTTAGAGGGTGTAATAGAACGACCAACTCTCTGAAGAAGCGAGAAAATAACGAACTGGTGTACGGACATCTCTCGATCACCGTAGAAAACATTTTTATCCATTGGATCATGGGAGAATTGAAGCTAATGCTGCGAGTGTCGTATATATGACGCAACTAATTAATACGATTAGGGATCACAGGGGCATCACATTTTTCCTGTCTTAACGACAGTTACTGGAGTACGTACGTACTTGGCGCCACGCATGCATCTTCAGTTGCTTTCAAAGATATCCTCTTAATTTCCATGTGTACTACTAGTACCGTGTGAATACCGAATGGAACTAGAGATATATTATTTCCACGGAACCTTTGTAATTAATTTCCCTTGCACGGCTTCGATCTGATTAACGGTGTGCAGCATGGTTTATATATTCTCCTTGTGTACTATCCATCGCACGAAGAAATCGAAAGAATAGATCGGCGGCTTGGCCATTCGTGAACGACGACGTACCTCTCTCTCTAATGCACGTAGCTATTTTTTGCTGATCATCTAGACTTCTCGTGCGTACGAACGAGACACCACGCCGGATACGTTATCCTCAGCACGAAAAAATAACATGAGTTATATGGTCAACAAGTCCGGCCGTACCTAGATAAGAAGAATATATACTTGGCATGCATGGTATATACACGAGAAGTATGTGTCGTACGAGGGAAGTATGTACAGGAAGAGAGTATGTGATCTTATAAGGGAGTATGCAAAAGAAGGGAGTATGCGATCTTATAAGATACAAGCAGTATATATGCACAAGATAAATTCATCAGTACAGATTGTTGGCTTGTTATTAGATTTTCCTTCAACAAATTCACATGCTACTACTATGCTGGCCGCTCCTTAATTTAAAACTGATGCTAAGTAATTAATTTGCTTAGCCCCTGTCGACGCCGAGTCGCCGACGATGCCCAGGCCTGTGAAGCCTTGCAATGATCCAGGATGCATGCCTGCATGCATGGCAATTGACTTGGTCATACATACCACGAGCAAACTGATCTGGAATTTTCTGAAGCACTTGACATGCATGGTGAGTCGGTGACATAAAGATTAGAAAAGGATGTATGTCAAGATTAAAAGGACAAGTTTGCTCCAGTGAGCGAAACAAGAGTACAAGGCGAATACATCAATGGAAAAGTTACATACTGAGACAGATTAAAAATGTGCTAGCCAAGGAAACATAACCATTCTTTTTAAAACCACAAATATACTCCTTTTCATTATCTAAAGAAAGTTACGAGGCGGAAACTAAGCAGATTGTGTGGGAGCTATATATCGACCCAAAAAAAAATGTGTACGTTGCTCTCTCTCAAAAAAGAAAATCCGAAAGGAGTATAGACTACACGCCAGATAAAAGGGAAAAGCTCTCGCATGGATCTAAAACCTGCAGTTTGTCGTGAGTTTGGAAGAATAGGATATGAACATATTGATGCAAAATATAGGATCACCGACGATTAGATCTTATGTACCTTTATCATATACCATCCAGGGAACATCACCAAAGAGATACGTGGTGGCCATGCGGCCATTGAGTCACCCACGAACACGTCGGCGGCTACTTTCTTTGCTCAGCAGGCAAGCGGCATAGGAAATTGTCAATCCGGGAGTACGCCACGGCGACTTGTGCCTGCAAGGAAGGATCAGAATATTATCACCACTTTCACGGCAAAATGTGTGGTGTATGCGTTTAATCATCAAACACGCATGCAGTTACCAGATATGCATTCATGCCGTCACGCGTGCCTTGCAGGGACGTCGATACTTGAGTCGTGCCTCGTGCAATGTGGAAAATAACACAATGGATAAATCCAACATGGATAACAATCAGTTGATTCTCAGACTATGTGTTAACTTACCAAAATTTTTTATTGGTTTGTAATGAATACTATGTAGATAGTTAGCTACTAATATTTTAAATGGGAATATATAACATGATTAATATTGCTCATGGCTAAATTTGAAATATATACTTACGGTAGACAACCAAGGCCCAAGGGCATTACAAATCATATTTTGCTAGAATCATGTAACTTTTTCTCTACATGTTCTCATTTACATACAATTTCTTATTTAGGGCTTTGTCAAACTTGCTGATTTTGGAGTTGCTACTAAATTAACTGAAGCTAATATCTACACACATTCAGTGGTTGGAACTCCATACAGGATGGCCTCCGAGGTTTGCTACCTGTCTTCATTTCTGTTTGCTCCTGCTGAATTATTTGTTACGTCGTTTGGTGCACTAACATATTGGATTAGTTTCTGAACTTATTTTTGTTAGTATTTTACCGTTAAATGTCTTAAAAGTGTTGTCCTATTCCATGGGATGTGAAAATTAAATTTGAAGCATTGATAAGAATATCACAGCTATTAGTTTAGCCTTAATTCATCAAGTTGAACTATCACTTTTTTTTTTGAGAAAAACATTAGCTTCGAAAAGTATTAATATAAATTTGTGCTATTACCAAATTTTGCACGAAGCGGCGTAGCGCGTGATCCTGCCTAGTATATTTCAAAATGCATCTCAGTTCTCATACATACTATGCATATGTACTAATTTGCCTGTTAAAATGGCCCATACTTCCTCTATTTTTATATTCATTGTTGCCCTTTCTTCTACCCTATTCTTGACTCTTTTATTAACCAAGTTGTGATAATGGAGTAATATTCTCTGTTGTCAGGTTTTCTTGGACATTGTTGAGAGTATGAACCTTCTTATGTCTTCTAAAGGTATTTTATGATCAATCAAAATCAAATTTAGTTGTAGTGCTCTGAAGTTGACACTGTCTTTCCTGTTGCGTTAATTGATGTTCATTGTGCACATCGTCTTACATTCTGATATCGCTGATGTTGGATTCACCTTCCAATCAAATTGTACGCTTTAGTTCTTTACCCGATGTTATGATTGTTAATTTTTCTAGCATTTAGGATGAGTGTATAATTGCTGAATGTAAGAGGGATTTTGCAAATATAAGCTAGCAAATAGCTCTATTGATTTGGATCCGTGACCCTGATGTATGCTTGTATCTGTGACACTAATGTATGCTTAGATCTATGACCATCACACATCACAGACAGTTCTAAACAAGAACCGTATGTGATGTCTCTTTTTACAGACGATTCTAAAACCGTCTGTGATGTGCCCTTTCCATCACAGACGGTTCAAAAAACCGTGAATGATAGGGTTTATGAACCGTCTGTGATGAGAGGTTGTGCAGTAGTGGAAAGGAATATTTGTAACAGGTAAGAATGAAGAGTTCTCACATCCAAATCCTGGAGAGCATCACGAGTTTGGAGGAATCAAGTGGAACGTATAGATGGATTAATGGAAATATAAGAACGACCAAAGAACACAATTAATTCGATCACACCTTTAACCTTAACACATCCACGGCAACGTCGTCAATTCGACGGACAAGTGATCCAGGAAATCGTCAATTAATGTGGGAGTACGTGATTGACAAGAACCTATGCCTTCTGGAATAGGCGACGCTGCCAGAATATATAGATTGCTTGGCGCATCACGGCTGTTCGTTGTACCAATATACCATATAACGTCCCTCCCTGGATCATCCATGTTGCAAGTTGCAACAATGCTACAGCAAGGCGGAAGCCTGGGATAACACTTGCATGAGATCCATCGCGATGGATAACTCATGACCAGGTCGGCTGTGAATTGTGATTGCCCTGTAGTCATGGTATTTCCATGATGGATGGTACATTTTATCCAAACATCGATCATACAGTACTCCGGACTGCTGACCTACATGCATGAAGCGAAAAGAATTGTATTCCATGGATAAGCAATGGAGCAATAGAAAGGTACTGGTACTCTTCCATAAATACATACCATGGCGTCTCTCCGTTCATCGATATGCATGTTGTGGCTGGCGTTGCTCTTGCCTCGTCAACCTGGTCGGGCAAACGTGGTGGTCGGTGAGATCATCAGCAATCTGGGCGGCCATGCGATGCTGCTGCAGTCTACTCGCAAATGCCAATGCCGTGAGATGGGAAACAGAGGATCCACGAATATAGGAATCGTTACCCTATACGGGTCGGGTTCTATAGATAATATGGTAGAGCACACGCTCCGAACTATCAATATGGCCGCACAGATCTTGGAACAGAGTAAGTGGTGGATGGAGTGGGAGTAACTACACCCCCAGAGCGCGCATTTATATATATATATATAAACGCTATTCTACACCTGCGTATAGAATACCATATTTAACGTGTCGATCGGTTTTGCAGTCCAACCGAGCCAGACGTTGCACTAATTAGCGCTACGCGACTGAGCCTTGGAATATTAATCATCCGAAATTAATGCATGCATGTGTGTGACCGAGAGATGCAAAAAGACGTACATGACAGTAACAGATTTTACTATCATTATATACAGATTTTACTATCTATTTATATATGTTTTACTATCATACAGTAGTAAATTAATGTTCATTTTAGCAGTAAATTTGATTTATGCAACGTTTATTAGCAAAACTTATATCATATTGTTCCTCTCGTCCTCAATAATCTATTAGTGAAACTCTTTCGTGAATTGGAGCATTGAATAAAAATTTATAGCTAAAATAAAGAAAAAACAGATTCGTGTACTAAGAAACGAAGTAACTTTCTAGCTAGCCCAACCAACTAATAAACATGTTTCTTAGTTTATATATGAATCTGTTCTTTCTTTATTTTAACCATAACTTTTAATCCGTAGCTCCGATTAACGACTGGTTTTCACGAGTAGCTTACTGACGATGAGAAGAACAAAATGATATAAGTCTCGCTAATAAATAGTATTTTCCTGGCTGCTAACAGATTTTACTATCTTTATATATAGATTTTACTATATATTTATATATGTTTTACTATTATACAGTAGTAAATTAATGTTTATTTTAGTAGTAAATTTGATTTATGTAACATTTATTAGCGAAACTTATATCATATTGTTTCTCTCATCGTCAGTAATCTACTGGTGAAATTCCTTCGTGCATTGGAGCATTGAATAAAAAGTTATAGTTAAAATAAAGAAAAAACAGATTGGTGTAACTTTTGAAGTAGTAGCATAGCCGAACCAACTGATAAACACGTTTTTTAGTTTGTACACGAACCTGTTCTTTCTTTATTTTAACCATAATTTTTTATCCGTAGCTCCGATTAATGACCGGTTTTCACCGGTAGCTTACCGACGGTTAGAGGAATAAAATGATATAAGTCTTGCTAATAAATAGTATTTTCTTGACTGGTAACATATTTTACTATCCTTATATATAGATTTTACTATCTATTTATATATGTTTTACTATTATACAGTAGTAAATTAATGTTCATTTTAGCAGTAAATTTGATTTATGCAACGTTTATTAGCGAAACTTATATCATGTTGTTCCTCTCATCATCAATAATCTGGTGGTGAAATTCGTTCGTGAATTGGAGCATTGAATAAAAAATTATAGCTAAATAAATAAAAACAAGATTAATGTACAAAACTATAGAAACATATTTTCTAGTTGCTCTGTGTGTATATGGAATGGTTTACTATCGATCTGAGTTCACACTCAACGTTCGGTCGTAAAACGTTTATATGCTACGTCGCTTTAATTACATCGTTGCACGGTGCTTACGGCCAGCGCGTAGAATAACTAGTTCTACGCGCTGGCGCAGAATAGCGCCACCGTGTGTATATATATATTGCCGAAATGAGACACCATAGAGCCTAGGCTCCATGATTTCAAATATGCAGATTCAAGCCAAATTCGGTTATATTTTTCAAAAAATTTAGTTATAAGGTATATACCCATCTATAACAATTCAAATGAAACACATACCTTTGAAAAAATATACTTGAATTCAAAGATTTTAAACAAATTTAGATTGCATAATTTGCTGATTTATATATATAATCAGTACATACCTATAAGCAAACTATCATAAAAAAAACTCTAGTTTAAATTTTAGCTCAAACTTGTTTGAACTAGTTAGTAAACTAGTTAAACTCAACATTCTAAAGATATTAAAAAATTAAACGTACAATACATAGGAGAATATACCTATTTTGTATCATAGAGCTTAGGCTCCGTAGCGCCGTATATATATATATATAAAATATTGTTGAGTTTCCTCTGCTTGCATTTCGACCCGTCGCCATTTCGGTGACTATGTACAAGTCGTCCTGGCTTGATTAAACTGTACATGTGATTGATCGCCTTTGCCACTAGGGCACCATGCATGTATGAAGGTGGCACTCGCGTATTTGGCGTTCTGCGACTTACCTTCCAGCGATCATCGATTGAGGGGGTGTTTAGCTGTCTGGATGTGTGCGTGGTTTAGCACATCCCACATTTCCGTGCGCCGCTTGTACAGAGTACAGACGGGCAGAGCTTCCTTAGAGAAATTGTTAATGTTCCATAGTTTAAATGAGAGCAGGGCTTTTATGTATCACATTTTCAATACATATTGCATATATCTTAAAATAAAAGAAGGATTAAGTAATTACCGTCTACTCTTTATTTATATTTCAATATTTATGTAACTTTTAAATTGGTGCCCCCTCAGCTCCAGCCACGGTAAAGGCACAGTACATAGCTCACATTATTATTCGGGTTGGGGTAGAAATTAATAACATGTTAATCAGACAAAATCATGAATATCTAATATTCATTTGGGTGGTAGAAATTTGTACATTAATTGAAAGAAAAATTAATCAAATTAATATTTACACGTTCGATCTCTGTAACTCGATTATATATACATGTCAGGCAAAGCTCATTGGTATCTCTCATTTTGTTCTTCTTTTTCTTTAACGGCTTACATTTTGTCCCACCTAAAAAATAGACAATATATTCATTTTCTTTCTATCGTGCCAGTTGGTTGATCTCTGGATAGCCCCAGCCTTTTTAGGTTAAATCACATTTCATCTTGTGCATAGGCTAGTGCTAAACTCTCGATTTTAAATGGTTGCAGACCCTAATGTGCATGGTCAATACTCAATAGGGCCGGAGCTTCTCTATGGCCGAGGGGCAATGGTCCCCCTCTCCTTAGAAAACTTTATAATGAAGTACTTAATTTTACCATTTAAATGCTAATGTAACGCTAAACTAAGATATCTAAGTATTGACCGCTCTGTAGTTTCCACCGAGCTTCGGCTACTGATGGTGACCTTCAACAGTTTAAATAATTAGAAGCACAATATATATTTGTTTGATATGGGCTAGGAAATCCTCCACTTTAACCAGAAGAAAGGTAAAGGAATCAAATCATGTTAATATGCATGTTCAATAACTCAATTTATATAGCTGAAAGTTGGAATTGGCTTCTGCATGCTATCTAGCTAGATATAACTGGAATACTTTGTAAGCAATAATAGGCCAGCCCGCACCACTAACAGCTTGCTTACATTAAGCTAGCTTAATCGGTACATTATTTCACTGTTTCACCCTTTGGATTTCGTTGGATAAGTTTTGGGATTTGAACTAATTCCTAGGGACGATTTAAATCAAAACCCCCTCTACATTTCCAAAACGGGCCCTAAAATGAATGAGCATATCCGGCCTAGGAAATACTACCTATCCTATTTCTCGTAAGTTTCCTAGTTAATAGGCCAACCACGTATCGACCCCTGTAAAAGCCCCTTGAAAAAATACATAATTACATTTATATCCTTTTAGCCTTTTTTTCAAAAAGAATCTTTCGGTGAATTCACATATCCTTCTTGAAAGGGCCCAGATAAATAAAGAAAACACGTAATTATGTTTAGATCATTTCAAACTTTTTTTTTTACGAAAATGACTTTTCGGTTAAGCAAAATTGCGGATACTTCGTGGAAGGACCTCAAATAAATAAATAAATAAATAAGCATAATTACATTTATATCTTTCCAAACATTCCGCGTGTTTTCTCGATTTACTTGAGTGAGAGAGCAGTGATCACGATGGCGGCCTAGCATGCCACGACCACTCATCTGGTGCACTCTATGGCTTGCTTTCTTTGACCCCGCGTGAGTCGCCGACGATTCCGCAGACAGAACAAGATTGGATTCATGCCTTGCTGGTCATCATCACCTTGAGAGGAGGTGAGCACTGCTGCTTGCTACTAAAACAGACGCACGAAAAAGCGATCACGCACCGAGACACACCGAGTAAAGCAACGTACGTAAAAAGACGATAAGGTAACGCACGATTATGTATGTCACTAAGCGCCGAAACGTATGGAACATGCAACTATGCAAGACAGTAAAGCTCTTGTGAACAGTACAAAGTACACTAATGGCACTGTCATAATAGTAGCCTATAGAAGTAAAGTTGAGCACATGCATACATCATTCATACGTACATGTCTCCTGATGGAAAGAAGCTGCACGGACAGTAAGCAATAGCAAGCAAAGGTGCACTTCTGATCGAGCAGGTCTTTAATTAATTAAGATCGATTAGCTACCTACCCATGATCTAGTATACGTAGATTAATTAAGATCATTAGCTACCTACCCATGATCTAGTATACGTAGAACATGTACGGTGTGAAGTTCAGAAAAGTAACATATCTAAGTACAGTCCAGAGATTCAGACAAGGAGGAGAGCTTAGCAGATGGCTTGGCGTCAGGGTTTACATTTTCGTTTTGAGTTCGAAAATCGCCACTTATTCGGCACCGGTTTTTCGCGAAAATCGACCGAAATTCGGTAAAAACCGATCGGTTTGCGAAAGTCAAACATGTGGTTAAACTGATTAAAAAAATCAAAAACCAGTCGAAAACCGGTCGGTTTTCGTCGAAAACCGACGACAGAAGGAAAAATTGTGAAAATGCAAGAAAATTGAAAAAATTGATTTTTTTTAAATTACAAAAAATCTCAATTAATCTATAAAACACCTCAGATAAATTTAAACAATTTTTGAAATCATTTGTTACTTCTAAAAAATCCAAAATAGAAATTAATGAAAAGGAACAAAGAAATTGTCAGATTTTTATAAATATTTAAAATAATTTTTATATTCTCAAATTTTAATTTAAACATAAAAAGTTCCAAAGGATCATGTACTAAAATTTTAAGAAATACTAGACTTCATTTAGTACTTATATAAAATCAAAAACGTAATAGCATATACAATGATAATAGCACTTTCAGAATTTTCAAAAAATACACATATCTGATCATCATCTTAAAATTTTACATAATCATTTTAATTACGTTATAACATCACAAAAAAGTTTAAGAAATATTAGACTTCATTTTGTGCCCCTAGAAAATAAAAAACTGAAGAGCATATAATGTGACAAAGATAATCGCTTAATTTTTAAAAATATACGATTCGATAATAATCTGAAAATTTTACATAATCATTAGGATTGCCTCAGGACTGTACAAAAAAAATTCAAATTTTTTTGACACTGTTTGCTAAATTTCTTCAAATTTTTTAAATTTACTATTCATCTGATCAGTTTTCCGAACGGTTTTAATTGCCGAACCGGCTCGGCACGGTCGGTTTTCGTCAGCATTTTAAACCCTGCTTGGCGCCATGGCCGCGGATTTACAAGATGCCAAGACTTCCCGTGCCACGCACTTGTCGCGAGTTTCAACGCAAGGTTTGAAATTTCGGTTTCGGAATGAATTTCGCCCTGGGCCGGATAGCGAAATTTCGGCGAAATTTCAAAATTTTGGAAATATTTTGGACGAAATATTAATTTAAAAATTCAAATCTGGACCAATCCGGGAAAAAAACCAAAATTCGGTCGACAAACTGGAAATTTCGGGTGAAATTTTCGAAATTTCGGGTTTTTTGCACTAGCTGAAAAGTGGTCTAAAACTTATCGAAACATTTTGAAATTTTTTTTGCTGGTTCCTGACACAATGCTGATGTTCTCACAAACATTTCAACTGATTATCACATCTTAGGAATTTTTAAAAATTCAGAGAGTGGTACTGTCCTAATTAAACACCGACCGACAAGTTTGATCCGAATGGACAATGGTGCAAATCAAGTTATAAACTGTTGAAATTTTTTGTACATGGTTATGATCCATAACTAATGTTCTCAAAAAAAATTTCAGCTGATTATCACATGTGAGGAATTTTTAAAATTTCAGAGAGTGGCACTGTCCTGATAGAATACTGACCGACAAGTTTGATCCAAATGGAAAATGGTACAAGTCAAGTTATAAATTGTTGAAATTTTTTGTACATGGTTATGATCCATAACTAATGTTCTCCTCTTGTTCTGTATGGATCGTTTTTGATCTAAGTCACAGCTGCATATATATATCTGCTCTTGTTCTGTTTGTGGTTTGATCTTCTTCATGTTTTGTTCGTCATTGATTTAACAATGGCTTTAGGGCTCATGACTCATTAGAACTTGGTAATTTTTTGCTTTTGCTATCTTGGCATTGCACTGGATCCTAGTTGGTTAAGCCCTTATGTTTTTGTTACCGATCGAATTCGACATATACACGGCATCAGAAAATTACCAAGTTTTTGTACTGGATCATCTTCATGTTTTTGTTGGTTAAGCTCTTATGTTTTTCTACTGGATCATCTTCATTCTACAGACTAGAATACATGAATTGAACTGAAAATTAAATAAGTTTGCTCGAAAAAACTGACCTATTGGCGATTTGATGATTAGGCCGAAATTTCGCCAAACCAACCCGAAATTTCGCTTCACAAGCCCGAAATTTCGCTACTTATGCCCGAAATCTCGCTGCAGATGACCGAACATGGCCGGATCAGGGAGAGGCGATGTCGCTCGGGCTTGGAGAGGCAGAGAACTAGAGGAAAGTGAAATGAGTGCACAGTGCATGTATGTGAAACGAGCTGTACCTGTCTTCTGTAAAGCAAATACCAATTATTGAGCTCTACTGCTCTGGCTGTCTTGTGTGAAGCAAAGAAAAGGTGATGTAAAGCAAAGACCAATTATCCTAGCCATTAGGTTTTCTTTTAAATTTTGTTTCTCATAGTTATAAGTACGAAATATAAATGGAAAATTTTTTGGACGTTCATAAAGCATTGATCGTATTCTCATAAAATTTTGACATCATGATCAACCATAAAAAAATCTCAAAATATATGAAAGTGCTACTTGACATTATATTTTTTTTGGACTAGTTTCGAGCATGCAAAAATTATAAAAAAATTTGTACATAGTTGGAAGGCATCGATGATATTCTCATAAAATTTTGAGATCATGAACAAACATGAAAAAATTCCCAAGAAATGTGAATGTCGTACTTCCCAGTTTTCGGACTTCAGAGCGCGTGTTTATATCGTTTACAATTTTTGATTGAGTAGCCAAAACATGTTCAAATTTTCTAAAACTTTTAAGGGTTATGAGAGAATTAATAACTTCTCATAAAAATTTAAGGTGATGATCAAATATGAATAAATTTATAAAATTCTAACACTGTTACTGCCTTGTTAATGCTAATTCTGTTTTTTATTTTTAAAACATAACAAACGAAGTTAAAATATTTTCATAAATTTTCTGTATGATCCTAGGTGTCTTATTATGGTACCATAAATTTTTCATAGCATGAAAAGGCTTTGTCAATTTTATACAATTCCGACAATATTTCTGTCCAAACTTTAAAATGTCTCAAAAATTAACTTTTTGGACAAATTATCATTGAAGATCACTTTCTTATATGTTATTGATGCCATTCTGGTCAAAACCGGCCACAAAACATGCAAATCCGGTCATTAAACCCGAAATTTCTGAAATTACTATAGCATTTTCAACTTTTTTTCGACAATTTAAATTTATCCGGTATTTCCAATCTCGGGGGGTCCGAAATCCGAAATTTCGCCGAAATTTTCTACCCTGTTTCAACATTCCGCCTGCCATGTGACTACTGTATTTGATGTCTCTGAACTCTGAAGAACCCTTTGGGTTTCTGCATCCTCATCTAAAGGCTACCTATGGGCTATGGCTACATGTAGCACATATCAATCTTGAGAAACCCTAGCTAACTACGCGATGAGTTGCTGTCAACTCACGCGTGTCTGCCGTGAGTTGACGAGCTAGCTAGCTCGTCGGTGAACGGCTAGCTGGTAATATTAGCTAGCTAGCTATGTACCACTAGCAAGTAGGTGATGTGCACTTGTGGAAGAGGAAAACGATGACCTGACCGAACCGATCGAAGCAAATGACTAACCTAACATGCATGTGCAGAGAAATCACAATAAACATCCAGACGGTTTCGAGCTGTTGTTCGTATTAGTTCGTTGTCAGAGAGGAGACCATGTATGCGTGATGGATCACAGCTTAACTGTCAGTCTCAGTGGTTTACTGATCTAGTAGCTAGTACTCAGCCGCGACAGTAACGTGTAAGTTTCAGATATGTAACGTGGCTAGACGCGGGCATCGCGCCGGTCCGAGCCGGCACGGTACAGACACAATGGGCCACAGATTTAGACCGTATCATGCCATCTTGTCTTTGACAAGCTCAAGCATGGTTCATTAGTGAGTTGTTTCTGCTTCGTGTAGTTCGGTCTATTTGCATTATTGGGGGGAAAAGAATTAAATTTTATTCATTCTTGAACAGACAGAGAGCTACTGCTTCGTTAAAAACCTTAACCCCAGTGTAAAACAATAAAGATGTGGAATAGCTATAAAATATTTTGAAAAAATTTCTCCATTGGTTAAAGCATGGGTTGTAAAACATAATTTTTCTCCATTGGTTAAAGGATGGGTTGTAAAACATAATTATCTCTGTTTTTTTAGAGAATTAGCAAAAATCCAACACCACTCACTGACTAAACAAGAAGTTTGGTAGTAAACACCGGATAAAATCTTGGTTACATCGTAATTTTTTTAGAAAAATCATGAAAAAGACAGACAACTTCCCAATCCGCAGCATTAACCAACTACTTAACATAATTACAACTGATGAAGACAATTTTAATGTGCTCGTACTTCTTGTACCACATCAGCATAGTATATGTAGAGTTTCATCTAACCTTCATATCAAGGATGAATCTCCTTGGCCTCTTATTGTTGATCTTATAGTATTTCGAGAACTAGATGTATCTTACCGTCGAACCTATAACAAATTGGATAATATCGTGTATATTGTCCAAACTAGATTTCATTACATTCAAACCTGCATTCACAATGAATTAATAATGTGGCATATACATCTTTGGTGGAGTGCGAAATCTCAAATATAAGTCTCCAGGTGTGGTGTAAGATACTCCATGTTCGTCGTATTAGATGATGCATTGTCAAAAGTGATGGTAATAATTCTACCTTTTATTTTAAATTCACTAATAATCTCGAATACGCGTGCAACAATTGTCTCTCCGATGTGATGGGGAACGGGTAGGCTACACTAGCGAAAAACAAAATTTTCTACCATGAAACCAAAGAACCACTACAAGTTATAGATCACAGAATTACCACTAGACGTGCAGATCCATAGCGAAAATAGAGTCGATGTAGCGCGGTGGTGCAGATGTAGTCGTACTAGCCTCGTGCCTCCCCAAGAGCTCCTTGTGACTGTCGCAGGTTGCAGATCGTCCTAGCGTTGAAGCTTCGCAGCAACGCCTCTAAGGTATCCACAAGTACAAGGCAGGAACACCACGCGCCAAAGTGCTAGCACCGGCTGCGCGGTTTTGGACGGAGAAGGAGTGGCGGTTAGGGTTCCGGGAATTCCAAATTCCTATTGTGTCTCTTCGTGTATGTGTCTCACGTCGCAAAGCGATCACCTCCTCCCTTCATATAGACGTCCCATAACGGGTTTCAACCCTTGAAGCCTATTAGGAACTCTAAGCCCATTATAACTCGAATCCCTATCCGAATTGGTTACAGCCCTTTAAACGTGCGATCCTATATGTTCACGTGCACTCGAACATAGCTGGAGTACCCCTATCGATCGTTGAGTACTCCTACTCGACCATCGACCATCGGGTATACCTACTCGATCATCAAGTACTTCTACTCGATCATCGATTATTCGACCAGTAGTCGATAGCGGCCCCTAGCAGGACTTACCGACTCCCGAGTACATGTAAAGAATGAACGATTCTCAACAATGTTCTATATGCATTTCCTTTTGCTTCACGATATCGGTCAAACCCAAGGCAAGTTGTTGTCATTGTTATTTGGATGGCTCGACCATTCTTTCTCGATGCCGTGACTCAGATTCCTTGAATACATCGAGTTAATTCTTTAACTCGATGACTCGAGTAACTCTTTCCTCGAGTAGCATGGCCATGCATTTTCGGAATCCGACCACTTGAGAGGCTTAGAGATATCTCTCCCGTTGTATGGAGGGGCAAATTCTATCTTAATCGACCACGCCTCGCAATATATTTCATGACAAACCTGAAAGCCATCTTTATAACTACCCAGTTACGGAGTAGCGTTTGACAACCCCTAAGTAAGCCATTACGCATATTGAGAACATGCGATAATCTCAAGGGTATAGCATACACATCGTATATGAGACCAACTGATGACATGAAATAATACAATGTTATCGTAGTGTCTCATAGTGGGTCAATGTCCAACACCATGTTCTCTAACATATGTCTATATTATTGGTTTGATATCTCCATATCTATGACCCAGAAAACATGGTCATCGACCAATACATATGCTAGTCTACTCATATGTGTCCTCATATGATTATAGAATGAACATAATAAAGATGAATACATAGTTTCACAAATAAGTCACGTATTTGTTAATCAATATCTATAGAACAATATCATAGTTTATGAACATTTATGGAAATATAATTGACGAATACTTACAACAGGGGTACCCCAACGGCCCGGAGTGACGAGCAGGCTGCCCCAAGCATAACCCGAGCCTAACAGGCCGCTCCAGACCCGCTACCGATCAAAGAACCTGCGGGGCCACACAGGACACCCATTCCCGACCGATCGGGATAGGCATCCCCGACCAAGCAGGGCTCCCGACCTCCGCAGCAGGTCGGATCCCCCGACTTCGATCAAACCAAGGCAACCTCCACCGGCCCATAGCCACGTGCCCCACGGACGGGTCAATCGAAGTGATTATACGAGAGCAGGTGGCCCCTTCTCAACATGGTTTAATGACTGCTGAAGTCAAGCTTCCAATCCCATCGACCAGTCACGTACGACACGAAAGCACGCTCCCTCCCGAGGCAGCACCAACGTTATACACAGCAACTTCAACACTCGTCAGGCTCACAGAAGGCAGGTGCGCCATTTCCCAACGAAGCAGCTAACCGCTTCGCCCAACAAGACTACCAACCCAGCGTGAGCAAGACGAGCGGTGACCAGTCGACAGAACAAAGGACCGAAGCTCTTAGCATAGGTCACCTCGCCCTTCCCCAACTCTCAATGTAACCTGCCCCTTCCTACTGTATAAAAGAAGGCAGGAACCCCCGGGGAAGGAAAGGAGAAGACACACGCACAATCAACGAGCATTCTTGCGCTAAGGCTCTTAGCTCGCTCTTGTAAACACTGTGTAACCATCCGCCCTAAAGACAATATAATACCACCACACGAACTGGAGTAGGGACTTTCGGCCCGAACCAGTATACCTTGGGCTTCTGAGTCTAACCATTCAGGGAGAGGGAACGCGCGGCCCCTTAGACTTACAAATTTACTTGCCGGTGCTCGAAACGCCGACAATAATCATCTCTATGATTGCCTCTAGGGCATAGTTCCAACACGATGTGTGCCTCATCGATTGGTCTAAACCCTATGACTTTTTTTAGTTTGTAGTTTTCGTCCAAGTACTATGCAACAACATTAAAATAGGTGTTTTTTTGTGGGATGAAGTCTATATATCTAACGTCAAAGAAAAGGAAAATCTAACTCTCTTATAGTTCTCTTTCAAAATTGCTTATTTACGTTTGTACATTCTTTATATGTCACGTATAGTTGTTCTCCTACTAACTTGTTGTTATCGTGGGTAAAAACTACGTTCGATCATTCTTTCAAAATTAGAGCTCTGACCTATTCTAAATAGAAGATCATCGATAACTATATAACGTGCAATTTCCTCTCAAGCTATCTCAGTGTTGTACAGTTACGTGCTTACCGAACCGATGTTGAAGTTAAGATGGATCTGGACACCCTCCCCTGACTGTCATGCGGCCGATATATTCTTCAAGCATGTCTCCACATGTCGCTTAAGATGACTTGTTCCTGCATATGCACGTTCAGATAATTTAGCTTGACAATATTTACAAATAGCATATGCTACCGTACGTTCATCCTCAATTTCGACGATTATATCCATATGTTACCAGCACCATGCTCGTCGACTACGAGAGCCTCTGGCCACAGCTTACACCGATGTAACGACTTAGGGTTCGGTGTGGAGCTCTCCCCTCGGGAAGGTAAGTGGCATCCTCGATGCCCTATGTACTGTCCATACGAAGGTCCATACCATAGTCTCCTATGCTTGGGAGAGTTGGTACGGATCGATCTCTTGATCCAAGAAAGGGGGACTAAGAGTGCGATGGCGTGCTCTCCTGCTCTCCCTCCTGACTTTTTCTTACCATACATTTTGATCTTTGAGAGAGTAGTGAGAGAGCAAAGAAACTACTAATCACGCGCTGAAAAGACGTGAAGTCAAAGGGGGTTTTATAACGATCGATCAGACGAACTTTACTTGTCCGCTAAGAATTAGCTTTATTTCTTTCATTCGTCATGTCACTTTTGCTGTCTTTCTCGATCATGCGAATGTTACTTGCCCATTGCTCTCTCGCCATTTGCCCCTTGCTTCCCCTCTCTTTACCAAGTCACTTTCTCGGGCCTGAGAAAATTATATACCCTATGCTCCCTCTCTCTCGGTCGTTGTCTATCTTAATCTCTCTCAATCTCATCGTCTCTCGCTCTCTCTCTAGCGATCACTCTCTCTCTCTCGCCCCCTTGGCCATGGCCGCCAGCCGCCAACCCTCCTCACAGCCTCCTTGCCTGGCTCACCCAACCACCCCTTCTCCCCCATCGCCTCCCCCTCCTCGCCCTCTTCGCCATGGTCACCATGGCCTTAGCGCCCTTGCCTTCCTCACCTTCTCCATCTCTCCACCTCTAGCCGACTTTGCCCCTTTCGTCTCTTCACCCTCCTCGCCAGCTCGCCTTCTCCGCCTCTCCACCTCCCACTCCCCAGCTCGCCCCTTCTGTCTCTCTGCCCCCTCCTCCCACCAGCTCGCCCTTCTCCGCCTCCACTGTCTCCGCATCTCCCTTCGCCTCCCCCTCTCCCCCCTCTGCATAGGCGCGACAAGCGTGGCACACAGGTGCGGTGAGCTGGTGCATGGCGAGCTTGTGCGGGCTTGGGTGCGGCCAGTGTGGTGAGCTGGCGCGGACTCGAGCTAGGTGAGCGTGGCGACCTAGCGCGGGCACGGCAAGCCTGGTGAGCTAGCGTGGGCGCGCGCCGGGTGTGCTACTTGTTGGAAATATTAGGAATTTTCTCAATATTTTAATCCACAGAATTACGTAAATCATGATTAAACAAAGATGCATTTTTTGTTCAAAGCCAAAGGTACTAGATAACAAATTATCTATCTCATACGCAAAGACTAATGAACAAGAAATCAGCATGAATAAAACACGGTATAAGTTAATATACCCTTGAGCCGGTGCCACCGTTGGCACAGGCGCAGGCAGAACATTCTCGTTCGCCATGACGATCGAAGTAGACGATCACAAAGTTGTCGCAGATGAAGCGTTGGTGCGATGAAGAGGTTGATGCGGTGCGAGTGCGCGTTGCGTGCGATGCGCTTCAGAACACCTTCGAGCGATCGCGTGGTCGCTCCCCAAAACCTTATCGGCCTTCTATCTCGAGCAAGATCTCAAGAAGGGCGAGGTTCCGAGGCCTCGCTCCTCTCGCTACTTGTGCGCGCAAAACAGAGGCGGGAATGCAAAGGACAAGCAATGAGAACAATGGAGTATGCGGAAGAGTCAAGCCGGTGATGAAAAGCACACCGTGGCTCTCCTTATATAGCCTTGCGACATGCAACGGCGGGAGCAGGAGTTACCACCATCAACTCATGTAGCCGTTACGAAGAATCGACGGTCATTATGCGACCATCAACCACGTCCGTTATGGTAATCGACGGCAGCATCGGTCACATTGATCACGCGTTATTGGTCATATTGACTATCAAACGGCAAAACAAACCGCCCCGCCAAAGACATCACGTCCGGATCGGATCGGATCGGATCGCTCGCTGCGCAAGACGCAGACGTCACGCCTCGCGTCTCGTCTCGACTCGACTCGACTCGACTCGCGCCACGCCACGCCACGCCACGCCACGGCTCGGCTCGGCTCGGCTCGGCATGCAGCGCGCATGTGGCACACCTTTACCCTTTTCACCTTGCTAATTAAGAGACACACAACTCAACTATTTAAGTTGGTCAAACCTTCTCTCAATTATCCATATGGTACTAAACCAATTTCATGACTCCTAGTATTCTAATGGGCCTTTTGGAATTTCTATTAAATTAATTATGGGCCAACCCCATAATAATCTAACAATCCCCACCAAATTTCAAAGGCACATTTGAAATACTCTCGCCCAATGCGATTTGATATACCGCTTTTCGATGGAGACTGTTAAGTTGAACTTCCACCTAGAACAAAGGTTACACTCATCCACAACCAACAATGGACTATGCCTTGAATTGACAGTTTTGTGCGAACAAGTTTCACCAAAGTCCTTTATCGATACTAGGTCGCTAAATGCATCCCCTCGGTTTGGAGCTTATAAGTCATACTCCTTAGCCTTTCATGAGCCTCTAGAGATCACCCCAATCTCATAGATCGTGACTAGTGGTCGAACTCATATAGGTGTATTCCTCATAAGATGTTCGTAGGACAACATCTCCGCTTATTAAAGCCACTCGGGATACATTAAGGTATAACCAACCCGCCATACAGAATAGGAGAGTTATTGCATCTCAAACGGAGTGGGCCAAGTCTGTATACTCTCCTCTCACCACTCACTAGCTTGTCTCAACATCCTAATTCACGGATCTCCGATCAAATAGGATGAGGTACCACTAAGACATGACTTTATGTGGGTCTCAAGCCCATCTCCTCGATGCTTCATCTATCACATTCCGTGATAGTCCTTTGTAAAAGGATCGCCAAGTTTTTAGCCGTCGGACATAGTCCAACGCTATAACTCCGAGTTTCTCATTTTCTGACAGACTTCAACCGCCTCTTAACGTGCCTTGATGACTTCATGTTATCCTTAGAATCGTTTACCTTGACAATCACCGTCGATTGTCACAGTTCAAAAGAATAGCGAGCACCGCTTCTCAACCACCGGTAAGTCCTTCACAAGTTCACGCACAATCGGCTTCCGAGGCGGTATCTAATGCTTGTGAGTTCGCTTCCATTGTAGACCTCGTTAAGATGGTCCGCTTGCAAGACTTCCAGAAACGACTCCACCACCCAATGTGAACACATATCCACTTGTGGCTTTTATTTCATCAAGATCGATATCCGGTTTGAATCACTATAACCCTCAAGTACCCTAGGGTACCCGATGTAGTGAATTCAGTAACTTGATGTCCCTTTTAGATAGCGCATTACTCTCTCAAGAGCATGCCAATGATTATCTCCGGGTTTGAAACAACCGGCTTAGTTTGCTCACAAAGAAACGAGATATCGTGCCTTGTTGCACTAGCTAAATACATCAAAGAACCAATGATTTGGGAATATCTCAATTGATCCTTTGCCATTCGTTGGTTCTTTCGTAATAGCATACTTGGATCATACAAGCGTTGGAGCAGTTTGCAATCGCTATAGCCATAGCGACTCAACACCTTTTCCACATAATGGGACCGCTCAAGAGTAATCCCACCGCCACCTTCTCTTAACAATTTAATGTTTAAGATGACATCCGCTACTCCCAAATCTTTCATTTCAAAGTTTTGGACAAGAAGTCCTTAACTTCCTTAATCACATTAAGGTTCGTCCCAAAGATCAAGATGTCATCAACATACGGACACATAATCACTCCTTCACCCCCACCATAGCGGTAATACACACATTTGTCGACTTCATTCACAACAAAGCCGACAGATGTTAAAGTTCTGTCGAACTTCTCGTACATCGCTAGGTGCTTGCTTAAGGCCATACAAAGACTTCAACAACCTACACACTTTTCCTTCATGACCCTTTACTACAAATCCATCAGTGATCCATATAGATTTCCTCTTCCAACTCTCCATTAGGAAAGCCGCCTTTACATCCATCCGATGGATGTAAAGACCGTAGGAGGCGACTAAAGACAGAGTACTCTAATAGTGGTCAATCCGCAACAGTGAATAAGTATCAAAGAAGTCCTCGCCTTCTTTCTCGGTATAACCCTTGGCCACAAGCCTTGCCTTGTACTTTTCAATCGTACCATCAGCCTCGGCTTTTTCTTGAACACCCACTTACATCCTCTGTGTTTACACCCATATGGACGCTCAACAACTTCCCAAGTTCCATTGCTCAAGATGGAATTCATCTCACTGGACCGCTTCCTTCCAATAGTCGTCGTCCTGCGATAAATAAGCCTCCTCAATGGTTCTTGGAGTATCATCAACTAGATATACAATGAAGTCATCACCAAAAGACTTTGTAGTCCTTAGTCTCTTACTCTTACGAGTTACTTCATTGCCCTCATCTATTGGATTTTCCTCAAAATGGGCTCAATTTGTATAGGAGTGGAAGGTTTAGGAGAGAAGATAGATTCTTGGCCGATGAGCTAAATGTCTCTTTCATAGGAAATAAGTCCTCAAAGAATGTGGCATCATTGGACTCAAAAATTGTACCTTCATTCATATCAGTACTCAGATTTCACTATTAAGAATCTATATCCAACGCTGTGAAAAGCATAACCAATGAAGACACAATCAACGGTTTTTGGTCCAAGTTTACGCTTCTTTGGGATAGGCACATTCACTTTAGCCAAACAGACCCCAAATACGTAAATAAGAGAAATTTAATCTTTTCCTCTCCCATTCCTCGAATGGTGTGATTTCTTTATTCTTTGTAGGAACCTGTTTAGGACATGACAAGCGATCAATATAGCCTCACCCCACCATTCCTTGGAAAGTCCCGCTGTTTCTAACATGGCGTTAACCATCTCAGTTAGAGTACGGTTCTTTCTTTCGGCAACCCCATTTGATTGAGGCGAATAGGGAGGCGTCCTCTCATGGATTATTCCATGTTCCTCACAGAATAAATTAAACTCATTAGAAAAGTATTCTCCACCACGATCTGACCTAACCCGTTTGATTTTTCTCTCAAGTTGGTTCTCAGCTTCAGCTTTATAGATCTTAAAATAGTGAAAAGCCTCATCTTTTGACTTTAATAAATACACATAGCAATATCTAGTAGAATCATCAATCAAAGTCATGAAATACCTCTTACTACCCTTTGTCAACTCCCCGTTCATCTCGCATAAATCGGTATGAACTAGTTCTAACGGAGCCAAATTTCTCGCCTCAGCTGCCTTGTGAGGCTTGCGAGGTTGCTTAGATTGCACACACACTTGACACTTAGAACCTTTGACTTGGGTAAATTTTGGGATTAAATTCATACTGGCTAACCGCATCATGCAACCAAGATTAATATGACAAAGTCGTGAATGCCAAACATCAGTCTCATGATTACAAACATGATTCACAATTTTATTCATGTCCGACAAAGACAAGCGGAACAAGCCTCCGCTCTCATAGCCTTTTCCAATAAAAGTTCCAATTTTAGAAACAATACATTTATTGGATTCAAAAACTAGCTTAAAACCATCTCTACACAATAGAGACCCGCTGACAAGGTTTTTATTTATCACGGGCACGTGATGCACGTTCCTCAGTCGCACGACTTTTCCTGAAGTAAACTTCAAGTCAACTGTGCCGACTCCACGTACAAATGCTCGCGACCCATTCCCCATCAACACGGAGGTAGCCCCGCAACTCGGTAAGAAGAGAATAAGGATCCACAAAGACAAACATGTATATTGGCCCCCGTGTCAATCCACCAATCAGGTGAACGACATACTGATAGAACGATAGGCATTGAAACATACCCGGATGTTCCCTCCTCAGTATTACCAATAACAACGTTGGCAGACTTTTTCTGCTTATTGTCTTTGCGATCAGGGCAATCCTTTGCCCAATGATCGCATACCATTACTGCATAAAGCGGTTTTCCTTTCATTTATTCTTCTTCTTCTTGAAGCTAGTAGTTTGAGCGGCCTTGTTCTTGTTCTCAGGCTTTTCAGACTTATTTTTATTCTTCTTGTTGAATTGAAAGATTTTCTTTTGTACCACATTGGCACTAGAACTTTCTTTCCCACGTATATCTTTTGCCCTCGCTTTCTCCTCAACATTTAGAGACCCAATGAGACCAAAGAACGCGAACTCTTGTCTCTTGTGTTTTAGAGTAGTGGCAAAATCCTCCAAGAAGGTGGCGGCTCAGCAATGATGCATCCCGCCACAAACTTGTCGGGTAATGCACATGTAAAATTCTCAAGTTCTTTCGCAAAAGCTTGAACCTCATGAGCCTGTTCTACTACAGAGTGGTCATCAACCATCTTGTAGTTATGAAACTGCTCCATGACATAGAGTTCACTGCCCGCGTCAGAGACTCCGAATTTTGCCTCAAGTGCATCCCACATTTCTTTACCACTTGGCAAAATCATGTACACATCAACAAGATTTTCTCCAAGAACACTAATCACGCGCCTCGAACAAGTTATCCATGGTAGTGAAGGCACTCTCCGCTCGAGAGAGCCCACTCAGCCGTGGTTTGCCTTGCGCAACGTGATACACGCTCATGGCGGTCAACCACAAAATCATCTTGCGCGCTAACGCTTGTAATTTGCGCCGTCAAATATAGTTGGCTTAAGTGCGCAACAAAACCGAGAGTTGTAAAATTCCTAGGATAAGGTTTTGGATTGTTGGAAATATTAGGAATTTTCTCAATATTTTAATCCACGCAATTACGTAAATCATGATTAAACAAAGATGCATTTTTGTTCAAAGCCAAAGGTACTAGATAACAAATTATCTATCTCATACGCAAAGACTAATGAACAAGAAATCGGCATGAATAAAACACGGTATCGTTAATATACCCTTGAGCCGGTGCCACCGCTGGCACAGCGCAGTGTAACATTCTCGTTCGCCATGACGGTCAAGTAGACGATCACAGTTGTCGCGATGAAGCGTTGGTGCGATGAAGAGGTTGATGCGGTCGCAGACGCGTTGCGGCGCGATGCGCTTCAGAACACCTTCGGCGATCGCGTGGTCGCTCCCCAAAACCTTATCGGCCTTCTATCTCGAGCAAGATCTCAAGAAGGGCGAGGTTCCGAGGCTCGCTCCTCTCGCTACTTGTGCGCGCAAAAACAGAGGCGGGAATGCAAAGGACAAGCAGAACAATGGAGTATGCGGAAGAGTCAAGCCGGTGATGAAAAGCACACCGTGGCTCTCCTTATATAGCCTTGCGACATGCAACGGCGGAGCAGGAGTTACCACCATCAACTCATGTAGCCGTTACGAAGAATCGACGGTCATTATGCGACCATCAACCACGTCGTTACGGTGTAATCGACGGCAGCATCGGTCACATTGATCACTGCGCGTTATTGGTCATATTGACTCATCAAACGGCAAAACAAACCGCCCCGCCAAAGACATCACGCCCAGATCGCACGTGCACGCCTCGACTCGACTCGACTCGACTCAGACACACGCTCGGCGGCAGGCAGCGTGTGGCACAGCCTTTACCCTTTTTCACCTTGCTAATTAAGAGACACACAACTCAACTATTTAAGTTGGTCAAACTTTCTCTCAATTATCCATATGGTACTAAACCAATTTCATGACTCCTAGTATTCTAATGGACCTTTTGGAATTTCTATTAAATTAATTATGAGCCAACCCCATAATAATCTAACACTACTGACCAGGTAAGCTCACTCCCTCCCAGCTTTCCTGCCGTATGCCTGTCGTCGACCGCATGCTCTATGGCTCTGTGCTATACCCATACGCCGTGCCTGCTCGCCACTGTGGCGCGTCGTGCTATGCCTGTACGGCAGTTCGCGAGCGGGCCGAGCCAGACCCTTCGTGCCACATGCTGGTCTGAAAAACCCCATCCAGAAGCCCACGTCTAATCGGGGCCTCTGCAGCACTTGTAGCTCTCTTTTTTCTTGCCTGATACAGTACGGTATATCATTGTCCATTACGTTAACTACGTGCTTTACTTAATCTCTGGAGTGAATAAAACAACCTAGTCAAAGAGGGCATCTTGCAGATATGTACGAACATGGATCCGGCTACTAGCTGACCAGATGTAACTAGCTGTTCATTTGTTGTGATGCAAATATATATACTAACAACTTTGGGATCAGAGGAATTAAGTTAGCTAGGAAGTTCGTCAGGCCATGAGAACATGACTGAAGACCAAACACAAGGGAGTAGGAATATGTTAGTGGCTGGTGCCGGTGTCGTGAAGGCAGGGCTCGGTATGGCCGGTCATGTGTTCAGTCAGGTCAATACACGCTGATCGATCACCTTGTTTTGTCACCATTTCATGGGGCATCGGTTGCATTATATATATCCTATGAATGATCAGGAACCTGTCCATGTACTCGATCATGCACTAATTAATTAAGCCCAGTGGAGTCCATCAGTCAAGCAGTTGTTGTCATTGTCCCATCGACCAGCACCCGCTGCTGATCGAGCTAGATATAGCTTTAAGAAAGCAAGCAATTCAAGCAAAGCATTGGTTGGTCGTTGGTACAATCGGCACACTAGCTTGCATTAGCCGGACATTTAACTACACAAGAAATGTAGTAAATAATTAGGGGGGGCAGGATTGAGTTGTTTGGTTCAAGTATACGTCAAGTCATACGACTGCAACTTTGCAAAGGGCAAGGAGAGAGAATCTGTCGCACACATGGCTAGGGTTCTTGGACCAGCCGAAGGTGGGGCAAGCGAGCATTGGAGAGCGACAAGGAAAGCGTTGAAGGAGACACGATAAGCTAATATGGACAGGAGGGGAATGGACTAACTATAGGTCAGGAGGCAGCCTACTCTCCATCCTGATGGGGACACAAGCTAGCCAGCTAACTAGAGGATTCAATCGTTTCGACTTTTTTAAAAAATTAATCAATTTGATTGAGCTGATCAAGTGAATTAAGCATGAAATAAAAGGAGATCTGAGATCCGGGCAAAGGAGACATGCATGGGGGCTCATTGATGGATGGCTTTATTTAGGTGTCCTAGTTATGGCATTGCATTGCAAGACTGTTAGATGATGAGATTTCAGGGTGACGTTTGGGCCTTAGGAGGTAGTACCAGTATCTCTCACCATCAGCTGAGGCGACAATTTGATCTAACATTGATAAAGAGAATGCATTCACACTTTGTCTTGACGATGATGCATATGACCACTGGGCACAACTACCAGCAGGTTTTAAACTTGTAATTGCCATTACATCAGATAGTAGTTGGTGCCTCTTCCGCTAAAGTCTCAACAATAAAGATATTACTACAACTAATCGAGTGGAGAGAGAGAGAGAGTTTAACGTATTGTCAAACTTTTCATTAAGTAAAAGCGTTCAGTGCATGTTAGATGTGAAATATATCATATATCAAGGAGAAGACTCTCTTTGCTTTCATACTTGTACTAGTAGCTAGTTGATTACATAAACAATAGTAGCCTTTGAAATCAGGCTATGTTTGGTATAGTCGTAGATTTTTTTTAAGAAATAGCTTTTGATTGAGCTGCATAGCTGAAACGCTGCAAGACTGACGAAAGATGTTTGTTGTTTGATAACCTGTTTTTTTATTTGTGAGGGGTGCAGGTCAAGAATAAGGGTGAGAAGGGTAGGGTTTGAAATTTTATACTTAGTAAGAAGAGTAATTTTCTTCAACTTTAGTGATAAAATTAGAACCCAACCTACTGAAGCCATAAAAAACTACGCTAGATTAGCTTTTGGCTTTCAACTTCTTCTAATACAAATAAACTTTAGATTTTGACTTCGACTTCTACTACGGAAAAACCAACACTTTGAAATAGCTTCTGGGTTTTAGATGGGAGAAGCTCAAGCAGAAGCCATCCCGATCAGAGCCTCGGTAAGATGAGTATCGGATGCTGTGGACTAATAGCGCGTGGTGCATGGCATTACGATGCTTTGAGAACAAAAAATTATAGTACTAGTATAGTTCTAACTTAATTATTCCTTAATTTATACCCTTTCCTTCTGCCTGTAGAATTTTTCGGACATGTGGTTTTGGGACACTGAGGAACGAAGTATAAAATAGCTAGTTCAACGAGATTGAAGTGCACTACTGTACATGATGCATGATCTGAGAACATTTCAAAGTCCAGTTCTTGCTCATCGATGCTGACCGCCATCTCCTTTCCTATGGGAGCCTATGAGCTTTTGTCTCGTTTCACTCTGGATTCAACAAAGAACAGCCACACTGCACAGTAGTAATTGTAATACTTGATGTATAAGCGACCATTGACCAATTTTTCTTGAGAAAGGGACCCATAGATTGACACTCATTTCACACAGATTTCCAGTCTTGGACGCCAAGGATAATCAAATCCCAATCTTGAATGGATCTTCATTATCTCGATTTTAAGAGGCCAAGACAACCGAGGAGAAAGAACAAGAGGAAGACAATCTAGAGGCAAGAATTAACATTGGTTAGCGAACAGATCACTGCATAGTAGAGAAAATAAAGTAGCTGATTAGTCAATTTGGCAGCATATGCGTGCAGCTAGCTGAACTTCAGTTCCAGATTTGATTATTGCGTCTCTTGACTTGGAATTCCGGCATCTCTTCAGATTTGCATATGCATCTCGGAAATTTTTGCCAGTGTTGCAGTCACGCCAGTGTTGTGAACGTAGGCAACGATGAACAGCGTAGTCAACAGTACTACACTGCCCCTGCTTGCATCTCTGCACCAACATGCAGAAGCATTCAAAGTTTCAGACTTCAGCTGAGATACCAAATACTAGTACCACCCTAAGAAAACTTGAAAAACGATGGAAAACATTAGAATTTTCGGCCGGAAAAATACAAGTATACTAGACCGGTAGTCCCTTGCGAAGTTTGATTTTTTTTTTGCCTCCAATCCTATATGTCAAAGTACTTCTGTCGTACCTTCGGTACCTGAAAGGCTGAAATCGTAGTTAACGGACAAGTCGCAGGAAATGCGAACAGTAGTTTCCAATTATGTACTGTAGATCGTCGTACTTACTTAGATGAACGAAGCGAAGAATTAATAGTCATACAGGAGACAAGGGAAACAAGAGAGAGCAACAAATCACGCTCGGTTGTGATGGATCTTTGATCCACAAACCGCTCGTGGTCCTGTGATTGTGAGAGATACGTACGTACGTACACTAGGGGAGAGAGGGTACGTTCCCAGCTAGCAAGAACAAATGCTATATATACCCCGATCGATCCATCACCATGCATGTGAGATGTTAATGCTGTCCCTAATTAAACACGCGCATCTTACGTGCAAAAATCCAACCCAAAACTGACAACTTCCTCGCAAGAAGCAAAGCATACTGCTAGATCTGTAATCGCCCGTGGATAGTTCGAAGATGCATTTTGGCACCTAGCTAGAGACGTCCGATCACTCCGGTGCCTTGATACGGAATCGGACGGCTCACGGTCACCGAACAGAGTTACAAGGCGTACGTACGCCATTCCGACTCCGAGCCGAGCCAGATCCATCGATCCATCCACGTACGGATCAGAGACACGACCATAAATAGTAGTCGTAGAGATCTCACCGAAGCATGCGACGATATATGCCCGAAGTCCGAACGAACCAGCACTCGTTCATTCGATTGGGTCCCACTCCCAACCATGCACTAGCTACTATACTAGCTAGGAAACGTACACAGTACGTACACCTACCTCCTACCACGTGAAAAAGAATACACCAGACCAGTATATATACGATCCGGTCCGTACGTACACACCAAATGAAAGGGCCCGATCCGATCGCGATCTATCCCAACAGCAACGGCGGCTGCAGCGGCATTCACGGCGGCCTTGTCTCTTCCTGCCTGCCGGCCGGCAGCTGCCTTTATTTGGAGGAAAGGGAAGCCGAAAGCCAGCTAGCTGCAAATGCTACTACCTACGTTCTCCGAGTAGGAAAATGGGTACTCTGCTGATGCTCTCTGCATTAGCAATTCACCGTGCTACAGTTCACAGCGCGTGTCCGTATTACGACCATCGGATCAGAAATCAAAGGGCACCATCGTCTCCGGATGCTAACTGCTTATCACTTCTGCAATTACTGTAGTGCTTAGTTGTTCGTGAATCCGGCTATCGATTTGTCGTCCTAATGCACAATAAACTTCTCTGCCTTAATTTTGTCCTCTAACATGTACAGTGGATCCATTTCCCTTGGCGTACGTACTTCTCCATGTGATTAATTAGCTTGTCACTTGGTAGCTGCAGTTTGTTCCATGTATACATGTTGCAGCTGGTACTTCTATAGATCGATTTGAATTAAATTAGATCCTCTCTTTCTGGTCCATGAACAAGGCCGCGCAAAACTGCAAGTCCTTCATGAGTCATCATGGCCAATTAATCTTTGCGTCGCCTTCAGTTGTCCCGTGCGGTTGTCACTGAAAAAACAGTGAACTGTTGGTACGATACGGTGTAACGTGCAGACGTTCAGCGCTGTCCATGACCATCTACTCCACTAGCTAGTTACTTCTAGGGATGAAAATGGAACGGAAACGGTCGGTAAATGGTCGTTCCGTTTCCGTTTTCACATCTTTTACCGGTAACGGAAACGGAATCGGAAACCCCGGAAACGGATACGAAAACGAATAATGATCGAAACGGATACGGAACGGAACGGATACGGAAACGAAAGTAGAAAATTTCACAAGAATGTAATACGTGATCACAATATACATGACCACAAAAACAATGTAACTCATTCCATCACAAAGGTGGATACAAGAACAATGTTATGTTCATCGGTATCACTAGAAAGTTTTTTCTCAAGTTTGTCAGTTGAAGGCTCACTATTTGTCCCACAGATCAAACCATCATATCCTCCTCCGTATCATTATCATTGACATTCTCTTGCTCCTCCAACTATAAAAATGTAATGCCCTAAAATTTGCATATTATTATTCAATGTTCATTTATGATTTTCTGAGATTTATCCTAGATTTTCTGGAGTTTATAAATGCCATTTTACTATTTTTCAGATTTATATAATTGATTTATTCATTAAAAATAAAGCCAAAAATATGCTAGAAATAATTTTCCTAGATTCACAATGTTCCAAAGTATTTTTGAGAATTTTTTTTGGAATTTTTGAACTCTATTTGGTATTTTCTATAAAGCCATTTGTATTTCTGAAATTATTTTAATTCGAAAATAAATGTAAATTATCCATTCTCCTTTTTGGGCCAAATGGGCCAAGTTTCCGACGGAATTTCCGGTTTCGATTATACGGAATTTCCGATTCCGTTTCCGTTTCCGACAGAAATGGCTCTCCTGTTTCCGTTTCCGACAAAAAATTTCCGTTCCCGTACCAACATTTTCCATTTCCGTTTCCGAAAAAAGACTTCCGTTTCCGTTTTTCTCCGGAACAGTCGGAAATTCCGTTTCCGTTTTCACCCCTAGTTACTTCCATATATGATATACCACCTAAATTAAATTTAAAATACTTTTTTATCACTTTAGATATACTCATACACTAATTATAAGATACTCCAATATAATCTACATGAAAAAATTGCGAGGGAGTTCATAGTTTTTAGTGTATTTTGCAAATACCTTCATATCACACATAAAAAGTAGTATGTAAAAAAATGTACATACCACTTAGATAATCTTATATACTTGTATACTACACGTACAAACCTTTTGTTTCGCAAGATACTCCCTACATTATGTGATACAACACATGGAGTAACTACTCCCAAGAGTAGAAAAGAGGCTTCATATATATATATATATATATATATATATATATATATATATATATATATATATATATATATATATATATATATATATATATATATATAATTTATGAAAATATTATTGTGGGCTCCTAATAAACAAGATAAGAAAAACAATATACAGAGATTGCTTCTTAATTAGCCAAGTGCCTATACAGGGTATACAAATTACAGAATGAATGCTCTCAGATGTTTATTGCTTATTCTGATTGCGAGTCAAATGACTTCAACAGCATGGATCGACCTCCTATTTATATCGGTTGAAGAGGTTGTAGTTGTTCTCTATAGGGGCGTCGTATAACCGAGAGGTGTTTTCCCGCCAAATGGTGTCTTCTTATCAAATGGTGTCTTTTCCAGGGATAACTTCCGGGTAGTTATGTATATCTGTCAGATAATTATCCGCATAAAGATATGTGCGGGGATAACCTCTCGTAACCGACTAGTTCACTGGTTAGGATGACTATTTCACTGGTCGGGGACGACCAATACGAAGCAAAATTTATTGACCACATTAACTGAGCTGGTCGGAGACTTAACTGTTCAGGTAAGGGTGGGTTTCATTATATACATTATAGGTTTTATGTATTATAGGCCTATTAATAGAGTATAGTCATGAATAATTGAGGTCTAAATAAGTGACAGATTTTTAATCCTCGTCACACGCACAAACATATATATATATATATATATATATATATATATATATATATATATATATATATATATAGGAAGTCTTTTCCGTACTCACGGGAGTACATACTCCCACCTCTAATGTAAAACTTAAACGAATATTTTATACTCCTTTATCACTTTCGGTATACTCCAATAATAATTCTAAGATACTCAAATGCGATATGGTTGAAAAAAATTCATCAGAGCCTTTTATTTTTTTTGCTACATACCATTTTCCATATGTAAAAGGAATATATAAACAAATTATGCTATAAAGGGTGGACCTTAATGAATTTTTTTGTGGAACTCACTTTAAAGTATCTTATAATCAGTATTAGAGTATACTCAAAAAAATAAAGAGGTATAACAACATCATTTAAACGGTATACTAGAGGTGGGAGTACTACTCCTAGGAGTATGGAACCATTTTCCTATATGTATATATGTGTGTATACGTACGTACGTACGTACATACATACATACATACATACATATAGATGATGTAGTTTTTCTGTGCGTACATCCCAAGATTTTTTGGATCATATCCTGAAAACATCAATTTTGATGCATTAATTATACATGTCGGGAGAAGTCAAGACATATTCTCTTAAAACTAGCAGGGTGGCCCGCGTATTTACACAGCTATATTTATTTCAAAGTTTCTATTATCAAATGACATGATTTAGATCTTTGAGGATGTGTTTATGACACTGGAAATGACAGTAGAAGCTTGAGTGAAAATATAACATGAAGAATGTAATTGACATATGGGTTTGATGAAAGAAAATGATTGAGTATACTAAGTTGTTCATGTTCTTAAAAACATAAGCACTCTCCATTACACGTGGATCATGTAGTTGCATGTCTCTATTCTCCTCCATTAGTTACTCTTTCCTAAAATGTATGTATGCGCATGTACTTTTATTTAATCAAACATACATATATACATGTGCAACCATCATTGATCCCTGCAAAGGACACCCATCATGCTCTCTCTCTTATCTCATTTTATTTAATGTGTTCTGAATTTTTGTTATTTAAGGATTTTAGTTTGCAATTGTGTGGAAATCAAATTGCAAATTTTATTTTGTTTTCTATTTCGAATTTCAAAAATTTTCTTGGAATTCATATGCAAAATTCATTTGCTAAATTTTATTTCAATTTACAGTTGTTTAGATATTTTATTTTGGAATTTGTATTGAAATCAAATTGCTAATTTTATTTTATTTTTTCCCCGAATTTCAGTTATTTTTGTGGGAATTCATAACAAATCCAATTGCTAATGTTTCTTTAATTTTTATTTTGAAATGTTTTTATTAAGGGATTTTACTTAGGAATTTGTATGGAAACCAAATTCCTTGTTTTATTTATTTATTATTCCTAATTTCAGTTACTGATTGTATTGTATTTGATATAGACTCTTTTTTTTAATCTAGACCCACATGGTCAATGGTGTAGATCTTTATCTTTTTTCTCCGATTAATGTGGAAATTTCTAGTCTTGAGAATGAACGTGGTGGTATCTTTTGCCTTTACTTTAATAATATAATCGAATTCAGGTTTTCAATTTATCCTTTGCAGAACTGTATGCATGTGTTATAAAATTAAACTTGCATGTGCATGGATGCACAAAAGGTGTACCCATTTTAGTACACACTATTGGGAGCACAATTCTTCCAGGCAACAGTAAATTAACTTAAGGTTCGGTTGAAAAAAAATTCTCTTTTAATTATCAGATGGGGTATGATAGTCCTGATTTTTTGACCAGCTATTGCAACATTAGCTGGATATTCACTTCATTACGACATTAGCCAAATAAAAGGAGTGGAGTACAACAGAACTGCAGAACTGTTAGGTCTGTTCATAATAGAATGTTTGATGATTGATGCTTCACTTTAAAAAAATAAGCTCGTGACAACATGTAGTACGACTGTACGAGTAAGTAGTGGAGTACTACTGCAGATCTATGTAATTTTGCCAGAACTGTTTACTGTTCATAACGTGTACTTATACATGTTTATGAATTGGTGCTTCACATTAAAGAAAACACAGTAAAACTGTGACCATGTAAGTAGTACGACTACTAAAAATCTCATTTATTTTGTCATAAGTTTCCACATTCATTTTCAAGACTAGAAATTTAACCAATGATTTAACCATCACATGGAGTAAATACCTGTTAATCGGTTCTACGGTACCTCCCATATAATAAAGCCTTCAAAGTAGTACTAGTTCTATAATTGCCAACAAAAAGGAGAGAAAAGACTAGATAGATATCTAATTTAGAGAAATTTTACGGTGCATTATACTGATAGTATATAGTAAGTAGTAGAAATCAGATTTAGTTGTTGATTTAGTAAAGGTATTTTTACTACTCTACTATTAGAGAAAGTATAAATAAATTATCGCTAATCTGATACATAAACAAATTCTCGCTAATCTGATTCGTTGGATCGTAAAGAACAAACGGTTTATATTGAATGTAGCGTACCGTAAAAAAAAAACTCTTTCACATCTACTTCCTTTTAGAATTCTTTGGGCGTTCAACACTCGATGATCACGTATTTCCGAAGAAAATAAAGGAATTTTTTTTTTGGCTTGACTATCTTGTGTACAAGTGGGTGATAAAAACCTCATTGTATGGATCTGTCATTAATGACGCCGCTACAGTTGAGACCTAAGCATTTTGTTCCCTTTCAGCACGAAAGTAACAGAGCAACTTTAATTAGCTAGGGTTCGAAATGCAAACAAATTATATTTTCCAACCTAATGAAGGAATGCGAAACCTGAGATTGAAATCGTGACTCTTCTTATATATGTGGTACAATTCCTAAGTATGGAGCTAAAAAAACTATAGAACCTAGTATTGGCGAAGGGCCCTACTTGTAACTCGTACAAGAATATAATACTAGTAGGTTGCACATGAGACGGTAGAAATGAAAGTCGTTATGGGATACTATTATAATAACTTGGTTCGGCTATGGTTGGTGCTATTAAAGTAAGTATAATTAGATAATTTTAACTTATTATTAATATCTGCACCTTAGCTTTATCTTATATGAGTGAGTGAGAAAAGAACAGAGAGAAGAGATCCGATTTTTATCTAAAGTAAGTATAATAACAAAGATCATTATTTACTCTATCTCTCATCAATGTCATCTAGAGTACACAATAGAGCCAGTTTGTACAATAATCATCTCTAAAGGTTGTTTCTAAATGCTGTGCAATAGCTATCTCTTCTCCCTTATATATAATTAGTCTATCTTGTTTTTCGTATCATGCTGGCTCTCTTCTCTCTCATCTTTTCTCACTCTTTACATAAGACAAAACCGATGTGTACAGATTAAGAGTAAGTTGAGGTGGTCTTATTGTACATGCCCTTAGTAACAAGCGTCGTACGAGAACATATGTGCTATTGCCGGCTAAAAATCGGTGTTATTGTTGTATAAGCTAGCTTTTATTGTATATTGGCTTTATTACTTATTGTAGAAACAATCTTTAAAGATAGTTATTGCACAAGCTGTTTTTATTGCTTACTCTAAATGACATGGATGAGAAGTATAGTAGTAAGTTGTAGGTTTTGTTATTGTACTTGCTCTCACTGTTGCAGCTAATTGAGCATTTGTTAGGAGAAAAATATAATGACCGCCACTTGGAAAATCAGCGATATTTATTTTCTCTTCGTACACATCGGACTTTGAGAAGAGCGTATATGTACACCGAGGCTCAGATGTCTAGTACTAGGAGTAGTACCCATATCCACTTGTTTCATTTTCGTTGCATCCTCCGGCGGCGATTCCCGTCGCCTTCATCCTCGCGGTCGCGGGCCCCCACGACACGATCGTTCATTCTCTCCTCTTCCCCACCGGAGAGGGAAGAGAAAGCAGGCGAGGGGAGAGAGGGAGAGGTGGTGACGGTGACGTGTGCAGTGTAGGCGTGGTCGCTTGCAGGAATCCCTACCGGGAAATGGGAGCCAGGTGGGCCCCCTCATCTTGGTTCCGGCTGCCGCCTCAGGGAGAAGAAAAGGGCCTCCAGTCCAACGGAGGAATTGCTAACATCACAGGTACACGGCCATTTCGATCCTCGTCGATTAACAGAGCAACACAAGTTACACAACACATAACCATTACCTGGGAGGACAGGATAACTTAAGATAACAGAAAAAAGGTCGCGTGACTACTCAGCAAACAAACAAGAGCGAGAGATTCAAAATTACCTTCTTCCATTATAATTTCCCACCCGATCTCGACTATGGATGCTATATATTTTTCCCATCTCACACAAGTCACGGTGCACATATACATGTACCTTTAGTTATGCCAAAAGCCTTGGCTATTGAGAAATAATCGCCGCTGTCTCTGTCAGCTAAATTGGTTGGGACGAGAAAGAGACGTCGCAGAAATCAGGCCCAGTTACAACTGGCGCCGAAACGGAGATACACATATGCAAGCGGGTGCCGCCATATCCACAGAAAAATTTGCGGTGGATGGCGAGATCGACGAGCAGCCGGCCGGCGGCACGCACTTGTCCAGTCGCTCTCGAAACATGTCGATCGCGGGCTCCGGACGGGACAACAAGATGGATGAGTGCGCATTAGCTGGCCAAGGAAAAGGCTTGGAAACTAAGCAAGCCACGCCGTCGATCTGGACGCGTGCTGGAACCGGTACTAGTGCTGATCGATCCATGAGCGACCAGGAGAAAACGGATGCATGCATACACAAATGATGACATCTTCGCTGCTTTCTCCGAGATCCGGACATACTGCTTATCCAGTTCTGCCAGAGGTTTCAGCTCTGATATGATAGTAAAATCTACGTATATAGATAGTAAAATCTTATAACACGTTATTGTTCAAGATTGCAGATGGTCGGTGTTGTGATGCGATTTTTTCCCCAGTTCTATAGGTGATTGTGGTAAATTGTGATTGATCTGCTGAACTATCTGATACTTCTATTTGACATTTTTGTTCTACACTGTCGTTCTGAGTTTGTATGTACTATTGGACTCACTCACTCTCACTTACGCCGGCTTCTTCCTTAGCATTCTCTTAATTTGTATATGTATTTTCTTGTAAAATTTTCAGTGCGAAATCCGGTCCAAGAAAATCAAAATCTCGCCAAAATGCATAGAATTCACCGTGGTAATTTTAAAAATTTCAATTCTTTTCATCCTACCGAGGGTTAGAAAATGAGCTCAGACCGAAATCCAAAAATTTCGGCCGATATTTTCGAAACATGCGCGAGATTTTGAACCTCTGCGTACGTCATGCCTGTTTGATTGCAAGAGTAAGTAGTACTAGGTAGTAGTATTTAAGTATCTCGATGTGTATGGTTAAGATTAAATAATGGAGTAGCACTGCTGATTAGTTCCAATTTGACAGCCTCATTGGCCAACTTGTTACGGAATAGTATCGATCACGAATTCTCGGTGGTTGGACGAAGATTGAGTGTCTTCACTTCACTGGCTACTCCGGTTAACTACTGCCGTCGCTTGCGCCATAGATTATTCTTAAACTAGTGTTGTAACTTGGAACGGGATAAAAAGCACAAAAAATATATTGTAATGTCATATCAATAGAAAGGAAAAGGTACTTTGTCTACTCTCGAACTTTGCAAAAAATACAATTAACATCTTCAACTATAAAATTTGATATTCCCTCCGTTGATAAATATAAAGCGTATTTTGACTTTACACAAAGATTAAGATTATAGTGAAATTAAGAAAGACAAGAGAGAAAATTATTTACATATCCCTCTTAATTGTCTTCGGAGATAAGAGATATTACTTTGTGTAGATGGTAATGAATAAATGCATATAGTTGAGAGAGAATAAATAGGGGTATAGGTCGAGAGGCTTATTAAATCTACATGCACGTTTTATATTTTTCAATAAGACCATTCAAACTATAGACCTTATATTTATTAACGAAAGGAGTAATACATATCAAGAGAGACTTTTTTTCATCCTTAGAAGGTACTAAAAAATACATTGAGCGTATCAAGAGGTACCCAGAATTCAAAAATTGAGGTCTAAAAGTTTGCTGTTCACAAAAAGTTACAAAAATTTAAGGATAATTTAGTGGTAATTTATGATACCACCACCTGCTCTGTGCCTTTACCCACTCATTTCACTCAACACCCCTCCGCCCACTACCTCACTGGTGCCGGCAAGGATGACCATAAGCTCCCACCTTACTACCTCTCCACTTCCCATACCCCTTCACTGCTGCTCCTCCTCCACTCCGTCCCCACTCCGCCTTATTCATCTCGGTGTCCTTCCCCACTCCATGGGCGCTGCCTCTCGCGAGCCAGTGACATTGAAAATGAAATCGCCGACGAGCCGGCAACAATGAAAATGAAATCAAGGTGAAACTATGGCGGAGCAATGGGGTGTTCGGCAGAGGGGACATTCGGCGGGTAGCATTCTTCGGCGGCAGCAACGAGCTGACATCAATTGAGCGCAAGCGATGGTCACCAAGGGCTTCACCGAGAAGTTATCGCTTTTCTAGTCCCCGTAACCTCATTTTCTGCGAAACTAACACCTATTGATGAAGACATCCCTACAAACAAGTACCTTACCAATTTCAGAAATCCAACTTGATGAAGGAAAACAACAAGAAACTTCAAATCTAGAACCATTGCTAGGACCAATGACTCGCGCACACACACGATGGTTAGGGCAGCAAGTGACCTCTTTCTTTAGCCAAATTAACCATGTTATTATTGAGAATATATTGCTACCTAAAAGTTGTTCTTTGTTGATTATTACATCTATGGGTTTAGAAGAAAGTATCTGCTGGACAATATCGGTTTTAGCGCCACAAAGGACACACCCAATGCTAGGATTAACATAGAAAGAAGGGAAGACTTAAAAGCAATTGAACCAGGTCAAAAAATACATCAGATATTTCAAGAAATGTGAGTCAATTTTGGAGAAAAAAATTAGAGGAGGTTTCGGAGCCAATTTCGAACTGAAATCAGAGGAGGATTCGGATTGAATTTCCAACCCAAAACAGAGGAGGTCATGTGTCAGTAAAAGTCCATAACTTTCACAAACAGAGTCTAAACTGAGCAAATAAGTACTTGCTTGAAATGTTATTTCATGCCCCATCCAATGGATGCAAAGCCAGCTACAAATTCTAAATATCTTGGCCACAATAAGGGAAATATTCTGAGTCTAGAAGGGTCCTTTCCGAAGTCAACAATTGAGACATTTAGTGTTGCGCCCCCGTCCACTACATATTTTGTTGCCAACCCTAGTTTTTAGTTTAGACTTTGATTTTGGATTTAACTATTGCTATAGTAAAGGCTCTTTGGTGCAAACTTGAAATCTCAATTCAATTATTCATCGTTGAGTGATTTTTTTTTTGCTGTTGCTCTTTCAATTTTTGTTGGATTTCCTTGAACCGTTCTTTGCGAAAAGGTCAGTCATGTTTTGACACGGTTAATAACCAATCGAGGAGTGGATTAGCGATTGCAAGGTTACTGGTCACGTTCTTGGGTCATAGTTAGCCTCCCCTTCATTAAGGTCACAACTTAAGTTATCGGATTTCTCTTACGACGGAAGATCGGGACTAACTTGCATGCACGTATCTTAAGTCGAGGTGTGTGCATATCACCTTCTTGAGCGAAATTGCAAATCTAGCCCTTTCTCACAGCAGAAAGTACCTATCGCACACACCGTCTTTGGCATATCACTGCTGTCATGCCCGCTCGACATGCCATCACACCTAGCGTCTGCGGTAGGCCGGGCTGCTCCCACGCTAGCACCTGGTAGCCGTGCTGGCTAGCTGCCGTTCTCCCCATGTGCGACAGCACGGCTCCTGTGCTCCCCGTGCGAGGCAGCCTGCCGTGCCTTCCATGGTGTGGCAGGGGGCTAGATTGCGGTTTCACTCTGAAAGGTGCCAGTTTTGCTTAAAAAAAAAGATCGCTGAGGCTAGAAAAATGATCCTTCCTTCGCCGGTCGCACAAGCTTGACCTAGTCTGTCGCTGGAGCTGGGGCAATTCCTATTGTATTCATCTTTCGTCGAAAAATTACTCCTAATTAAGATGAGCGCAGGACTATACATGGTCACTAGTGAGAAGACAAGTACGATATTTTGATCTCATAACGTAGTACTGTCTCCGTCAAGTATATGTCACGTATTTTAAAATAACCTTGTCGATAAATATGTAATGTATTTTATATTGTAATGCAAAATTAGTATAATATTTTTTCTATATTCTTAATAAATATCCATCTTTACTTCACATTCTCTATATACACATATTAAATGTTAGAGATTATTTAATTATTTTTAATATCTTCTTCCTTTATCTGCTCAGAAAAAAAACACGTTGTAAACTTAGAGCATATACAATGGTACATATATCTGTCTATAAGAGTATGTCACATAGGATTTCGAATTATGTGGATGGAAGAGAATGAGGAGAGAGAAAGATGTTGTCTACTATTTAACAGACGTCCTTATAAACAGCTTTATACTGTGTATACCATTGTACAGACAGTCTATTAAGTATATAAGAGATCATTACAGACAACTATATAAACAGTTTATTGTATAGGCTGTCTTTAATATTATCTATAGATGATATGAAAGTGTATTATAGAGAGTCTGTACATGTCCTTAGACAGACAGAGCTCTGCTATTGTCGTCATTTGGGCTTTGCACAGTTGTGCAGGGTGTTATTTTAAGGTGGCAAGCAGTAACGTGACATGGCGCGATGGAGGGTAGGACTGCACAGCAATCTTTCGATGGCATCGGAAAAAGGATCAGAAACAGCCAGTGCCGTGCGTGGCTCGGCGAGTCGGCGACTATGCATGCAGGGGACGCGACAGGGAGGATCTTAACTGCGAGCTGGCGAAATCAAATTGGTAGCTAGCAACTCTACTAGCCAACAACTCCACCGTTTCTGTCGCCTCTCGATCACCTTACCTCCCTGGGAGTTTGGAGGGTTTTCTTCTCTTATCCGCGTATTATTTTTTAAAATTGGGTTTTATTCGAAGGAATTTACAAAATTAGCTCTTTCTGACTACGAAAGTTGTGGTGTCGCCTATCGACAGCTTGCTAGAGTTCAGGAGCATGATAGACAATCCATATGGACTGCTGTTGCTACTTCTCTGGTGAGAGATAAGACTTATTTTACAAATTATAGTTCATATGAAGACTATTTTCTTTAAAAAAAAGTCTGGACGCGAAAAAGCTCCCAGCTCCCTGAGCCAGTCCGGTCGGTGTCGGCGGTCTGGCGATCTCTGATGCAAGCACGAACAAATGGCCGGACTGGTGAAAGGAAAAAAAAAGCTGGTACATGCACGGTGGGGGAGAGAGGCAGGAGAGAGAGAGAGAGATTTAGGAGTAGTCTTTTATGTCCTAGTCAATGCGCAGCAGCCAGCCATGGCTACATTGTTTACTCTCACTCTCGCAGTCCGAGCAGACAGCAGCTGGGGAGGCTCGGGTTTACCCAACGCGCGCATGCACCTGCCTGAGATGTTCCCCTCTCCATCCTTCTTTGACCCCATCATGGCGTGCCTGCTTGCCATGCATGCATCCCTGTCCAGATTCTATGCGTGCATCCCCAATTTCGTAGTGCGATTTCCCTTGTCATTTCCTCACGTCACTGCGTTGTACATTTCTGGACGACGGACGCGTGCATGGGATGGGAGGCCATTACGCGCGTGCTTAACTACATGATGACCTCCCGATCGTGTTTAACCCAACCATTAAGCACGCACCCATCTCCGAAGTCTGAAGACGAGAACCACATGCACTGGCCATTGATCAAGACCACACGTCACAAAAAAGGCCAAAGTGAGAGGAGAGATGATCGAAGGCCACCGCAGCCACCGCAAGCACCTCGGCTCGTGCAGACCAGACCAGACCAGTGCATGCATGCGTCATGCGTGTCTGTGGCTCTGTGCATGCCGACTCCGATCGGCCGAATCTATAGCTGCTGCTACTTACTGCGCTAGCTAGCGTACCTTGACCGCGCCCACGCGTCCTGTAGCTCGCACAGCCTTCTTCGTCTCCTGCCATGCGTTGCCATCGCTGTCTACGCTAACGCTACGTACTGGCCGGTACAGTACCTGCTTGCTTGCAGAGTTGCAGTAGCAGCTTTCCTTTCCTTTTCTTTTTTTTCCTTTCCCTTTGTTTGCTTTTGATGAGGGAGGCCCCTCCGTCGAGACTGCAGTGGTTTTACTATTTATTTACTGGAGTACTCTCGCTGCCGCTGCTGCCAGTGATCTGAACAGCAGCTGGGGATGGTACGGACATGGCCTGTTCCCCCACGATCCTGGGCTTACTGCTGCGCGCCTGACTTCCCATGCATACATGCACAGCACAGCCTGCTGGGAAAAGTGAAAAGAAAATGTACGGCACTGTACAGAGTTATTGCTGCCACTCGGTGGCCACCAGCCCACCACCACCAGGCGAAACATCAAACCGTGTAATCGATCGCAATTGCCCATGATGTCAGGCATACACGCAGGGATCTGCAAATATGTGCAGATTGCAGACACTTCACGTATAAGAGAGAGAGAGAGAGAGAGAGAGAGGTAAGGAGGGGGGGGGGGGCATGCAATAGTTGGAGTAGCAGGATAGGGGAGCATTAGTAACCAGGGTGACAGGTCCCTGGTAGCCTGTAGTGTCGCGCGCGCGCAGAGGCAGAGGTCCATCTTTGCAGTGCAGCAGGCGCTGTTCTCATTAAACATCGCGTCGTGGCGTCCTACCATCTTTACTAAAACGAAGCAGGGCCACGTACGGCGAGCCTGCAAAAAAAAAGGAGTACTGAAGTGTCACAGATGACATGAGATAGAGAGAGAAAGAGAGAATGGCCAAGCTGGCCACTGCACCCTGGCCCCGCCCACCCCATCGCACCGAAATTTGCCTTGTATCACGCATCACAATGTCTGCATGGTCCCCGGCCGGCCGACGTACGCGCAACATTGCCGGCCCGTTTGCAGCGGATGGACGGATCCGTCTCGGTCGGTCGGAATCCTGCCGCACGATGCGTCGATGGGATCGCGCCATCACGACCCATCCCGTCGCACAGGCAGCTGCAGCGGGTAAGGCGCGCGAAAGCAACAGCTCGATCGAACGTGCCGGCGTCGACTAGATCTTACAGCATATATTAGATGGCCCGGTACGTACGTTGACCCCACCAAGTGTGCGTGGACGTACACGACCGGCACCGTCGCGCGTGGTACGTACACGTACCGACGGATCTTGGATGGGCCTCGATGCCGATCCAGCGATGGGTGTGCGTAGCTAGCTAGGTAGGAGGCCATCGGGGAACACACTAGCTAACAAGAACAGGGCTTAGCTTGCACGCTCATGTTAGTACGTGTGTGGCCTGTCTCGTAGCCGTTCGCATAGATGCCCGCGCGCGTATGTGATTTCCGAGGCTGGGCCATGCATGTACGGGCGGTGCTTGTACTGGTGTTGTAGTTTCATACGGCCAGGGTAGATAGGATCATGGTTGGTGGACAAATATTTAGTGGTCTGCATGCATATCGAGGACTCATGGTGCGATTATTGCGCTTCTTGCAGTATACTGTTTTAATTTCTTTTGAAATTTTTGCAGTGCGTCGTAAGTTGGACTAGTTGTAGGGCGTGTTTAGGAGGCTTTGTTTCAGCTCTGTTTCAGTTTTAAGTTAAAAGCCTCTCAAACAGTATGGCTATAAAGTAGCTGGGAAGCTAAGTCACAGCAGAATACCTCTAAAAGCTGCAGCCACTAAGAAGGAGTTTTTCAGCTGTGGCTTCGCTTGACCATCTCCCATCTCGGTCACTCCGCCTCCCCGACCTTCGCCACCCTGCCTCGCCACCTCTCCACTCCTTCGCCGTTGTGCTTCGCTAGGTTACTTCCTCCCCGGTCGGTTGCCCCCCAAAAGCTACAGCTGCAGCAGTCAGTTTGCCAAATGACATAACAAGAAAAATCACAGCCGTCAGCTATAGCTGCTTTACAACCCAGCAAACTAAAAGCAGCTTTTCAATCCAATCACAGCTTCCCCAAACAGATATATAGATTTACAGTGTCGATGGAGATGTCGCCGACTGTATCAATATAAGCAACGGCAATATGATATTATTCATTTGATCTGTAAAAGTGTGAATCATGTGCAAAGTTCAAAATTTCGCCGAAATTTCGGATTTCGGACCACCCCGAAATCTCAAGTACCGGCCGGGGAATTTTTTTTTGAAATTGCTACAATAAAATCCGAAATTTCGCTTTTTTGGGCGAAATTTCATATTTTTGTCCGGTTTTAAAAGTTTTAGGGCCGGATTTGGTCCAATAACCCTTAGGAAAGTCATCTCCTATGACAATTTGTTGAAAAACCTAATTTTTTAAACATTTTAAAATTTTGTCAGAAACACTGTCAGATTTTTATAAAATTTTACAAGCACGATAATAATATGAGAATTTTATGGTACTATCCTTAGTACATTAGGATCATACATAAAAATTTCAAAATAATTTAACTTCATTTGTTATCTTTAAAAAATCAAAAACAGAATGAACATAATTGGGACAGTTATATTGTCAGAATTTTATAAATTTTCTTGAGTGTGATTATGATCTAAATGTTTTTTGAGAGATTAATAATTGACTAAGTAACATTATATAAATTTTTCAAAAAATTCCAACTTTGTTTGTTTGGTCAATCAAATCTATGTAAGCATTGAACTTCGTTTGTTATATTATATTTCAAAAATCAAAAAGAAAAGAACATAAATGGTACTGTGCCTTGTAAAATTTTTATAAATTCACTGGAGTGTGATCGTGAATCACAATTTTTATAGGATATTAAGAACTTCCTTATTACCATTATTTAAATTTTTCAAAAATATTTATGGTTTACATAATTTTTCATTTTGTTCAAGTTTGCCGGTAAGCCTTTTAACATGGCAGTAGTACTGTTCGAATTTTTAAAAATTCATACAGTTTGACAATCATCTGAACATTTTATGAGAACATTATAGATACATCATAACCATGCACAAAAAATTTCAACAGTTTATAACTTCATTTGTATCATTTTCCATTCGGATCAAACTTGTCGGTCAGTGTTCTATCAGGACAACGCCACTCTCCGAATTTTTAAAAATTCCTCACATGTGATAATCAGCTGAAATTTTATGAGAACATTAGTTATGGATCATAACCATGAACAAAAAATTTCAACAGTTTATAACTTGATTTATACTATTTTCCATTCCGATCAAACTTGTCGGTCAGTGTTTTATCAGGATAGTACCACTCTCCAAATTTTTAAAAATTACTCAGATGTGATAATCAGCTGAATTTTTTGTGAGAACATCAGCATTGTGTCAGGAAATTCCAAAAAAAAAATCAAAATTTTTCGATAACGTTTAGACCATTTTTCAAACAGTGCAAAAAACCCGAAATTTTGGAGGGTTTTTTCGGATTGGACCGGATTTGAATTTTCAAATTCAAATTTTATCCGAAATCTCGCCGAAATTTCGTTATCCGGTCCGGGGCGAAATTTATTCCGAAACCGAAATTTGAAACGTTGATCATGTGAGACTACCTCTGAGTCCATAGGATAATGGTAGGCATACGCATGATTGCTACTTAACTAGTCAGTCTACTGTGAATCGTTCAGATGCACGTCAGTGCGCGCGCGCGCGCGGCCGCGATGGATGGATCTGTCGTACCAGTTCCACTATTTATAGCCAGAAAAGTACTAAAACGAAGTCGAAATAGAACAGGTTAATGGTACAAAATTTCACTATACATTATACAGTAGTATATTGTAGATAGTAGATATCAAATATTGGATTGATTTGTTAAGAGTATTCTTAATACTCTACTATCAGATGAAGTATAAATAAATACTCCCTCCGTTTACAAATAGCTATCATTTTAGATGTCAATATGGTCTCTAAAACATAGCTTTCATCACCAATTTATATTATAATATATTTATAAAACTCAATAAATTTATAATATTATAAAAATATTTTTAAGACAAATCTACACGTATGATTTTCTGAAATCCAATTTAAATAGTTAATAAGATATTGATAGTCAAAATTTTAAAAATTTAACTACATCTATATCCAAAACGGTGACTCGAGGGAGTACTAATCAGGAGCCTTTGGCCCCTCTGGGACAGCTTTTGCCTAGTTTCTACTTAAAACAAAATCGATTTTTTTTGCCAAATTGGAGGATTCTGGTAAGTTTTTCTTACAATCAGAAGCTATCCTTTAGGTAGAATCAAAATCAGGGTGCCAGCTGATAATCCACGTGCAACTGGAGCAGCTCAGAACTAGATTACCAATCGTGTTCTAGTCTTCTAGAAAATAAATTTAGATTACCAGTTACTTTAAACATCTTGCTTGCATTGATGCATGGTAGGTTAGGTCTGCTTGATGTGGCACCATTTATCTCCCTCCTGAAGCAGTTGTTCAAAAGTACTCCCTCCTTTGATAAATATAAAGTCTAAAGTTTGAACGATCTTATTGAAAAATATAATAAGTGCATAGATTTAATGAGCCTTTCCACCTATACCCCTATTTATTCTCTCTCAACCATATGCATTTATTTATTACCACCTACACAAAGTATTATCTCTCATCTTTCAAGACAATTAAGAGGGGTATGTAAGTCATTTCCTCTCAAGGCTTTTTCAATTTCACTGCAACCTTAATCCTTGTGCCAAGGCAAAATACGCCTTATATTTATCAACAGAGAGAGTACATATCATCAATGATCGCAGTTCGCATTAACACTCGATCAACAGCGTGACACGCACGGACCAGGGTTTCAAAAATCGATAAATTTTTTCGAAAGGATCAATTTGACGAGTATTCATACAATGGGTACTCCCGCGGCCCGGAGTAACGAACGGGTCGTCCATGCCCGGCTCCGACCAAAGGCCTCGTCGGTCTACAAAAGACATTCAACCCCGACCTAACGAGCTGCTCCAAGGTCGTTTACGACCTAACGGGGCGTCCGACCCCCGCCATAGGTCGGACTCCCCACCGGCTCCGACAAAGCTTAGACGATCACCGCCAAGATCCAGGTGTCAGGCCTCCGCCGGCCATCGGCCACGTGGTCTGCGGACCCAACCACTAGAAGTGACCGTACGAGGGAAAGTGGCTCCTTCCCAAGACACCACGAAGGCTGCCAAAGTCAAGACTCCAGTCTCATCGTCTGGTTACGCACAGTACGAAGATACGCTCCCTCCCGAGACAGCACTAGAGTCACACACTATGACGTCAGTGCCCGTCAGAACTGCAGAAGGCAGGTGCGCTATTTCCCAATGAAGCAGCAGACTGATCTATTCGATGAACCCACCAACTCGATATGGGCAGCAGAGGGGGTCGACCAACAACCGAGACCAAAGGTCAGAGCTAGCATAGAGATCTTCACCCTTCCCTCTCTCAGCTTCTCATGTAGTCTGCCCCCTCCGACTATATAAAGGAAGGCAGGGTCTTCTAGGACAGGGACGAATTCTCTTACGCTATCTTGGATGATCTCTTAGGCTTCCTTTCTCTCAGCCTTTACGAACAGACAGCACGCGTTCTCGTGCTCGAGCTCCTAGCTCCCGCTTGTAAACATTATGCAGTCTTCTGCGCCTAAAGAAATACGATAAACACCCCACGAACTGGAGTAGGGACATTCAGCCCGAACCAGTATACATCTTGGACCTTTAAGTCTAACCATTCAAGGAGAGGGAGCGCGCGTCCCTTTAGACTTACAAATTTACTTGCCGGTGACACGAAACCCCGACACAATTCGACTTGGTAAACTATATCGGTTGGTAAACCGATCTAATTTTAAAAAATTATACGACGTAAACTTGTCAAAAATTGGTGAAAATCACTCAAAAATCGGCTATCGAACAATTTCGTTCGGTTGGTCGATTTTCGATTTTTTTTGTTGCAGAATTTTTTTTAAAAAAAAATCACTTCGAAACCATTTCATTTCTAGCGATTTTCGAGCTCACTGCGTACCACCTTTTGATTTTTTAGTTTAAATCGGTATTGTAAACCTTGGCACGGACTATGAATCAGGCGGGGCAGGGGTGATCACGCTTTTCTCGTTGAGGTTTTTAACGCGTCCGGAAAAGGCAAGGTAAATGGAAAGGAAAAGGCGGCTGAAAAGCAGCAGCAGGCGCGCGGTCATGGACGCGAGCGATATGGTGCTCCGTGCCAATCGATGGTCTAGGGAGCCCGGCTGGCCGCGGCAGTGACGCAGGTACTCCTATATAATATGTGCAGGTGACCTCGGAGTGAAGGAGGCGAGAGGCAAGCCGCATCAGGTCATCGCAACTGTCACTATACGCTGCTCCATCTTTACCGCGCCGTTGCCTTTGCCTCTTGGTGTCCTTTGTGTTTGTCTTTGTGTTCGTACGCCTGGCACGAATTAAAATGGGCACACTGCACAGTTACGTACACTACAGGGACGTACTCCATGCAGGCTAATGGTCACGGTGAAACGTTGCATGATAGTACAAAAGAAGACTACAGGCATGCAGCATGGTAACCCGGAGTTAAATCCGCACACACTAGCTTGGCGTGGAGTGGCAACGAAGGACCATTGATTAATTTCGATTGTACAAGTTAAGGAAATGTTGCGTGCCATAATCAATCTTACTGTGTTTTGTGTGGACATGATTTTTGTGATTAGGACTAGATTGTACAAGCACGGAACTCTCAAACTATGTTTAACGAGAATTATTAACTAGGTCAATATTTTACGGTTAAAATCTCTTTAAAATGTAGTTCTAAATATTATAGGCCCACTTAACATAAATGGTTATGTTTACTACTACTATTCGAAAGAAATCTTATCTTCTTTAGTAACAAACTAGTAAAAACCTAATAATGAACGGTTAAGACCACGAGACGACCAGTAGTTCGAGGTAATGATGACCAACATACGGTTTTATGAGCGCCAACCAGGTAAACTAGTTGGAAAACATGGTAGTTTCACATGTGATTAACATGACGGTGGTTATTAGCGCATCTGGTAACTTACGACGGCTGGGCAAGTGACATGATGATTGACCAAATAATGTGACGATTCAAGTCTCAACAAAGACACATACGTAAAGACAAGAGGCGACTGTAGCATTATTAAGTGCAATAATTTATTAGGTATAAATGGGATAACATGTGTGCCCTCAAAGAATACAATATAAACAATTATATCTTAATCAGATTGTATTATAATTTGAATTCATTTTTATAATATTTTTTCTGTTTATAACGATAAAGTCTTTAGTTAATGTTTTTCTTAAATTTTATTTTATTTTGTGTAAGATCGATAATAAAAGAAATTGGACTGGCAACAAAAAATGCCGTTTTTGTCACAACGAGGAAATTATCGAACATCTCTTTTTTTTCTTGTCAGTTTGCACATTTCGCATGCCGTGTTATACAAGTGGCTTCTAATCTGACACACAGTAGTATAGCCCATATGTTTAAGATTTGGATATTAGGATTGGGAAAGGAGGTAAAGGCTCAATATTTAATTGGGTTGCCGCTTTATGTTGATCACTTTGGCTATGTCGAAAACGATATTATCTTTGATAAAAAAAACTGTCTAATCCGTTGCAGGTTATTTATATGTGCATCAACTGATTGCGCTCATTGTCTATGCTGCAGTGTCAGGAGGCTCGGGAGATGATGTCAGTAGCATGTAGTTGTCTTCATGCCGTTGTTAGGGACTTTTTCATCGAACATAGATGGAGATTTCAAACAAAATTATATGCGGCTTGAGTGTTTTTTATTAATCTTTTTATTGCTTATTACAACTTTTTTCGTACTTCAGCATCTATTTATAAATTTCTTCATAAACGGTATTTTTACTGTAACTTTGTAATAAATGTTTGCATGTATGCATCTCATAACGCAGAAATCGAAACATTAATATATTATTCTGTTATTAAAAGAAAAAGACCCCATCATCGACATTGTTGTCCTGTATCCGTGGCAGAACCCATTACTTGCTCGATCTGTTGCATCAACAGGGGCGGGGACACTACATGTACAGCTTGATCTCTGCAGTTGCACTCAGCCCCCAGCGATGTCAGCCGTGCAATTGCTCGCCACAGCATGCACTGACCCAACAATACATGCATGATGATGCCATACCAGACACGCATCAATGCATGCTTCGTCACTTGAAATCTTTCACAGGAAAGGGAACCAGTTACGCTGTTCGGAATTGAACGACTGCAAATAACGGCACAGAGCTCCTGGCGCCCGTGCGACGTCCCTGTAGCGCGAAAGATCAGATGTAGCGGCACAGGCAGACAGGGCGGATTAAATCGTCGCTGTTGTAGCTACTACCGCTAAAACGTTTGTTTAGGTGTGCCATTAATCGAGACTAGATCCGGTTACGAAGGGCATCACGTCAGGTACATACTCGTGCTATACTTGGCGTTACTCGGATCGGATCCGCGCGCGAATAGTTAACGCGTCCCATGCACAGAATGGAGCAGGCTAGCAGTGCGGTCTACATGGTGGGGCGCCTCGTGTCGCCTCGCGCCCGCGCCTTAGGGTGCGTTTGGTTGAGTGAACGGCGATGAACGAGATGGGATAATACAGGATGAATGAGATAATCCTGAATAAGATGGTACAGGGAGGGTGTTTGGTTGTTTGAATGGAATGATACATGATTTTGTTTGATTGTTTGGATGGAATGGCACAAGATGGTACGAGATGATATTTGGTTGGATGGATGAAGTTAGTATGGTAAACTTTATCACTAGTGGTATGGGATGGTACAGAATGGTTCAACTAATTTGAAGGTACAGGATGGTACAGCATATTTAAAGAATATTTCTAAAATCTGTATCACTTCGTCCCGTACAAAATGGTTTCATACACACAACTAAACGTATGTATCAAAATCTATCCTATACCATTCCATCCCGTTCATCCTCGTTCACCTAACCAAACGTATCCTTAATTTCCGCACCGGCACGCACCCAGATATGCTCGGTTTTGCGCTAATAAATTCACCGTCTAGTTAATCAACCCTGCGCTAAACGAAACGTACGGCGCGGTGGCCAGCTGTGCCTGTCAACGTGAGGTGGTTTACGACGCTTCACCGTTCGTACCTCGCCTGAGCTGTCTCCAGAGATGCAAATCCCCTCAAGTTAACAAGTAACTCTGCCAAATGGAGTTGTAATCTAATCATTTATTTTCTCTAATATAGTAGAGTTGCAATATCAATAATTTATTTTCGATCGAGTGAAAGTGAAGGTGGGATAATCTAAATCTTTAAAGGAAATAAATAGTTTAGATTGCAACTCCACTAAATAGAGTTGCTTTAGGGCCTGTTTGTTTTAGCTTTTGATTCTGGATTCTCTAAAAGTTGAAACAAACGTACCCTTATAACTCGAGGGGATCTCGACCTATCTCCTCAAGCATTGTGTCCGTTGCTTTGACCGCCGTTTTTTTTTTCTCGTTTCAATGAATTTGAGAGGTCAAATTGAAGCTTCTCATCGAAGAAAAGAACAATATACGGATTTAAAGTTTCTATTGGAGGGCATTGAAAATTATGATGTAGTGCTATAAGAAAAGAAAAACAACGAAAGATAGGCTTACCTGCGCCTAATGAGTTGTGCAGCGTATGGGGTTTGGTCTACCAAAATTGTTGCAACAGAAGGAAAACGTGTGCGCGTCGGTGGGATTTGAAATCTCGTTTTCGGATGACATCTCGGAGGTGGCCAAAATCTGAAATCTTGCCGAGATCTTGGAATTTTGGCTAAATCCCGGACAAAATACAAAAAATCAAATTCGGTTGTTTTGGCACTGAAAAAACCAAAATTTCTGCCGGAATTTCTGAAATCTTAGCGAGATTTTGGTGATCTTGCATGAGTGAAACATTGCTCAAACGACATTGACTTTTTTTGAAATATTTTGTGGAGGTTGTTGACACGTCAGTGATATTCCCATCAAAATTTCAGATGGTTATCTTGTCTGAGGAATTTTCAAAAATTCGAAAATTGCTACTATCCTGATAAAACGCTAACCAGCAAGTTTGAACAAAATGAAAAGTGGAACAGACCACGTTAGAAAATTTTGAAATTTTTTGTGCACGGTTATGATGCATCACTAATGTTTTCATAATTTGTTTTGATGACGATCAAGCTTCATGAATTTTAAAAGATTTCGACAGTACAACTGTCCTCATAAAAGCCGTACCAGGAAACATCAACCAAATAAAAAATAGTTCAAACCACGTTAGAAAATTTTGATAATTTTTGTGGATGGTCCTGAGGTATCATAAATTTTTTTATAAATTTTCATATGATGATCAAGCTTCAAGAATTTTCAAAAATTCTAACAGTGCTACGTCCTAATAAAAATTAATGATCAATATATAGATTCGCTTTAGCAATCAAAAAAAGTTTAGAATTTTTGAAAATTTTAAAGAAGGGTACTAAGAACATGCTTAAGATCTTATAAAATTTTTGAATAATGATCACACTCCATACAAGGGCACTGTATGATTTATGTTCTTTCTGTTTTTTATTTTTTGAAATATAACAAATGAAGTTCAATGCTTACATAGATTTGATTGAGCAAACAAAAGATGATAAAGTTTTTTTGAAAATTTTAGAGAATGGTACTGAGAAAATTTTTAATCTCTCATAAAAATTTTGAATCATCATCACAGCCAAGAAAATTTATAAAATTCTGACAGTGTTACTGTCCAAATTATGTTCATTTTGTTTTTATTTTTTAAAGATAATAAATGAAGTTTAATTATTTTGAATTTTTTTGTGTATGATCCTACACTACTAAAGATAGTACCATAAAATTTTAGATCATGATCAAGCATGCATAATTTTATAAAAATTTGAAAATTTTACTGCCAAAATTTTAAAACGTCTCAAAAAATCGGGTTTTCATAAAATTTTCATGAAAGATGACTTTATTAAGGGTTATTGGACCAAATTCGGTGAAAACAAATTGAGATTTCAGCAAGATTTGGGAAAGCTCGCTAAAATTTCTGATATACTGTAGCAATTTAATTTTTTTGACCTGGTCAGGATTTTGGATCGCGTCCCCAGCCGGAATTTGAAATCTCGGGCGAGATTTCTGAGATTTCAATGATTTTTTGAACCTTGGGTGGGACTGCTATTTTCCCCGCCCCAATATCCCACGGTCAATGTTAAAACTATCTTCGTGGCCATTCATAGTACAAAATTTGAAAGATCATGTAGAGATTTATTCATGTTTGTGATGAGTTATTAATAGTGTTTTGAGCATGAGGTGCTCGAGTTTGAATTTGATTTGAATTCTATTTTGAATTTAGAGTAATTTGAGCTGTTTGGATGTACTATCAGCCTTTTGGGAGCGGTAGTACTTGTTGGGCGGTATTACCGGCCTGGGATGGCGGTAGTACCGGCCCTGTAGTGCTACCGACTGAGGATACGGTAGCTTTTTCACAAATAGATGTTTCCTCTGGAGTGTGCAAGGTGCGGTACTATCGGCCTTTTGGGAGCCGTAGTACCGATGGTGCGGTACTACAGGGCTCCAGTGGCAGTAGCTATTTTTCAAAGAGTGACTTTCGAGATTTCTGAGGGCAAACGGTACTACCGATCAATCAGGAGCGGCAGTACCGGACTTGCGGTACTACCAGTCTCTGGTTGGCTGTAGTACCGGGTTTTCAGCGACTTTGTGCTTAATATTTGCATTAATTGTTGATTAATGCATATTGTTTCGAACAGTGCTATGTATTGGTTTGCTTGCCTGTGTTGGTTGCAGGACTCAGGGGCTAGGCCGTGGTGAGGCGAAGGCGAGACTTGGACTTGGCTAGGAGAGCTGAGGTCTAGAACGGTCGAGAGATGTCTGAAGATTACTGAGATCGGGAAGTGATTGCAAGCCGGGAAGACAAGGAATCAGAGCGTAAAGCACTCATGATGGACATTGCAGGCAACGGTATGAACTGGGACTAGGCTCAGGGAGGAATCGAGGTCCATAATATTAAGGAAGCTTGTGCCGCTAAAGTGGAGTGCTCAAGGACACATGGCGCACCAAGGGACTTGGACCTGCTTGAAGTGAGGACGGCTCAGTGGAGTCCGGACGTGCGAGAGGCTTGACAGCAAGTCATTGGGGCCATGTGTAAAGCGACAAAGCATTGGCGATGCTTCGAGGAGAAGGAAGACTTGTTATTGAGGCAAATTGATAATTTATCCAATACCGACGGTCGAGGTGGTTTGGAAAACCGCGACGGTGGTCTTATTGGTTTAGATTATGCCAAAGTAGAGTTGGGCACAAATTCAGGCTCGTGAAGCGGATTTAATGACAATGTAATGGCGCTTTGATAAGCGTGCTTGTGTAAGTGAAAAACTTGTTAAGAGTGTTGCGTTTCGGGTTAGTCTTTGTAAATGTGGATGGTATCCACTTGTAGTATCCAGGTTTATGGTTAAAGTTGCCCCCCCTATATAAGGAGATATAGTAGGACGAGAGATTTGAGACCTTGACTTAGTGACTAGAAGTTTTAGGTTTCCTACAAGATTTTATGTTTTTGTGTAGTGTGTGTGCTCCTTGTGAGCTTTGCCCTGAGATGAGAGGTTTTGTAAAATTCTCTTCTTGATCTGAATGCAAATAATCACCTTGCTCAAGTTTGATATTTTTCTTGATTTGCTCATGCTCTTTTCTTGTGGTTTCTTTCTTGCTTGATCTCATGCTGATAAGGATGTATGATTAATAGGTGTTTCCCCTGTAGATCACCTCCTCAATCATCTAAGCAAGCTTCTTCTTGATCAACCAAACTTCTTCAATAAACTAGTTTTTTGGTTGTGAAGGAAGTTCTTGAGGTAGATTTTGTTACTGCTTGTTTGAGAAAGATTTCTTCCGTATTCTTGCTTGCTATGGCATGTGAGAGGCCATTTAAGATCATCTTGTTTATCAAAACCTCACGAGCAAGCTTAGGGCCAAATTTTTTTTGAGTCTATTCTTCTGCACTCTTCCTTCGATTGAAAAAAGGTCAGAACTTTGACGCCAATCCTTTTGATTGAAGGTTGGAAGTTCTTGACATCTATAGAAAGGTGTCTACAAAGTTTCACGGAGTCTCGATCAGCTAATCAAAAGATTCATCGATTTCGGTTTTGGTACCATGTTGATTTTACTTTTCATTTGTCTAATTTCACTGTAGCGCGGTAGTTCCGCCCCTACATGGACGGTTGTACCGCCCCTCGGGTGAAATTCCCAAAAAATTATTTTCAGCTCTTCTTTGATCTAGAGAGGCTATGGTTGATTTCGTTGGTGGAAAATTTTGTTTGCGATCATTCACCCACATCTGATCGTCATTTCCGATCCTTTAAAACCCATAGATCCACACAGGCCATTCTTGTTTTCCTTAAATAAACGGAGCAAATAAAAGTGTTAAATTGAAGGAAGATACTACATAATAGCATACTGTTGCAACGGTATACCTCCACCAAGTTTCTTTTCACGTGACTGTAGCTGCCCTTCTCTCTTCTCCACGTTAGCCATCCTCCACTTTCTTCTTTAGCACCGACCGTAGCTTTGCTCTCCCCTCACCCCCTCTACCACCGGTGGCTGGCGATGACCTTGCTACCTTGCTGCAACGCTATATCCCTCTCCCTGCCGCCTCCACCCCACCCAATCTAATATTCACTGCGCCATCGCCTCGTGGTGTCACCCTGTAGCACTGCCCATTGTCCTCCACTGCCACCCTTGTCTACCGCGAGGCCACTACCACCTCGGCCTCTACACGGGGGAGGGGAACCTATCAAGGAAAGGTGGCAGCGGAAACCCCATCGCAGGAGCTCAAGAACGAGAGAGATGGATTGTCGAAGCTTGCACGAGAGAGCTGTGAGAGACGAAACTATACCTTCAAATAACAAGAAAACGGTAAATACGATTTTCTATTTTTTCTCAAAACTAACAACATCAACTTGGTATAGGCGAGTGAGTCCAGTCATCCTCCCCCAAGCCCACGTCTCCAACCCCATTGTTGCACCCAAGCAAAGCTCGCACGAATATGGATAGGGTGTCTTTGATTGAATTTTTCACTATTGTAGCTCTCATTTTTTTTAGAATTAGTCCATGTCGGATTTTTTTTTTGCAATTTTGGCTTCCAGGTCCGCAAACGCCGTGCACGGAGAGTGCGGTATTTGGGTTTGCAGCGGACGGGGAGTGCGGCATTTGGGTTTGACCCCACTTAGTGAAAATGCAAAAAAAAAAAATCAATGCAGCGGTATTGTACCGTAGAATATGGCCCGAGCATATTGGTCTCAAAATATTTGTGGTAGGATGTGCGATTTTCAAAACTAGTCACGTGCGATTTTTTTTAAGAACTAATCGCAATTTTTTTTCTGAACTAGCTGCCATGCAATTTTTTATTATAATGTATTTAGAAAACCTAATAAAATTATATTGTATTTTTTCCCCAGATCTAGCCTCCAACTCGGTGCATAAAAAATGGCGCGCTACAATACCATGCAGCGATACTGTAGCAATCCAGCGCATTGCATTTTCTTTTGCATTTTTGTTGAGTGGGGGCGCTGCAATATCACGTGTCGCGTTGTGGCCTTGCAGCACTCTCCATCCGCTGCAAACTCGTATGGCACGCTCCTTGTGGGCGGCGTTTGTTGGTCCAGAGGCCAAATTTACAAAAAAAATCTGACTAAGATGATTCAATTTTTCTTGGGGCTGCCACAGTGAAAAGTTCTCTTTGATTCGTAGTATCAAAAACACATGAATAAAAATAGTATGGGAATATAATAGGAAGGCGTGTGTTTTTCAAAACAAAGATTAAAAAAACACTGGAATTTGGTACTGTTTAATTCACAGAATTTTCAAAGGAAAATTTCCATCCAGTCCCAATGGATGTTTTATTTTCTCTAAAATCGTAGGTTTTCAACGGTATTTATATGGATTGCCTTGGGTGGTTTCCAAGTAATTAAATGTATCAACGGTGACCATTCATAGGAAATACTGATTCCTATATTTTTCATTGGAAATCCGGTGAATCGAATAGGGCCTAAACGATAAAACTATTAAGAGGGGTGTTTTCATACTTTTATTTTTGAAAGTTAGACAAATGTTAAAGCATTAACGAAGGGTAGATAGTGATTACTTACTCATTCGTTTGCTTTAAGATTTGTGTAACTTGTATTAGGAGGGAAAGCATGAAAAGCACCCCTCAACTATTAAAACGGGGAAAGAAAAGACGGGGCATCCATCCAGTTCTCACCCGCGCATCCGTTTTTAGCGCTTGTTTGTCCACTCTCCCCACATAGTCACGATAAACACGCTTTGTCCCCTTTAATGGCCACCCCCACCGCCTCCTCCCACTGTCCCACATACCGCTAAACCCAACGCCCTGCCCTATATAACCTCCGCCATGACGCGTACATGTGCAAGTGCGGCGTGAAAAAACCAACTCCTCCCGTCCGTCCCATCACCGCGACACCGCATAGAAACTCCATCCTTGCCTCCTCCTCTTGCTTGAGAGGTGGTGTTGGTAGTAGTACTTGTGAAGGCGGCGTTAGTGATGGCCGTTCAGGCGCAGTACCTCGCCCACGCCTTCCCCCATGACCCCCGCGCCATCAGGTCCGTCTCTCCATCCGTGCCGCGTGCGTGCGTTTCCTCCGTACGTGCATGCGTCCGCCTCTCCCTTTCTCTCTCACTCATGCGCCTTGTGCTCCTCTCCTTCCTCCCCCTGGCTTATTTATCCATCCGTTCGAGGAGAACGCTCCTCCTGGCTGCGTGTGTTGCCTTACGATCTCGATTCATCCCTCGTGTGTGTCCTGTCTCACAGGCCGGGTCTGGACAGCGCGTCGGTGTTCCTGGACGAGCCCGGCGGCCTCGCCGCCGCGGTGCAGCAGCAGGTCACGGCGGCGGTGGGCAACACGGTGTTCAGCGACCCGCGCAGCGAGCTCACCTGCAACCATCACCACCACAACAACGACAGCGGTTGCTTCGTGCCGAGGAAGCGCGCGCGGGTGGGCGGCGACGACGGTGCGGCGGGTTTGATCATGGAAGGGCACCACGCGCTGCTGCCGCCGGTGCCGCAGGCGTTCGGTGACGTGCAGCATAGCAGAAGGGTCGTTGGCTCCGGCGCTGCGTCCACCAGCGGCCGCCCTGCCAGCGCCGCGCCCGTCTCGCAAGGCCTCCTGTCGCATCTCTATCGCCAGAGCGTCGAGATCGACGCGCTCGTCCGCTTCGAGGTGCGTTAATTTAAGCAGGGACACTGTTCGGCCTGGTCTCCAGTGGTGCTTGATTCGGTGATCATTCGTCCTGCAGAATGAGAGACTGCGAGCGGGGCTAGAGGAGGCGCAGCGCCGGCACGTGCGGTCGGTGGTGTCGGCGGTGCAGCGCGCGTCCTCGCGGCGCCTGCGTGCCGCGGAGGCCGAGCTGGAGCGAGCGCTGGGGCGCAACGCGGAGCTGGACGAAAAGATCCGGCAGATGGGCGCGGAGGGGCAGGCCTGGCTGGGCATCGCCAAGAGCCACGAGGCCGTGGCCGCGGGCCTCCGCTCCACGCTCGACCAGCTCCTGCAGTCGCCCTGCGCCGCCGAGGGCGAGGGCGACGCGGAGGATGCGCAGTCGTGCTGCTTCGTGCGAGCGGACCAGGCCGACGGAGGCGAGGTGTCCAGCGGGAGGAACGCGTGCAAGGCTTGCGGCGAGGCGGACGCGTGCGTGCTGCTGCTGCCGTGCCGGCACCTGTGCCTGTGCCGCGGCTGCGAGGCGGCCGCCGATGCCTGCCCCGTGTGTGCGGCCACCAAGAACGCCTCGCTCCATGTCCTCCTCCCCTAACATGACGCGGCTGGCCAACGTGCCTGCTCGACTGGTCGTGCATTCCAAAGTCGTTTCAACACACAAAAAAAGTTCTTTGTTCTCTTTTGTTTAGACCTTCTATGTGGGCCTTTTTTATGGGTTGTCTACGAAGAGACTCGATGTGGGCTTCTTTTGGTGGGGTATTGGATTACTGGAGTTGTTGAAACGGTAAATAGATTTTAGATTTGTCTTTTGTTCTATATGGCTCGTACATACAAAGGAGTAGGGTTGTTTTTCTGGACAGTCTTACAAGGGAAGAAAACCAGTCCGTATGGGGTTTACTAAAGATTATAGGCTGTGCGGTATGGACTAGTGTCCGATCATGTAACCGGTCAACATCTTATAATCCTAACCATGAAAAAGAAACTTTCTTGTATGGACGGAGCCACCGCGATACGGGCTTCTAGGGGCGTGGGGTTTTGCCGAACCTCGTTAACAAATCTTCGTGTTTTTTGTGTGCTTGTTTTGGTTGTGGGATCGTGGCAGCTAAGGCTGTTGTTGATGTTCTTTGTGCTAAAGATGCCGTCGATTCTAGCAGTTGATATCATCAGCGTTAGGTGCTCGGTTTGAAGTAGTGAAGTTCGACAGAATATGGAACTTTAGATTATGACAAACGATGGTGAATATGACCTGTTGATGCAACAGAGATGCTCCAAGGAGCTACGAAAAGCAAAGTCGAAGGGGGATGGAGGATGATGATAGCCATGAGTTGAAGAGGCAGGAAGTTAGTGATCATATGACTGTTTTTTTGGGATTAGGACATGTACCACGTGATGGATATGATCTCACCGAATGAAATCCCAGACAAGTTGCAAACTCAGTTTATGTTCAAATCATTCGTGAAATCCTGTATTTCAAGCAAAAGCTGCACGAGCTGAATATGCAGGGAAGTTCAAATCTTGCACAGTATGTCAACTCCTTCAATGAGGTGATCAACGACCTATGGCATATGGAGGTGAAGATTGAGGATAACGTATGGGAAAGGTACTATCAAGGTTGAAGATATTACTGTTGGCACATAATCAACGGAGGCAGAATGGAGGGGATAGTTCTCATGGTGATAATTTGTTTGCAAAGGGTCACTATAGAAGGAAGAGGAATTGAAGAAATTTGAAAGGAGAAAATCCAAATCAAAATCAAGGAGTAAAAAGAATATCTAGTGGTACAAGTGTAGGAAGATGGGTATATGAAGAGAGATTGTCCAAAATTGAAAGAACAAAATGGTGGAAAGCGTGATGAGAAGACTGTGAATGTGGCTGGAAAGATGACTCGAACAATAGCAATAGCAACGCGGATGTTCTCAAGGTTTCAAACAGTCGGCTCACAGATACATGGATTCTTGATTCAGGGTTTTGTGCCACTTCATATCTAAAGGGGCTGGTTCACTTCATATGAGTTAGGTAATTTCAGCTTCGTTTACATTAGTGACGATACATGCCATAGTATTGTCAGGATACGTGATGATACGTAGGGCATAGTTCTCATGGTTGTAGTTTGTATTCAAAGGGTGACCGTGGAAGGAAGCAAGAAATCTAAAAGGAGAAAATCCTATCAAAATAGAGTAGAGATGATATTGAGTGCTACGAGTGCAAGAAGGCATATGAAGAGAGATTGTCCATAATAGAAAGGACAGAATGGTGGGAAGTGTGATGAGAAGACTGCGAATGTGGCTCGGAAGGATGGACGCAGACAACAACGAAGTGGATGTTCTCTTGAATTCAAACAGTCAGTCGACATATGCGTGGATTCTTGATTCAGGGTGTTCGTACCACATCTCGTGTAACAGGGACTAGTTCACTTCATACAGGTCAGGTAATTTTGGTTCCATCTACATTGGTGATGACACATGCCATAGTATTATCGGGATAGGTGATGTTGAAATTAAGATATATGACGGTATTGTTAGAACAATGCGTGATGGTAGGCACATACCAGGGTTAAAAAGGAATATGATTTATTTAGGCATTTAATGATAGTGGTCTTACTTATAAAGTTGATAAGGATAAGGAAACCATGAAATTTTGTATGGGTGCTTTGACTGTGATGAAGGGTAGGACTATTGGAAATATTTGCATATTGCTAGGAATCACTGATGTAGGTAAAGTTAATTCAGGTGAGTCACATAATGATATAACAAAACTTTGGCATATGCAACTGTGCCATCATAGCGTTCATGGGATGACGGAATTGTACAAGAGAAACCTATTGGTAGAAAGTAATTTTTTTGTTCTTGAAAAACAGCATAAGGTTAGCTTCTCAAGTGAAATATAAAACACAAGGCATTCTTGATTACATACACTCTGATGTGTATGGGCCTACTAGAAAATTTTCAATGCATGGAGCTATGTATTTTGTTACTTTTATTGTTGATTTTTCCTGCACGGTTTGGGTGTATCTTATGAAACAAAAATCAGAAGTGTTTGCTAAGTTCAGGAAAGCTGAGGTAGAAAATCAAACAAGCAGGAACGTTTGATACCTGGTAATGGTACATAATGTATTGATTCAAAGTTTAAAAACTATAGCGAGGAGCGTGGGATTCGATGGCATTACACAGTGCACAAGACATCGCAGTAAAACTATGTGGCTGAAAGGATGAGCATGACTATTTGTGAAAGGGAAAGATGCTTCAGGCTAAATGATGGGCTTCGTAAATGTTTTTTGGCAGATGCTATGAACACAATGTGCTATCTCATAAACAGATCGCCACGGGCATCTCTTAGTGGTAAGGACGTAAGGTTGTAGAGGAGGTATGGATTACCCGTATACTTATGGATAAAAATCCTAATAGATGTGGGTATATCCTTTTGTTGGCCACAAATATGTTTATGGGGGCCAAACTTTGCCCAACTGTCAAACAGGTACGGGTATCGATGAGCCGTTTCGTCCGATTATCTACCACATTCTTGTAGGATCAAGGATAACCAACTAGAGGGGGGGTGAATAGGAGGTTTCTAAATTTTTCGAAACTATTTAGCAATTGCAAATGACACTAAGATATAGAGATACAAATTGCAAATTCACACTAATTTTCTCTAGCAATCACTTGAGATACTATGTCAATTCAAGCGTAGCAAAAACATTTTGAGCATAAAGACTACCAAGTTTATGCTATTAATGAAATAGATTCTCAACAAGGAAAAATACAAATCACAAATAAATAGGAGACAAGAAATTTAATCCATGGTCTCGGAGACTTGCCGGTCTCCCCTACTCCACGTTGAGGTGACTTGAACCACTTCAAGCCGGCTCCACTCGCTTGAGCCTTCCTCGATCACTAAGGTAGTTCTTCCCCGCTCCGGGTAGACGAACTCCGGCCTTCACAACTTGTCGGGGCTTCTCACAATCTTCGTTGAGAAGCTCATCGTGCACGATCGCCACCAAGCCGTCTAGGAGGCGGCAACTTCCAAGAGTAATAAATCTTAACGCTTGCTTGAGGTCAAATATCGGTATCTAAAGGCTCAAGCACGAAATGCAATACTCAACCTTGCTTCTCACACTCACAAATAGAAATTGAATGCACAAAAGAGTGGAGAACACTTGCTAGAGCTCAAATATCATCAATGAGGACCAAGAGAGACTCTAGAAAGCAGGAGAGGAGGTATTTATAGCCTCCACCAAACTTTCTAGCCGTTGGAGCTCGAAATGGGCAAAAATCTATTTTTTCGGTGCTACCGCCCATGTAGGACTGGTAGCACCGGACTCCATTTCAACGGCTAGAACAGTGCATTAAATGCACTTGCCAGAGACCGTCACACAGGGTCCGGTGCTACCGCCCAACTCGGGCTGGTAGCACTGGGCCCCTTTTTATTTTGCTTCGCCAAATACTGATCTCTCTGGAATTTAAGCACCGGTCCGAGGACCGGTGCTACCGCTGGTCCGGTAGCACTGGGATACCATGAGCGGTAGCACTGGGCTACCAAAATACCCCAAAACATACCCTTCTATGATTTTCACACCGGGTTTATGTCCGGTGCTACCGGACCGCGGTAGCACCGGGCTACCTTGGGCGATAGCACTGGGCTACCAAAATGCCCAAAAATATACTCCTCTGTGATTTTCACACCGGGTTTATGTCCGGTGCTACCGCAGGTCCGGTAGCACCGGGCTAGCATGGACGGTAGCACTGGGCTACCAAAAACCCCAAAAGAAACTTCTCTGGAATTTTCACATCGCCCTACTGGGCCGGTGCTACCGCGCATCCAGTAGCACCGTGCTACCATGGGCGGTAGCACCGGGTTTCCAGAGACTTGATATGTTTTCAAATGGTTTTCTATTTTGAAGCATTTATATCATTAAGCATGTGTTGAATGTATAATTTGAGCCTTTAAACCCTAAGTGACATCAAGATAAGCCTCAAAATCCCTCTTTATAGTACGGCCCTAATTCTAGTAAACCTATCTTTTCTCCAGACTCCAAGATCAACAAAGGACTAGAAAAAGATCCTTATATTTATACCTTTTAACGATCTTGACGTATTGATCTTCCCTTTGTACCCTTCTTGGTATTTCCATGGTCACCAATCCTGTGATTAACCTACTTTCAATATTCTCAAGGAAAGTATTAGTCCATTTACCAAAGTTGTCATTAATTATCAAAACCAAAAACAACATGGGTGCCTAGATGCTTTCAATTCTACTGAAATGTGAGCCATAACAGGCGCCTAGTCAGCCCCCAAATCCCCAATTTGTGGTACCTCATACTAGTAATTTGTGATTGGTGATGCCGTGATGGGTGATTTGTGATGTGTGTGATGACCGATGAATTATTTTTATTTTAATGGTTGAACTTGATCATGTGTGATGACTGATGAACTATTTCCATTTTAATTGTTGGAGTTGAGCATCTGTGCGTTATTTGTCTGCATGTGTTATTTTAATTCTTATTTCCATGTGCATTTGAAATTTTGAATCATTGATAATCATTTTAAAATCCACTTAATGTAGCTTATTCCCACAATTTCATCAAAAGGATTGTTGATTGTGGTGGGTAAACGGATATGTCTGCGAGTATCGGGTACCGCGGATGACGGGTACAGGTGAGATTCTTCGCCCGCCACCTTTCGTGGGTATACCCTGGGGGAGATTTTTGTTGGCAGGCATGAGTATGGACGAGTATTACCCATGCCCGTCGTACCCGATTGCCATCCCTAGTATGGACTAGTAATTCAGTTGATTATACTAATATAAGAATTTTTTGTTGTCCAGCCCTTGATGCAAAATTGAAGAAGTGAATTTATCTAGGATACAAGAAGGGTGTTAAAGGGTACAAGGTTTAGGATTCGACATCAAAGAAGGTTGCGATAAGCAGGGATGTTGTCTTTGATGAGAAATCAATGTTACATCATATAGAGATGTGGTGACACAAGAGGTTGCAGGTTCATATACAACGCTGGTGGAGTTGGAACATTGTTTGAAAACTTAAGGTTCACACATGCTACCTACATATGACATTTCATGGAGTTCCACCATAGGAAGGTCCACTTCAAGTGATTTGCAGAATTTTGAATTGGCAAGATATGGGTAAAGACACACCAATGTGAAAGCTCTAGAGAGATCTAGGTTTGAAGACCAAGTTTCTTTTGCTCTTCTTGTTTGTACTGATGATTCAAATAACTTTTAGATGGATGAATGTGATGACATATGAGATGGACTCCGTACATAAGAATCAGATTTGGGAGGTAGCTCGTCTTCCTGAGGAAAAGAAAGCCATTTGTTGCAAGTAAGTCTACAAGAGAAAGCCAGTAGTAACTAAAAAGTTCTAATGATCCAACTAATTTTCAGATGGATGACTGTGATAACATAAGAGATGGATTCTTTACATAAGAATCAGATTTGGGAGCTAGCTCATCTTCCTGAGGAAAAGAAAGCCATTTGGTGCAAGTGAGTCTACAAGTGAAAGCCAGCAGTAACTAAAAAAGAAGGGGAAAAGTTCAAGGCCGATTAGTTGCTAAAGGGTATTCACAAATGAAGTGAATTGATTATGATGATGTATTATCCCCGGTTATGAGGCATACTTCTATCATGACAGTTCTTACATTGATAGGTAGTTGGGATTTGCACTTGGAGCAAATGGATGTGAAAATGGCGTTTTTGCATGGTGATGTTGATGAGAAAATCTACATGGAATAGCCAAAAGGCCTCATTGAATCGAAAAATTAGCACCTGGTTTGCAAATTAAAGAGGTCATCGTATGGGTCAAAATAGTCACCAAGGTAGTGTACAAGCCTTTTGACCTGTACATGTTGAAGATTGGCTACATGTGATGTGAGTATGACTGTTGTGTTTATGTTCGATGCCTTGATAATGGTTCATTTATTTTTCTGCTACTGTATGTTGATATGCTAATTACTGCAAAGCACATAAGTGATGTGATCGGTTCGAAGGATTTGTTAAGTCACGAATTTGACATGAAAGACTTAGGTGTAGAAAAGAAAAAATTGAGCATGGAAATACACATGGATACAAGCTTGAAGAGACTATGGTTGTCTCGGTGAAAGGTTGTTAAGAAGGTTTTAGGGCGGTTTGATATGAGTAAGGCCAAACTAGTAAATACTTCATTAGCATAATATTTTAAAATTTATTCTGAATTTTGTCCTGTAACAGATAGGAAAATTGAAGAGATGGCGAAGGTTCCTTATGCTAGTGCAGTCGGCTCCTTAATGTATGCAATGACTTACACAAGACCAGATTTGGCGCATGTTGTTAGTCAAGTCATCACTTTATGGCTAAACTAGGAAGACGATATTGGGAGGCATTCAAGTGAATATTCAGGTACTTGAGAGGGATAGCAAGTCATGGTATTGTTTTTTACGGCTTACATGGTAATCCTTTGGGTGCTGGATATATGGATTCAGACTATGCTAGTGATTTGAATAATAGAAGGTCTACAACGGAATTTGTTTTTACTCTCGGTGAAGGGCCTATTTGTTGGAAATCATCAATTCAGTTTATTTTTGTATTGTCTACAACTAAGACGGAGTACATTGGTGTGGCTATAGTTGCAAAAGAGGCGTTATGGCTTGCAGAGCTATTGAAGGAACTAGGCATTGAACAAGGTGGAGTTCGGGTGCATTGTGATAGTTAGAGTGCAATTTATTTGGCCAAGAATTAGCTGTATTATGTTAGGACGAAGCACATTCATGCGAGGTATCACATGATCAAAAAGTTGATTAACTCTGAGGACATTGATTCGATGAAGGTGCACAATAATGATAATGTTGTGTATATGATGACCAAGCTTATTACCGCCAACAAGTTTGAGCATTGTCTCAACTTGTTGGGAGTCACAAGTTGCTGAGCAAAAAGTTAAACCCCAAGTGTGTGAGATGTTTCAAGACATTTTCTTTGTTCTTCAAAGTGGTGCGTTCATCAAGGTGGAGATGTGTGTTCTTCCAGGTGGTTTGTTAGTTAAGGTGGAGATTTATTGTGTATGACTCATATATACAAAGGAGAGGTTGTGCCTGAGTAGGATTACGTAACTGGGTATAAATATATATTGCTGAACTCTTATAACCCTAATCATGGAAAGGAAATTGCTCATACGAAATGAGTACCTATGATTCGGCTCCCAGGGGCGTAGCTTTGTCGAACCTCATTAATAAATTATCATCGTATCTCTTGTTTGTTTGTTTGTTTTACTTGTGAGATTGTGTTCTTCGTGCTAGGACTGTCCCCGGTTCAACACCTTTGAGGCACTGCAATTTGTTCATCTCTCTCTTATGTTTAGATTTTTTGTGTACGCACCGATGATATACATACGACAATTCGCGTTAACCACGCTGGGTTGCTAGTGCAACATTCTTACGATGCAAGCAAGGAGGAATGCAATTTTAGTTCGCATAATGGCATCAAGACTAGTCACATCATTCATAAAATGCAATACTCGCTTGCATTTGGAACGTTTATCAAACTTTTCTGAAACAACCATGTACCAACCATGAAACTAAGGGCTGTTTGGTTTGATGCCTAAGGTTATCATGCCTAACCTTAGTCACGCCATAGTTTCATATATAGGTAGTTATTTGGTTCATTGCTACAATGGTGGCTTGTCATGATTTGTTAACTCATGGACTACATGTCATAGGCTCAAATTCTTGCCTAACTTTGTCAAATTTGTGGTTAGTAACTTGTTGGCTATATTTTTCCTAAGTTTAGTTCTGACAAAATTGGCTATAAGCCAAACTGGGCGTAAGTCCTTTTTTTTTTGTCCCCTTACCTTCTTGGGATGACTAACCTTTTTACGTGGGGTCTTTTAAGTTAGAAAGTGAGTACAATTTTAGATTAGCATGACATAGCAAACTGTTGAAAATATTAAAGAGTCCAAGATCAGTTTTAGATTAAATTGATGATCTATTACTATTATTTGGATCAGTAGGCGCATTAGAAAAATACATTTTCGGGACGTATACAAGAAGCCTTGTAAATCCAAGTACTAGTGCATAATTAATACCGATCATAGAAAAAAAGCGAGTAACTGCACAAGTAACTGTATGATGGAGTACAGAAAACTTGGGGTTTATACGTGATAATAAAAAGTCGCTCTTCTGACATAATCAAATAATCCATGCAGACCCTGTTCAGGAGAGCTTCTATTTTTTTTTTAAAAAAAAGAATTGTTTGTCAACAGGAAGGATTCTAGACATTTGTTTCACAATTAAAAATAGATTTATACATAAAATCAGAAATTATCTACGTTAGTTTCTTAAAGAATTAGAATGTATCTCAAATAGGGCCGCAGCTGGTTCACACGGATACCCGTAAAGGGAGAGAGAGAGAGAATCAAATTCCGGCTATAACTATAGATTTGTCCGTACGGTTTCTTTAAATCTGAGTCTGCACAGACTGTGGTCGATTTGAGTGCGAATATTGACGCACGGCGAGCTAGCAAGAAAAGCAGACACAAGTTGCCCATGCTGGCAGACTGGATCGGTGAGTTGTCCGGCCCGTGAGAGTGAGATCTGCCACTGTTCGATCAAGATCGCGCGTGCGTAGATGGCTCCGGGCGTTACGCTGGTACAGATGCTGTCTTCACAAAAGTGCAAATACGACTTGCTCTTCGTTAATTCCGCCTCTTAACAACGTCGACCTCACGTGGCTCCCATTTTAGCCGTGGTTTACTTACTTCCTTTCCTTACGGCCAACTAGTTACGACCAGCTGGTACGTACTGCGACCGCGTACTGGTGCATGCGCACATGCATGTGCGTACTTACTACTCGTTGCACCCCACTCGGTGGAGGATTTATTTGCTGTCCTTTTTCAGGTAACTTTGATAGGATAGCCTGTGAGTTCTGGGGGACGGCTCGTGCACTAACTTGTTTCTCGCACAAAAGCTCTACTTTTGATCCACACGCACCCACTTAGGCCATCTACAGTCCACAGATTCACCAGTGTTATATTTGCACGATGGGCAGTACTACTACTACTACCACCATTTGTCACCTCTACCACCCGCCTGGTGCTCGCCAACATCACCACTTTGCTTCAAGTCTGCTACTCTGCTTTGCATCCTTGTGAAGTGTGAGTGTGGACTGTGCTGGACAGCATATGAAACCAACAGCGACGACGACCAAATCAGTTCGCTGCTACGTACTGTTATGCACGATATGTAAATGCGCACAACTACTTTACCTAGTCCAGCTAGCTAGCCTAGTACAGCACTCTCTCCGGTCACAAAATCATGTCATTTTGAACATCGACACAGTCCCAAGACATAATGTGGAACAATAATTTTGTTGTAAGAGATTTATAAAACTATAACAAAATTATACTTCGTGAATGTTCTTTTCGAGATAAATTTATACATATCATTTTTATGTATCCAATTTAAATGTTAAAAAAGATATCGATATCTAAAATTTAGAAATTTTGACTATAGATATACTAAAACAATATTCCTTTATGACCGAAGAAAGTAACGCAGTTAAAATCCTTTTCTTTTTCTCTCTCCCCGTATATCAGGGTACAGGTAGGTGTACAGGTCGGTTTCGCCGCTTTATATTCTTCCCAGAAATTTCGTCGCACAAGGAATAAAACTGAAATTTCATAGCAAACGGAGTAAACTTCCAGTGAGGATATATACTCTTTTTCAAGTACAAGTCAATTGATAATCTTTCCTCGTCAGATTAGGTTTTTGGATGAATTGTTTGGTGTATTAAAATTTAATATAGTATTAAAGTCAAGAGGTCTTAAGTTTAAGATTTAGTTAGCGCAATTAAAAAAATTACAATTCACTTCTATTCCACCTCTTAGACCCGAGCAAGTCTACGGGAGAGATTTTGAGTGAATTGGTTGGTGCATAAAACTCGATACTCTTCTATCATCCCTAAAACTCCCATAAAAAAATCATCCATTCCTTGCGTAGCAATAAAACCGTCTTAAGTACTACTTGTATTAATTATTTGCTCTCAATTCCAAATGCCACCGAAAGAGAACAGCAGTCGCCCTACTGAAGGAAAGTGAAAAGTGTGATCTTGATCATGGATGCACGCGTCCATCGATCCGAATAGACCGAATAATTATCTGGATGGAATGGAATTGCGAGGAGAATGATCTGGGAAGTCATTCTTGTTGCATGATGATTACTTTAAAGAAAAAAGAAAGCAAGAATAAGATCTCTGGATGGGGTTGGGGGCAGAGACAGTAACACAGGGAAGAAAAAGGGAAATGGGTGGCCAGCATGACGAGCTGATGCCATTTGTTACATTGCATTTCCCCCTCTATTTGTTTTTGTTTATAACCTAGATTTCTTCATCCATTACATTGGCGTGCAAGCTAAGATGTGATATTTAAACGTATCATGGATGAACATGTGTGCCGAGGGGGGCTGAGAAGTTGCAACCTCTGTGGATGCAACAAGAAAAAGGAGGGTTTAATTGTTGTGCCTTATGCTCCCATATGAGGTGGCATATTGCCCTCTGAAAGTATGGGTGTCTGATCTTTATATAGGTCTTGGTGACCATCTCTAACCAATGCAAGCCCTGGAGGCAAAGGGAAAGGACACTTTTGCAGTACCCCATTAGTGACTTGGTAGAGTTCTCTGCAGTTTGTAGGGTAACTGTAACTTAAACAGGCAATGGTCTTGGACAACGTTCGATCGAAACAACAAACGGTTTGGATCGTTGAATAGTTTCATATACAATGTGTTGCTATAGCCTTACTGCTTGCCAGTATTGCTACCGTGTTCTTTGAATAAAGTTACGATGATCTGTGCCATCAATTTTTATTTATTGATGGATGTATAACCGTTAAAGTTAGCGTTCTCACGTGAGTTACGTGACAATTTGGTGCCGTGGGGAAGAAAGAGAAAAGGAATGCGGTGTAAAAGCGAGATAGGAGGTCTCATCTTTCCCAAGATTGTGCATGCACGACCCACTTGAACATGCCTTGGACTTGATCACCAAAGATGCCATGCCATGTTTCCACCGCACCCTCGTCCGCACAAGGAGATGCTCACATGCACCTTCTTCATCTTTGCAACTTGCCTTATTGAAGCAGACTGCACTTCTTGATGGTTTTCTCCCCTTCTTTTCCTTTCTAGCTGCTTGGGAATCTATACATCTATCTACCAATCCATGGAGGTATCCGCTACTATCTAATGATGATGGGTCACCCTCATGACACCTTTGCTTGGCATGGCGGAGGTGGTGGTGTCTGGATCCATTTGGAATTGAATTCCTTGCCTCTTTTTCCGTCAGATGCATAGGAAGTTGCAATGTGGTGACGGAGGTGTCAAGGTCCAACTGCCCAAAGCTTCCTCCAAAGTAATAAGTGCATGTAGTATGAGGCCACTATGGCAGGCTGGCCTAACTTGTTCGTGCCGGAGTCGTGCTACTGCTATTGCTGCTGTTGGCCACCTCTTCCAAAAGGCGCATCGGTGTCGTGCCAATGGGCAAAAAAAAAAAAAAAACAGAGAAGATATGCAACCGTCTGTTGCCATTGGATGGTGTGATGAGGTATGCTACCAGTACATGGGCCCCTCCTTTGGCGCCATTGAAGTCATCATCTGCTGGCTTCTGCTTACCACTATCGCTCTTGGCTGCTACTGTTGTCTCATTAGCCATGGCGCCATGCCCAATTGCCCATGCGTGTACATTGATTTACTTGCTCGAGGCCCACACCTGTCTCTCTCTGCCCCTCTTTTCTGCCGTTTAGTTTTCTAATCCATCGTGATGCAGAATACCACAGTACTCCTCACTACTAGACTACTGGTAGCTTGGGCTGCTAAAAAATGTTCTACCTACCAGTGTTCTGTAATTTTCGTTTTCGAGATATCAATCATATGTTCTGGCCGAAGCTGAACAGCACTATGGATTGGGATACCGACATCCAACTAATCCGCAGACCACACACTTGAGCTAGAGCTGCCGGGTTTCATCGTACATATCCTGGAGATCCACTTACGCTGAATCAGTTCTGCAGATGTTAAAACTGCCACGCATAACAAATCGCTGTTATTGGCAGCTGAATCAGATCATGATGCCATCGGGCTTTTGGGAATAAGCTCAGTTGTTCCAGATTTTACCACAGTGCCCCTTTCATAGTATAGGTGTTTGCGTAAAGAGTAAAGGTAAAACGTGCTGCTAATGCACGTCAGTACGCACCGACCATGTACTTCATTTCAATTACTAGGTATATTTTGAGTGGACACGAGTATTGAAAAGGTTACAAAACCACAAGAAAGACGAGAGGAAACGGCCATGGGGCCATGCTACCTTTGTTATAAGCACGAGCGTAAAGGAGGGCCAAAAAAAAGGAGAAATCATCGTTTAGCTCCCTCCCATCCATTTGGACATGTACAAGATAGGAAAACTAGGCATGCGCCTTACAATTTGAAAAGGAGCGAGCAGCGTATGTACCATGTATCGTTGTACAGTACTCCCTCCGGTCAAAAATACATATTATTTTGAACAACGGGATAGCCTCCAAACGCAACTTTGAGTGCTAATTTCAACTTAAACATTTTTAAACGCAACTTTGAGCGCTAATTTCAACTTAAACATTTTTAAAAATATCTATAATCAATGCTTTAAGAGCAGTGCTTCAATGCTTTCTCTCTTAATACAAATTGTACAGATCTTGAAGCAAACGAAGGAATAAGTAATCGCTATCTACTACCATTCATCCATGCTTTAATATTTATGCAACTGTCAAAAAGAAAAGCATTGAAGCAAGTCCCATGCTTTAATAGTTTAACAATCTCTATGTCCAAAACGGCATATACACCTGACACGTGTATACACATGTACATACACGGATCAGGCTGTGCTTGACAGAATGCAGATGCGCAGGCGGTGAAATGAGCCCAAGGGGAAGAGTAGCAAAGGGATGGATGCACGCGTGGCTAGAGTTAACAGCGGGCCGATCGATTACAACCGTAAGGTTTTGGGCTGTTATCTATCAATTGCACCCAAGTAAATGTAGGCCCACATGAGGTTACCAGCCATGGGATGAATGTCATTGACTGCAAAACGATCGCCACCCCACCCGTAGCGTTTACGAGGCTGAGCAGCTTTGTTCCCACGATGATTAGGCCTGAACGGTGGGGAGCGACAGCACCCTTGGGCCAACACGAGAATATTATTATAGCTTGTTTCGGCACCCAAACGTCTCCGGCCCAAACCGTCATATTTCGCTCGATGCCAGTGTCAACAGGTAAGATCGAACGAAGGTCATACGGTACGGACCCATGCAGGACATGACAATGGAGAAAAATATAAGAGCGGACTGGTGCCATGCGCAACAATATGCCAAAATTATATGTGTGTTTTTGTACAATTCAAATCAAGATAGGTGGTGCAACGTGCAAGTTGCTAAACCTTAACTTCTGTGCGTGAAGTGTGGCAATTCGGTCCCCTTTGTCAGCCTCACAAGTGTTTTTTGTTTTGCCGGGAAGAAGAGCGGACATACGAGTTTGGCTTCAGACAAAAGTGTGGTGACCATCCAAACGACGAACGCCCTAAGAAATGCGCAGGGGTGCATTCTGCACGACGAAGGACATAGATGATAGATGGCCCAGCCCAGGCAAGTGGGAAAACGTATCCTCCTCTCCCAGCATATGTGCAACGAATGATAGCACGAAAAGTGGCACCGGAAAAGTTTTTCTTGTGGCTACTGTACAGCAAGTTCGAACATTGCCAAAAGCCAGGTCTAAAATGGAACATTGCAAAAAGGAGGCTGGAACAAGGTTTACGAATTTTGCGAAATGAATGAACGAAGATGTGTATCAACTTGTAGTGCAACACTTTCGAGTTCAGCATTAGTATTTAGTAGACGACCCATACAAACAAATTCCAGAAACTGGGGGTGACAGGGCCAGGGGGATGCAGGATGCTCCCATGAATCTGCAAAATTGGATCTTCGTCGTGCACTCTCGAGCAAGTCTACAAAATTTCGAAAAGGTAAACTCTTCTTAGAAAAAAAAAAGGCTGATACTGTTGCTCGAAATCTCTGAACTCTGATAGAAGCAGAGTACGAGCCCAGGATAGTCCCAAGTTGATATTTGCTTGAATCTCCTTGGCATCATGAACAATGTCTCCATAGTCATCATCTGGTTGATAGCTGTCCATACACACGAAAAACAGAAACAAAAAGGCAAATATCGATCCTATTTGTCAGACTACATAAACTGGAATGTTTGCAACACCGCAAACATAGCGTTGCTTGAATGCTTGATACTACACATCAAGCAGACAGAAGTAATTATGCTTCAGAACACAATGGAGAAGAGCATGTCAATTACATAGTGCTGCATTGGGTAAGAAATGGAAAGCAACCCAAATTCCAACAGTAAGTTCCAACAAGTGCTTGATGGAGAGAAGAGCATGTCATTTACGGAGTGCTGCATTGGGTAAGAATGGAAAGCAACCCAAATTACAACAGTAAGTTCCACCATGTGCTGATGGAGCTTCAAGAGGTCTGTCGCTAACTACATCAAGGGACTGAGGGAGGCCCCGTGTGTCTCATACACATGTAATTTCCATTTTTGTCAATGATAATAGACATAAAATTGTCTTATTCACGCAAAGAAACAATACTACTAAGTAGAAAGCAACCGCTAGAAGAAAACTGAAATAAATCCAGAGATGAAATTTAACAGATGCGTTCATATGCACCACGACCCTATCATGGCGACATCCTTGGAAAACAAAGGCTTTCCATTTCTCTGTTGCAGCAACAACTTTTGTTATAGGAAGTCAGACAAAGCTGTATCTTATCGACCACACAAAATCAAGAATGATATTGCTTACAAGGATAACAGCAGATTAAATCACCAGTATCAGAAAATAGGACCCTAAAACCTGACCTACTTATGGCAAACGGTAAAGAATGAGCTATAGGATGCAAAGTGAGCAAAATGGTCAGACGAACAGTTTAACCACAAAGGTTGCTAATGCTTGCCCCATCACCAAAAAAACAAAAAAACAAAAACAAAACAGAAGAAATACCATAGAATCAAAGCAACATCAACAAACAAACAAGTTTACAGCTTATAAGTGCATATACGACGATTGCAAGATACAGCAAGAAGTCAAGAGATGAAATTACACACCACTGGAGTCGAACATTCTAGCACAAAGAGCAACTTAACTACAGTCCACATTATCACCAACACTAAGCCTAGAGCAGCTAATTACTCTAACTACTCAGTTCATTGCTGATTCCAGCTTCTAACTAGTGAATCATCTATTTTATCACTAGAACCGCCTCAGAATGCATATCAGTTGTGTACAACATATAAGTAACACCAAAGCAATAGCAAGATTAACCTCCTTCCATTGCCTAAACTCATATCATCCATGTTGGGCTTCTTTGCTCCTTTCTGTCCCACCACCAACAAAGCTGGAATGAAAAGATTAGACCCTGAGGATCTGCAGTTTATTGGAGAATGCAATGGCGACCCAGTCAGGCTGGGTTGCGGACCACTGCAGCTGCTCAATCTCTGCCCCTGCCGTGTAAGCCAATATGGGATCAAGACCACCCTCTGCAGCTGCAGCTGCAGTTGCAGCAGCGTTGCCATTTCCATTGCCACCACCACCACTGCTCCCAGTGCCCATGGAGGACAGGTCCCATATCAGTGCCTGCGAATCATCCCCAGCTGTACAAATGTGGCAAGAAGAGTGAGGTGCCCACGCGATAGCATTGACAGGGGCGTGGTGGCGGTGGAGCTCAACCACCGGCAGTGTCGGGTAGCGGATGTCAAGAACAACCACCTTGGGGCTATCCATGATGATGGTTGCCATGTACCTCGGGTCCTGCTTGTTCCACCCCAACCTAACCAGCGGCGTTGGTGACACCGCCCCACCATCCGCAGCAGCAGAATTGGAGCCGCCGCCAGAACCAGACTCATAGATAATTGTGGAATGCTCCTTGTCCCGGAGATCAAACACGCGGACAGAGCCGTCGGCAGAGACTGAGGCAAAGACTCCCGCGCCGCCCCAGGCGATGTCGTAGACCTCCTTGTCGTGGGCGATGAGCTGGGTGTCGACGGCCTCGCGCTCGACGTCCCAGATGGTGCAGGTGGTGTCGATGGAAGAGGTTCCGATGCGTCGCGAGTCGGCGTCGTTCCAATCGAAGGAGGTGAGCGGGCCGCAAAAGTCGCTGTTGCGGTTGCCGTTGAGCTCGCAGCGCAGCTCGACGCCCGGCTGCTGGCCCGGGGCGCCGCCGACGCCGTTGCAGCGGACGGAGCCGGAGTTGGAGTTGCCGGCGTTGGCGGCGGAGCCGGCGTCGTCGTCGTCCGGGGAGGTGATGCGCCAGATGCGGAGGAGGTCGGCGGAGGTGGCGAGCAGGTCGGGGCGGATGGCGTGTGGGTCCGGGACGAACATGGTCTTGGTGGGCGGGAAGGGGTGGTCGAAGGAGAGCACGGGGGCGATGTCGCCGGAGGACTCGTCGAGCTGGACGACCTCGACCCGGTTGACGAGCTGCTCGAGCAGGCTGGCGATGGCGAGGCGGTACTTCTTGTCACGCCGCACGCTCCAGTTCATGCCGTAGATGTGCCACCCGGCCTCGTAGGTGTAGATCTCCGACCGCTTCGCCTCCCCGCCGCGGCTGCCGCCGTTGCCCTGATCCTGATCCGTCCACGCGTCGCCGTCCCCGCTCGCGCCGCCGCCACCCATGTCACCGCCGCCGCTCTCTTCTCCGGGAGGAAGGGAAGGGGATCGGTGGGGTGCGGATTGGGGATTCCAGATAGGGAAAGGGAAGAGCGTGGTGTGGTGAGCTGCGGATTTGGGGAGGAAGAGAAGAGGACTAGGAGTGAACGAGGTCGCACAAGACAGCAGCGCCGCGCTTTATGCGGTTGGGCTGGGCCGTGCTTTCTGTGGGCCTTGCCTCCACGTACACAATTGATAGCAGTAGTGAGAATTTTTTTTATTTAATATTTATTTTTATTCTTTTTTTCAAAACTATGCGTCCGAATGAAAAAATGACAAAATGCCCCGTCGCCGTGTATGGGCGATCGCTATCACGAGCGATAGCCCTGCCACCGTTAACGCCGTTAGCGGCTGGCTTGTGGGGCCCCCATCGCGCCTCTGTAGAGGCGTCGCCCTCTGAGGCGACAGGCCATGTGAGTTTTTTAGTTTTGTTTTGTAATTACTATATGCTTTTTAATATAAACCCGTAACTTTTGTTAGAGTGTCCAAATTAAATGAAACTTGTTTCTAAATTTAAATTTTGGAATGAAGAATTAGAGTGTAAAATAAAAATCCATGTGTTGTTTGCGAATTTTTTTATTTGAGTTGAATGCTAGGCTCTAGCGTGGATTGTGAAGGAATTATAATGTGTGTTGATCCATAATTCATGAAATAAATAGAATAAGTTACTACAACCTTATGCACTTCATTTTGCAAAAATATCTAAATATGATTGCATTTTGAATAAAAGATGGCTAGTTTAAACCCTTTATAACAATCATTGTTCAAGCGGTTAGAATAATATCGAACGACCTCAAAACTTGTGAACCAGTTTTGTTGCATTCTTAGGCTTGCATAGGTCACAATTATGTAAAAATATTTAGATGTCACTTTAGGTTTGCACTATTTTATTGTTGTCAGAACATGCAATCGGTAAAACATGAAAATTGCCGTATCTTTCATAAGCGATGGTAAAACTCGATGAAATCGGATATGATGAATGAAAATGCTATAACCTATCTCGATGGAGAAAAATAACATCATTTGGGACACGGAGCGAAAGGACACATACTAGCCCTCGGACGGTGAGCATACTCTTGAAGGTTGGGCCATGTTTGTTTATTACGACTTAAAACTAAAAGGAGTACCACGAACAAGGAAAACCAAAGTTAACACGGACGTCTATTGAGTGCTTGAGGCCACTTCCCATTCGCCCATGCCTCGTGTGGGCTTCTCCGCACGTCGCGCCTCTCTCGTTTCTCTCTCTCTCTGCCTCCTTCTCCTCGCTTCCTTCCTACATGCCTCCTCGCGTGCGGCATCGCGCTGTTCTTGAAACCGCGCGTGAACTCATCTGCCGGTTGGCTTGGTCAAGCCGTTGGTCCTCGGGGTTGATCTCGTATCAAAACCATTGCTCAAATTCACACGATGGCGGAGGTGATTGCATGAAGCGTAAATTAGCAAAGTTTCATTCACAAATATTATGTAACCCGTCACGATTGTTACCATGCGGCGATCCTTGAGCTCTTCTCGCGGATCGAAGGCGTAGTTGCGGCACTTCAATACCTCCTCTTCCAAGTTGAAATTTCCCAAGAGCGGACAAGCTCGCAAAGATCTCGCACATACACATGGTATTCTGACTCACGAGGTAGGAAGAGATCTTGATACGCTAAATTCAGCGAGCATGCACTCGCTTCTTCCTTTGCCTTCCCTTACCCTTTGCACTTGCACGCCTCGGCATTTTCGATTGATGCTCACCTCTATTCTTTCTCCATTTGTTCTTTGCGAGACCGCTTGTGAACGAATGTTATAAAGGCGATATCGCCGGGTATGGGGCGATCGCCTCATATTTGGCGATTGCCCCATGTAAGCGATCGCCTCACATTAGAGGCGATCGCCCTACTAGAGGCGATAGGTGCACCAAGCGTTGGTGTGTTGTCACGTCGTGTGGCATAGGCAAGCAATGCATAAATGATTTGAACAATTTATAGTGATAACGCATTTGTCATGTTACTAACTCGGGAGTTATACAATGTCTTCTTGAGCGTAAAGCCATTAAAAAATACATCCGTACAACAAGTCAATCACGGCCACGCTTCCTAATCGCCCGTGGGGTAGGTGAGTGGCGACGGCGGACGGACGTCCCTCCTAGGCGGCCTGCTGCGCGGCGTAGAAGTAGTCTTGTGGCGAGGCCAAGTCTGTGGCGGCGCGCAGAGCCGAGAGGGTCGAGGTAGTCGGTCGAAAGGTACTCCTCGGTCGAACTCGTCGTCGAAGGCTCGTCGAAACCACCACAGGGTCTCTGGGGCGCGGGACGAGGAGGAGCCTCGCGGCCATTGCCCTTGCTCTTCTTTGCGATGGGAGCGTAGCGAGGAACCGAGCGTGGTAGGCGAGACGCATACTACATTAAATTTGCACATACTTACGATACTAAATTAAATTTGTAAATACTACATACTACATTAAATTTCTGAATATTAACTGCTATATTAAATTTCTAAACAATACATAATCCTAAAATTTCTAAATACTACAATTCCTAAATATTAAATGCTACATTAAATTTTAAATACTGTATAACCTAACAAAAATTCCTACATTTACCTCTACAAAAAATTGATAAACTAACTCTACAATAAAATTCAAAAATTTACCTAAATTTTTCTTCTCCTTCTCTTCTTCTTCTCTTCCTCTTCTCCCTCTCTTCTCCCTCTCTTTTTCTCCTGCGGTGCGCTCGCTCCGCTTCTTCTCTCTGTGAAGCCAGAGTGGGCGGGGATAAAGGAGGCTGTCGCCTCAGAGAGGCGTCGCCTTCTGAGGCGATGGGGGAGCCCAGCTGGCGGCATTGCAGGCGGGCGGCACTAGCGTGCGGGGCTATCGCCCGTGTATGGGCGATCGCCCATACACGAACAACGGGGCATTTTGTCATTTTTTTTTTGGACGCATAGTTTTGAAAAAGAATAAAAAAATATTAAATAAAAAAATTCGCGATAGTGACATGGCCAAGCGGGCATACAAATCTTGGCCACGTGCGGGTGGCGGCCGAGCACGACCGTTTTCTGTCGGGTCGTGCGTCTTCGCATTCGATCGCCAGCGGGCTAAGCGGTACGGGTCGGCCCGTAGTCTGCGTTAACTCGAAAATTTGAAAAATCAGAAAAAATTAGAAAAATTTAAAAATAGATAAAGTATGAGAAAAATACAAAAATATGAAAAAAAATCAGAAAAATTGGAGAAATTTAGAATAGTTAGAAAAACACGAAGGTGTACAAAAACTTTTTAAATATATATATAAATTAAGAGAAAGCTAAAATACGAGATAAATTCTAAAATGAGATAAATAATTTGAATTAAATGATGAGCTTTATTGATGTTTGGTGCCTCGTTAAAAACTTTCTTAGAGTAAAAACTCAATACGAGAAAACCTTGGCAAAGAAAAAGAGTACAACCATAGCTCGATGATACGAAAAAGTGAAGATTACAATTATTCTTCCTCATTATCTAGATAAAGATTTTGAGCGTCTCACTTGAAATTTATTTTACGTAGTATGTTGAGCTCGTTGATCGACTTGTTCCCAATCTTTCACGGTGAAGTATTTCCACCATCTCACTTGTCGATTTGTTCTTCTCTCCTCGATTATTCTTAGGATAGGTGAAAGGACTCGAAGAAACCGTGAAGACGAGGCTGTTAACACATCCGTGCTAGTATGGAAAGCACGGATATGTTATCTTGTGCTCGTGCCACCACTTGCAAAATCTTTGAAGTCCTCCTCTTGCTTCTCTTGGTAGTTGTGATGTCATTGTTGAGATAGGCGACTAGCTCCCACCACTTGATGTGTCCGCACTTGTCGTTGATGTAGTCGAACTCCTTGAGGAAGAGCCACTGCACCTATATCTTTCCCCACGCGGTTTCTTCTTACATTGTAGGTCTTTGGTGGGGTTCTTGCATGCGAACTCGACAAACTTCCGATCGTACTTATCATAAACTTGAGATAAGTTAGCACGGACAGTTGAAAAATAAGCTGGAATAATCGGTACCTACCGCATCACTTAGAAGTGAGAGAACATTACCGAATCCCCGAATTTTAGCTCTAGGATCTAAAATAAATACAAATGCATATAACATAGGAATTTCTTGCCAATATTTTAAAATTTTAGTTTTCATAGCACAAACAACTTCACATAAGACATTATCATTTTCGTAGTTTTTAAGTGGGTAGCAATTTCTAAAATATGATGCACAATTAAAGGAGAGGTTGCGTAATAAACTCGGATAAAGCAATAGTAGATTCAAAAAGTTCTAAAAATGACAACAAGTATTTAGCAATATACTAATATTGCTCTGTGAGTCTTAGTGACCATCCCGTATGCGACAATGCGTGTTAATAAAAGCAGAAAATGTGCTCTCATATGGTATTAGATGCTTAAGCATCAAGTAAGTAGAGTTCCATCTAACGGGCATATCAGGACCAAACTTACGCGGGCGCACATTCATTGCAATACAATAAGTCTTAAATGCTGCTACTCGTTGATTAGAATAATTTAAGTAAGATATTGCATTGCAAAAAGGTTCAAGATACTGATCTAACCTCTTTAAACCAGATTTAACTATAAGGTTAATAATATGGCAAGCACAACGCTGATGTAATAAGAAAGATTCAGCATAAGAATTGAAAAGCGGAGTAAGAATGTTCATGGCAGAAGTATTTGCAGAAGTATTATCTAATGTTATTGCAAAAATCTTATCACTAAGACCAAAATCTTCCACAACTTTTACAATACAATCAGCAATATTTTCACCAGTATGTGCTACATCAATTAATTTGAATCCTATAATTCTCTTTTCTAGTTGCCAATCCTCGTTTACATAATGAGCAACTACACTAAGGTAATCCTCTTTAGCTCTACCACTCCATATATCAGATGTCAAAGACACAAAAAAGTACAGGTATTAAAATTTTCTTTTAGGTTATTGCGATAATTATTATAATATTTAATCAAATCTCTAGTTGTTGTGCATGCAGAAAGCCGCAGAAAACCTAGGATTATGGCGGTCTTAATATAGTTTTCAAACGCGGTGACTCACCAAAGTTTAAAGGAAGATCTTGAGAAGCGATTAAGCGACAAAGAGATTCACGAGCTACCTCGAGATTGTAGTCGATTCACATCTGCATCTGGTCGGGGTTGTCTTTGCATTGCGCTTTGTCTCAAAGCCATTCCGCTTTTTCTCGTTTGTCGACATGCCTCTTCAAGTGCCACGTTCCACTTGAAGATTTGCGATTAATTTATGCTTGCAATATTTACAAACAACATACGATTTGGGCGTCGTTTGATGCCTCAAAATCGGTGAAATCTTCCGGACTCGGATGTACTACGTCTTGTTCTTTTCGTCCCGATTGCTTGCCGTAGCAGGTAGCACTTGTAGAGCCTGAAGATGGCACAGCTCCTGCAGCTTCTTGGGCATATGATGCAAGAAGCTCCTCAGGTGAAATACCGAAATCAGAAGTTGGGAACGACGGAAAATCCCCGGGCTCCATAAAGCAAACTATAAGAAAAAACAACGTTATTAATACTAAAATATGATTTAAAATACTAACAAAATAAAAAATAAATCGCAATTATCACCTTGATTTCTTGTGTAAGCGAAAGCGAATTAGGATTTTGGATTTTGAAAAACTATTTTAATTTTGCCAAATTACCACTAAGAGCAAAAGAATTTCCACAAGAGAATGATTAGAAGAGAATGCAAGATTGCTAGTGTGGAAATGGGGAGGGGGCAGCCACCTATTTATAGGAAAAAATTCGGGATTTTTGAATTTTTGGATTTTTTGAATTTTAAAGTCAGCAGCGGCTATAAATGGCTATTTTTTAAGCGGGCCTAAATGGGCGTGCCGTCTTGGTCGGGCGGGCCAGCCGTTGACATCTTGCGTCTCGGGCGGGCCGTCTTGGGCGACCCTAAGCAGACCATGCACCTCAGCCCAAGCACGCGGCCGCGGTAAATTTGGCCGTCTTGCGTCTGCGTGCTTGGCGGGCGCCGCGATCTTGCGTCTTGCGTCTTGCGCCGTGTGGCCCGCCCATCCGCCATCTCTAGATAGCACTATCAATTTGTAAGGCTATGCAGGCACAGATGGAACGAACTCCACTTTTGGGAATTTTTTTCTTTAATATTTCTTTTTTTTTCAAAACTAGGCATCAGGTTGTAAGAATTAAAGTTTTGGACGCTTGTCGCCCCAGTACTGGGCGACAGGTGCCAGCCACTAACGCCAGCCAGCGCCAGCCAACCACATGTCGTCCGGTGCTGGGGCGACAGGGGGCTTTTTAACCCGAGCGCGCTCGGCTGAGGGAGGCAGCCGAGAGAAAAGAAAAGGGAGAAGAAGAGAAGAAGGAGAAGAAGAAGGAGAAGAAGAAGAGAAGAAGGAGAAGGAGAAAAAGAAGAGAAAGAAGAAGAGGGGGGAAATCGATTCGTCGATTCTGCGAAGGTAAGTTTTTGAATTTTTTTATGATTGTTTAGTTATGTAGAAATTAAATGTAGCATTTATTATTTAGAAATTTTAGGATTTTGTAGTGTTTAGAAATTTTTTTAGGACTGTATGGTATTGAGAATTTTAATGTAGTATTTAATATTTAGAAATTTATTGTATTGTTTAAAAATTTTAGGATTATGTAGCGTTTAGAATTTTTCGGAGAGTGTTGTTTAGAAATTTAATGTCGCAGTTCATATTTAGAACTTTAATGTAGTATTTAGTTTTTAAAAATTTCAGGATTGTGTAGTATTTAGTACGTTACAAATTTAATGTAGTATTCAGTATATAGAAATTGAATACAGTGGAAATAGTAGGCAATATTTACAAAATTAATTTGGTAGGGTTAATGTAATGTGGCACAAATATAATATTAGGCCGTATGGTAGGCAAGTCGAATTACTTATTTATAGTCGAATGACATATTTATAGTCGAATTTTGTAGTACGATCAATGTACGTTTTGTATATTCTATTTTAGAGTAATATTTTTTCGTCGGACGTTGCAGCATGTCGGAGAAATTGTATTTCCAAATAAGATAGGGAGATAGCACAGGGGGCGGATGGGGTGGATTTATCATCATTTTCAAGAGTAAATGCAGGGCATATGTAGACCGAGCGATAGGACATCTGAGGGTTTGTTGGAGTGGATGTCTCGGATGTTGGTTTGGATGCCCGATCGTTCGGTTGCAGTCGAGCAAGAGTAAGCCGTGTGCAAGACTGCTTTTATGGAGAGTTGATTCCTATTAACTCGACATCAACATGGAGGAGTTATGTTGGTTTTTAGTAGAGTGGGGTTGGCGCTCATGTTGTTGGTCAGATGCTACCCGGTAGCTCCATCGGTGTCGCAAGTTCGTGATGTCGGGGTGGACATTACGGGGAAGGGCGTCAAATGTAGAAGGATGCGAAGAGGAAGGTAGCGAGGAGCCGGAGGCGAGGAGCATGAGACCAGCGGTGGCGAAGGGATTGGGGCGAGAGGAGGCAGTGGTGGAGGCGCGAGGTGGCCGACGAGGGGAGGGTGGAGGACATAGTTCACGATGGAAGAGGAGGGCCGTGCGGAAGAGGAAGTCCACGATGGTGAACACTCCGACGAGGAGGACAATCTTCTTGAGGTGCCTATCCACAGTGCGTGGACCAATTCTGATTTGAAGACTTAACAATGAATGAAGGAACATTGATGCATGGGAGTATCGTGAGAACGAGGTGACGGAGGGGCCATATATAAAGACAAGGAGGCTGTGATGGATGCGGTGAAATCTTGGGCAATGTCTCTCCGTGACAATTCAGGTAGTGAAGTCAATAAAAGAATGCGGCGTGAAGTGCGTAGTTGATCCGTGCCTATGGCGGGTGCATGCATACAAGGGGAAGTGGAAGGACTACTGGAAATGCTCCATAGTGATGGAGCATAATCGCGAGCTGGAAGAAGTGGAGCAGGGACACCGCAATCAGTCGTCCACTTGGGTAGCAAATGTGTTTTATGGTCAGATCGTGGACAATCCGCACCTGCAGCCTCGATCTATTATCACAGCCGTGGAGGAGAGGTTTCAGTACAAGATTATCTACGGAAAGGCGTGGAGAGCGAAAAGGACAGCTCTGGAAATACGATTCGGGACGTACGAGGCTTCCTACGAGAATATTCCCCACTTGCTCAGGGCAATAGCACATAGGAACCCTGGTACATCCGTCGACCTTGCGGAGTTTCCTGCGGGTGGTGTGTGCGCGGGTAAGTAGGTCTTGCAGCGTGCATTCTTATACGGGACATGCATAAATGCGTTAAAACCTTTGTCGCCGGTCATTTGAATGAACGACACATTCCTCACGGGGAAGTACAAGGGCCAGATTCTAACTGCGATCGCGGTGGACGCCAACAACCAGGTTCTATCGGTTGCATTGGCCTTCATCGAGGGGAAAAACACGGAGAGCTGGTACTGGTTCCTTGAAAGAGTGAAGCTGGCAGTTGTTCTAGACAGGCCTGATGTTTGTGTCATCCATGACCGACATGCAGGGCTGCTAAGGTCGATCGTAGATATGCAACAAGGGTCCGCTGTCGTGAGAGCACTAAAGTGGCCAGACCTAAAGAGCAGGTGGTGCATGAGGCACATGGGTGCCAATTTTTTCCGTCAGTTCAGGAATAAGGAGCTTATGAACATGTTCAAGCGACTGTGCAAACAGAACCAACGGAGGAAATTCGACGCGCTTTGGAGGACGTTGAATGAACTAACGAAGAAGCAATCAGTGAATCCAAGAGATACCGCTAGTTCATCAAGGAACCCGATGGTGTACCATGAGCAAGGAGAGGACCCCACAACCTTGTGTGCGCTCCCGACAGACGCCCCAAACATTCGGCGTAGGCCAGGGACCAGCATAAAGAGTTTCACCAACTGAATACGACACGAGCCTTTGGAGAAATGGTCCCTTCTGCATGACGAGGGCGGCTCGCGTTATGGAATCATGACAACGAACCTGGCGGAGATTTACAACTGGGTAATGAAAGGCACCAGATGCCTTCCATTGGTGGGTAAAGTTGAAGGTGTCTTACTAGGGACACAGAGATATTTCATTGAGCGATACAAGAACTCCGCAGCATGTATGTCGGACAATCGACTGTCGTACTCAACGGTTGTATCTACGTACATGTCCAAGAAAACAAGAAAGGCGCAGACACATCGGGTGACACCGGAGAGTGGCGTGGAACGGAGATACCACGTGCACTGCGGGGACCGAGGTCGCAGAGGTGCCCACCGGGAAAGAACTTCCCATCTGTGCATACTCGGCGGTGAGTGTGAGCTCTGCCGAAACCACGCTCTTTGCACTTGCCGTGCTCGCACGTCATTGCCGCAGCCGCCGATACGCATCAATCATGTCGTTCGTACATCTCCCCCTACTACTACAAACAAAGTGTTCTCAACACGTGGCATCACAAGGTGTACAAATAACGAGTGGATGGATCGTTCATAACAGCCCCCCTCCGGACCATCGATGGGTACCGGACATCCGAATGTTGAGGCTGAAGGTCGGGCGTCGAAGGACACGGCGCATTCGTAACGATATGGACGAGTCCGAGGCGCGTCGCAACCGCGGAAAATGTAATTTTCGATGTTGTTCCCATCATTTAATTTACGATGTACCAGTGAACTTTTGTTCCAATCATGTAATTTTCGATGTACCAGTTAGTTGTTATTCGTATCATGTAATTTTTCGATGTACCAGTTAATTGCTATGAGGATAATATAATTTTCGACTTTGTGTGTTTCATCGAACATGTCTTCATCTTTAGTATGTTTCTAACATGAGATTCTTTTAGCTTTTTGGACTTCCGTTGTATTGTTTGTTGAATATGGTACATTTCATTATTTTGCATTTCATTTTGTGTGCACATTTAATTACTGACAAATTTGTTGTATTTACTTTGTAACAGGCAACGATGGCGCGACCTTGCCCTGAGCTGCTCGACGCGACCGTGGATGCGACCTACCGGTCTAGGTACTCCATAGAGCAGAACCGAGAGCTAGGGACACTCCAGCCTCGGGTGCCCAACAAGCTACTTCGCATTGATCCACGCTGGGTTCCACGGTAAACTGCCAACACTTGCACTCTTTTAAGTACATGTACTTACGTGTGAATGCAATTCTAACGACGTAATGCACTACATGCAGGTTGCGAGCGACTGGCTTACTTCCTCTCTGTAGGATGGTGGAGCAGGTGACTGCCCCGTTAGAGGGCAGGCAGGTCCCACGGTTCGGGTACGACCGGTCCCTGCTGGCCGCACTCGTGGACCGGTGAAGACCGGAGACGCACACGTTCCACTTTCCGTGCGGAGAGATGGCTCCGACGCTGCAGGACATGTCCTACCTCCTAGGCCCCCCTGTGCGGGTCCGGCAGTTGTGCCGCACGACGCCTCCGTCACGTGGCACGCGGAGTTGTCCGCGTGATTCGTCGAGTGCGGCGACACCCGGCAGCCGCCCCTACCACCTCTCAGTGGGTGAGCGCACGGACCAAGCGGCGGCGTGCGCTTGATTCAAGGTGAGTACCTCTTTCTTTGCGAATTAACAGAGAAGCGCTAAGTTGCTGATAATGTTTGTACCAAACGCTGTAGGCTAGCTACTCCACCAGCACGCACAGGAGGAGGACGTGGCCCGCCATCTGGAGGCATACGTCCTGTTGTTGTTCGGTTGGGTGATGTTCCCGTCCTCCCACAGGAACACGGTGGACCGGCACTTGATCGAGTACGCCCAGCACATCGAAGCTACATGGGCATGTCTTTTTCATGTAAATTACCTAATACCAATCCGGCGTTACATGCAGGCACATCTCGTAGGGGAGGTGGACGTGGAGGCTTCGTCCATGCTGGCGTGCGTTCCGGCGAGCATACATCTGAGCACCGCTGAGATCGAGGCATCTTACGAGCGGATCGTCGACAGGGCGAGGCGGTTGGCTCGCCTTATCACCTGCTGGGGGCGCGGAGACGTCGGCGAACGCAGCACACCACATCCCCGCGGCCCAGCACCTCACCCTACCCCGCCAGTGCCTCATCCCACGCAGCTGCAGTGGGGACAGTGGGCTGAGGAGGCTCCTTCCTAGTCTCGCCCTACACCGGCGGTTCCTCGTTACGCTCCTATGCAGCAGCAGTGGGGACAGTGGGCTGAGGAGGATCCCTCATCGTCTCGCGCCCCAGCAGGATCCCAGGGTGGTTTCGACGACCCTGCGGACGTTGAGTTCGACCTGGAGGAGTACCTGTCGACCGACTACCTCGCCCCCTCTCAGCTCTCGGGAGCGCCGCCCCAGGACACGCCCGGGTCGCCGCCACACCACTCTACCCCTGAACCGCAGGGCCGGCCTAGGAGGGACGTTCGTCCGCCGTCGCCACTCACGCACGTACCACGGGCGGATCGAGGCGTGGCCGTGATTGACTAGTTGTACGGACGTATTTTTGTAATGCCTTCACGTTCAGCAGCATATTGTATAACCGTCTGAGTTAGTAACATGAGTGCTTTATCACTTTAAATTGTGGAAATCCATGTATATTTTATTAATTGTACTGTTATCGCTTTGCCTTTGTCACACGACGTGACAGCACACCAACGCCTCTGTGCACCTATCGCCCTACATAGGGGCGGTCGCCTCTAATTGGGGTGAACGTCCAAATATGGGGCGATCGCTCCATATCCTGGCGATATCTGTCCTTTATAACATTCGTTCTCGCTCGTAGTCTCGGAAGAAAGAATAGAAGAGAGGAGGGAAGGAAGGAGAGAGAAAAATAAGTACAGTGTGAATCGAAAATGCCGAGGCGTGCAAGTGGAAGGGGAAAGCAAAGGAAGAAGGAATTGCATGCTCGCGCAATTTAGCATACTAAGATCTCTTCCTGCCTCGTGGAGCTTTAGCACCGATGTGTATGTGCGGAGATCCTTGCAGGCTTGTCCACTCTTGGGAAATTCCAACTTGGAGGAGGAGGTATTGAAAGTGCCGCAACTACGCCTTCGATTCGCCAGAGAAGAGCCTGAAGGATCGCCACATGGTAACAATCGTACGGGTTGCATAATATTTATGAATGAAACTTTGCTAATTTACGTTTCATGCAGTCACCTCCGCCATTATGTGAATTTGAGCAGTAGTTTGATACGGAGATCAACCCCGAAGGCCAAAGGCTCCTTGATCAAGCCAAGCAGCAGGAGGAGTTCACACGGCAGCTTTAAGAGCAGCGCGATGCCGCATGCGAGGAGGCACGTAGGAAGGAAGCGGAGGAGAAGGAGGCCGAGAGAGAGAGAGAGAGAGGAAACGAGAGAGGACGCGGCGTGCCAGAGAAGCCCCACCGGAGGCATGGGCGAATGGGAAGTGGCCTCGAAGCACTCAATAGACGTCTAGTGTTAACTTTTTGAGAGGTGCTTCCATGCTTTTCCTTTTAACAGTTGCACAAATATTAAAGCATGAATGAATGGTAGATGGTGATTACTCACCCCTTAGATTGCTTCAAGATTTGTGCAACCTGTATTGAGAGGGAAAGCATTGAAGCACTGCTCTAACTTTTATTTTCCTTGTTCGTGGTACTCCTTTCAGTTTTAAGCCGTAATAAAGAGTGTGATCTACCTTATTTTCCGCAGTAAGCTACGATTTGACCTTCGTTATGATATTTCACAGGCTGCCGAGAAGACTTAAACGTTTCATTATTGCCTCGACCTTGTCACACCTGCTAACCTTGACGTCAGTCGGGCTTGAGATCGGACGCCAGTAGGGTGACAAGGGTCAAGGAAAACCATGTTACCTGGCGCGTGGTGAGACCATGACAGATGACAGCGACCGACGTCGATTGCATCTCATGCAGCCGGCCACCAGAGATTGTAGTTATTTTAGATTAACAGATTGCATTATTGCTTTGGGGCATGGCCACTGTAGTTGGGGGAGAAAAGAGCGTCCACCAGGTTGAGAAGGAGGCGCGCGTAGAGGATGGGGGAGCACGGTGGAGGACTGGGACGCCCTCCTCCGGTGCAACAAGCATTCAAACAACGTGGACTCAAGATGCCGACTGATACTTCCATGTCGCCTGCTACCTCTGCTCTGGGCTTTTCCAGTGTCGAGATTTTTTACCGAGAGGCTTCTGAAACTTCCTGGTCCCTGCGCAAACTTTTCTTGGTTGCGACATGACCATTACCATATAGGATAGAGTTTTGCTATTGCTGTGTTGTGGCAGGCGCCCATGGCCATGCTCCTCGCCTACATATGTAGCATGGTGTGTGCACAGTGCACACTGCCATGCCAATAAAGGCAGTGGATGCGGCAGGAAGCCTGAAGGATGAGTATTCTTCGAAATCATTACTTTTCCAGTCTTATAGCAATTATTTTTTTGGAAAATTTAGCCCTCTTACGAACGCAACTAATTACAAAAATAGCTTTATTCCCGACCACGGAAGCGCCGAAAGGTGACACGTTCCACCTTCCGCTCTCACGCGCTCCCACAGTATCGTACGTGCTTCTGCGGCGCGGGAGAGCAGAACGTGACACATGTCACCTTTCGGCGCTTCAGCGGTCGGAGATTACGCTATTTTTGTAATTACGTTCGCAAGGGGTCAGATTTGTAAAAAATATCACACAAGGCTAGAAATGCGATGATTTCGTATTCTTAAGTCTTCACAGCCTAGCAAAGTAGCCATGGATCCAAAATTTGTTACCCTGAAAATACACACACATATAGTCTGTTCCATACTCATGCAAGTACGTACTCTCGTACCTCTGTGCTGTCGATCAACTTTGAGATAAAAACCTACTAAACGGGTTGCTGAATGTTGGATACCTCCGTTAACTGTCCCACCAATCAAATCAAATAATTAAGAGAAAATTGGTTCTATACCATCGAAATTTCACGATTTTAACTACAATTTTAATACACCGAAATTTAGCTATGTTCGTGTTTATACCGCACCGTCCATCTCTATTAGCATATATTCCCTTTTTATTTTTTTCTTTCTCAGAACCCATATGTGGAGTTCCAAAAGTACTCCTGGCCTTGTTATTTTTTTCCCTACAGATGAAGAAATAGAAGAGGTCATTGTGCTCGATCTGGTTGAGCTTGCGGGCAACGAGGGAGGCACGGCCGGGCTCGGGCGACCAGAAAAATGGAACAGGAAGCCATGCATGGGGATTCAGATAGTGGTAATCACGGCGTGGAAGGACAGCCGGGATTTTGTCGGCGGTAAGGAAGACAGCAGCGGTGGCTGTGGCATCATTAGGGCACGGGGAGAGCGAAGGCAGAGACTGTTGGGTCAAAGACTCACCACAGTGTCCTGTCCACGGTGAGCTGCGGCAGCGAGGTTATGCATATGGTGGGAACGACGATGCAGCATGTCATCTGACATGGGGCGAGGGGAAGAGATGAGGAAGGAGTATAGGAGCTTATAACTGAAGGGATTAAGGTGAAGCTTACCAAAAGAGGAATGGTGATGGTGGTGATCGGGTTCGGCCAGAAGCAAAGAAGATTGTAGCGCGCGAAGCTCCTACGGACAAAACCCAAATTTGGGTGAGGGGAAAGGATAGTGGAGATGTGGAACACATTTCGACGCAGGCAAAAAGCCGAGGAGATCACCGAGGCGTCGTTTGGCTTTGTCGTCGGTGTGGCTGGAGCCAGGGAATACTACTAAAGAATGGTATATCATTATCGCTTCATCTTAGTTGATTCTTAAGTTTTTAGAAAAAAACGATTGTGATAGATGACTTAGGAGGGGGTGTTAATAATAATCACTATCGGTTCTCAGGTTAGAAGCGATTGTGATGTAGCACTGGGCATATCTCAATTGGTTCTAATTGAGATGGAACCGATTAAGATGTGTCGTACACATCACTATCGGTTCTCACCTAAGAAGCGATGTGATATGTGATATGCACATAGCTTCTTAGGTGAGAACCGATTGTGATGTACCTAGTGTTACATTACAATCGCTTGTAACTTGAGAACCAATTGTGATATGCCTGGCTAGGTTATTTATACCCTTAGGATGAACTCTCCTCTGTTGTTATTTTAGAGGCTAAGAAAACCGTCGTCACTCGAAAAAACAGCACATATTCTGGTTGGAAGCAATACTTAGGTGAGAAAATTTGAAATCATTAAGGTTGGATGTTAAGATAGTAAATTTGAAGCCCTATCTTGAGGAGATTTTCTTTCTTTTTTCATCATTTGTGGTTTTCTTCAAAATGTAAGCATTCATTTGAATCCCTTCAATTTTGCACTAGGAAATTTCGATATGTCGCAAAGAAAGTTTAGGTTGCACTGAAATTGTGTGTATCCTATCATATTTCTCACCCTTTATTTGACAAGCACACATACATTTAATTATCTTTATAGTGGTATCGTGTTAATCTGAAATTATTGTTGCTGTCATATGATAAATGTTAGAATTTAGGTTGCGTAACCTACGTCTCCCGTTAACAATAATCACAATCGGTTCTCAGGTTAAAAGTGATCGTGATGTATCACTGGGTATATCACAATCGGTTCTTAAGTTGGAACTGATTGTGATTATTTCATATTTGTATCGGTTTTTTAATAAGAACCGATTGTGATTATTTCATATAGGTATCGATTTTCTAATAGGAACTGATTGTGATTATTTCATATTTGTATTGGTTTTCTAATAGAACCGATTGTGATTATTTCATATCAGTATCAGTTTTCTAATAGGAAACCGACTGTGATTATTTTATATTTGTATCGGTATGTTAATAGAAACCACTTGTGTTATGTACTATTTGTATCAGTTTTTAATAAGAACCGATCATAATTGTGTCAGTTCTCGTTAAAGGCCTTCCTCCGCGCCCTTCATGTCAAAACCCTAGCCCAGACCGCGACTCACCTTCCCGAGCTTCAAGATTGAATCGGTTATGGATGGTTGAATCGGTTAGATCTTGTGTTCGTTTACAAGGGTTATGGATGATTGAATCGGTTAGGCCTTGTGTTCGTTTACTAGGGTTGTGGATGATTGAATCGGTAGAAACCAAGGGAAAATTTCCTCTAGAGGTGATTTTGAAGGCATATTGAATCCCCCTCAATCCCTATGGCAACTTCCCCAATGGAAAATTTTTAAATCTTAGCTCAGTGACTAGGATGGTTCAAAAGTCCTTGATCCTAGCTCAGTGTTTTAAATCTTATACTGCTTCCTTGTTAAAATGGATTGATGCTGCCCCTGTTCAACTCTGTAGAATGCTTTAGGCAATGTCCTTTTTTTGTTCTATGGATATGGCTTGAAAGGTTTGTTTCGTAGTGTGAAAAATCAGTTCATCGAAGATCTATTTTGAATGGTGTTGACTGTTTGTTGATGCTGTTCAGTTCAAGCTTTTCAGGAATATGTTTTGCAGGCATAAGTTTTGGTAGCCTGCATAGTGGTCACTTCTATGGGCTTCAGTTTGATTTGGAGTTCTTTTTTACAGATGACACAGATAATGTGCTTGTTAACTGAGAATTTGTGACATACTGGCAGCTAGATTTGGAGTTTCTTTGTCTATCCTGGTGTTGAGAAACTTAGGAGTTAGAATCTAGCTTATACTGTCATGCTGTCCTGAGGTTTTATGTGGTCTGTATTGAAGTGCTAGATCTGTTACATGGTTCAACTCCCTTCCATAAGAAGCTTCTTTGAATTTTGTCAAATTACTTAGTAACCTACTTTTGTAATATAGAAAGCTGACATGAATTTTATAGAATAAGGCCACACCGTTCTTGTGGCCTCTCTGACTACCCACTTCACTTCTTTTGTTCTGTCCATAAGATGGAAGCTACATATAATCCAGCGGCGTGAATTTATCACTGCCTTTTCATCTTGTGTTCTCTCTACTATAAGATGCTAGCAAACAATGTTCTGGAAGTAGCATTTTGCATTCAGGTGTGTTGATGTTATTAGTCCCTTATCTATTTTATGTTTATGTGCTACACTGTGGCATTAAGGAAGGGAAAAGAAATTGTTTTCTGGTTCTTATTTTCAGAAAATATGAGCACCTTCATTGAAAATGTAAAATCATTCTCTTCTTTTTTATGTACATCTTAAATATGGAGGAATATTGCCCAAGAAGACAACACTTATATCTAAGGTCAGGACCATTATCTTATAATATCATTGTTTTTTATCTGTCAAATTAAATTATATAATCTTTATATGAAAGTAAAGCTGGTGTATACTTCGGTTGCATTTATAACTAGACCGATATAATCTTAAACGGAAATATCTTACCAGGACCGTGAAAGGGCTTACTTTGATTCTGCTGATTGGGCTTTAGGAAAGGTAATACTTGAATCTCTTTAAATATTCAAGAACTGTCAAAGAAGAAATGCAATTCTAACTATCTTTTCTGTTTTTTTACTTGCTGCAGCACTGTGGAAACCCCAACAGCACTGTCAGCCTTCTTTTCTTAGCTCTCTTTCTTTGTTTTCCACAGGTAGATTGACTGGTTACTTACTTTGACTGTATCAAAATCAATATTCTGAATCACAAGTTTTTCTTCCTAGCGCATAGTTGAATTCCTATAATAAATTACAAATGAAAAGTCTGTACTTTTGTTTAACTTAAAATGGGTCAAAACACTTGTAAATTGTCTTGCAATGATAGTTCTCCTTTTCCCAATTCAAACCTCCTTGTTTTTAGCTCTGATTATTTGTCTCTTTCACATGCAGACGCTGTCATTCCGATAACCTGTGTCATATTAGCATTCCTATTTGCCCTCCAGCATTATGGTACACATCGTGTTGGATTTCACTTTTGTAGTTTACTCTACGCTAATTTTGGCATATAGAGGTCAAGCTGCTTACTTATCAAAACATCATGACTTCTACTAAGCTCCCAAGTTGGATTTTACATTGCAGTTCCAGGTATGTTTTTGTATTTTAGCTCATGTATTCATACGATAGGAACTAGTATGTATATCTTGAACATCAGACCATACTACTCTCGTCGACAAAAATTACATCATATTCCTAATTCATTTTACTGTCAGTCATTAGATATGAAGAGACCTCTGATAGTTTAGATCATTTAAATTGGAAATTAGTCTAGTTAAGTGTACTGTACATTGTGAATTCACTCCCAATCCCCCACCACTTCGTATGATGATTATTAGTTCTCTATTTGGAGATTTATCTTAATACCATTTATAAAAATAAGGATAATTGTATTATTAAATAGCCCAATGATGGATATTTTGTATTGGGTACTGCATAAACTATCGGTTCTAAAAATAGAACCAAATCATTATCGGTTCTGAGCTAGAAGCGATAGCGATAAGGCACACTCATCACTATCGCTTCTTTCTAAGAACCGATTGTGATGAGCGCCTTATCGCTATCGCTTCTAGCTCAGAACCAATAGTGATGATGCATTTATCACAATCAGGCGAAAACCGACTGTGATAGCGTCGTTTCATCACTGTCTAATGATTTTGTATCGCCACCAGAACCGATTGTGATTATGAAAAAGAACTGATCGTGATGACGAAAAAGAATCGACCGTGATGTACATTCCTGTAGTAGTGGAAGAAGACTACCACATGATGGTGGCCTACTTGTGGATGAGCTCATGCTGCCCATCGCTGCCCAGGCCTTGCAAGAGGAGGTGTAAGGGGGTAGCGAAGGGGATTTTGAGGGATTAGGGCTCAGAATGGGAGGGGAAAATAGCTCGCGAGGAATGTTAGAGGTAGATGAGGGCAAAATGGTCTCAAGTAACGTCAATGCACCTAAAACTTGACGGAGTGGTAAAAACACAAACGATTGGATATTTGGATGGTATTAAAGTGTACCGGTATGTAATAAAAGTGGAGATTTTTCGATGTATGAAATCAAATTTTCCAATAATTTATTAATTACTTTTTTGCGAGGGTAATTTGTTAATTATGTTGCATGCGAAACCAACATCCCAAAATTAGAGATACGGTGCATGTTGACCTGACTCAGTGCGGTGATTCAAAATTAAAATTTGTTGTATAACACCAAAATTAAGGAATTAAGTGGAGACCCATCCTAACGACAGGAAAAAGAGTATATAGAGTATAATACTGCTTATGAACCAAAGGAGTATAATATTGCTTATCAACCAAGGAAGTATATATAATGCTTATCAACCAAGGAAGTATATATACTGCTGAATTTCTCCATAATTTTTATTTAGAAAGAAGTATATAGTAATCCAAAAAGGAGTACCTTGGTAGTATGGAATATATAGATTAAACACGTATTGCATTTCAATATTTGGGGTAAAAATCAGTTCATGACAATGTAATATATAGTTTAGACTTCAGAACGCTACTACAAAACACCAGTTCACTGTCAGTTCCAAACTGGCATCACTACCGGATATTGAAACCGGCAATGATAGTCGGCAGTTCTAGAACCAGCAGTGATAGTATAAATCCAAAAATCACTCGGTAAAATAAAAAAATTATTTGCACCTGGACCACCCTGTATTTGCTAGGATTCGAACTGGCGACCTGCTGCCCCGCGAGATCCCACCTTACCATCTCACCTATCACTCATTCCTCAACTAATATAGAATATATTTTCCTTTTGATCCTTTGTCTCCAAAACTTTTGATGATTATTTGGATATCTAAATGACTTCGAATGGAAAGATTGTCAATTATAAAGTTGTAGATCTCGTCGAGAGCTACAATTTTTATATAAATTTTATCTCCACCCAACTCCGTATGAAAAAGTTATGATTTTTTCAAAAAATAGTGTGATAGCATTATTACTGCCGGTTGGTAATACGAACCGGCGGTGATACCATTATTTGGATATCTAAATTACTTCAAATGAAAAGTTGTCAACTACAAAGTTATAGATCACGTCGAGAGATACAATTTTCATATAAATTTTATCTCCATCCGACTCCGTATGAAAAAGTTATGATTTTTCGAAAATATTATCACTGTCGGTTCTTGTTCCGAACTGGCAATAATAAGGGATTTATCACTGTCGGTTGTTCTAAAAAACCGACAGTGATAGTATCACTGTCGGTTTTTGTCCGAACCGGCAGTAATAAGGGATTTATCACTGCCGGTTCATCAGTAAAAGCCGTTACTGTCGGTTTTTCATCTGAACTGACAGTGATAATATTATTACTGCTAGTTTTTAATGAACCGGCAGTGATATAACGGCAAGGATCACTGATTCTGTAGTAGTGGAATGACCTTTCGCTCGAAGAAAAATACCCCATGTATGTAAATGTTAAAGGAGTATATAGTCACAAATTTTGGGTATATACATGATAATTTATAGAAGTATGTACGTACCGTGTAAAAAAAGAAGTATATCTCATTGCTACATCCTGAAGCTGTGCATACTTAAGTGCAAAACCTAAAGAGGAATATCATCATCAAAAGAAGTATCTCGCACTGATAATGCCTTCGAAACATAAATTAAGTGACAACGATTTTTTCACCTGGTACACACAGTGTAATAGGTATCACTCAGATATTATGGAAATAGATCCACATAAACTTGCTTTAGTACGGTATCCTTATGCTAAGAATTAATTAAGTAGCCTAGAAACAAGACATCTACTAGAAGGATGCTCCAACAGCTAGCAATACACAGTCCATTCCTTCCTAATTTGGCGATACTTCTTGCAACCATCAACGTCCTGTTGGGGTTGGCTTTTCACAGAACAGATGTCATGCACCGATTGTGATTTCTGGCTGCATATTTTCGACACCATTTTGTAGGAGTATAACCATCAACAAATAAATAGCATGTTTTACAGGGCGACTATCCAATACAAATGCCAAGGCAACTCAAGAGTATAACCAAATTACAGAGGTAGTAGATGTTAAACCAACGTTAGCTATGCAAACTTTAAGATGGCACGAAAGATAACCTTTGGTGGCTAAATTTAATTGAAAATTAGTTATAGCAGTTGAAAATCCAGTGTTAGTATTGTACTCATTCTACTTGAAAATGGAATGGTTGAACAGGGTAACTTTGTCAATACACTAATGGAAAAATTAAGAAGTACAATTAGTCTATGACTGTTTGACCGACTAATAGGCCAACTAAATATACTAGAAAAAAGTTATAAAATTGTGCTAACTGACTGAAACAGGTATACATAAGGGCTATAAACGAGTCGAGCTCGAGCGAGCTTAGTTGGGGTCCAAGCCTGGACCAGACAAGAGCTCGGCTCGAGTAAGCTCGGTAATAGTTAACAATTTAATATGCACCGATTTTCAACAATAAGGAAAGCTTAAGCTCAGCTCAATTAAACTCGGTAAGAGTTAACATGTAGTAATATTCAATGATCCACAATCTGTAGTAAATTTATTGAGACCTAACGAGTTATTTGAGCTCAGCTCGTTGAAGCTCACGAGATCGGGAACAAGCTCAAGCTTGGCTCATTTGGAGCTCGAGCAGAGCTAGAAGAGCTCGCGATCCTTGAGCTTTTTTACAACCCTAGGAATACATCATGCATCGTCAAAAACAGATTAAAAGAAACCATCATAGAATCAACCATGGTATATACGCGTAAGACATTGAATAAGTTTCAAGTGAGCTGGTCTGACAAAAATAACTTAGATCCCATAACAGGTGCTGCTACCGAACTAGATGGAAGATCAATTTTATAAAGTTTGAAAGACCTATTCCAATCCAACAAAACAGTAACACAATGATGAAAACACTAAGAGTATACTGCACATCAAAAGCAAGTATAGAAAAAAAAATGAACATGCTGATTAAAGCCATATGTCCCAATGGCATATTTCATCTGTAGTCGGTCTCAAACTTTGTGATCACAGTTCTAAATTACTGTTGTAGTGTGTGTTCTTTGATTCCTCGTCAAAGCCCTGAAACAAGGTGCGATGGTCAATCTGCTGACAAGAAAGGAGTATATATTGATTATTGCAAACCAAAACAAACAAAGTATGTCATCACCTCTGGGCATGGCATGCATGTGGATCCAGCCCCATGTTGACCTTAGCATCCCTGTGTTCTTTATATATCCAGCCGAATTGGAATGAGACCTGTTGGATTTGCTCTCGGCTAACAGAACCGAGACTCTTGGCTAACAGAACCGAGAGATATCAGGGAAAATAAGTCTCACCTTTGCGCTTTGATCGGGGGCGCAACCAGCAGATGGTTGTGATCCCAAGTCGTGCGGTGTGCATATAAAAAGGAAGGAGAAGCTAGCTTTTGTGATCATCTCTAAGAAAACACAAGAGACTAAATCTCCTGACATACTTACTGAACTAAGAATCGATCCTTAGCGCGCACCGGATCAGCTTGAAGATCATCTACCGACGGCCTCTTCCTTCTTCGTCGTCGTCGGTGACCACGGCTACAACCTCGTCATCGAGCTTTCTGCCACCTCTACCGATCCACCACTAATGGCTTCACCGAACGGTATATTTTTCTTCCGCTTCTTGGTGTTCAAGTTTTGACTATTGATTAATGTTGTTTAATGGCTTAAGAACCCTAAGTTTATTTCTAACAAGACCTCGTACTCGGCCGCCGGGTTACTAGCCTCGCGAAGACCAAATATCCTCCCGGATCTTCCAATCGGTTGACACAGCGACACACACTTTTTTTTTTATCGATTTTGACTTGAGGGCGGAGATCTAGAGATGCATGTCGCAGTCACCATCCTTCCTTCGTGTGGAAAATCATAGATGAATCAAGAGCGTCTCCAATATGCATGCATTAGAGAAAATTGGTAGTAAATCAATCTACCTAACAAAGAATCGATTACAATGTCCTTTTAAGCAAGAGGGTAATACCACAAATCCCGCCTGATTGTGCAGATAGTGCTTCCACCAGCAGCGTCTCTCGCAAATGTCGAACATCGAGAGGATGCAGCACACCTCGTGCTTCAAATCGGCCGGCAGTAGTGGTGCCGACGAACGCCATGTAAGGTAGACAAGCTGGTTCTTCATCGGCCGCTGCTTACGAGGAAAAGAATCTCGATCTGCTTATTCAACATGGGGAATCTCAATCAGGTTGGAGTGGAGGAGATACCTTTCATTGTGCACCTGGGCCGTCGGCATGGCATATTTTTTTGCTCACTTTCGGCCGATGAGTCGACGCTGCCGCCAAACAGGGGTAGTCGACGATGCTGTCAGACAGGAGGAGGTATGGACAGTGCCCCACCGCCGGACGGGAGGGTGTGTGCACAACGCCCCGCCGCCGGACGGGGGGAGGTGTGGACGCCGCCGTGCCGCCGCCTGAGGAGAGCTGAGAATATGATATGCATGTGTGGAATTTACGAGCGCTTCGTGTGTGATCCAAAAATCCGGTTTTCGCTCGGTATTCTTACAATTAGGGGGGAAAATCAAAACGGGTCAGACCTTTGCAACCCGGTAGCACACCCATTGGAAAGGTTTGATTGGGGGGCGCAATCGAACGGCGGATGGATCCGGGATTGCTTCACGAACCTCTTCTGCTCTGTCTAAGCGAATGATCTACTGCTCCCTCGTTCAGGAATATATAATGTTTTAGAAAGAGTGTAGTTAAATTTTCTTTAACTTTGACCACTAATAGTAAAAAAACTATTTGTATTAGTTACGTGAGTGGTATCATTGGATTAGATATGAAAAATATTTTCTTAATATAAAAATTTTATATTATTTTATGAGTATATTCATATAAAAAAGTAACATATAAAATTACATGTTGAAGACGGTATCGATGTCTAAAATTTCGTATAGTATGTATTTTTGAACAGAGGAGTAAATCACGTGTCGTCGCGGCATTTTTGAGGCAAACCATCTTAATCTTTTCTACTCCATTCACACATCCAATGGGTAAAAGAAAAGAGTTAGAACAGGAACACCGTGTAACTCGAAATGTCGATGCCTCCAACAATACATCATTACCTACTCAAGTGGAAAGTAGTTGATTGCATGCTACAAGGCAGATGAAACATACTAGATGCAGAGCCAGAGGCAGACAAGAGTCGCAACTCACAAGAGCTTGGCACCTCATTTATTTAATCCCGACCAGTAGTTTGTGTGGGGTGGATACACACAGCTAATCGATCAGTACGGCTTAAGGTAGTCGAAGAGATGGTCCCCGAAGGAAGAAGCCATCTCCGCGCTCGCCGCCGGCGACCCAACGTCGGCGGACGGCGACACGCCGGTCGGTTCACCTCTCGGGCTCTCCTGGCGCGTGGCTGCCGGCGGCGGCAGCGTCCCCTTCTCCGCCTGTACCTGCAGCACCAACGTCTGTCCCCTTCGCCGCCGCCGCCTGTGCTCCCTCCGCTTGTTCACGTAGTCCTCGGGGATGAACACATCCATCCTCTATCTACTCTCCAGCTAACCTAGCTCCCCTACTCTACCTACTACTGTAACTAACTAGCTACTCACCAGCAGTCAGTAGAAGCTCCTAGTAAGATCTTGAGAGAGGAGAGAAAAAGTTCAGAAAAACTGCGCGCGCACACACAAACGGAAAGGCTGTGTTGGACAAGCAGCATCTTTGTAGGCGATCTGGTCCATTATTGCCGTGTTTAGCCACTTGGACAAGCTATGCAGCTAGTAGCAAGTACCACAAGAAAGCAGGGACCATTAAGCCATGCCACTGAAACGCGGGGCCCACCGTGCAATGCGGAGAGAAATGGCTAATTAGCAGCAGAGAAGGCAGCAGCGCTACTGTCTACAAGCAAAGTTTATTTTTTTTTTCTGAAACGGTCTAGAAGCAAAGTTACTGGGTATAATAGACTGACCATTGATGTGGTAGTTTGTCCGGGATCGGATGCCTTCTTTGCTGTGGGCTGCTGCTACGCCCTCTTTTAATTTGTTCTCTTCCTCCAATTCCGTCTTATCCTTTGCAACCAACAGTTTTTTTTTTTTGCTGTTCTTGTCCCCATCTTGTGCTACGACTTGAATTAATGGCTAAGGACGCTGTCATGGGTGATGTGTCGAGCTTACAGAATTATATAGGAATCAAATCAAGCGTGGTGCCCAAGGGACACGGAACAGGACTACAGCTCCTTCCAGTCCAGGTGGCCTCGCCGGATGCTAGCATCTCACAAATAATAACCCTACTATACCTTATAGAGTCCCTGTAAAGGCAGCGTGCCCACGTGTCTCTGGAGCCGGCTCGGCTCGCGGCTCGAGCCGAGTCGCGAGCCGAGCCGAAAAAATATTTACGGATGGGTCTTTTTTTTATTTTCGGATAGGTCCTTTTTATAAAAAATTACAAACGGGTCCTTGTTCGTAAAAAAATTACAAACAGGTCCTTCTTCCAAAAAAGAATATATATTACGCTTTGGCCCTTTATGCGTTTTTGAAGCTTGCGCTCGGGTCCTTTTCCACAAAATAAAAATTACGTTTAGGTCCTTTCACTACTACACAAATATACATCACAATCGGTTCTTTTTCGTCATCACAGTCGGTTCTGGTGGTGACACAAAGCCATGAGACAGAGATGAGGCGGGCATTATTACAGTCGGTTCTTACCCGATAGAGATGATGGTATTATCTCTATCGGTTCTTTATAAGAAGCGATAGAGATGATGGTATTATCTCTATCGGTTCTTTGTAAGAAGCGATAGAGATGATAGCTCATCTCTATCGCTTCTTACAAAGAACCGATAGAGATAATACCATCATCTCTATCGCTTCTTATAAAGAACCGATAGAGATGACCATATCATCTATATCGCTTTTTTCAAAGAACCGATAGAGATAATACCATCATCTCTATCGCTTCTTATAAAGAACCGATAGAGATGACTGTATCATCTCTATCGCTTCTTAAAAAGAACCGATAGAGATAATATACTCATCTCTATCACTTCTTTGAAAGAACCGATAGAGATGAATAACCTCATCTCTATCACTTCTTATAAAGAACCGATAGAGATGAGTTCATTATCCCTATCGCTTCTTTCAAAGAACCGATAGAGATGACCGTCACATCTCTATCATTTTCTTGTGAGAACCGAGAGATGAAGGGTGTGGTGTGCTATCACATTCTAATAAGCACATATTCCACACAATATGCACATATCACATTCACACAGAAATTACAGACAACATATCACATTCAAAGAACATGAACACTTTGTTACAACAAACACATATCACATTCATTAACAAAATAGAACGTAAACATGCTTAACCATAAGTACACATGCAATCGCATTCGGATATGTAATATTTGTTCACATCTGGTCTAGTAGGAGCTTTTGGGATCTCTAAACCGTCAGTCCTCCGACAAGCATTCTATCCATTACCACCGCATAAGTGATCTCGTATCTTGTTGAGTGCAGGTCTTGTCTACACTCTTACGGGGAATAACGGTAAGTGCAAGATAGAAACGAGTGCTCTAATTTGAGTTTTCAAATTTGCATGTGAAAGACTAATTGTATATGCATGTACTACCTCGTGGAAGCGGTGCGAGCCGACAATCAAGATCACCATGTGTTGCATGACATACAAACCACGTGATCGTCGCCGCCACTGATGACACTGTGAAGAAAGAAAAATAAATTAAGAGACAAAGAAAATATATCGGAAAATCTAAATCTTATATATGATAGCAACTTGTACCTTGAAGCGGACATACTCGACTTGGAGCCCTTTTGTCGTCGTGTGTCCCTCCCGCTTGACGTATTCCTTGAAACCCTATATACATTGGAAAGATGTCGTTGAGTAAAAAAATAATGATTGTAGTTAAATACGAGAAAATGTTAGATAAGAGTGGTGCACTTCTTGCTCCAAAGGAGGCTTGATCGCGTAGGCCATCGGTCTCTTATCAACCGAATTAAAAGTGTACACTTTGTTGTCTCTCGGAAGAGCACGAGTAGAACCCAATGGTTGCTTATTAAATGGTATGCGTGAAGAAAATAAGTTCACATACGGTTTGGTGTGTAGAAGTAATTGAGCAGTGAAGTAGTACTTACTCCTCGTGGTGCGGGAATAGAATGAAGTCCTTCTTCGACTCGACTTGCAATGCCCTCTTGATGTAGCCGGCAACCCATTCGGTTGAAGCCTAGCCATCGTCGCGGACACAAGCTCGTGGTCGCGAACCCAACTAGTTGTCGATTCGTCACGACCATTGCCTCATCGCCTCGCAACTCGCATTGAATGTTAAAAAGTGTAATGCAAAATTCTATGGAAGTCATAAAGTCGGCAACGTGGTGCGATACTCACAGCGCCCGTGATCGTCTGATAGAAATATCGATGGCTATCGGTTGAGTGCAGGCAGAACAGATCCTCAAAACTAGCTCGAATGTCCCATCCTCCTCGCGGTGGAAATGTCCCTTTCGTATCTAACATTGAAGTCGACACGCTCGCTATCTTTCGCTTTGTCAATGTACCATCCATGGAGTATCGAGTCCATATGCCTAGAGCGTTCAATTTCTTTGGGAGGCGAAGGGCTTTCCATGTACGTAGGCCTTAAATTCATAAGGCTTCACCGTGGTCGTCTTGGCTCTCCTTTCGGGCGAAGGAGTCTCCGAGGCCGGGCGATGGGCTTTTCATATACGAGGGGCTGTGGCCTTTGTGAGCCTAGCCTTTTAGCAGAGGCCTCTAGTGGTTCGTGGTTGTCGTGCTAGTCCTTTTATGCACCACTCAGACTTTGTGCGGGGCTCGTCACGATCGTGGGAGCGGCGCAGTACGGTAGGAACCTACAAAGCACGCGCATAATTAAGTAACTTGTTGCAATACTACGGAATGGTACGAGAAGACGTGAGGATGTTTACCTTGACCCGATCGACGCTGTCGTGGGCCACTTGATGAACGACATCCGCGCTAGCCCGAGAGTGGTGATGTCTTCGTTAGGGGAACTCGAGCACATGTGATAAGAAGGCCGTGGGCGTAGTCCACCGGACCCTCATGTAGCCCTTCCCAAAGGTCGACCATGCACCGTGTCGGTCTCCTTGCATGGAAATGCAACCCGCGTGCGACCTCAACAGAAATCCGTCTTCCGTCGAGTGAGTAGCACTTGGTAGGCGCCGCAAAAAGTGCGCAACTTGAGAGAAAACATATGAAGAGTTACCTCGCACCATTAAGTAAGGCAAAATTAATTATTACCTTCACTGGGACCGGACTTATCATTTTGGAACCGCAGCTACTTGGTGGGGCACAGGTTTCTCAAGATGGCGGGGCATCGGCTCGACTGCAGGAGATCATCGCCATCATCTCGGCCCTTAGGCGCTCCTCACGTGCCATCATCTCCACCTCATCTCCTCCTCACGTGCCATCATCGCACCTCATCTCCTCCTCATCTCCTCCGAGATCTCCTCCTCATTGCTCCCTAAGCGTGTCCTTGAGCGCCCGCACGTGCCTCCCATGTTCTTGATCCGGTACTGGCAACATCTTGGAAGTAGGACTTCTTCGTATGCCCCGGCCCTGCGGCAAGCACCCGGCCCTTATGGTCGGGCTTTCCGATCGCAGAGAATAGGATGTCATTTGACCCTTGGCTAAGAAAAGTCCCCTGCTCTTTCCTCTCGCTTACCTCCTCCTGCAAGAAGCGAGTACGAATTAGATCTGAAATACAACAGGAATGGTCTCGCAATGTAGCAAGTTTGATATCTTACGATGGTGGAGACAACTTGCGCGGTAGTGGGGTTTGGTACTACCAGCTGCCCGTCCCCGGTTTTCTTTGTCCTCGCTAATACCCAGTCACGTGCCCGCTCCTCACATATATGCGAGTAAGGCATCGCTGTCCCGGAGTTGGCGCACTCCTCGGCTAGTCGTGCCCATTCTGCTTTCTTCCCTTCGTAGCCGCCTGAACCGAGGTGGTGCGCGTGCGTGTTCAGCCTCTGGGTAGCAACGTTCCTCTGTCTCAGCTCCTCCGCCTCGGGCGTACTCTTCATCCTCGTGAACTCCTCCCAAACATCGGGAAGCACGAACGGATACCTCTCGAATGGTGCACGGCCTTTCAGCACGTACTCACTGTGCATGTAGACCCTAAAGTGCCTCAGAGCCACACCCATCCTCTTCAAGGCGTACCGCCTGGCATTGTTTTCATCCTCCTCTTCTATAATCCATTCCCCTTAACCTCGTCCCACAGTAGGTTCTTACGCTCGACGACGACCTCCTTTCTCCAATCCTTAACCGTTATGGGAACTCTCTCCTCACCGATTGCAGGAATGAGCGGTATCGCCCCTTATACTTGGGAGGACCCGTGCAAACGCCCGTCGCATTGAAGTGGAGAATTTGCGGCGTTCTCCCTGTGGCCCCTTTGCTCGGTCCTCGGGCCTTCCTCACCTTACTCGGCCCCTCGACATTTGGAACCTGGCTCCGCTCGACACTTGGAAGTTGGCTTGGCCTCAGAGCACCTTCTACTCTTTCTGGCGATGAGCCGATGCTCTCCAATTGCGACATTTTGAGTTTTCTTATCTAACATGGACATATATTTCACATGAGAGAAAGCAATTCGTAGCTATTATGTGAACTTCACAATAAATCATCTAAAGTAACAAATCAATGGATAATTCATAGCATGTCATTGTTGTAGCATATTGCATTAGAGTAATGAGATGAACGAATGATCTTCAAGACAAGTCGTATGTAGACCAACTAAATACGTATGGACGATAACTCCTAATCTCTAAATAGGTTTGGTCCTAATCCCATTCGAGGATATGTGGTTTGGGCAAGTTCTAAGCCGTTGTACAACTCGGAGAAAATTTGCGACATCTCATTGTTCTCCGGATACACGTCTCGACGACAGGTCAAGAGGGTGTGTATCCGAAGAACACCGGGAGGCGCTACGAAATCTACTCGTGAGTTGTACAACACTCAGAACTTGCCCAAACCCATATCCTCAGCTAATCAAAATCGTGGACAATTCGAGATCGCTTGCTTATAAATATGTCATTCCGACATATTTATAAATAAGCACTCTCGAGCGGGAGACGAGGTTACGCAACCTAAACTCTAACATATCTTTGAGATGAAAAGGAAAATAATATGCAATTATAATTGAAATAGCTATCTCAATTAAGAGAGTCTAAAGTTGCATAATAGTATGACGTCTGAAGCACATATGACAAAATATTGAAAAGGCATGAAAACATACATGGAAAGAAGACACTTCTTTGCAAGAGATGTACATCTGCTCGAGGACATGATGCAACCGGATTTGTTGTCCAAGCTTGTTTTAACAACTTTAGTAAGTCTGATTTCATAACACCTTTGCATTGTCTACATGTGATGTAATCTACATATGGGATTTCTTTTCAATGAATTCTTTCATAACACATTGCATTGTCTACATGTCATGTTATCCAAATACATGATTTACGCTCTCCGAATAATTTCATAACACCTTTGCATTGTCAACATTTCTTCTAATCTAAATATGGGATGTCCGCTCTCCAATTTTCAAACAAGCTGCGTTCTATTTTCGAGTTGTTTGATGAAATTTCTACTATTTCTAATAGTTATTATGGGATGTATATCGTGATTGTTTTCAATTGGGGTGGATATGTTCATAGAAGTTGTTATCATATAGATTGCATGTACGATTACTGCGGTTGTCCTGCAACTTACGATGGAGCGCCGAGGAGGTGGGGCACCGGACGATGGGGCCGTTAGGCGTCGGGGCGCGCGAAGCGGTGGGGCGGCAGGAGGCGGAGTGGAGCGCCGGGCGGTGGAGTCGGTGGGCGCTGGGAGATGGGGCGTTGGGGCTTGGCGGCGCGGGCGGTGGGGCGGCAGGAGGCGGCGTGGGCGCTTAGGCGGTGGCGCCGGGGCGATAGAGGCGTTAGGCGTCGAAGGGCGTCGGGCGGTGGGCGGCAGGAGAAGCGGCGTGGAGGCGAGGTGAAGCGATAGGGCCGTTAGGCGTCGCGGCGCGCCGCGGCGTGGGACGACGGAGCGGCGTGGAGCGTCGGGGCGGTGGAGTCGACGGCGGGCCGGGGCGCCGGGTGGCGGCGGAGGTGGAGGCAGGGAGCTTCAGGAAAGGGGCTAGGGCAAACGAAGGCAAGGCACGCGTGAAAGCTTCTCCGAAAAATCTGCCTTAAGTAAGGGGTATCACATTACTATCGGTTTTACACAAAAAACCGACACAAATATATTTTACAATACTATCGGTTTTTAAGACAAAACCGACACCAATATGTAGATCTCCAATACTATCGGTTTTAAATAAAAAAACCGACACAAATATTAGTTCAATACTATCGGTTTTACACAAAAAAACCGACTGAAATATGTTTCACAATACTATCGGTTTTTCAGAGAAAACCGACACAAATATGAATGTTTAAAATACTATCGGTTTTTCAGAGAAAACCGACACTAATAGTACTATAAACGAGTTTTGAAGAAAAATTGGCACAAAATAGTACTATCGGTTTACAAGAAAAACCGAGACAAAAAGTAGTCTATTAATATCGGTTTTCACTAAAAACCGATACAAATATGAATGTTTAAAATACTATCGGTTTTTATGAGAAAACCGACCCAAATGTGTAGACTTTAATACTATCGGTTTTCAATATTAAACCCGACACAAATATTTGTTCAATACTATCGGTTTTGAAGGAAAACCCGACACAAATAGTCCTATAACATGTTTTGAAGAAAAATTGGCACGAAAAGTACTATCGGTTTACAAGAAAAACCGAGAAAAAGTAGACTATTACTATCGGTTTTCATTAAAAACCGATACAAATATGAATGTTTAAAATACTATCGGTTTTTAGAGAAAACCGACACAAATGTGTAGATCTTTAATACTATCGGTTTTCAATAAAAACCCGACACAAATATTAGTTCAATACTATCGGTTTTGAAGGAAAACCCACACAAATAGTCCTATAACATGTTTTGAAGAAAAATTGGCACAAAATAGTACTATCGGTTTACAAGAAAAACCGAGACAACAAGTAGTCTATTACTATCGGTTTTCATTGAAAACCGACACAAATGTGTAGATCTCTAATACTATCGGTTTTCAATAAAAACCGACACTAATAGTACTATAACAGGTTTTGAAGAAAAATTGGCACAAACTAGTACTATCGGTTTTTAAGAGAAAACCGACACAAATAAGTTGATCTCTAATACTATCGGTTTTCAATAAAAAAACCGACACAAATATTTGTTCAATACTATCGGTTTTGAAGGAAAACCCGACACAAATAGTCCTATAACATGTTTTGAAGAAAAATTGGCACAAAATAGTACTATCGGTTTACAAGAAAAAACCGAGACAACAAGTAGTCTATTACTATCGGTTTTCATTAAAAAACCGATACAAATAAGAATGTTTAAAATACTATCGGTTTTTATGAGAAAACCGACACAAATGTGTAGATCTCTAATACTATCGGTTTTTAAGAGAAAACCGAGACAACAAGTAGTCTATTACTATCGGTTTGCGTTTAAAAACCGACACAAATATGTAGATCTCTAATACTATCGGTTTTCAATAAAAAAACCGACACAAATATTGGTTCAATACTATCGGTTTTGAAGAAAAAACCGACACTAATAGTACTATAACAGGTTTTGAAGAAAAATTGGCACAAACTAGTACTATCGGTTTTTAAGAGAAAACCGACACAAATAAGTTGATCTCTAATACTATCGGTTTTCAATAAAAAAACCGACACAAATATTTGTTCAATACTATCGGTTTTGAAGGAAAACCCGACACAAATATCAATCACTATTGATTTTCCAGACAAAGCAAGATGAAGTCTGATTTCGTAGAATTCATTGATGAAAGGGTAAAAAGGCCACAACTTTTACAGATATAGTTGGAATTCTTTCAAATTTTGCAGAAACATACTTTGGGATATTACAGGTCTATTCAAAAAGAATTTTCGGAAAAAGATTTAGCAGCGACAAAGATGCAAGAATTCACTTTGTAAGCATGATTCTAGCTTATAGACGCAAAAGTCAAAACTTATGCAATTAAAGTCCGAGTTTTCCAAATTTTCAGTAAATAAACTTTGGACTAGTTAGAAGCTTTCCCAAAAGAAAAATCCGTAAACAAATTTTTACGATATGTAAACGAATGACCAACTAGTAAGTAGATTTCAAATATGTCACAATGTTCCATGAGAGATTATAACAGTACAACTTTACCCAAACAAAAGGCACGATAAAACATATGTCTTAAACACTAATGGCTTAAAGAAAATGAAACGAGATGATAAAATGAACAAACAATACAATATTTCCTTTAGTTACAATACAACCCTTCTTGATGATCTACGCGCACGTAATTTCTTGATGTGTGTCGTCATCCCGCTAAGATAGGCCCCATCGCAAATGGAGGTATTTCATCGAATTGATTGTATTCTTCTTCATCTACGACATTTTCGACACCAACGATCCGCCGCTTCTTTGTGAAGGACAACGTGCAACCTCGGATTGGCGGATCACGCACATAGAAGACTTGATTTGCTTGCTCGCAAGTACGAACGGTCATCTTTGTAGGCGAGTCGCTTAGATCCACAAGAGTAAAACCTCTCTTATCGACCTTCACTCCATGTGTTAGTCCCACCCACTTACATCGAATAATGGAATTTGGTATATTCCGTAATCGAGCTCCCAAATTTCTTGATTATCCCATAATACAAGTACATTGCCGTTGAGGATCCTCCTTTCGAGTGATGTACATCGGAAAGAGCATCTATGCTTACACCTTTGTTTTGAACAAGATACTCTTCGCATCTTGACTTTCGGTGTAAAGGTGTACCCATTAATATCGCACCTGCCATGTACGTACATTAAATCTAGGTCCATCACCAACCATTTCACATTCTCACTAACGAGAGAACTCTACCGCTTGTTTGAACCATGTAACAAATCTATCGTTGTGTTCTCGCATGATGGAAAGCTCATCCATATGTGGATTCTCTTCCGTAATATCAACTTATGCCGCTTGATGTACCTCGCAACTTCACTCTGCTCACGCAAGATCATCAAATGCGCTTTGCAATACATATCAAACCGTGGCCTCGTTAGTTTCGACCCCACGGTTCCTTTGCCAGCAAGTCTGCCCTCGTGGCGAGATACAGGAACACCGATTGCTTGTCTTTTCCCGAGATAGTCCACACAAAACTCAATAACCTCTTCAGTCCCATAACCTTCCACAATACTACCCTCAAGCTTCGATCGATTCCTCACATAGGACTTTAATATACCCATGTACCTCTCGAACGGATACATGTAACGTAAGAAAGCGGGTCCACATATCTTAATCTCTAACAAGGTGAACAACAAGGTGGACCATGACGTCGAAGAACGACGGTGGGAAATGCATCTCAAGCTGACATAAAGTCTGCACCACCTCCCTCTGTAAGTTGTCTAGCATGTCGGGGTCAATAATTTTGCAGGAGATCGCATTGAAGAAGTAACACAGCTCCGTGATTGCAAACCTGACATCCTCGCGAATATTTGGATTGCAGCCCAGGAGCATTTGGGTCATCAAGACATGGCAGTCGTGGGACTTCATGCCCAACAACTTCAAATCATCCAAGGACACAAGCTTCTTAATGTTCGCGGAGTAGCCAGATGGAACTTTAATACCATGGAGACATTTGCAAAAGTCCTCTTTCTCCTTCTTGGACAGGGTGTAGCATGCAGCGGGGATATACGGACCTTTTCCATCCTCCTCTATCACTGCAAGCCTGGGCCTGATTCCCATGTAGGCCATGTCGCGACGAGCATTCACACCATCCTTTGTCTTTCCAGGTATGTTCAGCAGGATACCAACCAAATTATCGCAGACATTCTTCTCAACGTGCATGACATCAATACAATGCCGAACATCTAACTCCTTCCAGTACGGTAAGTCCCAAAATATTGACCTCTTCTTCCAAATGGTCCTAGAACGAACAGATTTAGAGCTCTTTCCGTACCGAACATCGATATCCTCTACACGTGAATATACTTGCCTTCCACTCATAGGTTGCGGTGCCGAACGGACTTCCTCTTCCCATCAAATTTGTCATCCATCTTACGGTATCGATGACTTGAGGTAGAAACCTACGGTGACCCATATACAGTTTTCTTGGAATTTGCGACCATAAGCTCTCGGTCTCCTCTTCACAAATAGGACACGCTTTTGCTCCTTTCAGATCAGTAGCCCGCCAAATTACCAAGAGCCGGAAATCATTTATGGTGCGAATACCATAGCCCGTAGGGTGAAATGCTCTCTCTCTACGCATCCCACACAATGACCCGTCATTCCACAATTTTACCAAATCCTCGATCAATGGAGCGAGGTACACATCAATATCATTTCTACTGCTTAGGTCCCGAGATTAGCAACGACATAATGATATACTTCCGCTTCATGCACAACCAAGGAGGAGGTTGTAGATACACAATGAAGCGCCACGTCTTTGTGACGACTGCTCATGTTACCAAACGGATTCATTCCATCGGTACTCAATCCAAATCTTATGTTCCTCATTTCGGCACCAAACTCCTCATGTTTCCAATCGATGTTTCTCCATTGAGCCGAATCGGCAGGGTGTCTCAGCTTGCCATCTTCCTTTCGAGACTCATAATGCCAACGCAACAATTTTGCTTCTCTAGGATTTGCAAACAACCTCTCCAGACGGGGAATGATGGGAAAGTACCACAATACCTTGGCCGGTGCACCTTTAGTGACCTCTTCACCCTCGTTGCCCCGGCACTTACGCTTCTTGTCATTACGCTTCTCCTTTTGTTTGTACCGAGGCACACCGCAAACTGGACACACGTGCAGCTCCTGATGTGTGATTATCACAGTCATCACAATCGGTTTCCACATAAGAAGCGATAGTGATGAGAAAGTACACATCACTATCGGTTCTTATTTAAGAAGCGATAGTGATGATAATGCACATCACTATCGCTTCTCACAAAAGAACCGATAGTGATGAGCACGTGCTCATCACTATCGGTTCTTTTGTGAGAAGCGATAGTGATGTGCGATTATCATCACTATCGCTTAAATAACGAGATAGTGATGTATGCGTGCTTATCACTATCGGTCTTTTGTGAGAAGCGATAGTGATGTGCATTATCATCACTATCGCTTCTTAAATAAGAACCGATAGTGATGTGTCTTTTCATCACTATCGCTTAGCATGTGGAAACCGATAGTGATGATAATGCACATCACTATCACTTCGCATAAGAACCGATTGTAATGTTCGATCTGCTACATCACTATCACTTCTAACCTGAGAACCGATAGTGATTGTGATTAATGCCTCTCCTAAGTCATCTATCACAATCGTTTCTTCCTAAAAACTTAAGAACCGACACAGATGAAGCGATAGTGATGTACCATTCTGTAGTAGTGTTTTACGTTACGAATAGGTCCTTTTTCAAAAAAGTATATATCACACTTAGATCCTTTATGCGTTTTAAATGCTTGCGCTCGGGTCCTTTTCCACAGAATCAAAATTATGTTTAGGTCCTTATCCGTCGGGAAACAAACGTACAGATCCTTCTTCCAGAAAAAACCATACATTTTTTTACCATTAGGTTTAAGCCTTTTTCCCGAAAAAAAAACTCAACTTTCTCGTGTGGAGAGCGACGCCCGCGACGTGGTACGCCGCATCCAAGTTGCTAGTTATAACTAATAGCATAGAAGAGGAGAGAGGGGCTTTGGGCTAATTTGGGATTTCTGAAAAAACTGTTTTTTTTAGTTTTTTTACTGAAAAATACTGTAGCTTTTTTATAAGAGCTTATTTGACAAACAGTTAATTTTTCTTAGTAATAAGTTGTAAAGGTAGGTTTTACCTAACTTTTGGCTTTTATTAGTTATGTATGATTTCTAACTAACTATTAGAGGGGTTTACGGTTTTTTAGAAGCTGAAGCTAGTTTTAAGCCCTCAAACGACCTTTAGATAGCACCTAGCACTGAGGTTATGGCAAAGAAGACTGGAATCGGTTCATCTGTACAGATGGCAAAATCTTCAGTGTGAAAGAAAGCAGCGTAGCATCTGGGACAAACTGCTCTCAGTGCACTCGAAATTGAATAGGAACACATCTAATCTGTGAATACTATTATCGGTACATAAAGATGACTAAGTGTTCATTTGGATACATATGGGAAAACTTTAATAATGGAAAAAATCTTGTTCTAATTTGATTTTCTTAACTCCATCTAGCATAAGTTCATACAAATTGTAAAAAGCCAGACGTTACACGCAACGGCACAGGGGGAAAAGCACACTCAGTTTCCGTTTCGATCAGATCTTGCAAAATCAATTGTCATATCCATTTGATCAAACATCTACAAGCAACGGCAGTGATTCAATCAAAAGCTTTCAATCCATTCACTGACAAAACGTCAATCGTCTTCTAGTGCAACAATAAATCTCATGAAACCAGCAAATCAAGAATCATAGGTATAAGAAAGACTAGAGAGAAGGCAAGACATCACCATAGATGATGTAAGAGATGGTTGAAAAGTGAAAACCACTAGGCAGTTCACGCGCGCTACGCCGCGCGCGGACAGAAGCATAAGCGAGCGACATATGCGCGGACGCATGTCTGCGTCAAGCGACAGGGCTGTCATGAATCAGAAACGGATGATTGCACAGAGCTGAATACCTGTAGGCTGACGGTCAGGGAGGTCATCAGTTCGCAATATGCAGTGCGTTCTATGTTCCTGATGGACTCATCGTGTTCTAATTGGTTAAACAGACAAAGCACAGCACGTGGAAATGAAAGTATTTAATTCAGGAATTAGTTTGAATGCTTAAAGAAATCTGTTGCTGCATGTATGGCTATGCGGTCGAATTATGTTAATAAGCACGGCTGAATTAGACCCATACCAGAATCTAATAGAATTCTGCTATGCGGTAGATAATAAGAAGAGTATAAATATAAGAACGATCTATAATGTTCAGATTACATTCATCAGAACAGTATATATTTGACTGAGTTTATTTACGTCTTCTATACTATCATCCATGATTTACGTAGGATTTGGTTTATTTTCTTGTAAGTTCATCCATCCGTCTATTAAGGGGGAAATATGTTTTGAATCATGCAAAAGCTGTAGCGAAAGATTGGGAACGGTAAGGTCTTGTCTAAGTATAAATACTAAATATAGGTTGCTAACGCGCTATGCCAGTACCGCTGTGAGGATTTAGGCTAGGTATCTGTGGATATAATAGAACAAAACATAGAACACAGTAGAAGCGGCATCAACCATTGTTTCAGAATTTGATATATGAGGAAGGAATTTAAAACTTCCTATAGTTCCATTATTAGTATCTATTGATGTAGTAGACCAGAATATGAAGTACAAATGAAGCAGTACTAAATATCGTTCCAGAATCATTTGACTGAGAAATCAAAAGGTTTTCGTAGGCGCTAGCGTAAGGTAAGGAAATCTAAGTCAAGCAGAATGTGAAAGGTACAATCAAATAAAGTGTTTGTTCGTGAGGATTGAGTGTATAATACGATGGCTATCATCGTATATCGATTCAGAAAGTTCCAGATCTCTTATGGAATCCTGATATACCAATATACTTCATTCTTGTAAGGTCAGTCTCAGACATGGTGTATAGTACGAAGCACAGTATAATATGTTGGCATAGACAGGATATCAGAGTATCAATAAGTAAAAGTAAACGCATGGATAATCTAGAGGAACCGTGAGTATTCAGTTGCTAGTGCATCTATACTATGCTATGACAAAAGCGAGTAGACAGCAAAAGGATGATGGCTATTACCCCTTCTGGTTTAAAGGATTAAGCGTATAGAAAGTAGAGTAGTACATCAGGAAGTGCGAAATACGGTAGAGTATAGCGGCTATAGGACTATGCATTATCCAAACGACGTGCGTGTGGCCATTTAATTATACGACTGGTACAGGAAATACGTGGAGTATAGTCTGTGGCGCCGTTGAAGGCTGAAGCCAAAATAGCATCGACTACCATCCAAAGTCTTGTTCTGCTGTGAGAAGAGGACGATCAAAGGAACAGCGTTGAAAAATAGAGACAAGAACATAAGTAACACAAGCGGGCATTGTTGTTGTGGTCACCTGTTTTATTCTGACCCGGTTGCACTATCTAGAAACAGTCTTCTCTTAGTCGGAGCTTTTTCTTCAGTAACGCTGTGATCATTTATGAAAATGAGAATAGCATGTTAATACTTTGTTGTAGATGACTATAGAAGCGATGGAGAGGTAGCTATTGATAGAAACATAACCCTGTGTCTTTTTCGGGAGTGGCCAGACTGGGGTCATCAATGCGTAGCGATCTCTTAAGTGTAGATTGTGCTCCCGATAACATCTGCAGGGCAATGTGGTGAGTTACGGAATATTACTTATATCGTAGGGTGAGGAATAAGAGATATGAACATGCAATGACTGGAATGACTAACATGTGGTGACGGTGGCATTTCTTGAGGCGAAATAGCAGCTGCTGTAATGTTTTCCTACCATCACAGTTAGATATATATTAATGTGAAGCGAACCTTTAGATAAAAATAGCTGAAGTTTTTTCTGCACTATGCATAGACTAAAGTGTACAGCACGAGCATAGCAAATGGCCTAGTTGCTATGATTGTTTGGTTATGAATCGGAAACGCAACAGTTATAACCTGGCACATATAGCCAATAGTTTTCAGTACGAACTACGAGTGTACTCTCTATAAACAATGGTAAGGAAGAAAGACGGCATGACATATGTATTATGTTAATAAAGATATGTATACGTAGATAGGAACATACGTAATCACGAAAATAAAGGTATACCTTGTCAGTTGCAGGAAGTTCTTGGACTAAATTAACAAAGACAGAGGAAGGAGATATGATAGGCTGAGGGTTAGCAAGCTGCATATCTCTTCCAAGGGTACCTGCCTGTGTATGATGCTGTGAGGTATTTAAGATTCCACGATCCATAGAGCCAGCTGAGGGAATCGAAGATGGCTCAACACTGATTTCGTGACAAATATGGTGCGGTGTTCCAGTAGCTGTCACAGATTGAATAGGCACAGCGGCCTCTGTTGCAATGTTACCAGCAGGATGAACACTAGTAGATTCAAGATGTGCATCTATTGAGCGGTAGAGATAGATCCCGATGCAGAGAGAATAGGGGAGACAAAATCAACCTGGTATGATATATTGATCCACTGTGATGCTCTTCGTGTCACATAGACCTGTAGGTTGTATTATCTCCCATAGAGTCGCGTGATCTGTGGCGGAAAGGAGTTCTCGAGACCTCGACTGGCTGTCACAAGTGGGAGCACCGGGCAGCCGACCAGTTGTTCAGCTATGTCTGCAAAGAAGATGAACTCTGCTACGAAGGCTTTTGCTTTGGATATGTTATTAGGATCAACACCATGGATAGTGACTCGATACCTGTTGTAACGAAAACGGTGGGTAATCATTAATACAGGGTGAGCCCATTGCAAGAAAAGAGATCAATATAGATAGCTAAGAAGAACATACCGCGGATCAACCGTTGTGGGGCCACACTTAAAACATCTATAGGAGCCTCTTCTAGAAGTAACCGCTCTTCTACAGATAGTACACGCTAGATACCACCACGGCTATCCCGGAGCAAGCCTTAGGATAGCAATGTGTATGATGTAATTGTTTCCCTACATATACGAACACAAAGTGAGCAACATAGAAAGGTTATGTTTTTTTTGAAAGCATGAGGTAAATAATTTGTTGTAGGGAAGGTGGGGAGCAGGGCTCACTAAGACGTCGTGTGGGTTAAGATTGGAGAGTTGATACACCGTAGCGTGGATAGATTGTTTCTGAATGGATGACTAGCCTGTCCATTTGATCTCATGTTGTATATTTGAGACACTGCGGAATAGACAAACCAGGATCAGTACAAATCGCATGAACGATCGTATGATAACAGTGAGGTTAAAAGTACATATGAGAAGGTAAAGCATTATATGAGAAAATACGAACGGATAATGGCAGGACACACAAAATGTGAACAAACAGACTCTAAAAGGACCTAATGGAATAACGATAACAATCTATACATATATGAGCGGTAGTTATAGAGACTGGTCAGATCCTTTACCTATTTTGCAGAGCTACAGCCTTCGGAAGCACAGGGTCTGTATACCATCTATAGACAATGCTTCCTTAGAGGGAGAGTTGACCTGGAAAACAGGGACAACTGAGACATTACCAACAGTGACAACAATGTATAAAAACATGAGTAGAGTCCTCAATTACTAAATTACTATATGTAACTAATTGCCATGTGAAGGGAAAAAAGGGCGATGAAGAACGGACATTGACCGTTATGTAGCTTAACTATCAATCCAACCAACAGAAGAACGACAGAATGGTTTCGCGATTCACACTGGATACCATCGGCGTCAAAACGATTTGCATGTGGTCCCCACAATGTGACCTCCGCATTTTCTCTTTGATGCAGAAATGTTAGTTTATGAACATGTGCCGTTGATGATTAAAAAAGGAAATAATTACTAAGATTTTGTAAGAAGTAAACCTGTCGTCAGTGATATGGATGTTTCGAATAGGCTTTGAAACACCTCTGATGATAACAATCTTGATATGCGAGATAGAGGTGACGATTCCGATAACATCTGCGTTGTCATAACTATTAGCATAGAATAGATAATGGTAGAATATAGACGGGTCCGGTTTTGAGTCAATAATAAATAATACCAGATAGCAACAACTTGTCATTAACTCTGGCCCTAAGCACCTCGAAGGAAACAGGGCTGCATGCATATATAGGAAATCTTTCTGGAACAAGAGGAATCTCTCTAATTTTGATATGAGCAGTGAACTTAGACATGACAGCATTGTTAACAGGTCGGTAGGTTGCTCGCGTGTCGGTAACTTCAAAGTATTCTAGGTAGTATATGGAGTCCTCCTTTAATCCATCATAGTAGCCTTTTAAATGGAAACACAAAAGTATCAGTTGGAGAGAGCTTATATGCAGACACGAAGTACTAAAGGGAAGGTAGTATAGCATGAACCTGCTCATCAAGCAAAATCAGATCAAGTCTCAGCACTCTGTCTAGCTCGTTCTCATCAACATATTCTAAAAAACCGAGTGACTCTGACGCGGACACACCAGCGATGTGATTCCTGAGTGACATCTTTGAGCAAAGTATAGTTCATCTGCATATAAAAAGGGAAACAGCTTAGATGAAGAAGCTTGTAAACACAACTGTGATCTCAATAAAAAAAATATAAGAGCAGCTCAGTTTAATAGATGAGTACGACATGTGAAATAGCATATATAGGAACGTTAGATAAAACAGCTTCTGAAGAGGGTTGTGGAAGAACAGTGCAGCACATGAAGGAATAGTATACTGGCTACATGCACAGAGCAATAACGTACATGATAGGTGGGAAAAACTGCAATAGAGTGGTGGTAGTAAGGAAAAAACAGATGCGACAACGCAGAACAAAACAACACAGGTAGTGATTTGCGCAGAGAGGTGCCAATAATATGAAAAAACATCATACCGATCGCATGTACAGAGCAAATATATGGAGACTGGAGAATAGGGGATAAAATCTATAGTATGTAGAGAACACTCCAAAAGAAATTCGGACCGATTATGCAACTGTAAGATCGAGTTAAAGATAGGGAGCTTCTATTGCCATACAAACATTATATGTACAAAAGTGTGAAGCAATGACAAGCATGAATCAAAAGTAGTAGAATATTACATCTATGAATCATAACAAAGACAATAATAGCTAAACGAAAGGAAGGATGTCATAGTAGACTATATTTCTGGTTGTTGAGCCTATTGTCCCATCTTCATTTTCGATCAAAATCACCATACCTTCTTTTGATGTAACTCTGGAAACAACAACATAAAACTGCCCGTGCGTAAAGACATTCCTTAAATAGACTCCTACTCTGCTTAAGGTTTGGCCTTGGCATTTTTTTATCGTCGTCGCATAGCAAAGTTTAACTGAATATTGCCTCCGATGTAGAGTGAGCGGCCATTTAGGGCTTGTTCCATTAAGAATTATACGTGGTATGCATATCGTTTCACCGATATGCGTTCCAGTCATGATTTTACCTTCAAGAATTCGATCATCGAGTCTAGTTAATAAAAGGTATGTACCATTACATAGCCCAAGAGACTGATTTATATTTCTAAGAAGGACAACCGGAGCGCCAATCTTTAGAGATAGTCTATGTTGAGTGAAGTTGTTGATGACGATCGAATGAAGGAACTCTGGTGGATATAAAATGCCTATATCCATAGGTTGCTCATGTGCATTGGCAATTGTGTCATAACTCAAATAATCTCTTATATCTGTAGGAACCCTGGCAAGCATGCTGCTATTCAATTCATCGACAACCGAATTGATAGGGCACACAATAGCACGCTGAGCTAAATAAATAGGATCAGCATAATTAGCATCAAAATTATCATATACAGCCGTTGTTATGAACGCGACTTTATCCCCTTCTGGTCTTAATAAAAATTCTTTCGGCACATCAATCCATAATCGATCTGAACTCCCTGGCTGGGTGTGTGTGGCAACACAGCCTTCTCCAATATCAAGAACCCATTGCGCAAATTCTTGCATGCTAATCTTTTCTTCTAAAGATAAAGTAGGGTTCATCAGACGCATGTTAACTGTTAAATGCATGACATCAACAAATTTCTATAGCGGAGATCTGATAAGAGAAGCCACCTTCAATAATAGGTAGAACTTGTCTGAAATCACCGCCTAATAGAATCGGCTTACCACCGAATGGTTTGTTAGCATTAACTGGATTATAAAGAGAGAGTATATCACAAAGAGTACGATTGAGAGCCTCGAAGCACAGTCGATGTGTCATGGGAGCCTCGTCACACAGAAGTAACGCTGCTTTCCTCAACAATTCTCCAAGGACGGTCCCTCTTCGCACATTGCACATGCTCCTTTCGTGAATATCAAGTGGTATACGGAACCTAGAATGAGCAGTTCAACCACCCGGCAGCAGCAAAGCAGCTACTCCAGAGGATGCCACAGCCAGCACAATCTGTGATTGAGATCTGAGCTTTGTAATGATGGCATTCCACAGAAATATTTTGCCTGTTCCTCCATGGCCAGAGATGAAATACACCCATTTTTCATGACATAATATCTTTGACATCACAATGTCATATATACGATGCTGGTCATTGTTGAGACTGGTATACATAGAATTGGCCTGCACTAAAAGTTCTTCTCCACCATAAGAGAGCTCTTCAAGAATTGCCGACACAACCCCTTCATCAATCAGAGCAATCCATTCAGTGTCGTCACCAATCAAACCACTTGTCTGGCATGCCTCACGAAAGGAATTATACATAATACCTTGATACGTTCGAACATCCTCATAGCATTCAGCACCACAAACAACCACCAGCAGCATTCTCAAGTAAAAAGCCTCACCAGTATTGGGATGGATATGGTGTAACCTGCCAATTTTTGTTCCCCTCTTCCTCTCCGACCATATCTTTCTATAAGACTACCATGTCCACTTCTTTGGGAATTCGTAATACGTTAATTCCCTAGCAGAGCACGATCTTTGGTTAGTGACGAACCATTCTGTCAGCATGGTCCTATCTGAATCAGGATCTTCTATAATACTACTAAGATCAGTATCCTCATGGTACGTAACTAAATGCATTCCTTGCATATGCACAAATAATCGTTCCACAGATGGTGTCCTACCATGAATATCAAAGCTGAATATCCTCCAATAGGACTCACACGAAGATAGATATCTTGATTTAATGTATTCGGTAATTTCGTCAGTACCTTTATCTTTATTCTGGCTTCTATCATTACCATCGATAGGAAACCTCTGTTTACCGATCTCGCTATGGCTAGAATGGCTAAGATGGGCGCTGTTTTTGTTCTGTGTAGGCAACACACCATCAAGTGAGTTGTTTATCGCATGGAGAGCCATCGTCGCACAGTCATGGTCCTTCGCGATATATTTGAAAAGGTATTTCACAAGGTATGTCCTATTACACCATTCTACATTTATACGTGCCTGATACTTCATTAGTAATAGGAGGTTATGAGTGACAACCCATCTATTGTCAAGTCTTATCCCATGCTTAACGACGAATCTACCATCATCATGACGTCGATGGATAGGGAACCCATCATGATCAATCGATGTTTCAGAATGAAATGACTTGGGGTATCTCTTTGAGCAGCGGCCTTCTTTCATGCAAGGACATTTAAGGTTGAGATCACCACACAGACCGTGGATCATGAATTCCTCAACAAGAGCATAGCCTAATGGATTAATCACTATGTCAGGCAATTTGGCAGAAATCATATTATCAATGAAAGATGGAGAATGATCTCTATCTTGCACACATAACCATACAAGTATATGAGAATGAGGCAGCCCTCTCTTCTGGAACTCGATGGAATACACGACTAAAACAGAAGGAAAACATAACTCAGAGGAAGTAGTAGGAAAAAACATGAATGAGACAAAAATGATAAATGAATAAGAAGTCAAACAGACCTGCACGCACAGGGCCAAATATTGTCCCATCTTTGATACCAATAATGAATTCATCTAGTTTCATGTGATAGACACGCGTGATCATATCAGGTCTATCATGTGGCCTCTGACCTGGTTCAAATCGTATCGCTTTGACTATCTCCGGCCATTTAGAATTGCACGTAAAAGTGGTGAACAATTGAGGTAGGCCATAGGCTCGGCAAATCGCCATAGAGTCATGGTAATTCTGAATCATATATCTTTTTCCTTCAATAAAACTAGCTGGTAACATAGTTTTTATACCAACATCCTTCCCTAGGCTATTTCCCTCAGAAATAGCATTCGATATGCCTTGATAAGTCTCAGATCTAAGTATATCCTGGTTAAAGAAATGGAAGGACAGGCGACTTGACTAAATACACGAATAAGCATTAACACTGAGCTAATCCGAAAGCCTGCTGCAACAAGTGAACGAATTAGGCTCATCTTTACGATAATGGGACTAATAACAATAGTATTCCAACATCAAAAATTCCTCACGGCCTCCAACAGGTTGGCCATCAACCTCTCTCAGTTTTATACCAAAATGGAATCCCGTCTCACCATAAGGAAAAAGCAAAGGATACTGTAGAGCCATCAAAGCTGGATGAACCGGTGGAATATGCTTGAACTCCCCCTAGTGCGACTAGACGATAACATTGAATGTGTAAACATCCGGAGAGACATCACCGACCACTAAAGCAGCCAGTTCGGAGATTGTGGGAAGAGCATAACGGCCATTGTCTTTCTTTTGTGGGCCAACAAGTCTGATAGCAATCTCAGGAGCATTAGGCGATAGTAATCTGTCGCATGCAAGTCTAATTGTCGGACAATAGGATTACAACTATCCAGCATAGAAATAAGCGCCATGACCACAGCTGGATCAGGTTGTTCTCTATTAGGGTCATCGACTCCCAATATATATCAAGATGATTCTTAACTTCATTCGAAGTGTCATAGATATAGAGCTGCGCAAATTCGGGCCGGTGACTGTCGATGGGCAGAAGTGAGCCAATACGATGATGCACAACACCATTAATGCGGAAAACGTAAGGACCATCGTCGGTGTTTATGCTGTTATCAATATTGGCCCCAAGAGAGGCAAACGCAAAGAGGGAATTGTACTGCCTTATCATGCGCATGAAGCCGTTAGACCGTGGGCCCCCATTAAAGCATATAAGGTCGCGTAACAGGGCAGGGAACTGCTTACGTGGAGGCAAAGAGACCCTTCCTCCACGACAACAAAGGTTATAGACAATACGGTGTTGTGCATACGAACTCCTATTCTGTATCCTTTCTTGATACAAGAACACAGCACAACACTTAGGACAAGTGTACTCAGGACCACCATAATATGAGTGGCCCTGATATGCAGCTACAGATCGAGAAAAGGTAACATAATGAACCAAAGAGATAGAACGCTATCAGCATGATGAAAGAATAAATCAAAGGAGACGGAGAGGAGGTAAAGTAAGGCAAACCACAGTTATACCTTTCAATACATCAACATATTCCTTAGATAGAGAACAGATAAGAGGACCGGACAGAGCAAACGGGATGGTCCCTATGAGACATCTTAAAGAAAGGAGACCAAAAAATAGAAACACATGTCATTGAGGAAGATTCTGGACTAAGGAAATATATCAAGGAAGTAAAAAAGATTGGCAGAAAGCTGGCTAAGAACATAAGAATAACCTTGTCTCGTGAGTCGCCTATAGACATTGGTCTTATGCCTCTTAGCTCGATTCTCGCGGGCAACAACGGCCGTAACAGCAGGGCATAAATGATCTCCTAAACATAAACATGAAGAAACTATAACGTAACTATCAGAAGGAGCACGAGCGTGGAATAGGAGAAGGCTAAAGCACTAACTTAGTACAGGCTGATATCGAGGAACAGACACAACATTGCAGACTGCATCAAGCAAACATGGATGGCTCACATCGAGCACGGAGGAACCTGTCACAGGCACATGTGGTCACGATGGCAATGCATCAAGACTGAGCATAGCAAAGACATAGATGCTAAAAAGAGGTGGAACTGAAAAGCAAACGAACATTGAGGATTAGTTAAACAGATTACGATAACGAATGGCGAATGCACGTAACAGGGAAACCCCGGAACATAGGGAGAGCATGTTCTGCAAGGGAATGACATGAGCAAAGGAAGTGAACACAATAGACTTGGGTCACAATAGGCACAGGAAGCACCCAAAAGAAACAGTCAGTAAGCTATACCTCCAGACAGTATAGGAGGCGTATGCGGTGCCGTTGGAGGGCCGATATATATAGGTCAGTGCGGGCAATCTACATATCTTAAACAGACATACTTTAAAAAAAGAATAAAACAAAACGGCAGTAATTATTTGACATCAGCTTCCATTAGAGAGAAGAGGCAATGAATTTTTATGAAGGATACGATGTGTCTAGAAACCAATCTGTGATGAGAAGCACAATACAGTGAGCAGGACAGCCGCAATGATGACACGCTGCAGTGATTTTCTTACATCAAAGCTCATACTTCAATTAGGTTTCTCAAGTTGTATTTTCCTTTAGCTTCTATTGTCATTTTCATAATATTTATGATGTCTTAAAAAAATCTAAATAGTATACAAGATACGTTAATATATTCTTAGACATGTAAGCTATACTATTTGATACTACAAACTCTAAAAGAAATCTAGCCATATTAATGGTAAACTCACCGGCAGTACACAAGCCTGTAATCGCCAATCTTGTAGCTTCTGCCCAAATGTATTCCTGCAAGCTATCGCAAGATAAAGTGACAAACAACAAAACATGCAACATAATATTGTAGTAATATCTGCAACAAAGAGGTATTTTGCCGAAGCAAATGTGTTTTCTGAAATGAACAAAAATCAACTCATTTTTCACTCATCCAACGTAATTGAGAATTCACGTAGTAGAGCAATCATGTATCAAGAGAAGCCCAACCCACAAATCCTTGATGCCAGTCAAATGACTTGACAACGTACGGCAACAGATAATTCCCCAAGTAACTACTATAAGCTTCACCTGCAGACATTGCAGGTTCTATAGTCAGGCATAGGTTCTTAACATTAGTTTTTTTTTATCATCCTTCGAATGTATTTATTCATCTAGCACCAAGAGATACCAAAAATTTAAAGGGTAAAGATATTAACATATATCAAGAGTTTAAGAGTAATTTGATGTAGCTAATGGAGCCTTCTAAGGGTGGTAAAAACTCTCTCTTAGACCTTATTTAGGAAGCCTAAAATTTCAACCCACCCAAGTGGATAGGACTGTGCACGGTATTACCGAACCAAAAAAACCGTGCCAAAAAAACCGAACCGAACCGATCAACTCGGTTTGACTTGTATACGGTATTCGGTATGGTATGGCAATTTTGGAAATTTTTGAATACAGTACAAAATACTGTCGGAAATTAGAGAATGATACAACATGTTTGCGTATTTACGAAAAACCCTACCATACCCGGAATCTGAAAATCCGTTAACCATACCCGAGACGCCAGAACCGGTTAAGCCATACGGATTTTGAAATTCGGGTATGGGGTCCCATTTCATACGAATTTCAAAAACCGGGTATGGGTGGGCCCCATACCCGGTTTTTCAAAATCGGTTAAGCCTAGCATGCGGTATTAGCACAAAGTCACATGCATTCATCTTGATTAGACACAAAGTGACATGCATGCATCTTGATTGGTCTCGAAGGCCAAGATTCCATGCATGCATGCATCTTGATTAGGCAAAAGTGCATGCGGATGATTAGTGCAAAGTACATCTTGATTAGTAAAAATTATAATTAGTAAAATAATTAGTAGAAAGTATGATCGGTAAAAGTACAATTAGTAAAATGATTAGTGAAAAGTATAATTAGTGAAAGACGGGCTAGCCTCGATTGGTTGGCGTGGCTCATGATTATTGGTATTTTGGCGACCGGATGCATGCGTCTAGCACCGAAAGCAAAGACAGTCGAGTCGATGTCCCTCATTAGCACTTTTTCTCGATATAAATCGGAGGGAACGCAGAGCGGCAATGCATTCACAAGATAGTAGTAGAGAGCAAAGCGAGTAACCGAGAGCGAAGACGGGAGATTAGTTAAATCGGTGTTTAGTTTGTTAAAATTTTCGTAAAGTCTAAAAATTTTCAAGTACTTCATTTGGGATTTGTATTTTGCGGTATTTTTAGGAATATTTATTGGTACATTGCTCGTGCTTTATTGATCTTTGGTACAACTTTGGAAGGTTAGTTACAAATCTTCACGAGTAATAGTATATTATGGACGAGTGTAGTGTATTATGGACAAATCTTCATGCTTGAATAACTACCCGTACATAAAATAACAGAACATAGCATAAGTAATGGCAGAATTATCGGTGTTAATATTTTGTAGGAATTTATTACGAGCTATCTTCATTCTATGAATTAACTAATTGGGTTCCCATTTCACACGTCACGTTCGGGAAGGTGATTTTGCAAGTTGGCGAGGTTTTCGATCTTAGTTCTGACTTCACACAGGTTAGTTTTTAATATTTAGGAATATTCTTGTGATATTGTTATAATACAACTATGATAAGTAGAATATTAGTACAACTAGTATGCCCAAATGGCCGGAGGACTCGCTGCTACACCATAATTGAGATCTTGATTTAATCCTAAGTGTAGTGGAAATGACTCAAAATCATACCTTGAAATCATGCTAGTTGCATTTAGAACAAAGTTTTAAATGTTACATTTTTACCTAAGTTTTCACGGACTACTTGTCTTATGTTAAAAATCGGTCTGCGTTGAACCGAAGTTTTCATTCAATTTGGAAAAATTGAGAAAGCATTTTCATGCTATGAAAAATTTATGGGAGTATCATAAGATATGTAGGATAATACATAAAATTTATGAAAAATTTTAACATCATTTGTTATGTTTTAAAAATCAAAATCGAAAGCAGAATAAAAATCAGTTTCACGCGGACCACTTGGAAGTGGTCCGCAAGTAAAGTTCCGTTCACGCCGGACCACTTCCAAGTGGTCGGCGTGAACTCGATTTTTATTCATTTTCGATTTTGATTTTTAAAACATAACAAATGATGTTAAAATTTTCATAAATTTTATGTATTATCCTACATATCTTATGATACTCCCATAAATTTTTCATAGTCCTTATTTCATGTGTGCGCTCATGGAAGGTGATTTTGTCGGTTGGTATAGGTTTCCGATCTTCATTCTGACTTCACATATGCTAGTTTTTAATATTTAGGAATATTATTCATGCAATGAATTTGGTTGCATGCGGGGTGATTAGTTTTTAGCCATTAAAATTTTCAAGTTTGTCTATATATACCTATCTAAATGTACTTGTTTGTTACGAGCCATTTGTTTGAGCAAAGACGTGATGGCGGCCATTGCGGTTCGAGCTTCTTCGTGAGTCGATCGATGCCCCACATCGTGCGAGGGCAATTCTGCGGGAACTATGGTCCGACGCATTACTATATTACTGTCATCACTGCTTTTGAAGACGATAACCACTTTGTCGTTAACGTTTGATTGCCCTCTCGCAAGCCGATCATCGCACAAGATAAAAAGTGGACTATCGATTTCATATTCCACTAGCTCGTGCGGGTCTACTACCGCTTGCGCTCCTCATGGATGGAGCTCACCGCAGGAGGCTTGACCACACCTATGCCGCCATTGATCGTGCACTTTCATCGGTCTCGTCGGCCGATGGCGGCCGGAGACACACACCTTTCACCTACCATTCGGTGAGATGTCCATCACTTTGAAGGACGTGGCCATGCTAACCGGCACGCCCATCGAGGCGGCCGTTGGTTCTTCCCGCCCCCCGGACAACGATGGCAGCACTACATCGCGGAGAGGTATTACATGATATAATGTTATTTCATATTTGTAATGTGCACGATATTATCGACTCTCTTAATCCGGAGTTCATGCGGGTTCGGTGTCCCATACGTCTGAAAGAAAATGGTGTCTCTATGACTTGGCTACGAGGATTACAGAATACAATCCATGCCCACCGATGCCGAAGCTCTCGTGGGGCACCACTACGAAGTGTACCTCTACTACTTGGTCGGGTGGTGTCATGTTCACGACGATCGCGGAGACGTCATCTTCCCGCACATCGTGTGGATTGCTAAGCGATTGTCCGCCAACCTTGATGACATCCCACCTACGGTGGGATCTGCGGATCCTAGCGGACACCTACCGTGGTTTGTGCGATGCATGCCAACGCGGACTTACGAGGGCACTATTATGGATGCCCGCAACTCCTTGGATGTGGAGTTGGGAGTACCTTCGGTCTCTACGGAGGTATGCGTCTGGTACTACCGTTGTCGTACATGATGACACGCCGAGGCCACTCGCCTACAATGGGGCACCGTTGGATGCACGCCCGCCACGATGGTCGCCGACGGGTGACCACGCGAGCTACACGCGTGTTGTCGCCGGCGTGGACTTGCCGACCGCAGATCATGTCAATCGGGATCCATGGACCGTGCAACGAGCGAAGAGCTTGCGATGGCGGCCGTATCTCTTCGTGTTGCACGGCCGACCACGGCCGTGGATGACTACGTGCTTCCTCTTGTACATGAGCGTGGTCGAGGTCTACTCGCCGAACGGATCGAGGCGATTCGGGTGGCGGCGGCGATCCACATTCAAACATCGCGGACGCCGGAGCTCTCATGGGTATGCATTTAATTTTTTCAATATTTTCCTGTATATGAAAATTTTAGAATCTTACGTCCTTGCAATTGTAGGAGAAGCACGAAGGCGGTGCGGCCGCATCGAATCGGACCGTCATCCACGCCGCACATTACGATGGATGGAGACGGCAGCCAGAGGTTGTCCATCCCTGCGGGCCATATGACCCGAGGAATATGACAACTACCTTAGATGGTACCGGGCCGCACGCGTCCCACTTTATCGAGTGAGGAGGTCGACGAACCACCATGGACTATCGGAGGACCGATCTCGACAAGTCCATATTTTGGTACTCCCAAAACCGTACTAATGCCTTAGTAAATTTATTTACCTAAGTTCTAATACCCGTTACTGCCATGCGACGCAGGAGGCATCGGAGCTATATACCCAAGCGGATCAAATTGCGGCCCAAGCTGCGCAGCGCTTCTAGCTCCTCGTCACCAAAGAATCGGATGAGACGGTACCTCGCGTCCAGGGGGTCCCGATTCCTCTCAGCGATCCGTCGTCTTGGAGGACCTTCACGTCCTTCCGCCCGTAGCTACGAAGATGCTCCCATAGATCCTGCTCGTAGCTCACAGGCAAGGCGGTCATGCACCAGCCGTCCCTCCGGTGCTGATGCGCACGACGCCGGACGTCGTGCATCCACGTCCCATGCACCGAGCCATTCCTCGCGACGTCGTTCTGTCCCCCCCATTGAAGTACCAGCTGAGGCCTTCGCACAACATGACGAAGGACTCGGTCCTTCGGCATCACCGGAGGTACCCCATTTATCGCACTCCTTCGGGACGGACGTCGATCACACACGGATCGAGCGAGGCCGGAGATTTCGAGTTTGACTTCATGTCCGCCCCTACCTTCACTACTGGGCTACTTGGTGTGCAGCCACATGGACCTCCTCCCTACGAGGCGGGGACCTCACAGCGGCGGCCGGCGTCTGCGTCGGCTCCCTAGGGACGGAGGATGCAAGTGCGTGGTACAACCAGATCCACGCGAGCGGAAGGCAATACACATTCGGTAGGGCTTCCTTCCCCAAGACGAGCATTTCGACGCACTGCCCAAGACAGAGAGGCATGGGCCATCACAGTCGCGGGATGAGGCGCACACATGCCCCGAGATGTACACCCTGCAGGACTTGATCGAGAAGCAGGTGGACGGCGCCGAGGAGGCATCGATGATTTTTTATAGCTGTGTGAGCTGTGCGATTACTTTAACCTAGCCGTCGTGTAAATTAACTATTGTATGGTCGATTTGAAATACAAGTGTTGCCCTTTCGCATTCAAATGTTCATATCTTTTGCTAGGATGGTCGAAATAAAGTGAAATTAGTTTCTAAATTTAAGTTTTGAAATGATGAATTTGAATCTGAAATAAAAAGTTTTATGTTGCGTGCAGAAAAATATTTTTATTGCAGTTTGAATTGTAGGCTCTAAATGTGAGTTGCGAATGAAGTATACTCTCTGTTGATCCTTAAATCTTGAAATAAATACCATAGTATCTTGCAACCATATGTACTTCTTTTCTGTAAAAATATTTAAATTTGAAAGCATTTTGAATCAGTTATGGATAGTTGAAACTATAATGAGTAAGCCTTTTCAGTCAATCGAGAAAAATATCTCGCCCTAATGCAAAAGTAAAAGAGAAAATATCAGAGTTTAGTGTATATACTACCATATTCTGTATAATTATTTTAATTAAAACTTGATTTGCATCTGAATCGTACTTAAGCAAAACCCTAATCGACAACGTCGTTGAAATCTCTTGTATGGAGTTTTCATGAGTTTGTGTCGTGTGTAAGAAATAAAATAATTTCGAAGTTTACGTTTAAACAGATATAACTGAGTGTTTGTAAGCTATTCCGTGACTATTTCCCCTTTGCACAGGGTATTTCACAGGATGCCGGAAAGGCTTATATTACCATGAAAAAGATGCCACGAGTAGTGAATTATGCCTGAAGAAGCTCAGAGCGATGGTAGCTAATTGACTTACAATCTACTTCACTAGAATAGCTACCAGTACAACAAGGATAGCCACGCACACAATCTTCTCCAACCATTTCACATTATCTAAAAGGCGGTCCATCTTGAACATCAGCATGTTCAGCCTCTGTTCGAGAATAGGGTCCATCCTCTCCATAGTAGGATGCATCCTGCGTGGTATCGTGGTTGTTGCACGCTCCACCGAGGTGTGCAATGTGTCCACCGGAAATATTGGCACCCGCAGCCTACGTGATGAGGTTAACATGCTTTTAGGCGTGCAAACAAATGAGATCTCCGCAAGGAACTACACAACTCCAACCGGAAAAAGGGAGCAAGCGAACTTCTAACTACGGAGAAAAAGGGCATTTGTAGAACAACCGCCGTTATTTGCCTCGGTGCTCGAGTAGAACACATTAGCTTGCACATGGCAATTAGGACAATCGACTTGCCTTGCAGTGGCAAGCGCCACGGGCCCTCCGATTTCTGAGCTCGCCGTTTGAGACATGGTCTTTGGAGGCAAGGAATGGGATGAGGATGAGGATATGTGAATGGGTTGAGGAGGAGGATATGTGCAAGCGGAGCTGGTACGAAGACCTACTTATAGAGGCAGTGCACACTTGCTGTCGTAGAGGCGCAGCCAGTGTTTTGGATTTCGGTTTCGGATAAAATATCGTTCATGCCCGGAAAACGAAATTTCGGCGAAATTCGGTAATTTCGGACAAATCTCGTCCGGAAATTCAAATCCAAATTTTGAATCCGGTTTTTTTTCTACCGGGAAATGCCGAATTTCGGCGAGAATTGGCGAGATCTCGCCGAGAAATGGCGAAATTTCGGCCAGATTGACCAATTTTACAGCCGGCCCGACGTGCCAACGCTCCCGCCGGCCGCCACTTGTCTGGACCTGCGCCCCCCCCCGGGCCCTCGGTCGCCGCGCCGGCTCACGCCGCCACGCCACGCCGCAGCGCCCCTACGCCGCGCCGAATTGGGATTGGGGGAATCTCACGGCGATTATTGGTACATGCCAAATCACCCATGTGAGAGCATCTAGGCCCCCTATTCTTTTTATTGTACTTATTGTAGGTTTTGGTGTCGATGATCAAGTAGCGCATGTACTTATTTCTGGTTGAGGCGCTCAAAGATCCTAAGTTGTAAATTTCAACCGGCGTACATCATGTACATTTGGACCGCTATTTTCGGTCAGTCTTGAGAATTATCCTTACCGAAAGACACCATGTACTGGGACCAACTTTTTCGATGCAGTCTTTGAGATTTCTTTTCAATCACATTTAACAAGTGTTCATCGGACAAATATAAATTATTTCTTCTATTTTAGTCCGACATAAGTTATTTTCACTTCAAATATAATTCTGGTCTATATTAAAACGTCAAAAAAATTAAGTCTCATGCAGACCGGATGAGTAAGCTATTTACAGTGATTCATCTAAGCAGTATGACCTGTCACCCATTACTAAAGCCGCACGACTAGTCACCCATCATCGAATCGCACGACTGTTGTGTAATCGTCTTTACAAAGCTGCTCGCTATTTTCTCTGCGTGTCATGCGATCGACCAATTTCAAGCCTACCGACGTGCCCAAGCTCCCGAGGGCCGCCACGTGTCCGACTCGCCCCCCCCCCACCGGCGGCCGTGTAATTTTTCCTCGCTTTCCGTGATCGGCGACCACGTAATTTTTTCCGACGGCATGGTTGCTATTTCTTAATCGTGCGCCAGGGCGGGAGGCGGGGCCGGTAATTCTTTGGAGCGGCGCAGCGTGGTGCATGATCGCCTTTTCATCCGACTAGACTACACACTACGGTGTTGTTTTGCAATCTGTCTGTAAGCTTACTTTCCAACACTTAGTCCATACACCACTCCTTCGAGTCTATAAAAGGCAAAGCTGCAGCATATATCCACAGCCCCACTCACACTTATTCACCATGGCGGGATCCTCTAGCGAGCATTTTGTGGACACGATATGAGCAACGTAGCTCTCCATCACACGTTGAAGGTTACGCGTGGTGGGAAGGATGATCCATTCAAGGAGGAGAACCTAAGTAAAGTGGTGTCCAAATTGCAAGAGTGGCGCGGAGCATTGCGGAGGCAAACCTTGACAACATCGGCTGAACCTTGTGACCGTCGACGACCGAAGACGCACTTGCAATGGTGGTGTCAAAGGTATTTCGAGGTGTGCGAACTAGCCGAGCACCCTTCTTCTCTGAGTTTCTCTACAAGATATTACAAGGTGCTCGATGCTACCCGATCGGTATGCAAAGCATATTAAGGTTAGTTATTTCACATTTGTTCACCTTACTAATCTTTTGTGCATTATACATAAGTTCACTACTTCACATGTTCGTCTTCTGTGTTAGTCATTCCCAGAGGATGAAGAGTTGCTGAACAAAGCAATCCCTGAATTCTTAGCGATGCATATGCTCTTCGGCAGGGGTATGATGCCTGGATGGCACAGAAGACGCAAAAGCGGATCTAACGAGGGGTAGAGATCGACCAAGATCGCTTTGCATCAGCAAGTTCAAGAGGACGTGCAACCACCACCGGAGGGGGGCATGCTCGTAACTATGCAAATGGCGATGATGATGATGATGACGATTTCGTTTCACCTCCACCTTGGCGTTCAAGCAATATCGGAAGAGGCCGTTCAAGCACCACCGGAGGGGAGCATGCTCCTAACTATGGAAATGACGATGATGATGACGATTTCGTTTCACGTCCGCCTTGGCGTTCAAGCACCACCGGAGGGGGGCTTGCTCCTAAATATGCAAATGACGATGATGATGATGATGATGATTTCGTTTCACCTCCACCTTGGCGTTCAAACACTATCGAAAGAGGCCGTTGAAATATGAATGTATCTAAGTTTGTATCTCAGTTTAATAATTAGAGTTCGAAAAATCGATGCGAAATACTTCCACAAAAATTAAATTTCCTCCCAAAAAATAAATTTGAATTTTTTACTGTTCTAGCACGGCGCGTATAATTTTCCTCGCGATTAGTTAATTGCCAAAAAGGTCAAAGTTTCCCTGCCCGCTGCGCTCTGGCTCCTGCCTACCGCCACGCTGCCCCGGTCCCCCAGCGCCCGCGCTGCAGCCTGGCGACAGTGAATCTCATGGGCGATCATGAAAATGTTGTGATTTGCATATAAAACTCGCTAGCAAAATAACCCTAAAAACAAACCTGCACGACGTGTCACCCTCTGTCCAAAGCTGCACGACCTTTCACCCTCTGTCGAAAGTTGTGGCGTGCTCGCCTAATCGCCCACTCGAGAAAGCATGCGGATGGACAACACAAGGGTGATTTGACATGGTGTGAGGTACAATAAAAATTTCGACGACTTAAGAGAAATCAAGGCCATCAGATATTACGAAGATGACAACACATGAGTGATTTGACAAGACTAGTAGATAAAATAAATTAGGAAAAACAACTTAAGAGAAAGTCGCATCGATTTATTTCAAATTTGGCAACAAAAGAGTGATTAAACATGATACATTGGGGACAGAGAACATTTCACACATAATCAAAGCCAAATGACTACATCTTGGGTGGATTGGGGCACCTCCTACGGTCGTGTCAAAGTTGTTTACATAACTTGCATTTTCGCAAACCGTCCACCGCATCACCGCGTCCATGTCACCTTGCAACGGTGCCCGTGGCCTCCCATGTTGTGTGCGTCTAGTCGCGGGATATGGTTTCCGTGTTGGGCCTTCCATAATCTTGTAGTTCGCTCCGTTGTGAACGAACTCATCTTTGGACGCCATGTGTTCTTCAAAGCATGCGCGGTGTAGTAAGGCGAGATGAATCTGCGATGCATCGTTCCCACCCATGTCGCGACATGCGGCGAGCGATGGGAGCACGGAATGTGTTGAAGCTTCGCTTGTTGCACGTGCAGTCACTTGCTCGCTTCTAGTCGACATCTTTGTTGCACGGTGTCCCCGCGAGATACCGGATGCATGTCTGCGCTTGCACATGACCTCAAATTTATTCGTTCCCAAGTCATAAATTCTTGTGCGGTGGAAGTGCGCCTTCTTCCTTCTCTCCGCGAGCATCTTCTCCACTGGGTGCGACGTGGTGATGCGCGCCGCCGCATCACCGCGATCTCTAAGTAATCACCGCCGATAGAATGTGAGCTCAATGATTGAACACAACGGAAGAGCGCGCACACCCTTGAGGACGTTGTTGAATGCCTCCGCTATGTTCGTTGTCATCACGTTGTACCTATGATGGTGTATGTCACCAGTATGGAAGTGAATACAAGGAGGTGAAATGATTTGCGTTAAGTTATGGTTCGCCCATACCTCGCCCGCTCGTGTCGTGGAGTAGCGCCACCGCTCGCTGGCTTCCCGCGATCCATTTGGTGAAGGTGGGCCGAGTTCGAGAAACCACGGTCCGCCCTTCCACCATTTGCGAACGGAGTTCTTTGCTCCCGGGATTGGTCGTCTTCCATCATCTTAGTGTGGTCTCGTGCATTGCGTCCATATCGCGTTGAACTTGTGTGCTTGGTTCTGCGGGCACATAGCTTTGAATCTCTTGACCGTGGCCTTGTTCTTGTACCTTGTGTACGAGTTCGCACCAAGGTGGCGCATGCACCATCTTCTCTCAACATCGGGCCAGCTAGTGTCTGAGGACGTGCTGTCGTGCATGACATCCAACGCGTGGAGGAGGCCTTTGTTCCTATCCGAGACAACGCATACGCGCTCCCGGGTACCGACGACCCGGCTCTTGAGTAGAGTTAGGAACCACAACCGGTGTCATTGTTCTCGCCTCGACGAGCGAACGCCATGGGAGGATTTGGTTATTTGCATCGGCGTGAGCGTCAGCGGCCCCGTGGAACTTCCCACTTAGGAATGTCCCGTCCACGCATATGACTGGTCTACAATACCTGAATGCTTCGATGCATTGACCGAATGACCAGAATATCCTAATTAGGTACCGGTCCGCCGAGCTGACGGACCCATCTTCTAGTATGACGGGCTCATCGCCATCGCGATGGCCGAGTGCCCGGGTTCGTCATGGCGATCTTCAGAGCGACCTAGGGGCATAGTTGAAAGACTCCTCGAATCCCCAAAAGCATCTTCAATGCCTTCGCCGCTCTCCAAGCCGTATGGTACGTGATGACCATCCCGCTTTAGCCTCGACCTCCTTCATAATTTTTCGGGAGTCATCCTATGTCGCTTCAACGATGGACACGAGGATCGGGCTACAAACCTCGCATCCACAAGTTGGTTCATGTTCCTTACGGACTCCTCCGCACGTATGAGGCCTATTTCTACTTATGACGAAGTAGTCTTCATGCTTGGGTCCGTGAACCCGCATAAAGAAGGGACAATCTGGTACTGCCGTGCACCTAACCTCGACGAGGAGGGCTCGACCGAGACGAGTGTGCTCCCGCCTTGTCATGACGGCATAGTTGCTAAGAAAGTGAATTGCCTCCGACTTGTTATGGAACCGTTGTCGGTTTGGACATCGCTAGGAGTACCCCACGCGGATAAGTTACTGTAATCCGTGAGGGTACAATCCAGCTGACCGATGGCCCTGAAGTAATGTATAGCCGGTGTTGGGTCATCATTGTCTGCCGCTTCTTCATCCCCGCTTCCGCCATCTTCATCATCCATGCATTCCCCATCCACCTCCGCCGCCTCATCTTCTTCTTCACCTCTCCCCGATGCCCCCTCCTCTACAATTGCTGGTTCGGGTGGTGCATGTAATATGTCATGTTCTACTGCTCGGGAGGTAGAGGCCTCCTCTACGGGCTGGTGCCGTGGCAATATCTCCACGTATACTCCTATCTCAAAATTCTCTTCACCCGCTTTGTGGACATACAAAGCCCACGCGCTTTCATTCCGTAGCGGGAAGAGCGTGTACACAACCATCGGGCTGTTGGGGACAAACCGTGGACGAACCCCATCGAAACGAACTCTGTGCGTCTCAAGATTCACACGCAGTAGAGCGATGACATGTGATTTGAGTGCGCAGAGTTCGTTCGGGTGGCTATTGTGCTATCTATGTGTAGACGATTATCAATGCTCACCACTCTCCGTGCAAGACTACGGGCCGTTCTTGAAATAAATTTTAAGCGGCATGTCCATCTGTAGCAAATATCGCACTATTAAAAGACATTTAGACGGTATATATAGACAAACTTGAAAATTTTATTCCTAAATACATGTTATTAGTAGCGATTTGAATTTTAAACCGAAATTTGATTTTTTGGCCGGATCGACCGGGATTATATCAATAAGTTCTCGTGAAGTGATCTTCAATGATGATGTTTCAAAAGGTTTATTTTTGGACTTCTTGGCATTTGTGAAACACTCTCAATTTGAAAAAATTGAGAATGCATTTTCATGCTATGAAAAATTTATGAGAGTATCATAAGATATGTAGGATAATACATAAAATTTATGAAAATTTTAACATCATTTGTTATGTTTTAAAAATAAAAATCGTAAAGCAGAATAAAAATCGGTTCACGCGGACCACTTGGAAGTGGTCCGCGCAATACTTCGTTCACGCCAACCACTTGGAAGTAGTCGGCGTGAACGAGCTTTGCGCGGACTACTTCAAGTGGTCCGGCGTGAACGGAACTTTGGCGGACCACTTCCAAGTGGTCCGCGTGAACCGATTTTTATTCGCTTCGATTTTGATTTTTAAAACATAACAAATGATGTTAAAATTTTCATAAATTTTATGTATTATCCTACATATCTTATGATACTCCCATAAATTTTTCATAGCATGAAAATGCTTTCAATTTTTCCAAATTGAACTGAAAAACCGGTTCAACGCAGACCGATTTTTAACATAAGACAAGTAGTCCGTGAAAACTTAGGTAAAAGCAGAACATTTAAAACTTTGTTCTAAATGCAACTAGCATGATTTCAAGGTATGATTTTGAGTCATTTCCACTACACTTAGGATTAAATCAAGATCTCAATTATGGTGTAGCAATGAGTCCTCCTACCATTTGGGCATACTAGTTGTATGTGATACTAGTTGTACTAATATTCTACTTATCATAGTTGTATTATAACAATATCACATAATATTCCTAAATATTAAAAACTAACTTTGTGTGAAGTCAGTAACGAAGATCGAAAACCTCGCCAACTTGCAAAATCACCTTCTGGAACGCACTGTGAAATGGGGAACCCGAATTAGTTAATTCATAGAATGAAGATAGCTCAGAATAAATTCCTACAAAATATTAACACTGATAATTCTGCCATTACTTATGCTATGTTCTGTTATTTTATGTACGGGTAGTTATTCAAGCATGAAGATTTGTCCATAATACACTACACTGTCCATAATATACTATTACTCATGAAGATTTGTAACTAACCTTCTGAAAGTTGTACCAAAGATCAATAAAGCACGAGCAATGTACCAATAAATATTCCTAAAAAATACCTGCAAAATACAAATCCCAAATGAAGTACTTGAAAATTTTTAGACTTTACGAAAATTTTAACAAACTAAACACCGACGAACTAATCTCCGTCTTCGCGCTCGGTTACGCTTTGCTCTCTACTACTATCTTGTGAATGCATTGCCGCTCTCTGCGTTCCTCCGATTTATATCGAGAAAAAGTGCTAATGAGGGACATCGACTCGACTCTTTGCTTTCGGTCTTTGGGCGCATGCATCCGGCCGCCAAAATACCAATAATCATGAGCCACCGCCAACCAATCGAGGCTAGCCCGTCTTTCACTAATTATACTTTTCACTAATCATTTTACTAATTGTACTTTTACCGATTATACTTTCTACTAATTATTTTACTAATTATAATTTTACTAATCAAGCATGTACTTTGCACTAATCATCGCATGCACTTTTGCCTAATCAAAGATGCATGCATGCATGGAATCTTGGCCTTCGAGACCAATCGGCATGCATGCATGTCACTTTGTGTCTAATCAAACAGAATGCATGTGAATTTGTGCAGTAGCTTAACCGGATTTTGAAAAACCGGGTATGGGGCCACCCATACCCGGTTTTGAAATCCGGTATATGGAACCCCATACCCGAATTTCAAAATCCGTATGGCTTAACCGGTTCTCGCGCTCGGGTATGGTTAGCAGATTTTGATTCGGGTATGGTAGGGTTTTTCGTAAATACGCAAACATGTTGTATCATTCTCTAATTTTAACGGTATTTTGTCTTTGTATTCAAAAATTTCCGGCAATTTTTTGACTTTTGGGATACGATTTTTTTGGTAAAAACCGCGAGTAAACCGAATACCGAAATAGAAAAAAAAATACATGTATAATTAGATAAAGTAATGGTTAATTGTGTATAAAGTATAGTTTCACATGAAAATAATATCACTGGATTTATCAAAGTAATGGCCAAATGTGTTTAATATTTTTTACTAACGTATAATTAGATAGAGTAATGGTCAAATATGTGTAATAGAAACCTTATCGATGTCCAAATGACAAGTAAAAAAGAACAATTCATGCTAGTTTGGTAAATATGGTATTTGCCGATACCGAACCGAAATATTATGGTATTTACCGATACCGAACCCAAGTTCTATTTGGTATCACATTTTAATTACCATATTTCTTTAAAAACCGTATTTCCATTTATACCGTATGCACAGTCCTACAAGTGGATGAGCCGGGATAATTAAACTAAAATCCTATATCATTCACATGAATGTATCAAATATTAAACTAAAATCTCGATCCATCCATCCAGATAGGCTGAGATTTTAAGCTTCTCAAACAAGCCGATGGTCCAGTGGTGGGGGCGCCGGTGATATTGCCGCACAGCCCCATTTCCGTCACATTGGAGGGTATACGGGCATTGCAACAGCACATCTAGCTCTTGGGACACACGATGTACGCAGGTGGTTCTCCGAATGGATCATAGCCATCGTTAGCGGTGATCGCAGCCGGCGGCAGGTCAATTTGGTACCTCTGCATCCGTGCCTCGTTGACGTAGTCGCGCAGTACCCGGACATGGATCGTTGTCCTTGCCACGTCGATGATGGCCATGGTGAGCATGCCTTCCATCTCAAGCAGCTCGAATGTGCCAATCTGAAGCCAATTGAACTCGTCGTTGGCCTCTGCACCTGCAAGGACAGGAGGACTGATCCACCGGAACTCCTCCACCGCCGTGTCGAACACAGTGATCTTGTTGATTTGCTAGAATACAGATATCTGCGGCAACCAGTGTAGGCTGCCGAGGAACATGGCGGGCGGCTCTTCGTGGGCAGGGCGTAACCCAGCCAACAGCACCCCGTTGAGGGTCGGCGGCATCCCCGGGGACGTCGGTCGGCCGACCGATCTCGTTCACATCGTTCTGCTCCGGGGCGCCCAGGACGCGGATGCGGATCCAGTACGAATCTTCGATCTGTCAAGCTCCTGTCTGGTACAGCACCCGGTACCCTCTTCCTTCTCCGGGAGGGCCGCGCGCGTAGAACCTGGCGATGCCGTTGTCGAGGTGGATCGGCGGGAGGCGTGCCCAGTGGCGGGTGCAGGAGTTGCAGACGTAGAGGCGGTCGAGGTAGGAGAGGAGGAGGTTGCCGTCGAAGGAGCCCTCGACCCTGAACAACTTGTCCGCGTCGGCGACGACGTCGCCAGGGTCGAACTCGTCGAGTCCTAGCGCTTAACCCGGTTCGTCGGCGTCCGCCAAGGGGTCCGGGACATCTGCGAAGCGGAGGACCTGGCGGGAATCGCGGGCGGCGACTTCGACGGCCTGGAGGTCGACGCGGGCGATTCCTGGGTTCTCGTCGGGCCGCCCGAGGTTGAAGTCGCGTTGGTAGAAGAAGAGGGGCATGGGCGAGAGGCGCTGGCGGCGGCGATCTCGCGCCACAGCCTGCAGAGGTAGCGGAAGTGGTGTACGTTGGCGGGCTGGCAGGCGGAGGAAGATCTCATAGACCAGGTTTCGGCGAGTGAGAGGCACGGGGGGTTCGGCTGGGGTGGCCATGGTCGCCGGCGGCCGAGTGGGAGGCGTCTTTCGCGACGACCGTAACGGTTGTCGAAGGGAAATGAGTTGCTGTTTTGGGGGGATTTAGGTAGCGAACTGGGGGTTTTTGAATCGGGGAGGCAGCGGCCGTGGGCTTTGCAGGATGCGTGGAACAGTTGGGTTGGGCTTTTCCAACGGATATGGGCCCAGTGATTTGTACTCTCTGCTTCTCCTCTTTTTTTTATTTCCGCTTGGGATCTATCTGGCTCGCTCACGTAGTAATGTACGTGTGTATCCTCTGTATACACAAGCACATGGGAGGTAGTGTTGCCTCGATTTTCACTCATGTACTCAGTAGTCGTATGTTGATTGTATGCGAGATGTCAGTTGTGTTACTAGAGTTGTAAGTTGATAGCATGGGTTAGTGTTGGCGTCAAAAACTTGATGTAGGGTTTCGACAAAGAAGACACCGCATTTAACACCGGTTGAGCGTGCGGTCGATTTGACTCAGAATCGACAAGGTAAAAAATATAAAATCCACACAAAGCCGATCGTGATGATCAATCGGCTTAGATCTAATCAGTTTGAAGCCGATCAAGATCAAGGTAACAGGATAAGTCTAACTAGCCGATTAAGGCTAATCAGAGGATAAAGGCAGATCGATTCTGAAGAAGGCGATGCGCAACAAAATCAGAACAAATCAAACCTAGGGTGTAATTGACGAAGATCAACAATCGGCGATGCGCAACTTTATTGATCAAAATCGATTACGAAGGCTAATTTACAAAAGCTACTCCTAGTCGACAGGAAAAGTAGAAAAAGTAAAGACTAGTTGATTGTATTGTGTTGGTTGGCTCTGGGCAGCTTTTTCTGATCACCTCTAGACTCTTTTATAGCCATTAGCCGATAGAATCCTGGTACAACACGTTAGGAATAGAATCCGTATCGGCCTCTATTTGGAGGGTGCTTTCCTTAACAACCTGTTTTGTTTCCAAATATCTTGATCCGTTATCCAATCGTATCTTGTTGATCTTGTACTACCGATTTTGACCTTATCTGCCAAATTTTGGTGCAAACATATGCCCCCCATTTTTGGGAGATAACATGTTATCTTCCAAAAATTTTCATCATCGACTTGAACATATATTTTCTTACCATAGCCAAATTTTTAACTGCATCGATTTAATTTGGCTTTCAGGTCGGTAATCGGCCAACTCGTATATTCGTATTTGAGTTTTAGCCAATCAAGACCTAACCAGTACCTTAGACAAACCGATGCACGCTACACGATCCCACGTTGATCCCTTACCAAATCGGCTATCACGAGCTGACGGGTGGTATGATTTTCCAGACTAGATCGGCTTCGTCGAACAAAAATCATTTGCCGAATCCGGTTTTTTCTTCCTCCACTCTTTTCTCACAATCTTAATCGGATGAAGCTCATTAAAAGTTTTATCTCTTCGTTTTCTTGTTCACTTCCCTCATCTCTTGGGTCCTTAGCGCTCAAGTCTTCTTCTTTGTGATCGGCTTAAACACGGAGGACACCATCTCGGCTTTGGTTCGATCGACTTACATATTTTTCCTAACAGATCCATACTAACCGCAGATGTTAGACCCTTCATCTTGGTCTTGTTTACGACTTATGGTCGGCTTAGAAATTCTATCTTTAGCCGACCATCACGCCTATCACCTTGGCATGGGTATATTGCATCGGACATGTGTTTGGTGATGGCAAAGCTAATCCTTCTCCCGACAAAGTTGCCAAAAGGGCACCGTCGGTGAGCTCTTTCGGGCCGCTGGCGATATTCATTAATCGCCGATGTGGAGGACTTCGTCGTGGCCTTTCATTCCTCCTTTCATATTTTGCTAGTAGTTGGGAAAAAGTGGGCCGACTTCTGTATCGGCTTACGTAGTGGCAATGCTCTCTCAGCCTGATAACCCTTTGGTGTGATTGTTTTAAAATTTCCCTTCACGGTCGGCTTTTATTTGTATAGAGCCAACAATAATCATGAGTGTCTTATTGCCATCGAATTTGATTGTACATCGCTTGAGCGTGTCATTTTTATAGCCGATGATATATGAATTTGATCCTTAGGCTCGCATCTTGTGTCGGCTTTTCCTTCTTTTAGAGCAATGAACCATGTTAATTGGAAAAGGATCAGCGTCCAGCTGCATCATCGGCTCTTCTGCAAATTTTAGTTGGTCATCCTCTATAGCCGATTGTATCTTGTCTTTGTTATTCTTCAATTCATCTTTCAAGTCGTTATCATCGGAGAAACGGCTTTCTTGAGCCGATACTCGCTGTAGGAAATGACTTAAATTGGTGAATTCCTGCCCACCGAATTTTTCCCTTAATGGGGGTATCAGCCCCTGGAAAGCTAAATCAGCCAACTGTTTATCAGGCATGGTAACACTAAAACACCTATTTCTCACTTCCCTGAATCTCTTAACATAATCATTTACCGATTCCTCAGTCTTCTGTTGGATAGAACTTAGATCTGAAATTCTGAGTTCCAGACTGCCGGAGAAAAAGTACTCATGAAATCGGCTTTCCAAATCGTTCCAAAAATGAACCGAATTTGGAGGTAAACTAGTAAACCAAGTGAAAGCAGCTCCCGATAAAGACAAGGGGAATAATCTAATTTTCAGCCCGTCGGATCGAAATGCTCTCCACACCTGAGCGACAAAGCGTCAGAGCGTGTTTCTAAGGTCGTGACCGAATCATTCCCGAAAATTTGGCAAAATCAGGAACTTTAAAATTATGTGGATATTGCATGCGATCTATATAATCCGGATACGGCTTTCTATAGCCGATGACTCTACCCTTTGGTTGTAAGCCGAATTGATCTCTCAACACGGTAGAAATCTGGTCAGCCCAATTAATGTTGTTAGCCGACAAGGTATCAGGGCTTTGCCATTGATCATGACTAGTATTCTGCCCCCCGAGTGCAAACTCGGGCTGTCGGTTAGACTGAGCCGATGGATCTTGTTGGTTTTGATCATACCCATTATACCTCCTAACAGGTGGTTCTCGTGCACAGGACAAAGGGCTCGCATAGGTTATGACCTTATGAGGACCGGATTCTGGCGAATCGGCTCTTAGTCTCGGCGTGCCTAATTTGTTCAATCTTGCGAGACCGATTGTGGGAAAATATTAAATGGGTGACGGCGGCAAAGTAGCCGACACGTTATGTCTAGCGACATCGATGTACGCGCTGGTAATGTGTGACCCGCTAGGCGTGAGTTTCGTGATATCTGATGGTAGGTTGAGTCGGCACCATGGTTGGGGGTGAAGTTATAGCCGATGGTTTTGGATCTACCGACGTACTCTGCGTAGTTTGCGCTATTGAAAAGAGGATAGCTTGGCGAGCTTGCATCGGGTCAAGCGGACTCCCGGATGATGCCAATTCTTGAGCGATTGTCTTCACACTATTCGCAATCATCGGCTTTAGCGTTGTAACAAGAGTCGATGATTGGTTTACGGTAGCGTGATGTATAGATTGATTAATCATAGCCGATAATTCGCTTGAGTGGGTAGGTATGAACTTACGGACCATCCGTGACTTTGCATCGCCAAGGGCATTGGCCGTCGGCAGCGATCTTTGAGTGACGCCACGTCTAGTCTTTTGATAGCAAAAGATCATCTCTTCTAGAGCGACTTTTGATCTTGATTTCTCTCTGTTACGGCATTAAATCGTCCATCGTTGGGACGATTATAGCCTCGGCGTTGAGATCGGATGGTGGAATTGATTTGCTTGATGCTGCCATCGTGTCCCACCGGGCGTGCCAAGAGTGTGTTGGCGTCAAAAACTTGATGTAGGGTTTACGGCAAGAAGACACCGCATTTAACACCGGTTGAGCGTGCGGTCGATTTGACCTGTAATCGACAAGGTAAAAAATATAAAATCCACACAAAGCCGATCGTGATGATCAATCGGCTTAGATCTAATCAGCTTGAAGCCGATCAAGATCAAGGTAACAGGATAAGTCTAACTAGCCGATTAAGGCTAATCAGAGGATAAAGGCAGATCGATTCTGAAGAAGGCGATGCGCAACAAAATCAGAACAAATCAAACCTGGGGTGTAATTGACGAAGATCAACAATCGGCGATGCGCAACTTTATTGATCAAAATCGATTACGAAGGCTAATTTACAAAAGCTACTACTAGTCGACAGGAAAAGTAGAAAAAGTAAAGAATAGTTGATTGTATTGTGTTGGTTGGCTCTGGGCAGCTTTTTCTGATCACCTCTAGACTCTTTTATAGCCATTGGCCGATAGAGTTCTAGTACAACACGTTAGGAATAGAATCCGTATCGACCTCTATTTGGAGGGTGCTTTCCTTAACAACCTGTTTTGTTTCCAAATATCTTGATCCGTTATCCAATCGTATCTTGTTGATCTTGTACTACCGATTTTGACCCTATTTGTCAAATTTTGGTGCAAACAGTCAGTGTTACGAAAAGTAGAGACGGTCTTGTATTTTCGTCTATTTATGACAAAGAACTACAGTACGGTTGACATGGCCACTACTCCACCTCGCATGGAAGAAGATAGTTAACCTGACACAAAAGAATCTTTCCTGGAATATATCCTGGCTCCTTACTCTCTCATTGCAAATCCGATCCAGGATTTTCCCAATCCTTGAGGTGGATAGACGATGTCGCCAAGAGAAGCATCTCTCGTCACAACAAGAGCGCAATTGTTTTCTATCTTCGTTCAGCAACCCCGTGCACGCTGGCTACATCAGCTCCTAATTGGGCAAGAGGAGCATCAAGTACAAACATCGACTACCGTTTGTGAAGGTCGCTGAGTCGGGTAGAACCCATGGCAGCCACGCTCGCTCAACTCAGCGTCATCTGCTAGGCGGCGCAGGCGGATCCGTATCCACTGCCTGCGCATTCCTTGACGGGGTGTTCAAGCAAAGTGCAGAGTTTTTGGACAGAGGAAAAATCTCACTCGGCCGTCCCAAGCTTCGATTTCGTGCTAGTTAAGGGCAAATATCTCATTCGGCAGAATTGCACGGAACAGAGCATTCAAGATTCAACAACAGCATGTCAAGGCAGAGAAATGAGGACGACCAGCGGATCACCAGCCGGCAGCAACGGCAATGATCAACCTCATCGTAACCACCTCCACATGGCGGTGATGGAGACAGGGTGGCTGGGCGACGAAGACAGAGAATTGCAGCAGGCCGAACGAAAACCAGGACAGAGAAGTATAACCCAATCTATGTGGAATCGAAATCAAAAGCAACAGATCATATACGGGGAGCGTTCAACATCATCGTTGGCCATCAGTAAAGGTTGTTCGTTCGCTTAGCTACCACCGCGAGAGTCCGAGAGAGCTGTGGCTGTGTACCAAGCTGCAAGACGAAGCGCTGATGATGAGAAAGGAACCTACCTGCATTTACGTGGAATCTACATTTTACTCACGGGTTGGATATGAAATTCTGAATATCTGATCTGATTCTATGCACTGTACTGTTGTCAGAATCCTGGATACCTTCCCAGGAGACCTGGTGGGGTTTTTTTTTCTTCCGTTTTTTCCTTTTCTTTTGAAACGGAAGGACAAACCTGGAGGATATTGACTATTGAAACGCTATCAACTTACAACATAATATATAGCATAGGAACAAGCAATCAGGTACAAGTACAATACCCCAATCATGGGACTCGAATTCAGTGCAGTCCGGTAACTTAAGCAGTATCCACAGTACCATCCAATCGAAAATGGACGATTCGGATCAGATTAAAAATATTATACAGAAACACTATTTATAACACTGTAACAAAACACAGTTTATCCGGTTTTGAGCCGATCCGGAATCGAACGGTCCTCTGTGTGGAGACCGCTTAAGATGTGTGGGAACCCTTTCCCAATCCATCGTGCTGGTGCAAAACCAAAACAGAACAATTTGGCGAGAATTTGACCCAGCAACCACCAATACAAACGATCACATCGTCACCTCCGCCTCCAATTGCTACTTCCCATCTCCCAAGATATCTAGAATATAGATTGCTGCAATTCCTTGCCGTCGCAGGTGAAGATTTCTTGAACGGTACCATCTCTTAAACCAAAAGAAACTGATAGTGTCTTGTAAAAACAATCCATATGTTGTAATCCACATCCAATACAATATTACCAAAAGAAAAGGATATCATCACCCTAAAAATTCACACACAGATTTCTTGTATAGCAACAAGGACGGACTCATAGAATGGTAAATGGTACTAGTAATTACATATAGAAGAAGGGCAACACACTAGCAGTTACTAGAACTAGAGGCCCTTTCTTCCCATTTCCCAACATTCAATCCGGGAGGCCGGGGTGTTGTAGAACAAGAAGCAAGGAACCAGATTAGAGCAGGGGAATGGAATTTCTTCGTGTGAAGGAAGGCAGGCAGGCCATCAAGGAGAGATCCCACACAACAAAAAAAAAGAGAAAAAAAAGAAAGCAAAAATCCTCCAATAGCATGGAGATCACAATAAGGGAAATACAAATAAAATCCCCCTTAGATGATATGATACGCGACGTTCTTCTCTCTCTTTCCCCGTCTCCTCTCATCTTCTTGATTTCTTGGTCTGGGGATTCCGGGGTGGGTACTCAGGGTCACTGGGCCTCGACGGTGCGGGAGGAGGCTGAGGACGAGACGGCCGGCTGGGGTGCGGTGGAGACGCCGGCCGGGGAGGTTGGAGGGGACGGTTGGGGGTGGCCGTGGCCCTGGGAGTTGGTGCGGTGGAGGCGGCACTTGAAGGACCCGGCGTGCGTCGCCGGCGCGCAGACGCACTTGGGCGCGCCGCCGCCGTGGCTGCCGGAGGACGCGGACGAGAAGCTCCGCCGCATCGTGCGCGGCGACGACGCCGCGGCCCCCGTGGGGGTGTTCGTGCTGCTGTGGTGGCCGTGGAACCTGCCCTCCTCGCCGGTGGTGTCGACGTAGTTGGACGCCATCACTTCAGCTCAGTTTCCGCGTCTCTCTCTCCGATCTACAGATGCCAAAAGAAAGAGAGATGTCACAACACAAAGCTCTATGTGGCAAAAGTTTCAGACCGCACCATCACATATTCACATCTATAGATATCAGTACAAAGGTGTGCAATAATGTCAAAACAAATATGAAATCTAGACGCAAATCTTTATGCCAGTGACGCAAGAAGATTGCAATTAAATTCCACACGCTAGTCATAACTCTTCCACTAAGAGATGTTGTTTTCCATTCCATGATGTCCATGGTAATTACTCTACTAGCAAGCAGTATTACAAAGTACTGACAACGAATGAAACGATCAGGTTAATCGTGTTCTATGTGCAAAAATTACCCGACAAAACAGAAGAGAAAAGCAAGTACCGACTAAAGCAGTATCAAGTATAGTATTTAGTCTACCAGATAAGATCACAAGAGTGAAGAGAAAAGAAAGGAGAGAGAGAGATGAAGAGGCTACCTACGAAAGAAGATAAAACAGACGGGAAGAGACGGGGTCACAGAGCGGCAAACTGCGTTATCCAGGTCTTGGCGCCGATTTTATAGCCGGCCGTGGGGAGGAGCTGCCCGCGGGCAGGCCTGCCCGAGATTCCCTTCGCCACCCTACAGGTGGGGCCCACCACCTCCTCAGCACAGCAGCCTCTGTCGCCGTGTGTAAATCCAAAAGCGAATACGTTAGCACTTAGCACTGTCTTAGCACCGGCGCTTGGAGTGACCGCGGCGCCCTCGCCGTCCCAGCGAAACGGCCAAGATCGGCAGAGCCAGAGGCGAGGTGGCCATTTCGGGTGGGGATTTTAATGGCTCCGTGGCCGTTTGCGCTGCCCGATCGCGTCGCTTGCGCGCGCTACCCTGCTCCAAGCCTTGGGGTTGGATGACGCGCTGCTGCATGGCGACAGGCCAGTTTTACACGCGTAGTACGTACCTTGTGATAACATGCTGCTACTTCACATTACAAGAGTAGGTAATCTGTATTGTATTCTATCCATTTTGATGGGAGCGCATCCGGGGTGCCCACGGACTCCGTGTACTTTTCTGTGTGCCGTTGCCTACGACTGGCATGCAGTGATGGCGCAGTATAATGCACTACCAACTGACAGAAAAATACGACCGAAGCCGCTCCTTCTTCCAGTTAGGCCTGCCTTGATTGATGCTACACTGGTATAGTACGTGACCAAATTCTCAATTATGAGGGAACACACGTGCTCCCCGGCACATGGCTAATTACAGCCCTAAGCCATGTTCGCCTAATGGCCTTCATCACAACACTTACCTTAACAGCATTTAAAAACTCACGCTACAACGATCAATCCAGTGGAGAAATGTACGATTGTTGTGACAAACGCACCGGCATCTCCGGTTCCTCTAGATCACTGTATAAGCAACCGCAGCGTGCCACGCCGCGAACGCCGCTCCTCACGCGAGAAAATCAAGAAAACGTGCTATTGCCGCTCTTTACGTGAGAAAATCGAGGAAACACGTGAAACGACTGAAAAGATAAAAACGTAATCGCGTTTTTTTCGCATTTATTCGGCGGAACGGTTGAAAGGATATAAATATAACGCGAGAAAACCAAGGAAACATGCGAAACAGCTGAAAGGATACAAACATAATCGCGTTTTTTTCGCATTTATTCGGCGGAACGGTTGAAAGGACATAAATGTAAAGCATATAAATGTATCTGCGTTTTTTTCGCATTTATTTGGGTATCTGCGTTTTTTTGCACCTATTCGGGGTCCTCTCACGAAGGATCTACCATTTTGCTGAAACGAAATGCCCTCTTAGAAAAAAAATAGAAAATGGCAAAAAGGACATCAAGTCTTTCTTTTTTGTTTTCTAAAAAAGGATCTGAATGGGTTTTTTTTTCAGAAAAGGACCTAAACGTAACACTAAAAAACCGCAAAAAGTATCTAAACGTAGTAGGTATTTTTTCTTCCATAAAAAGGAACTAATCGTGTTTTTTTTTGAAAAAGGACCTAAACGTAATTATGATTTTTCGAAGAAGGACCTGAGCGCAAGGCTTAAAAACGAAAAAAAGGACATAAGCGTAATATATTTTTCTTTCCCAAAAGAAGGACCTAACCGTAACATTTTTTCGAAAAAAAGACCTAAGTGTAATTTTTTCCCCAAAAAAGGACCCGAACGTAATTTTTTTTACCCGCTCGGCTCGAGCCGGCGCCCTCTCGGCTCAAATGCACCACAGCCTGGGAATCCTCCCATCTTTAATAGAGGGAGTACACTCCAACGTCATAAGTAGTTGTCATTTCAGATATTACAGTCTTTAAAATATAGCTTTGATCACTAATTTTTATTTAATATATTTATAAAATCTAACAAAATTATAATATGATGAAAGTACTTCTCAAGAAAAATTTACATATATAATTTTCATATATCCAATTTAACTTTTTGAAAGATATTAACAATCAAAGTTTTGAAAGTTTGACCTTACCTATGTTCAAAATGATAATTACTAGTTATGTGCCCGTGCGTTGCAACGAAAACTCAATTTGCGATAAAAAATTTATTTGCAAAGAACAATAACTTTAGTTATGTTTCAATAGTAGGAAAAGTTTGTTGCTCCGAAGAGATTTGACTATCGAGTTAAATCCTCTTCCATCTCAACCGTTCATGTTAGATCCAACGAATCAAGTACTCTGAAGGAGAACGGACGATCGCCACCAACTTTTAATTAGAATTAGTAGAGAGATATCAACCCTTACCATTGAAGGACGAGAAAGTTATTGCCTTCCTTTTGCAGGAAATCTTCTTACTTCTTGCATACAGCCTTTCTCTTCTCTTCTTTTTCTACGTGTGTCTTCACTACCGACCGGCCTGTCCTCCTGGAGATGAGAGTGGGTGCCCTCTAATAGGGAGTAGATGAAAGCGGAAGGCAGCGTACGTAGGTGGATGGAAGTCAGGTCTCCCCGATATTTTCATGATTGGCACGTGATTTGGTTGCGTGATTCTTTCCTTTTAATCTATGCATTTCCAGATATGATGAGATAGAATTCCCGTATTATGGGATATGGTGAGTATATCCTTCTATTCATGCAGGACATGATAAGAAAATCCTTCCATTTATAAGATATATGAATAATAACCTTCGATAGTAAGAACATATGAATAGAGATATGCTAAAATAATATTTATATTCAAAAAATATATGATAAAGTACTTTCATCTAAGATATGATTAAATCATCTTCTATCTCAGCCGTTTATATCAGATTCAACAAATCAGATACTCTAAAGGAAAACGGATCACTGCTACCAATTTCTAATAGTAGTAAAGATTTATGATGAAGGGAGTGGTTATAAAACAAAACGGACTTCAGGCTCTAGCCGATCCGAGTGGTATCGCTTCATGGCATATGCATTTACCTTGGCTTGAATCGCAGAAAGCCCAGTTGAACCGCCCGGTTCTGCCATGCTTCAAACATTGGACCGGTTGGACAACAGTGAAGGCTACACGTGGTAACCCACTCGCACCTTTGGTTAGTTAAAGGAAATTTTTTATACTCCCTTCAGATACAAATAATTATATTTTGGATATTGACATAGTCTTTAAAACTCAAATTTAACTATTAATTCCTATTATAATATATTTTAAAAATCTAATAAAATTATAATATTATGAAAGTACATTGCGAGGCGAATCTATACATATTATTTTCATACATCTAATCCAAATATTTAAAAAGATATCGATAGCTAAAGTTTTAAAAGTTTGACTTCACGTGTAAGTCGCGCACCCTTGCCGTTGCGTCTGAGCAGATTATTCAGTGACAGGGAGCAGTAAGAAGAAAGATATCCCCCAGATCAGATGAGTGTAGTGTGCGAGTGGTCCATGCCCATTTAGATTGATGACCATGATTGAGGAGCAAGAAAACAGAGCATTGTGGATAAACATCGTGTCCGGGTCCGGCCTCTGTTAGAGCTAGGCTCGATTGATCTCTCTCACGCACTCACCTTGCAGTGATCACCTTAGTCTGCTACACCCACCTGCTCTTTGGCACAATGAAGATACTAATGTCTCGTTTGAAATGCAGAGATTTCATAGAATTATTAAGAAACAAAATCGGTTCTTATAAAATTAATGTAAATCTTTCGTACTCCAGACGAAGCCTAACAAACAGAAATCCCAAAATTCCAGCATCGTGGGGACCTTGCAATGTATCACTGGAACTAGACAACGAAACACGTCGTGACACGACGCTGGCGCCGCTCCTCACGCGAGCAAATTGAGAAAACGTGCGACTGCTGCTCTCTACAGGAGCAAACCGAGGAAAAACACGGAAATGACCTAAAAAGAATTTTGTGTTTTTCGCAAAAGGGCTTAGACGTAATGCTAAAAAAATGAAAAAGGACCTAAATGCAATGTATTTTTTTTTTAAAAAAAAGACTTAAACGTATTTTTTCACCTAAAAAGACCTATTCGTAATTTTGATTTTAAGTAAAAGGACCCGAGCGCAGTGCTTAAAAACACATAAAGAACCTAGACGTAATATATATTTTTTTAAAATAAAAGAATCTAATCGTTTTTTTTTCTGAAAAAGGACCTAATCGTATTTTTTTTGAAAAATGACCCAAACGAGATTTTTTTTGCCGGCTCGGCTCGAGCCGCTAGCCGAGCCGGCTCACCCACCGACTCAAATCAACGATGAGGCAGGAAACTTGCAGGGATTAGAAAAGGTAGTATTCCATGTCTATGCTCATAGGAGACCTCATTTTAGCACTTTCCTCAATTGGCAGTGCAAGTAATTAAATTAACAGCTTTCCTCCGGAGAAAAATATGCTTTCCTAAAAAAAGAAAAAAACAGAGTAATTGACAGCTGGAACATGGAGAAAGGGCCCCTGGTTCCTTGCTAGTATCGTTCTAATCGGGCAATATCGCAAGCCAGATCATCCTACTGTTCGGTAAACTCGATCTATATGTTCAGAAGTCAGAACTTCAGATGTTCTACTCTTCCACTAAACGGACACGAGTCCGTGACAAGGACCGAAGGACGTGTAGCTTGGTCCTCCTGTACCTTTCCTCTCGTGGCGCAGGTAAACTAGCACACGAAATGCCCATCCAATATTTACATTTCCCGCATTTGTCCATGCGGAGAAGTCAAGCAAACTATCCTAAAGCGACGTACCCATTTATGTCACTTCAGTTATTTTCAGTAGCCATCGAAATCAACATTGACGCCTTCCTGAGCACTCTAATTAATCACTGAGCTGTGCATATTTGCATGTCATCTACTGTGCATTTGCGTTGCTTCTACACTGTACGCCTATATACACATGTCGTGACACATCGACGTACAGCTTTCTCATGTCCGTAGCGTTCTTGAATCGTGCGGGGTACTAGCACAGCTATGGTTCTTAATGGTGTACTGCTAATTGAGGTGTTTTGCGTTCTTTAACTATTCGCTTTTCGAGCTGGCCTGAGTTACGAAAGAGCAGTTTCAATGTTTTTTTTCGTTTAATATAAGTTCTATAATTTTGAAGTAAACGAAGGAGTAAGTAATCACTACCTACCCTTTATTTATACTTTAATATTTATACAACTATAAAAAAATAAAACATCCCTAGTTATGAAATCCGGCCCAGGTGTCAGAGAAAGGCGAGCGTGAGGGCGCCCTAGAAACGGGTCCACGTGGACCGACCTGTCCAACCATGTCGACATGTATGTATGCTAACAGAGACGTGCTATCTGTTCCAGCCGTTTATAATGCCAGAACCTAGATGTTTCCTGATGACCGAAAAGCTTCAATTTGAACCTCATCTTGATATGATCAAGTGTTAAGCTTCAATTTGTTTCTTACTGACGTTAACGGAGCAATCCGTGGTTATTTTATAGTCCCCGCTCTTCGCCCATGAGTATGCCATAGCTGCAAGCATTTATATTTACCGGTAGAAGTTGTCGTTGAAACTTCAATAGCTGGCACATATAATATCTTTTGCTAGTGGTGGTTATAAAAAAGGAAATGTTGACATCTCTTGGGCTAATCTAACAACTGAAAACTTATCTAGGAGACGCTGGATTGGTAGGAAGGTGTATCAACCAGAATGGAAGTTAAGGAAATCAACAACTCATCACCCATGGATGAGTAAACAAATGGCTAGAACCGTACATCACAATGTTGTAATCTAATCAGCTTTGTTGAGTAAGTCTTTGCAATTGGTCCCTTCTAGATCTCTTTGCTGGGTCTCCGATGTACGCTGCACCCTGCACCCACCAAAATATGGTAGACTATAGATTACAGGAGAAATTGTTTTTGATTGTAGGAGAATTGGACTGAGCACGACTACAACTTCCAGGTTTTAGACCGGTCCGACGAAAATCAGGCTTCAGTCAGATTTTGATTTTATGTAGAGAACATTTTCTAATTGTAGGTGAAATTATATAGAATCGTTGGGTTAGACAAACAATGGTTTTTTTTAATAAAAACTATGTAGAAACTGTTCCACCCTAGCTAGTTGATAAGATCATGAGCAGTGTCGATCGTGTTAGAGCTGTTAAACAATTGAAGTCAAAGCGAGCCGCATTTGACGAAATGATCTTGTTGGTGATTTTGAATAGTGACTTGAGACGCATGTGGTCTTCTGTTACATGGTTGGTTTGCGTATCGTCCTCCATCCAGATCAATGGAAGTCACCGACGCATCTCTACTAGTGGAATCTTCATCTTACAGCCGCTCACACAGGATGCATGAACGATGTTAAAACTATTATTATCTTAACATGCTGGTAATGGTGGAAGGAGCAGAACAATAGAATTTTTCAAAGATGTTGGACGACCCACGAACAGATCTTTCAATCGATTAAGGACGAGGCTGTGAATTGGATTTCAACGGGAGCAATACATCTAGGCAATCTCATACGGGTCAATCTTAAAGACCGTGTTTGTTTTCCTTTTCTTTTCTGATCACCCCAGATCCTTTTCTTCTATTTGATGCAGCCACCGCTAGGGTTTAAAATGCCGACGAAAACCGGTCGGTTTTCGCGAAAACCGGCCGTGCCGAGCCGGTTCGGCAAGTAAAACCGTTCAGATGAATAGTAAATTTAAAAAATTTGAAGAAATTTCGCAAAAAGTGTCAAAAAAAATTGAATTTTTTTTGTGCGGTCCTGAGGCCATCCTAATGATTTTATAAAATTTTCAGATTATTATTAGATACGTACATTTTTAAAAATTACAGCGGTGATCTTGTCACAATATATGCTCTTTAGTTTTTTATTTTCTAGGGGCACAAAATGAAGTCTAATATTTCTTAAACTTTTTTTGTGATGTTATAACTTATTGACAATGATTATGTAAAATTTTCAGAAGATGATCAGATATGTGTATGTTTTAAAAATTCTGAAAGTGATATTATCATTGTATATGCTCTTCTATTTTTGATTTTATATAGGTACTAAATGAAGTCTAATATTTTTTAAAATTTTATTGCATAATACTTTGGAACTATTTATTGTTACATTAAATTTTCAGAATATAAAAAATCTTTTAAATATTTATAAAAATCTGACAATATCTTTGTTCCTTTTCCTTAATTGCTGTTTTGGATTTTTTAGAAGTAACAAATGATTTCAAAAATTATTTAAATTTCTCTGACGTGTTTTATAGATTAATTGGGATTTTGTGTAATTTTTTCAAATTTTTTTGCATTTTTTTTCAATTTTTCTTTTCATTTCCACCATTTTTCCTTCTGTCGTCGGTTTTCGAGCTTTTCGACCGATTTTCATTTTTTTTAATTGGTTTGACCACCTGTTTGACTTTCGCAAACCGATCGGTTTTTATCGAATTTCGACCGGTTTTCGTGAAAAACCGGTGCCGAGCAATTCTCGAAATTCAGTTCGAAAACGAAATTGTTAACCCTGGCCACCGCACTTTGTATGTATACTCTTTCTACCTTCTAAATTCAAATCACGGCTTTCGCCGTTTTTTTAAAAAAAGATGCCTCGACTGTTGCTTTGCAGCTTTGCACGATGATATATCGCCGTCATGTCATGAATGCGTCGTACCTATCTATAAACACGTTACTAGCTCTCAAGTTTTTCGTGAGTTGATAGTTGGTAATTTCAGCTTGCACATGATCTCTGGACCTATTTAATAGTACCCAAGATCGATCACGGTTGGAAACTACCTTCAGAAGGAGCAGCAAACTTATATATAGGAAGATCGATCTAACCGAATGATTTAGGATCGGACGTCTGATTTTTTTAAATGTTATGCAATATTTTTTTTTCACGTATGAAATATTTTCTTCGTACGCGTGCAACATTTTTCCTTCGATAACAGTAGAAATGTTCACGCAAAACAAAATGTTGTAGACGTTGTAATACGTGTCCGATAAAATAAACAGTAATAGATCTAATTTAGATCCGTCTACTTGCCTAGGGCTGGGATCGCTCAAGCTAGCCTAAATATGTCAGGCAGCACCATTGGATGCACGTTTGGATGCATCAACGGTCCCACAAAACCGTACGCCTGAATTCCGATGGGAGCCTGCAGCGAAGAGCCAAATAAAACACATCAGTACTTGACCCTTGGGGTAAAGGAAGGGTGCTTTCATCTACTTATTATCATCATCAAGGGAGGGACACGACGCCATCGACAGTTCGACACCGACTAATAAGGCGTGTCAGGGATGCAATGCAAAAAGCGCGGCTGGATTAATTTAATTAGTACTATCATTACGCGCTCGATCGTCTTCATTTTCTGGCACCCATGCCTGCCGGGCTCTCGGACACACCGGAAATTTTCCATTTGTTTAGATCAAGAAATGCACTGTTCTGCTCCCAAATGTTGCTTGCTCGGTCCTGTATTATTTTTATCACCGTCTGTCTCGAAATGCAGCGGCAAATTCCCTCGTTCTCCGTGGGACCCTGTACAAGTCATTAGCGCTCGTCGCGTGTACTATCCAGTGTCGGCCGGCTATTATTTACGTTGCTGTCACGTCGTCCTCCGGGTGCAGTGCAATGGCTTGATTTAATGTGTTCTTGCTTTTATTTTCGAAATAAATTCTATAAATCTTAAAGTGATAATTTTTATTTATGTTTTAATATTTGTGTAATTTTTTTTTAAAAAAATAGATAGAAGCACAGACGATGCTCAATATCTAAGCTATACCAACAGTAAGGACCCCGCCACGGCCGCTGAGAAGCTATACGGGCATCCACCAATTAATTTCAAACAAAAATTCCATCCGAACAAACAGAATGGATGTCTGTAAAAGACAGGATAGGTCACTTGATCATGCTGCATGGCAACAAGAGTACACACTAATCAACCTGCAAAAAGGTTCAACCTTTAAAATATCACCATCATGCATTTTATGTATATAATTTTTTTGTCTATGCCTACAGCATATCATCTCTGAATCCCCCTCTATTAAAGATGGGAGAGTTTCCTGTCTCCCGTGCGTTTGAGCCGGGAGAGCGTCGGCTCGGCTCGCGGCTCGAGTAGAGCTGAGAAAAAAAATTGTGCTTAGGTCCTTTTTTTGGAAAACAAATATTACGCTTAGGTTCTTTTTCGAGAAAAAAAATAAGATCAAATCCTTTTTTCGGAAAGGAAAAACAAATTGCGTTTAGGTCCTTTATGCATTTTAAGCATTGCGTTTAGGTCCCTTTTTTGGTCCTTTATGCATTTTTAGTCATTGCGTTTATGTCTTTTTTCGGAAAAAAATCATTTCGGTCCTTTTTCGAAAAAAAAGGCGTTTGTGTCCTTTTTGCCTTTTTTACGTGGGAAGCGGCGATCGCGGCGTGACACGGCCATGGTGACTCATCTACTTTTTTTTCTTTGAAAAGGACGTTTCGTTTTAGCGAAATCACAGATACTTCATGAGAGGATCCCGAATATCGCGCGTTTTCTTGATTTGCTCATGTAGGGACGACGATCGCGACATGACACGCCGCGGTCACTTATCTAGTTTTTTTTCTATATTACCAAACAAAGAGCATAGCTCACAAGAGAAGACCTATGATCTACTGGTCTGCTAGTACAATTTTCGTAGGACTATTCGTCTGATAATAAATGAAATCAGTGAGCTTCGAAATATATTTTAACCTAGCATATGTTTGTGCCTTAAGCAGATACTTCCAGAAGAAAGCACAACGATTAACTATTGGATGAAACATCTTTCTAAGCAGCATGCAAGTCGTGTCGTCTTCAGATTGAGGACTGTAGATAGGTTGCAGTAAACCTGAGAGATGGGACGAATGAGTAAGTACTACACTTCGGTAGCTGGTAGCAAACAAAGTAAACGATAATAATCAGGAGCGACTACATAGCGTCCGGATCGTACAAATAAACAATAATAATTTGGAGCGACTAGCGTCCCGATGTATGACCCAGGCCCAGGCGTTAGCACATCGGATGCTCTCGACAGCTCTACAAACCTCATCACATTAAGGACTCACCATCGGATTGTGTTCTCGACAAAACACATATTCGTGCATCGTCTTCAACATCACGCAACTACCCCAACCAGTCTCCCATCGCTAGATCTCAACTGCAATAGCTCATTTTATCCAAAAAAAAAATCAAGTATCCACCATCAAATCATCCATCCACAAGACCTCTGCCTCCGATTGTACACCGATTTCATCTAATCGAAAAGTCCCCATGAAGCAAGAAATAATCACCATGAGCGCAACAATGATAGTTTAGCTTGCAACAAAAATCCTATCCGGCTATAACAACGGCATAAACGAAGAAACAAAACATAATCTCCTATTGCAACAAAAAAAGTAGTCAAGTGCATGCAACAAATCACATAACCCACTGCAATAAAAATAGTTCAATACAACATTTTTAACAGGTCAGACTGCAACAAATTGACACACTTTGTGCAACAAAATTATAAATGGTTTGCAACAAAAAAAAAATGCTTGGGTGTAACAAATAACATAATCCATTGCAAAAAAAAATAGCTCGATATATACAACTTTTTAAGAGATCAGACTGTAACAAATTGAAGCATATGGTGCAACAAAATTAAAAAGATCATGCAACAAATGGGAAACGCCTGAAATAACCAACGAAAAACGAAGGAAGCCTGGCAAATTGAAGAGCTTGGATGAGAAGTAGGCCTCAACATTGACGAGCAAGGATTCCGCAGGGACGAGGCCAACCCAGTGCTTCGTCAATGGTCAACACCGCTGTTGTGCCCGAGGTCCCTATATGCAGGGTCAACGTAGCAGCCAGAGGAGAGGTACAATCGAGCTTGCTGGACAAACGTGGATACGGTTGAACCAGCCGAACCTCGCTGAAGTCTATGCATGTGGAGAGAGAAAGAGAGAGACATGTTCCAAATCTCGTCGAATCTCAGCGAAATTTCGCTGAATTTCGGTGAAATTTTGCCGGAATTTCGGATTTCAGACCACCCTGAAATCTAAAGTACCGATCGGGGAAAAATTAAAAAAAGTGAAATTGCTACAGTAACCCAAAAAATTTGTTTTCCCTCGGCGGAATTTCATGTTTTTTTGCCGGTTTTGAAACTTTTAGGCCGGGTTTGGTCTAATAACCTTAAGAAAGTCATCTCCTATGAAAATTTGTTGAAAAACCGATTTTTTCTCTCAACATTTTAAAATTTTGGCAGAAATACTTTTAGATTTTTATAAAATTGTACAAGATTGATAAAAAGCTAAAAATTTTATGGTACTATATTTAGTAGTTTAGGATCATACATAAAAAAACTAAAAATAATTTAAGTTTATTTGTTATCTTTAAAAAATCAAAAACATAATGAAGATAATTGGGACAGTTACATTGTCAGAATTTTATAAATTTTCTTGAGTGTGATTATGATCTAAATTTTTTGTGAGAGATTAATAATTGAATCAGTACCATTATATAATTTTTTAAAAAAAATTCAACTTTGTTTGTTTGGTCAATCAAATCTATGTAAGCATTGAACTTCGTTTGTTATATTATATTTCAAAAATCAAAATGAGAAAGAACATAAATGGTATTGTACCTTGAAGAATTTTATAAATTTACTGGAGTGTGATCATGATTCAAAATTTTTGTGAGATATTAATAATTTCCTTATCACCCTTATGTAAAATTTTTAAATATTTTCTTATTGCTAAAGCAAATCTATGTATTGATCATCAGGTTTAATCAGGACGTAGCACTGTCTGAATTTTTAAAAATTATTTAAGAACGCTCATCATCTAAGTATTTTACAGGAATACTAATGTTACATCAGTAACATCCAAAAAAAATTTCAAAATTTTTTAATGTGGTTTATATAATTTTTCATTTTGTTCAAGTTTGCCGGTAAGCCTTTTAACAGGGCAGTAGTACTGTTCGAATTTTTAAAATTTATGAAGCTTGATCATCATCTGAAAATTTTATAATAATATTATTGATGCATCATAACCTTGCAAAAAAAGTTCAAAGTTTGATAACGTGGTTTGAACCATTTTGCATTCGGTTCAAAATTACGAGTTAGAGTTTTATCAGGACAGTAGCAATGTTTGCATTTTTAAAAATTACACAGACTTCAGAATAATCTGAAATTTTTATGGTAATATCATCAATGTGTCAGGAATCTCCAAAACAAATTTCATAATGTTTCGACATCGTTTGACCCACTTTTTTGTCAAAAAAAGACCGAAATTTCTGTATTTTTCGGCGAATTTCGTTTTTTCTCGGTACAAAACGATCCGGATCTGAATTTTAGTTTTTGAATTTCGAACGAGATTTGTCCTAAATACCCGAATTTCGCCGAAATTTTGGATTCTGGTCCCGGACGGTATTTTATCCGGAAACGAAATTTGAATCCTTAGAGAGAGGAGATGATGGTGGATGTGCTTCACTCCATGAAGAGAGAGCAGAGAGGGAGGGGCCGTGAGTGAATAGGATGTCACGTGTGTAGTAGGGGCGGAGCATTTGATAGGAGCAGTAAGAGGAATGAGGCTCGATAGATCGAAAGCCTGAACGCTGTCAATCTATACCCTTTTATAATGCACATAAGCATTCTTTTCTACGTCCACTTCAAATAATGCACCCCACTAGAGATGGCCCAACCTTCATGCACCCAGCGAAACGTCCCCAGAAACTTGCCTCCATCAAAATTAACCTCTCAGATCTTTCCTCAGCTTTACTCGCCCACATCCGATGGCCATTGTTTAATGTGTCTTAACTCATCCCTGTGGCCTACAACAGATCTCCCCCCACCTCCAGCATCATCTCAAGGAAAAGGAAATAAATATCCTGGAATTAAGAAAAAAACAAACGTTCTAGAAAAAAAAGACCATATATTATATGCTGAGAAAAAAAACCGAAAGACAGGCACTATACTCTGAAAAGAAACACGTTCTTCTAGTTCCCTAAGCCAAGAAGGTGGAGGCTATAAAGGTCAATCCCCCGCCTCTCTCCTTCCCCTGCGTTCGAAACGAATACCCCCCTCGACACCTCTCGATTCAAATCCCCGTCCAAAAAAAAGAGAGGGGAAAAACATTTCGATCCCCCTCTCGCTCGTCCTCCTCCCCCGACCTCACCTTCCACTCCTCCACCAAAACCCTAGCCCTAGAGGCGGAGCTCCTTCCTGCCACTGCACCGGACTGCACCCATGGCCGACGATCACTTCTCCTCGCGTCGCCGGCGGCGACGGCGGCTGGCCGCCGCGGCGGTGGGGTCGTCGGTGATCCCGATCGTGAACAAGCTGCGGGACATCTTCTCGCAGCTTGGGAGTAGCTCCACCATCGACCTGCGCAGGTCGCGGTGGTGGGGAGCTAGAGCAGCGGCAAGTCTAGCGTCCTCGAGGCGCTCGTCGGCCGCGACTTCCTACCGCGGGGCTCCGACATCTGCACGCGGTGCCCCCTCGTGCTCCAGCTAGTTCCAATAACAAATATAATATATGAGGAAACCATCTACTTGAAAAAAGGTTAATCCATGCGAAGGTCCGGATTGAAACGTCCAAATCAGTAGAAGTAATCACTTCGATCACAAATAGTTGTTATTTTGAATATCAATATGGTTTTAAAAACTGAAGGACCATGTGGAGGTCCATCCATGTTTGTGATGAGTATTTGACTTTGTTTGAGCAAGGTGTGCTCAAGTTTGAGTTTGATTTGGATTGTTTTTCGAGCTAGAGCAATTTGAGTTCTTGGTTGGAGACGGTCGTCCGACCCGAGTGGTCGGGTCGTCCGACCGAGTGGTCGGGACTTTGGTCGGTTGGAGACGGTCGTCCGACCGAGAGTGGTCGGTCGTCCGACCGAGTGGTCGGGGCTTTGGCCGTGTTGCGCACCGGTCGTCCAACCCCGAGTGGTCGGTCGTCCGACCCGAGTGGTCGGGCTTTGGCTGTGTTGCAGACGGTCGTCCGACCCGAGTGGTCGGGTCGTCCGACCGAGAGGTGCAGGCTTTGGCTGGTCGGAGACATCGTCGACCGAGTGGTCGGTCTTTGGTTGGTCGGAGACCGGTTGTCCGACCCAGAGGTGCGGGTGTGGTCGGTCGGAGACCGATCGTCGACCGAGTGGTCAGTCTCTCATTGGTCGGAGACCGATCGCCGACCTCGAGTGGTCGGAATGGAGACTAGTGGTCGACCTCGAGTGGTCGGGATGGAGACCATGGTCGGACCATGGTTGGTCGGGATGGAGACCGATGGTCGGACCACGTGTGGTCGGGGTTTGGTTGGTCGTAGTGTATATCTTTCTGTTGAGATGGATATGTGTTGTTGGACATTGCTATGTGATGTGGTTTCCTTGTCTATGATGGTTGCAGGACTTTGGAGCTAGGTCATGGTGAGGCGAAGGGGATCAGGACTAGGTGGGAGAGCCGAGGTCCGGATGATCAAGGTGTCGCCAAAGATGACCGAGGCCGGGAGTAGCCGCAAGCCGAGAAGACAAAGGAATGGATGAGATGCTAACTTGGAGCTGCTCTGATCTAGGAGGACCATTGGATCGCGGTCAGGAAGATAGAGTAGCGGGTCAAGTTAGTGTGAGTTGAAAAGCGTGCAAAACCTGTTGTGTTGTTGGGTTTCGGGTGAGCCCATGCATAGCTTTGTGAGTGGGTAAAATCTCACCCTTGATGGAGTGCTCTAGGGTTTAGAGGCTCATCCAAGGGTGGTAGGTGTTCCAAGCTGCTATGAATAGACAGGAGAGGGTGTCTCCTTGGGGTGGCAGTGAGGAAAGTGTACGTGAGTAGTTGAGAGTTGTTGAGAGTAGCAGTGTAAGGATCAAATCCTGGCTCTTGGATGTTGGCTTAGGATTGAAGCGGGATATCCAAAGGTGGGAATTGATCCTGTGTCACTATAAATAGAGGGTAGGGCAGCCTCCCTCTTTGAAGGTTCTGAGGTTTTTCTTGCTCATTTGAGTTTTGCCCACTTTGTTGTGAGGCTTTGTAAACCTCCTTCCGAAATGAAATGTTCTTCATTTATATTCTTGTTTCATTTCCCTTACGTGTATACATTACGCACTTAAATTCTGTTATCTAAATTCCGCATTTACTTACTTGCAATTTACTTTATGTAATTTGGATTTGCCTCATCTCCTTCTATATGCTATTGAGTCTTTGTTGAAATTCATGATTGATGAACTCTTCTCTGGACTTGGTGCTTTCAATCATCTAGGCAATCCTTGCATTCTTGTTGCAAGTTAGTAAATCTGTGTGTTCTTAAAGTGCGTAAACGTGTGACTTGCAGTTCTTTAGTCTTGATTGGCTTCTGGTTCTTGTTACCAAGGATGAAAGATTGCTGGATGAATCTTCTATAGATCATATCCCAATCATCTAGGCAATCTACAACCTCTTCTATTCAGTTTTGCAAGAAACCAATTTCTGTGCCTAGTTTTCAGATAGTGTTTCTATTTGTTTGAAGGGTTGTTTCTTCGTGTACTTACTTGCTAAGATTTGTGAAGAGTCATCCAAGGATTTCTGACCATCAACTCCCACCAGCAAGTTAGGGGTGAAGTTTGTGTTCGTGACTCTGTTTTTGGTGTTGCATTTGTTAAACTGAAAAGGATGGAACCTTGGTATTAATTCCTTCGATTGTTGATTGAAATAGGTTCCTGACATCCTTTGGGAGTTGCACACCAATTTTCTCTGTTTTTGGATCAGCCGATCAAAAGTTACATCGATTTCTGTTTTTGAGATCGTGCTGATTTTTCTATTCACCCGAGTACTGTTCATCCGACCTCCGCAGGTCGGGCGTACTGTTCATCCGAGTACTGTTCATCCGACCACTTCAGGTCGGGAGTACTGTTCATCCGACAAGTGCTGGTCGGGGGTACTGTTCACCCGAACACTATTCATTCCGAGTACTGTTCATCCGACCTCTGTAGGTCGGGGGGTACTGTTCATCCGACCAGAGATACCCGACCAGTGCAGTTTCTTTCTGGTCTTTTGGTGGTTTGAATTCTAGGGGGGAGTTTATTCGAAAATTTTATTTGGCTCCTATTCACCCCCCTCTAGTCGCCTTTTTCGATCTTTCAAAAACATAACTTTGATCACAAATTTATATTATAATATATTTATAAAACTCAATAAAATTGTAATACTACGAAAGTACTTTTCTAGACAAATCTGCACGTATCAATTTTCATATGTTTGATTTTAATATTTAAAAAGACATTGATAGTCAAATTTTCGAAAGTATGACTGCACCTATATCTAAAACAATAACTATTTGTGACCGAAGTAGGGAACATTGAGTTTAGACAAACTAACTACAACTGCCCCAAAGTGCAGCAATAAAGTTGCAGTAAGAGGCTACGCTATATGGTACTCCCTCCGTTGATAAATATAAGGCCTATAATTTAAATAGTCTTGTTGAAAAATATAAGACGTGCATGCAGATTTAATGAACCTTTCCACTTATACCCCTATTTATTCTCTCATAGCCATATGCATTTATTCATTACCATCTACACAAAATATTATCTCTCATCTTCCAAGACAATTAAAAGGGGTATGTAAGTCATTTCCTCTCATATCTTCCTTAATTTCACCGCAACCTTAATCCATATGCCAATGCAAAATACGCCTTATATTTATCAACGGAGGGAGTATATATATAGAGAGAGATGTGCTATTCTTTATCTGTATGTAGAATAGTATATTCTACACGTCGGTCAGTTTACGTAGTTCGACCGAGCTAAATACCCGTATTTATTACTTGTGTATAGATGCATGGACCATTTATTACTCTCGTTGTCAAACCGACTAGTTAATACATTTCGTAGTTTATACATGAATATGTTTTCTCTTTGCTTTACCATATCTTTTTATTGGTAGCTCGGATTTGCAAATGGTTTCCACTAGTAGCTTACTGACGACGAGAGGAATAAAATATTATAAGTCTCGCTATTAAATAGTAATTTTCCTAGCTGCTAACAGAATTTACTACATGTACAACATGAAATTACTATATCTACAATATATTCTGCACATATCAGTTATTCGACAGTAAAGTTTATGGAAACTATATATACTATTTCTGAAAAATACCCAAAAAATTACCATAAGTAGGGAATGTGAGTTTATATAGCTCTATAAAATTTGAATAACAAACTCAGTAGCATTTGAAAGATATGAAATTGACAAGTGCTAATCAGTGATGAATAATAAATTTTTCATTTTTATATCTTTCAAATGCAACTAAGTTTAGTATTCAAATTTTACAAGGTTATATAAGATCATATCCTCTACCTACAGTAATTTTTTGAGAATTTTTTAGAAATATTTTTCTTGGATTTGTACTGTCAAATAACTAAAAAACTATATGTAAATATTCTGAAAAATTCTAAAAAATTACCATGCTGGTTCTATAGTTCTATAAAATTTGAATATCAAACTCAATAGATGATTAGCGTTTGTCAATTTCATATCTTTCAAATACGATTGAGTTTGGAATTCCGATTTTATAAAGATGTAGAAACTCACATCCTCTACCTATGGTAATTTTTTAAGAATTTTTAAAAACTTGTACATATAGTTTTCATGGACTTTACTATGGAATAATGGATTTGTGCAGTAAAATACAGTAATATACAATTCGACTAAAGAAATGAATAAGTAACTCATAGTAAAACATAACACATCGTGTTCGTAAACGGTAGTAATATGTCTTTTACTATTTTATACCCTAACTTTTAATACCTTGTTTACTCTATCTTACTATAAAGAACTAATAGAGCTATTACTGTATCCGAATCATGGCCAACCAACTAATAAATGTGTTCTCTAGTTTGTACATAAATATGATTTTCTTTGTTTAGCCATAACTTTCGCAGTTTGATTCACGAACGAATTTCACCGATATATTACTCACGATGAGAGGAGCAACACAATATAAGTTTTGGTAATAAACTTCACATAAATTAAATTTTACTGCTAAATAAACATTAATTTACTGTTTATTAGCGAGACTTATATCATTTTGTTCCTCTCGTTGTGATTAACCTACTGGTGAAAACCGTTCATTAATCAGAGCTATGAATAAAATGTTATGGCTAAAATAAAGAACGAACGTATACATGTACAAACTACAAAACACATTTTTAGTGGTTTGATTTCCTTACTGCTTTATGTGAAATGATGACACCATGTGTTATGTTTTTACTACAGTTTACTAACACGATGTGTTATATTTTACTATTATTTACTGATTCATTACTTTAGCCGAACTACATATTACTACATTTTACTGCACATATCAGTTATTCGGCAGTAAAGTTCATGAAAACTATATGTACAAGTTTTAAAAATTTCTTAAAAAATTACCATAGGTAGGGAATTGTGTTTCTATATCTCTGTGAAATTTGAATACCAAACTCAGTCGTATTTGAAAGATATGATAATAACAAATTTACTATTCATCACTTATTAGCACTTGTCAATTTCATATCTTTCAAACACCATTGGGTTTAGTATTCAAATTTTACACGACTATAGAACCTGACATCTCCTACGTATGTTAATTTTTTTGAGAATTTTTTAGAATATTTATATATAGTTTTTTAGTTATTTGATAGTACAAATACGAGAAAAATATAAGTATAAGTTCTAAAAAATTCTCAAAAAATTACCGTAGGTAGTGGATGTGATCTTCTATAGCTCTTTAAAATTTGAATACCAAAATCTGTCGCATTTGAAAGATATGAAAATGACAAATTTACTATTTATCACTGATTAGCACTTGTCAATTTCGTATTTTTAAAATGCTATTGAGTTTTGTATTCAAATTTTAAAGGACTATAGAAACTCATATTCCATATCTATGGTAATTTTTTAAGAATGTTTTAGAACTTGTACATATAGTTTTCACGAACTTTACTGTCAAATAACTGATATGTGCAGAATTACTACAGATGTAGTAATTTCATATTGTATATGTAGCAATTTCATGTTGTGTATGTAGTAATTTTTGTTACAACATATGAAAATCACACGTACAAGTTTTCAAAAATTCTCAAAATATTACCATAATTAGGGGAGGGTGGATTCTACTTCTTTGTAAAATTTCAAGACCAAAATCATTCTCATTTGAAAGATATGGTTAAATAAATAAAAACAAGATTCATGTACAAAACTATAAGAACGATCTGAGTTCACACTCAACGTCTGGTTGTAAAAAATTTACATTCTGTGCCACTTTAATTACCGGGCTAAGTGTATTTTTTTTGGCTGTATGCGAGCGACTGTTGTTGCGACACGTGTGTAGAATAGACATCGTTACGCGATACTTACAGCCAACATGTAGAATAACTAGTTCTACGCGCTCACGCAGAATAGCGTCACCGTATATAATATACATATATACATATAGGGGCGGAGCCAGGCCTCGGGCCACCTGGGCCTGGGCCCGAGGCCTGGCAACAAAACCCCGTTAATGCGCAATGGCCTGACCCATTGTAAATTGTGAGATTTGTGGCCTGCAGTGGTCTGAGCCCGAGGTTTCGGGCCCGCTTGGCTCCGCCCCTGCATACATACATATACACATACATGTGTATGTATTACATGTATATATCAGCTTCCGTCGAAAAATTCAAGAACGAAGACCCCCCTGGCGTGCCAACATAGCTAAGTTAAAGCGCTCAAATTCTCTCAATTTGCTTGACATTCCAATTTTGCCAATGTTGAGGGAATGGAATTACATTCTCCCTTGTCTGATTTATAGACCAGCAGTGAAACCGATTCTTGCCCTACGGATGAAGGCCCAAGTTTACGAGGTGAAGCACTCGGAAAGACCAATCGAAAAGAAAGAACATCCATATACATATATATATATATATATATATATATATACAGCTAGTTGGATTAAAGATCTGTCTTTCGTCCGTTTTAGAGGGCTAGAAATCCTTAAATCGGAAAATAAAATAAAATCTTATAAATTCTCTCATGGAAGAAGAAAAGATTTTGTGCACCCATCATATGGCCCATGGTTATAACGATGAAAACCATTTGCCTCTTAAAGTACTATCATATATGTTGCCGAATTTGAATATAACATCTGTCGTTTAGCAGATTTAGGATTGATTGAGTCCGAGTGGAACTAACCAAGTAAGCATGAGCAAACTTGAGTTTGACTACAACAATGTTAGACACGTATCTCTCACCTCATGAGTTCCTTCCTGCAGATCAAGCATGACAAAGGGCCAAAGGCATGGTTGTCGACAATGGAGCGGATGGCAATTGGTGATTACACGGCTGCAGCACTAATCAAATTTATCCAAAGATAATTAGGCTCTTGGATAGGTGTACCCTGAACCCTCTGCATGAGATGGACTGCGAGCCACGCAAACCGAAGTCTACATGATATTCAAGAACAAGGAAATCAATGCGATTTTGCTTCCGCAGCAAATTGAACACCACGCTCTGCCCTGGCTTCCTATCCAGCCATCTCGCTGTTGTCCCCTCCTTGCCTCCGTCTACCAATGGCCTGATGAGATATATTTTGTGGCGTTGAGCGGTCGCCGGCCACGCAAAGGCCATCCAGATTCCAGAGTACTTTCAGGTCCTCTCCTCTAACCAGTCGAAGCTGTTCATTATAAGGCCTCTCGCTTCGGGGCATCCGTGCGAGCCGCTGCAGCCGGGTCCTGCACACATCGCTCTCTTGGTCTTGCATGGTGTCCGGCATGTCGAGACGACCAGGCCAGTGCGCGAATCGGCTGTGCGCCAGAGAAGTGCAGTGCCTTCTTGCCAGTGCCCATAAAGAAGGATGGGGCCGTGTGGCAGCAATCTAGAACCGGGAGCTGGAGGTATACCGCGTGGTTGCCGGCCACAAATGGGTAGAAGATGTTTGTGGGGATGGTGAGCTCCCCGACAACGTCGACGGCGTCGATGCAGAACATGTCGACCCCGAGGGCATTGACAGCAAGGAGCAAGCACAGGACGGGATGGGGAGGAGGCGAACTATGACGGAGAGACAAACGGCCGAGATGCGTGCGATTGCGTCGACCAGCATGGTGTCCTTAGATAAACGCTGGCTTCAATCTTCCCTGCGCAACTAATCCCTAAATAATCCTAACTATGCCACATCGATCGGCACTAGCTTATAGTTTCGGTGATCGATTGCTAGCACACGGCCTAATCAAGGTCATAGCAAAGAGGGATGCTGCCATATATTTGATCATCTTCGAATTAAGAATTTTTTGGGTGTTTGTTGAAGAAGCCGAGGAGGAACACAGTAGGAAACAACAAGGAGACAAGGACTGTGTGCTAACACATCTAACGAATTTTTTTCTTAAATAATGTATTTTATAAAACTAATTACGATATTAATACGCGGAATTTTTTTTTTTACAAAAATAATGCTCCGTCGTCAAACCGTATGGCGACAATGGAGTAATAGCCATACAGTACGGCGAAGAAGCTAATTTCGCCCAACGGTTCGGCGACAACACCCTAATTACGTCATTAGCGCTATTGTCGTCATACGGTTTGGCTACAACCAGTAATAGCCAAACCGTTTGGCTACAACCAGTAATAACCAAACAGTATGGCGAGAAAAAATCCTAGGGGAGGCATGTTGTCGCCATACGGTTTGGCTACAACTAGTAATAGCAAAACCGTTTGGCTATTACTGGTTGTAGCCAAACGGTTTGGCTATTAATAGTTGTAGCCAAATCGTATGGCGACAATAGCGCTAATGATGCAATTAAGCTGATGTCGCCAAATTGTTGGACGAAATTACTATCTTTGCCATACAGTTTGGCGATTACTCGTACTTCGCCGTACGGTTTGGCGATTACTCATACTTCGCCATACGGTTTGGCGACGGAGCATTATTTTTTTTAAAAAAAATTGCCGCGTATAATGTCACAATTAGTTTTATAAAATGTATTATTAAAAAAAAATCCACATCTAATTAGCAGTCTAGCGCCGCGCAATAACAAGGAGCTGAGCATGAGGCACGACCACCATCGGGAAGATGTCCGTGGTGAGCTCTAATATCATTTTTACAGAACTCAACGGCTTCGAAGCCATCAATCCCCAGTGCCATCGGCTCAATAAGAGCTACACGATTCTTGCCATACAAAATGTTCCTTTGGAGATGCAAGGTAAGTAGATGGAGAGGTGCTTCTATACTTTTTTTTCTACGGTTGTACAAATATTAAAGTATATTAGTATAGTGCCAGTGCTAACGCTACGACGACAGTACATTCGTTTATCAATTAAATGAGAAGATAAGTATGAATATAATACTTAATAATAAATAATCTTGTGATCATATTGTACGTACCATATATTTGGAATGAGAGCGAATCAAATAAGAAAATAAACAAGGAGGATCTATGGTGACGTGGACTTGAGCATGGGCAGGCTGGTGGGCGTGAACGGGCGCCGACGCTGTAGCGTTGTGGTCATGGTGACGCGGACTTGGAGCATGCGCCGGCAGATTAGAATGAACCGGCGCCGGAGCAGAAGTATGATGGCCGTGATGAGTTGATCCCGGGGTACCATCGTGACAGGGAGCGCTCGGTGGGTGAACAGGCGCCGGACCGTGATGACCATGGTGGTGAGGAGGGCTCGGCGTCGGAGCATGATCACCATCATGATGACGAGGGCTCGGCGCAGGAGAGGCCGACGTCTCGGCTTGCGAGGGTATTGTCGGCGGTGGCGAATGACGATGATGGTGGTGAGGGCCAGGCGCGTAGGCCGGCGACCCTGCCGGCCCCTGGTAGTGGTGGTCACCGTGCGCTGTGAACGGCGCAACCAAAGAACGGTCAAGAAGATTGCCATCACCACGGCCATTGGTGAGATTGGCGTGGACATGGCTAAAAGCTAGACACCTACTAACTCGTCTTGCAATCACAGGGAGGAAACGCGTATATATAGCCACAAAACGAATATTAATTTGTTTCCAAGCAACTTGGAAACACTAGTATAGTGCCTGTGCTAACGCTACGACGGCAGTACACCCGCTTATCAATTAAATGAGAAGATAAGTACGAATACAACACTTAATAATAAAAGAGAAATTTAGAATTTTAAATGAATTTAGAAAGAAAAACGGAACTAAATGGAAGTCGAATGGGCGAAAACGGGCTCCCAAAAGATTTTAAATCAAGAAAGAGAAAGAAAAAAGAATTTTATAATTTTAGATTATTTTTTTTGCAGTTTCCACAGAGAGCACAGCGTGCTCTCTGGGCTTGGCCAGCGCAAGGGGGAGGGAAGGCCAGGGGTGGTCGGCGGTCGCAGATGGGTCAAGATCAGTGCGGCGAGATCGTCGACACCGGCACCTACGTGGGAGGAGTCACGGTTGCGGTGAATTTCGCCGGGAAAGATGACGGTGATAGCTTGGGTTACCTCCAAAATCCGGCGATCTTTATAAGAGGGAGCACTTGGGGATTTACGCAATACGATAGGGTGGAGGAGAGCTCGCCGGCTTTTATAGCCCCGAAATAAGCATATTTATGGAAATCATAATTTGGGATCAAATCAGATTGGGAGGAAATTTTGGCAACAGAGTACGAAATTTGGGGAATTAACACCATAGATGGAAAGAGGAGATTTGGTGCGGGATTGATGGAGCTTTGGAGCTTTTTCTTGCTTTAATGGAGGAGGAAGAGAAGAAGCTTCTCGGTCTTGGTGCAGACTAGAAGAAGCTACAGGTGAGTTGCCTTCATTTTTTAAAATATAGAAGGATATTTGAAAAATAGCACATTAGGTTAAAAAATTCTAGAAAAATTCTCAAAAAAACTTTCGATTATTTTGTACTTAATAAAATTATTTTCAAAAAAAATTAAATTATAAATTTATCGAGAGACACGCGCCGCGAGGTCATCGACCAAAGAACCTCGCTGGCGTCGGCAAAGCCACCGATAGCGACCGTGGAGCCATTGCAGACTGCGTTCTCTCTGCGCACGCCCCATCTCCCGGTTTCCTTTTCCCAGTATGTAATGTATGGTCCTTTCCTTTTCCAAGACGTTTGTTTCATTTTCCTTGATTCCAAGACATTTGTTTCCTTTTCCTTGTTGATTTGGAGGTGAGGAAGGTCCATTGTGGGCTCTGAGGATGATTTGAAAAATATGGAAAAATAAAGCGCACTCGTCGACCGCTGGATCCACAAGGAAAAAAAGATAAAAATTAAACAGTGCTCACCGACCGCTGGTTTCGCGGGAAAAAATTGAGAAAAATTAAGCAGCACTCACAGACCGTTGGTTCCTTAGATAAAAAAATAAAAATTCAGCGCTCTTCGTGCACTGAAATTAGGCTCTATGGGGCTAGATCCGTAAAAAGTTTCAAGAAAGGTCATATTCGGAAAAAAAATACGATCACAATGCCAGGACAATAAAAAATTCAAGTCTTGTTTCCTTGCATGCAGATCCTCCCTGTTTATTTTCTTGTTTGATTCACCCTCCTTCCAAATATGTAGTACGTACAATTTTGGTCAGTAAAAAATTCAAGTCTGGTTTCCTTGCATGTGGATCCTCCTTATTTATTTCCTTATTTTATTCGCTCTCCTTCCAAATATATAGGTGGGGGAGGTCTGTTGTGGGCCACAGGGATGATTAGACACACTAAATAACGGCCATCGGATGTGGGTGAGTAAACCTGAGGAAAGATCTGAGACATTCATTTTGATGAATGCAAGTTTTTGGAGACGTTTTGCTGGGTGCACGAACATTGGGCCATCGCTAATGAGGTACATTATTTAGGGTGGACGTAGGAAAAATTGCTTAGGTGCATTATAAAGGGGTATAGATTGGCAAGAAGGAGAACAGCCGTATCGTCATAACCATGGCAAGTTTTTAATCTTCGATTCGATGTATTAGGATCGTATATAGACTGTTGGAGAGGTATGGAAGGACGTACGCTACTGTGCATGACACATTCCTTATGTTAGTTTGATTGATTCGTTCGCTGATCGCTGGTTGGCAGCTGCGACTCCTGGAAACAAATCAGTGTCATTTGATCGTATCATAAATTCACTCTGCATGTAATTCGTGATCGTATTTTTTCCGAATATGGAACATGCATGCATGTAATATATGATACTTTCCTTTTCGTGACGTTTATTTCCTTTTCTTGATTCCGGACGTTTGTTTCCTTTTCCTTGATTCTGTTTCCTTTTCCTTGAGGATGAGTTAGACACACTAAATAACGGCCATCGGATGTGGGTGAGTAAAACTGAGGAAAGATCTGAGACGTTCATTTTGATGAATGCAAGTTTTTGGGGACGTTTTGCTGGGTGCACGAACATTGGGCCATCTCTAATGAAGTGCATTATTTAGGGTGGACGTAAGAAAAATTGCTTAGGTGCATTATAAAGGGGTATAGAAATGAACAGTAGATGATGATTACTTACCCCTTCGCTTTTTTCAAGATTTGTGCAATTTGTATTAGGAGGGAAAGCATTGAAACACTACCCAAGTTGATGCGACTGATTTATGTCAAATAGATATTCCTTGTGTGTTTACGTGAATGAAATATCAGCTTTGCTATTTGTAAGGTGCCTAATTTTTTGTTAAATCATTTGATTTCTCTAGCTTTGGATTAGTTTTGAAATGTGCTATTGTTTACTCTAATTTTGATTCAATAGTTAAAAAATATGACTTAAACTTAAGAATTGCTTAGTCACCTGAGAAATAGACGACCCTATGAAATATACTAGTCAGCTAGGAACTCAATTAGCGGAGTACCACCAAGGGAAACAAACTAATAATATCATACCTTTCCTATTTCTTGCAGGTTTCGCGAGCTGAGGACCACGCCACGTCGCGTTCTTTGCAAGAAAATTCTTCTGATTTCTGTATTTGCACGCGTCCCCCGGCTGCCCAGAGCCGTCCATTCTTCGTGTCGATGCGGATCCGGCCGTCGCTCGGGGCCTCCACTGCTCGTTTGCCACCTCGATTTCTTCTGGCTCCTTCCGTTCCCTTCCCCTTCTTTCCCCTCCCGGAGCTCACCATCCGCATTCCGTTCCTCGCTCAACGAATTGGCAGGTGACGTTCTTCTCCAGCGCTGGTGACCTCTACGACTGCTGCCCGCCCAGGAACACATCCGTGCGCTCTCTCTCTCTCTCTCATATTTCTTTGTCTCTGTTTAGTTTCTTTGGAACGAAGGCGACTGGGCAGACCGGATCCGGCGACGTTCCCACCGCGGAAGAGGGAGTGCCGCTTCCAGTGGCCAATCCATGGGAAAGGCGATGGGAGTGGATCAAGCGGCGGCCGCTATCGTGGTTCTGGCGCACGCGAGCCCTGGGATTCAAGTCCGCTCCCGTCGCTTAGCTTGTGAGGTGTTATGAGTTGAACAAAAAAATTGGATTACTTTGTTCTTTTTGGTATGAACCATGTTAGTGCGTTCACTGTTGACATTCTATTTCTCTGTCTGATGCAGGAAGAGTTTGATGAATATGATGTTTGGGTGTCTGCAGTAGCAAGACAAACACATATCCTTCTTGAATTTAAGGCCAGAGGACGTCATTCGGACCTTGTTCTACAACAAGAACAATGATTCACTTATTACTGTGTCAGTTTATGCATCAAGACATTTTAGCACATTGAAGTGCAGAGCAACCCCAGTCAAGTATGAACATATGCTGAAAGGAATTTCCCTATTTTCTGCACGACGCTTTGTTTGTGAGTTGTCAAGAAGCACTCTTATGGCGGCTTAGTGTTTCCTATATATAATTAGCTGCTATCTGTGATTTATCCTATGTGTGAGTTATGCTACTGTATTTTTAATTGGTTTTGGGGACGGCAGTGCTATTTTCATTAATGCTGCAACTTACCGATGTTCTTCATCTCAACTAATATAGTTGTCGATTTGTCATATTTACGTGTTCTGCCAGGTATATATGGAGGAATCAGTTGGATGCTGGATTCCTCTTTTCGAAATAGAATCTCTCAAGTGGCCTGACTTTGTGGAGTTTGATGATGTAAATGGAAAAGTGCTCGCTCGGCACAGGATGGGTATACCTTTGTAGATAGTTCATTACGCTACATGTTGTTCTTCACAATATTATTGATATAATGTCCATACTTTTATTTGCAGTATCTATAAGGCCTTTGACTTGAAGAGCTACTCCTTTCTATATTCAATACCAGATACCAATGTGCAAGAGATAGAATTAGGTTTGCAGCTTCTTACCTAAATTATATTTTTCTTTCTCATATTTCAGCCAAGGCCACGAGAAATTGTGAATTCTTATTACTGTTTCCAGCCCACGAATTGCGCTCTCCATTCATGATAGAGCGTCAAGTTATGTTCCTTTGAATATATTATCTATTGAAGATGGAAAGCCACTGAAATCCTTCAGGCACTTGTTGTACCACGACGACAAAATTGATTTTATCGAGCAGTTCAGTGAAAATCTCCTTGTCAAGCAAGAAGATGGGAGCTTTCAGGTACTTAGCGTATGACAGTTCATGAGCTATAGCTTATTTGTTTACACAGTCTTTGCTTCTTACAAGCATAATAGTTTCCTTATCTTTGTGAAGGTACGGAATTCCAAACTGATTGAAGTTAGTGTTACCAAGTTCATGACCCCATCAGCTTTCGTTTTTCTGAACTATTTTTTTCTGCTCCCCTGAATTTCAAGATACTGATTTCATACTATTGGAATATGTATTCTGTATGCTTCTTGAGAGGTTTCGGATTTTTTGTCTTGTCTGCAAATAGGCTTACTCCCGTGTCTCAAGTTGCCAAAAGAAGCTTACTCTTTCTGTTTGTGCTCCTTAGATTTAATCAGATATTCATATTCATAGCTTCTAGAAATATATACAAATTAATGTTCCTTTTTCATTATGAAAAGAAATAGATATGGACATGTGGTTACTACAAGCAACAGCGGTACATTTTTATACTGAAAACTCATATAGAATTAGGATAAAGTAATCCAGGAACTTAATTTTGTTCTTTTACTTATTAGAATAAAGATGATTTGACCATTTTATTTTGCAGTACAACTTCGCTCACGCAATGCTTGTGTTTGGCCAGAATTTTCAGGTATTATTATTTTCTTTCTTCCTTTTATGAACTTCATAATACACAATTTTACAATTAATACAATCTATAAGTAACCTTTGTTTGTATGCTTTCCTAATATAGAAATATCTAAAGAATTACATGCAGCGCTATTGCTATCGCTAGGTTCTGCTTCTATATATACTTTACTGATATTCGCATCAGTTTATAGACATAATCAATCCAGAACATTGTACGAAAAAACAGATCATAATCTCGATAGATGATGCAATCTAATTGCATCTTGAACTAGCACTCCGGTAAAAACTCAAGCCAATAGTTCCTAAAAACAACTATGCCACTACTAATAGATAGACAGCAAGACAATACACTTGCACGCTGTTCTCTGTTACTTGTGTTCGTACTTTCAAGTCGATTTAGTAGCAGATGCTGATCAAACAGATAAAAGCATTAGATTTATCTTACTGATAGAACAGGATGTTCCTATACATACTAATAGAATAGAATGTTCTTATGCAAGAAGATCTTCTGATATTTAGCTTTTCCAGATACCACTTTTTTTTACTTTGCTCCACCCAAAGTTTTAGTTTTATTGGTGTGTGTGCTTTGCCAATACTTGTATTATTTTCTAGAGATCGTCAATTCAAGAAATAATACATAGAAGAAGATCACACTCTCAACAGATGATGAGATCCAACTACAAACTATGCTCACAGCTTTACCAAAAACTAAAACCGACTTTTCTTAGAAACAGCTATATCGCTGCTGACAAATAATTACTAAACAGATGCACACTCACAGCTTTCTTAGAGGCTTAAACCAACGTTTCTTAAGAAAAAACTATATCGCTACTGATAAATAGCTAATAAACAAACACAGCTGAATGCGCTTATCTATTAATTATGTTCATATTTTATGCTTACTGTTCTTTTGCTTCCTCAGGAAATGCTGCCTGCCTCAATGACGACAACAGACCTATCTTATTGGTGCAACAGAGTGTTCTTATACAAAAGAATCTTTCGATATTCAGTTTCTTTAGGTATCAGCGCTTTTTCGGTGTGATATACAACACATATAAGATGGCTTCCATCTGTACTATATGGTGTCGTTAACAGTTCACTGTTACGATTCAGCAATACATTACATACTTAGTTTTCATACTTGTTTTTGCTCAGTGCATTTCACTATTAGTCATTGCTTGTGAATCTTCTTAGCTGGTGAATCAAGATAAACCTGTCCAACCAGTTTACGATTGGTTGCCTATAGACAACCTTGATTTGCTTGATATCCTAATACTGAGGCGCATGGACAGCCATGTAGAATAGCATTATCATACTTTTTACAGATTTCATATATCTAGAATCTAAATTTTGTTTCTCTATGTACTCTACCAATACCTACATTCACAGATCCACACATACCGCCAAAAAAAATCAGGACAGCAAAACAGCTTTTTCCTGATGACAAAAGCTAATACACCGCTAAAGGTATGCCAGATTATACACGAATAGCTAGAGACAATTCTTACTACGTACAAGTCAATTGCAGATCGCACATGTTAACACCACTTAAACATATCTTTTGTAGCAATCCACATAGGTTTGCCTACCACAGTCGCTACACCAGCATATAAATCATCCAATGTGCAAGATGCTGCCATGCTTCATGCTACTCAAAACCACTAACGTTCCTTACTTTCACCTACTATATTGTGTTCTGCAAAACTATGATCTATCCCGCTGTCCTGATAGATACACACACCAGCCCTATGTAACAAACTCTTCTTATTGTGCTATCTATTGCTCCATCTATTTACTTCCATAAATCGTCTATCTTTGGATTTACCATTGCATCTTCACACACGAACAGGTTGATAATCACAACCTAACATTACAGCCTCTAATCTACGCTAACCAAATATTTTTTTAACGCACATGCAAAAATGACTCGTGCGGCGTGGCACGCCGCGAAAACATTCCTAGTATATCTTATGCCAGGAAGTTTTGCCGAGCATAGAGGCTACAAGGTACATTTTTTTGCGAAAAAGTCCTTCGGAAATTTTGAAATCGCAAACAGGTCCTTCCACTGTTATTTTGCAAAAAGGACCCCGTGAATTCCGAAATCGCTAACCGGTCCTTCTACCATTTATTTTGTAAAAAGGACCCCGTAGTTTTGCGAAATCCGGTTCTTTCGACCGGGAAGATTCAAAAAATCGAGAACAGGTCCTTCCATCGGTTATTTTGCAAAAAAACCCGTAGTTTCGCAAATTTGACACGGGTGTCGGTTCTTTCGACTCGAAAGATTTGAAATTACTTTTAGATCCGGTTATTTTATTAAAAAAAAAAGAGAAAGCTCTTCCACAAATTCAACACGGACACCAATTCGGATTAGATTTTTTCGCGCGGTGCGGCACTGCGCGCAGCTATACCTAGTGCTTATGATATGCAATCAACTTGTGCGCTCTGTAGGCGTTTCTGTGAGTTGCCTGATATCGTCTTTCTCTTTGTTTTATTTGCAAAAATTCTGCTATATTTTGGCTTCAATAAATAAAACTGGGATCGCTCCTCCCTAAAAAAGAATTAATGGTATATATATACACATGTATAAATACATATATGAAACCCGTTTGGTACTCTCCGGAGTACATACTCCCACCGTTGATTAGCTGCGAGATGTCAACCACAAAACGGATAAACCCATTAGAGACTGAACAAATCGATGGAAATTATTATAATACTAATTAATTATCGTAATTAGCATAACTACTCCCTTGAAACTAGGGAAAGTATCCGTCTATGGGAAATTCGGTATGGCGTCGTTTGGAGTATATACCATCCCTGTCGTACTTCTATTTGAATCGAGTAACACGTTACTGGATGACTAAAGTCAGTATCAAGCAAAGAAGTATATGCTGCTTAGCACCAGAAGTATCAAGCAACGAAGAAGTATATACTAATTTTAAGTGCTTATAAAAGGAAGAAGTTCCTTATAGCAGCGAAAGAAGTATATAATGCTGAATTTCAACTATGGAAAAAGGAGGCATCTTCCAAAATCAGGACTACTACATATACATTCAGAGTATATCAGTATACCAAGATACAAGAGTCAAACTAACTAGCATGAGAATCTCAATAAATAGTAGAAGAGCTCCGGTCATCTAACAGGGATATCATATTTTCTACACAATAAAATACTCAAGAATCAATAAAAAAACTACATGATGCTAGTCAGGTGCTTGCATGTTGCTCCATCTAGTGCATGTAGTTAAGGCAGGGTTCAGAATCTCATCGAGATTTCGGAAATCTCGACTGAAATTTTGGATTTCGGTTAGAGCCGAGATTCTAAATCTCGGTCGGATAATTTTTTTTGAAAATTTTCTAAAAAAGCATATCACATACAGTTCCGATAAAAAACCGTCTGTGAAAAGCATCGAGAGCACATTTCACAAGTGGTCGTAAAGGACAGAAATTTCGGTTTTTCCACCCTAAAAAATTCTAGATTTTAAATTTGTTTTTTGAATTTTGACCGGATTTCAACCAAGATTTCGTCGAAATTTTGGATTTCGGCCACCTCTGAGATGGAATCCAAAAATGAAATTTCAAACCTTGAGTTGCACATGATGTTTTTCAGCAGTAGTCACTAACCAGCAATGTTGCCGTGCTACCACAGTTGGCCATTCTGGGTGTGTTTGGTTGTTTGTACCAAATGGTACATGTATGAGATGGTTCAAGAAAAAATTTATCCATACTTTTGGTTGTTTGAATGGAATCATCTCATCTTGAATGGTAGAATACAAATTTGAGAAATATTCCTTATAAATCCTTAACCATTCTATTCATAAAAAACAATAGAACCAAATGATACAGAACCATCTCATCTCATTCAACCTCATCCCACCAACCAAACACATCCTCTATTGCTTGAAAACTTGAATGCCTCACACTCTAGCCTATTGGAAACTTAGCTAATAACACTGTAAAATAAAAAAAAAGTATGTAAGAAAGAAGTATATTTAAAATATCGAAAGGGAAACCACAATAAGCATATCCTAAATGCAAGTACTGTGGGTCTATTCCATGTTCATGCTGAGCTTAACGAGGGGAAAGAAGTATATGAAAACTAAATTGGCAAACATACCCACTTCTTGCTAAATAAACCCCTTATTCAAATACAAAACTACGGCTTAAATCACGAAATGAGCAAGGTTTACAGTTTTGTTTGTATACCCTTTTCTTGGACCGCATCCTTTTCCAAGGAAACATATGACCAATAGAAAAGCTAAGAATATTTCTATAAATTCTAGTAACTAGTTAGTGTGGCATTGGCAATACGATAGACGAGTAAACTATATAAAAGATCAAATTTAATAAATAATAGCACCGAGAGTTATTTTACAAGAGCAAAACAATTAGTAAGTAATTGCTAGATTGGAAAGACAATCACCGGTATAAAACCCGTTTATGAAATCTCTTCATGTTACGGTGAAAATTGCCCATACTCATGCATTATGATAGATAGTCTGTATTTCTGAAAATAAATTGCAGGATAGCACAATAGAAAATTAGGGGAACGAAATGAATGCTGCAACGCCGCATACCTTGTGATTAGAGAATCTGATTCATTGTTGTAGCATGTGTTTGTGATTTCCTAGTCGAAGAACTGATACAAGCTCTACAGTGATCACCATTACACCCCAGCCTCTTAGTCGCATGAAAATCAACAGAGAGATTTCTAAGGAAATAGTAATTATATTACAAAGAAGAAGCATGACTGAAAATACACTAGGAAATCCAACAATAGGAAAACCTTGTCGTTCCTATTCACAAAAGTACAGTATAATTACTTAGGACACCATAGTGCATGAGCACCATTATCCAAAACAGATATATTCCCTTATGTATTAATTACATGTGAAATTTTTTGAAATTTTTTAGATATCGAGTTTAACTAGTTTACTAACCAGTTTAAATAAGTTTGAACTAAAATTCAAACTAGAGTTGTCTTTTTTATGATAGTTTGACTATAGACATGTGCTGATTTTATAAATCAGTAAAAAATATGATCTAAATTCATTCAAAATCTGATATGTCCACTGCTCATCTGTCTCCCGGCTCCCATACTTATGACCCATCTACTCCTTGCTTTGTGCTATAGATAAGACCTGAACCTGCACATCCCTCTCGACACACAAACAGGCATCCTCTTCGATTACTGCACCACCAGATAACTGCCTAACTGCAATATCGACCATGGCGTCCATGCCAGTTGTTTGACCTTTTACTCAACGAGAGTGAGGCAGCTCTTCGGACCTAACCGCCAGGAGTCCACCTTAAAAATGCGTGCTCTCGGCTCTCGCTGCTTGGAGTTACAGATTACAAATCGAATACTTGATTTAAAAGGTACGGCCATTTAAAACTTGATGATCAAATAAAAAAATGCATTTAATGCCACCAATCACCATATGGCTCTCATCACAACATGCTGCAACTACCTTTCCAAAGTTGAGGCGAGCGTACTAATACAAGAATATACATCATAATCGGTTTTTTTTTGTCATCATAGTCGATTCTAGAAGCGATACAAAGTCATTAAATAATGATGAGGCGGCGCTATCACAATCGGTTTTCGCCCGATTGTGATCAGTTCTTACTCAAAACCGATAGTGACGAGGACCTCACTGTTGGAAGCGCAAATCAAATCCGCATCGCAGTAGGGAAAAACCCAAAATGATCACCCAGCATTCCTACTGTTTGAAAAAGATCAGCAGTCAGATTGAATGCTAATAGAAATCATAACAGAGGAACTGGAGCCACAAATGAGAGAACATGGATTCCTATGACCATATGAACATGCTCCATTGCCAATGTGTAGAAACTATTGAGTTGCATGCACCAGCCAGTTCATCCAAAAACTTAAGCTAATGAGTAAAGATAGGTAATTCACTTATACTTCAATACTCCCCCTCACGTGTAGGCTCCCTCAGATCTAAGACGTGGAATATAAGTGGGCTGCAATTATTTTTTTTAATTGCGTCAACCGGGTCTTGAATTCAAAACCTCTCACCTCTTGACGCTTATACCATATTGAGTTGCATGCACCAATCAGCTCACTCAAAAGCTTAAGCAGATAAGGAAAGGTGGGCAATTCACTTATACTTCAACACTCTCCCTCACATATAAGCTCCTTTAGACCTAGGACGTGGAATAGAGGTGGGTTGCAATTTTTTTTAATTGCGTCAATCGGGTCTTAAACTTGGGACCTCTTGGCTCTGATACCATATTGAGTTGCATGAACCAATCAATTCACCTAAAAACTTAAGCTGATGAGGAAAGATAGACAATTCACTTATACTTCGACATAAACTTCTACAACAAACATTCAAGCGCGAACATTCCAGTCAAAATGCATGAATAGTTTAGTCATCTAAAATCAACTGTTGGAAGCACAAATCCAAATCCACATCGCAATAGGAAAAAAACCCAAAATGGTCACAAGCATTCCTACTGTTTGAAAAAGATCAGCAGCCAGGTTAAATACTAATAGAAGTTATAATAGAGGAGCTGAGGCCACAAAGGAGAGAACATGGATTCTTATGACCATAGGAACATATGCTCTATTGCCGCAAAAAGGAGAGAGCATGGATTCCTATAATCATATGAACATGCTCCATTGCCGATGCGTAGAAAATTCTACAACAAACTGATATCGAAGAAAGATGCCATGATTGTTTCTTCTTTATTATGAAAATTACTCAGATAGAGAAAACCTGCACCGTTTGATGATATAAGGTGGCTGAAGCCTTGCTACAAAGGATAATGGTGTTAAACATCCAATCTGCAAGAACTGAGAATATGTTTCTAGATCATACTATTTCTAGAACATATCAAACTATCAAGGAGTCTGAGATGGATCACTTATCACGAGGAGCCTATGGGTCACAAAACAGATGAACAAATCCAGAACTCAAAATCCTCAACGGTCATACTTAACTCAGTTTGCTGAATCAAGAGGCCATGGAACAAATAAAACAGCGTGCAGTGCAGATCAAGTACTCAAAACAAGAGAAGTCCAGGCAGAGAGCACTAAGTTATTGGAGTAGTACTCTCCCATCCAACATGAAGCTTCCAAACAAGCCTTAGAATCTTCACCCCTGCAGATCAATCCATATATTCACTGTCTTCATAATAGTTAATTGGTTTTCTAACGAAATTAGAAAAGATAGAACTAAAAGATGTCCAAACAGATTCCACTCCGCATGACAGCATCAGATTGGTCTTGCAAAATTATTATCGACCAGACCTGCAATCCAAATCAGTAATGTAGGACAAAAACTTCTCCCATGAAGGAAATCAAATGAGGGAAAACTAAATCCGAACTAAGCATAGTAGCTTTTCCAGTTCTGTGATCAATCAGCAATATTACATGTCTAAAATACAACTCATTAAGAGTTCAACAAGCAAATTTGACTGTAATAATTAAATTCAAAGTAATGTTTTAAAGTTTATTAATTCCAAACGTACTTGCCTAAATTGTTTGGAATTATTATGAGTTCATTAGCTATTTTTCTTGCCTTATTTGGATTTCCTATATTTTATAAAAATAAAAACTATTTTCAATATTAAAAAGCCTCGTAGGCTAATTTCTTTCTCCGGCCCACTTTGGTCAAGTAAAGAAGCTAGTCATGTACTCATGGGCTTGCCTATGAGGCTAATATCCAGTTATCCGAGATAAGTTTACTAGATACTATTCGATTAAATTCTCGAATAGCTTTGGATCCAGCGGATACTTCGAATCCAATCTGATATCCGAGAAAAACTATTCGATTCCAAATTCGAAACCCAAAAAAATAATCGGATATCTATCTTTTTTCTCCAAATTGGATCCAAATGATTCGATAAATGATTCGATCAGACGGTCTATCGAGAACTATCCGCTCTCTTTTCACCCCTAGCTTTAGGGTCACATACCAAACAACCCCAAAGTTATTAACCCTAACAAGAATAATCCTTTTTCTACACAAGAAGCCCATGTGATTTTTTTTGAGAAACACATATGAACATCATTTTATTTTATCTGATGTACTGGATTTAATTTGGCGTTATGGCAACACAGCGAATGTCGCAAGGCCGAAGAGCCCCGGAATAAAATCAAGGCATGGCGATCAGGTAAAAATGCTCGAAAATCGGTAGAAACCGAACAAGTTTGAAGTCAATTTTTTTGAAATTGGTGGTCAAACTTTGGCCAAAAAAAAATCAAAAATTGACCAATTTCACTGTTTTTTGCGTGATTTTAGAGCATTTTTTTATTTTTGCACACTCAAGGAAAATTGGAAAAAAAATCAAGAAAACTTGGAAAAAATTTAAAAAATCACAATTAATCTAGAAAATACTTCAGAGAAATTTAAACAAATTTTGAATTCATTTAGTACTTTCTGAAAAATCAAAAACAAAAATAAATGAAAAGGAATAGAGACACTGTCATAAAAGTTTACATGCTTGATCATGCTTTGAAATTTTAATGGAATCATAAATTGTTCCAAGGATCATGTAGTAAAATTTTCAGAATTATTAGACTTCATTTATTGTCCCTAGAAAATCAAAACCAGAAGAGCATATACAAACACTATTATAATTTTGAAAAAAATACATAAGTCTAATTATCTTATGAAAAAATTACATAATCATTAGCATTTCCGAAGGATATCACACAAAAATTTCAGAAATATTAGACTTCATTTAGTATCTCTAGAAAATTAAAAATAGAAGAGCATATACAAAGACAGTAATATTGTTAGAATTTTTAAAAAATACACAGGTCTGATAATAATCTGAAAATTTTATAGAATAATTAGAATTGCCTGAGGACCTCACACAAAAAAAATTAACACTTTTTGGTAAATTTTTAAAAAATATCTTTATTTTTTAACTTTAAATTTGAATTTAACCGATTTACCGGCGGTTTTTATCGCTGAGCGTATCTGTACATGCAAAATCGTGATTTTCGTCAAAAATGGCGATCATCATCATTCAAGGGCGTTAGTGCAGGCTGCAACGCCCAGTCGATCGAGCTTATCGGCGCGCGTGCGTCGGCGTCGGTCCTTTTCGTCGTGAAGTCAGGGTTGATATTTCGAGTTTCGACCGTAACATCCATCCTTGCCCCTAATCTTTTCGTTTTCTGGACAGTTTCGTTTTCGTTATCCAACATTCCAAAGTGTGGCCTGATTTTCTAAACCCAATATCTGTTACATGGACGCGTAGAGGTACAGTACCGAGCCTTTCGGATGTTTCACAACCGTTGGATGAAGATCTAGACAGCCCAGATCAAGGTACTCGTGAGATGTCAGAAAGGCCGCAATTTCTCATCAGACATACTCTCTCAGTTTACAAGGTGTATTTCTTCTTAGCATATAGAACACAAGGATACTAAAAATAACTAAATTATCTCTAATTATTATCATTATGCATTATATTCAATGCATTTATATAGAGAATATAAAGTAAAGATGAATATTTATTAAGGTATAGAGGAAACATCACATTAGTTTTATATTGAAATATGAAATACGCTCTATATTTGTAGATAGAATTGTTATAGAGGAAATATCACACTAATTTTATATTAAAATATAAAATACACTCTATACTTGTAGATAGAATTATTAAAAAATACTTTTTATAAACTTAGAATGGAAAGTAATCTAATGCATCAGATTTCTATCAAATGGCCTAAAAAGGTGTGCCGTTGGTGTCTTTCCTCCTCTACCACAGAGGATGCACATCTCTATTACAGGCTAAATAAGTTTTTTAAGATAATAGTGTTAGAATTAGGTTTTTTTAACTAAAACATGTTCTAGCCTAAGACATGATCACTAAATGTTAATGCGGAAATAATCATTAGATACTAATCCGGTGAAGAGGATGCCATTAGTGTTGTCGGTGAAGTAGTTGAGTGAAGAAGATGAGGGCCGGTGAAGAAGATAGGGCACCGTGATCTTCACGGTGCTAGTCACAGTCTTCTGTAGCCTGGTGCTAGCTTAGTTGATAGGCAATGTAGGGATTGAGCCAAACTCGAGAGGAGAGCATAACCTTACGAGCGCCGCCTCTCCCATTAAAATCTAGCGTCGGCTAACGAGACCACAACCACATTCTTGTTGGACGTTCCCGATCAACGCGCGAAATGGTGGGCTTAGCCCCCAAAGTTTTCGGCTGTCAGTTATGCCGAAATCACAACCAACAAATAGAAGATTATATCTTTTGACCTCTGTATCCACATAACCAAATTACATGCTAAATAAGTAGTCTTATATAACCATTTAATGTGAAATGAATTTTCTTTTGCAAGGAAATTTGGAATGATTTTTTGTTAATAAAACTTAGGTTGAGCTAAACATGAACATCATAAGCTAGTCTAAAACATGATCACACAAAAACAATAATGCGGAAATAAACATTAGATTGATGCACTGACCCGGTGAAAGAGATGAGGCCATTAGTTCTTTGTCGGTGTAGTCGATTTGGTTGGAGTAGAAGCACGAATGCGCGATGAAGAAATCGGGCACCGAGATCCTAATATGTGGATTAAAGATTTTAGCTTCAGCAGGACAACCCCACACACGTAAATATTTTAAGCTCGGTTTCCTCCCAGTCCATAATTCATAAGGTGTCTTAGGTACTGATTTACTGGGAACCCGATTAAGTATATGTGTTGCTGTCTTTAATACTTTCATCCACAAACCAACTGGTAAACTGGAGTAACTTATCATGCTACGCACCATATCCATAAGAGTGTGATTGCGTCTTTCAGCTACTCCATTTTGCTGAGGTTCATCAGGTATTGAATATTGGGCTATTATGCCATTTTTTGAAAGAAACTTAGCAAATAGACCAGGAATTTATCCATAAGGAGCATGTCTCCCATAATATTCTCCTCTACGATCTGATCTCACTACTTTAATTTTTAAATTATGCTGATTTTCTACTTCAGCTTTAAATATTTTAAACTTATCGAGTGATTCAGATCGATCACGAATGAGGAAAATATAACCATAACGGGAGAAATCATCAGTGAAAGTAATAAAGGAGTCATACCCATCAACTGAAGTTATAGGAAAAGGTCCAATATATCAGTGTGGATTAATTCTAAGATTCCTGTACTTCGTGTAGCTCCTTTCTTAATGTGCTTTACATATTTCCCCTTAATACAATCAATGCAATGGTCTGAGTCAGAGAAGTCTAATGGATGGAGTATCTCTTCCTTAATGAGACGTTCCATTCTCCCATTTGAAATGTAGCCTAAACGACAATGCCACAATTTCGATGAAGTCTCATTGCTTATACTTCTCTTTCGCTCATTGGTGACATCGCACACATTCATTGACAAAGGAAATTCAGAGAGAGAAAGCATATAGAGTTTGTCTCGTCGAGTCGCGAGACCAATATTATTTGAATTAAAACTTATAATACATTTATTATCCCCAAAGGTACAAATGTATCCATCATCATCCAAAAGAGAAACAGAAATAAGGTTCCTCCTCATATTGGGAACATAAACAACATTATTTAATTGAAGAGTGAAGCCACTATCTAATACTAATGGTAGTGTGCCAACGGCTTCAACTTCAGCTTCCCTTCCATCAGCAACTCTAAGACTTCGCTCCCCCTTTCTTAGTATCCTCACGGAAAGGAATCCCTGTAATGAATTGAAAACATGCACAGAGGCACCAGAATCAATCCACCAGGTATTAGGGGAAAAATCAGTAAAAAGGGTTTCATCAACAGTAGAAATTATGTCGTTACCCTTCTTGGCAAGCCACTTCATGAAGCCCACACAATCTTTCTGAATGTGCCCGCTGTTCTTACAGAAACGACAAATGGGCCCATCAGAAGTAGAGTTAGATGCAACAGGGGCCTTCTCCTTTTGTTTTGGCTTACTTGACTTAGTCTTAGTGGAGAAATGCAGCTTCTTTTTTAACTTAAAATCCCCTTGAAATTTCCTTTTTGCCATGGCCAATATGAAAAACTTGGTCCTTCCTTTCGGCCTTAAGCCTCTCCTTCTCCTAAACACACATGCCGATCAACTCGCTCATAGTCCACTGTTCCTTCTGAGTATTGTAATTAATTTTGAATGCATTATACTCAGAAGGGAGGGATGTCATAATAAAATGGACTAAGAAACCATCAGAAATGGCCATGTCCATGCCTTTAAGTTTGGCAGCCATATCAGTCATCATCATGATATGCTCACGTACGCTACTAGATCTATCATACTTAGTGGTGAGCATCTTCATGATTAAGGTACTAGCATAAACTTTTGAAGAGCCCTTGAATTGCTCCTCAACTAAGGCCAAGTACTGCTTAGTATTATCGGATTCAGGGATTGCTCCCCTTATCCCTACAGATATGTTGCTCTTCATAATCATTAAGGACATGCGGTTAGATCGCTCCCACTTTTCTGCTGTTAAGTCATAGAGTTTCTTTTTCTCAGTGAAACTCTCATCATCAGCGGAAGTAGCTATGGGAGCGTCCTCTCGTAATGCATAATCCAAGTCCATGACACCAAGAACAATCTGAATCCTTTCCTTCCAAGAGGGAAAGTTTGTCCCTGTTAGCTGCTCAATGCCGTTCAAATAGGCGGCAACATTAGTGTTATTCATGGCTGAATTAAGATAAAATTTAATCAGTAAACATTAGAGAAAAGAAAATTAAATGTCATGCATGAAATTAACCCTACGTTGGTCTGATTAATAACATGCTAATGACAGAAAACATTAAAGTTCAAATTCGCATCACCGTTGAGCAGAAACGAAAAAGAACTAAATTATCTTAAGGGTAACACATGTTCATAAACAACGTTTGTCAGTATATGAACATGATCATAGCATAATCCCAATTTTAAACATTAAACAATAATCTCCAATTAAAATTTTCCGTTGGTTCCATTTTAATTAGAGATAATGCCCATAAATAATCATCATGTGAAAAATAAGTGCTACATTAATTAATTTACTCAGAAATTAAACATCAAAATTAAACAAAATATTAATGCCCAGGAAATAAAAATTAAACAATACTTATAACTGAAATTAAATAAGACTGAATAATCACAAAATTAAGGGCTAAAGCACTAAAATCCGGCCCAAAAACACGGTGGCCCAACCGTGCGCTCAGCCCGTGCGCACGGAAAATCGGCCCACTCGCCTCGGCCCATGCGATGGGCGCGCGTCCCAGCGGATGGCAGCCCAAAACAGGTCACGGCCCAACCGACGCACGGCCGGCCGGCGGCGTCGCCGCGAAGCGAGGCGACGCCCGCGACACGACGCGAGGCGCCACCGCGGGAGGCGGCGGCGACGGAAGATCGGGAACGGACGGCCGCGATGAACCCAGATCCGAACAGAAAAGTGCGATGCGGGCGAGAGAAAAAACCCTAAAACTAATCCCTTCTCCGCCCGAAAGGACCGCACGACGGCCGAGCGAGCTGAAACCGAAGCGCGGCGGCGGCGACGACAAGGAGCTGGCTCGGCAAGAATATGACGGCGCGATAGACGCGACGCTGGCGAGCTAAAGAGCGCGCGGCTCCGGCGAGAAGAGCCACAAGCCCCGGCGTATTCGCGGGCGAAGCCGGTGAAGAAGATGAGGCCATTAGTTCTTTGTCGGTGTAGTCGATTCGGTTGGAGTAGAAGCACAAATGCGCGATGAAGAAATCAGGCACCGAGATCTTTTCGGTGATGGATGCAGTCTTCGTTGGCCTTGCGCTGCAACCAGATCGGATGGACGTTTTTTCGGGAGTAAGCGACTCGTGTTTTTCTCTTGTGTTCACAAGTGCCGGCTTCTCCCTCTTTACTTGTAGCGCTGGCCAACGGGACCGAATCAATTGATTTTGGTAAGCTCCCGATCAGAGCGCATGATTTGTGAAAATTATCCTTGAATTTCGGTCTTTCTATTCTAGTTTTTAGTCTTTTAACAGAAGATTGTAACTAACATTTTTAACTTCAGATGGAACCCGGGGAATCACATTAAGTTGGATTTCCGAACGCTCCCGACGTGCACTCGCTCGTCCAATCAATCGGCTTTGCTTAAACATAGGTGTCGTGGTGTCACGGTCGCCCTTGGTTCGCGCGCGAGCACTGCTCTGCAACTTTTCGCCCGTCAGATCATAGAATTAGGGAAGAATTAGGCAGCTCACGTCGCTCGTGCACAACGAGCGGGGGGATAAGATAATCTAGCTCTCCTTCCCCAGCCCACGCGGACACATCCACTAATCAGCAACAACCAACGAGGCGGATGCAGCAGCCACGTACGTGTTCCTAACCGGCGCCATTTGTGATTTAGGCGGTTGCATGTGGCAGAAGTCAACGGGTACGCGGACACCTGGGTGTTGTACTTGGTGGTAGCAACTTGGCATAAGCATTGATGCCACGCTTAAATATAACGTAAATACGATAGAAAAGCTAACAGCCGTTTAATATTAGACTATATCATCATCAAGTTGCGGATGAGGCGGCACTCATCTCCGTCTCTCTCCAACCTCCTTCACCTCTCTATCTCTTCGATCTCTACACGACCATCAACCTTCATGGCGACGATGACCAGCAAGATGGCAGAGGCCAGCAGGCGACGGGCAACATTACGGAGGCTGTGCAGCTGGGGAAGGAGGACGACTACCGACATGACGAGTACAACATGGTGGGAAGAAGACATCAACGACGAGATCTCATGGATCTAGCCGTATTCCTCATCCCTAGGGACAAGATCTTCTGGATCCGATCGTCTTCTTTGTCACCGGCGACAAGATTTCGCCAGATCCCACGACCCTTGTCTGCCTCCTAATCTGAGTCACAGAACAATCGTTTGTAGGAGACTAGCAAGTGGCGACCTATAGTACGGAGGTGCGCGACGTGTAGAGAAGAGCGGCTATCGGCATGACGGGAAGAGGACGCCAACAATGGGATCCGCCATCCCACGACCCTTACCTACTTCCTCATCTGGGTCATAGAGTCGTACAACGTGACTCTGTCCATGTCGTTTTATGGCTCAACTTCGCTGCCGCGCGCATCATGGGCAACTTCAAGCTCCAGCTTCACTCCTTGAGCAACCAGGGGATGAGGTGGAGATTTTGGCGAGTGGCAAGAGCAGGACGACAGCCACGGGTAAGCATGAAGGGCTTTTTTTTCTCCTTTTGTGTTATTTTTTTATAAAACCTGTTGAAATTTATTGAAACTTCTTAAAAATTTTGGGTTGAAACTTGTTGCAAACTCATCATTTCAAACTTGTTGAAACTTGAGTTTAAAACCTGAAACTCGTTGAAACTTTAACTCGAAATCTTCTAAAAATTTCTAAAAATGCGTGAAACTCACTGGAACATGAAATATTTCAAACATTCTCTTACAACTTGCTAAAACTTGATGAAATTTATTGTTATACCGTTGTAACGATAATATCATACAGTGTTATATAGTCGCACTCTAAATATAATAGCTCGCGGGAGCTGGCTGCTAGGGGATTAGTCCACTTCAAGTGTTCTTTTTAAGGGAAAGCTCTAGGTGTCTTCATATATATATACATATATATGTATATATACACGTATATATGTATATACGTATGTATATATATATATATGTATATGTATATACGTGTGTGTATATATACACATACATACCTATATACATATGTATATGTACGTGTGTGTATATGGGAAGCTGAAATGGGGCACCTTGGTGTCTGGGCAGCATGATTTCAAATGTGTGAATTTAAGCTATATTTGAGTATATTTTTTTTTAAATTTCAGTTTTAGGGTATATGCCCATCTATAACAATTCAAATGAAACACATACCTTTGAAAAAAAATACTCTAATTCCAAGATTTTGAATGAGTTTGGATCACATGCTTTGCTGATTTATATATAAAATCAGCACATACCTACAACCAAACTATCATAAAAAAGAGAAACTCTAGTTTGAATTTTAGTTCAAACTTGCTTGAACTAGTTAGTAAACTGGTTAAATTCAGCATCCTAAAAATTTAAAAAATTTCGCATGAAAATACATAGAGAAAATATCCTTTTTAGATCATGATGCCCTAGATAATTATACTATATATATGTGTATGTATATACGTATATGTACATGTATATATGTATGTACGTATGTATATATATATAAGTATACGTGTGTATATATATGTATACGCGTATATATATACACAAGTGTATATATGTATACATACATACATGCGTATATATACGTGTATACATATGCGTACATACATATAGATATATGTACGTATATATATATATACGTATATATATACCTACCTATACATACATACACATACACATACACATACACATACACATACATATATGCATGTATGTATGTATACATATACTTTCACAGTTTAGAGTTAACAAATTTACCTACTTAATTATTCGCAACTCAAAAGGTCCATTTGGTTCTCAATGTACGATTGACCCAATCTAAGTCGCATTTGAAATATGCATTATCTTGCAATTAGGATTTTACCGCGTGGAGAGCACGCAGAACCAAGAAACATCACCGTACATCGCATAACCCAGACAGAAACATCATTTCGAGAACAATCGTAGGAATCACATAGGTCCTGAGATCTTCCTCGTCATCCTGTGCTAAGAAAAAAAGACCATGTCGACATTTATTCTCCCTGCACCTTGGCTTCTGAAGCCAAATTAACACTCAAATCAAAACTATTAGCATTGTCCATTTTGATTTGGCCCCTTGCCTTCTCCAGGAGTGGAAATATCAGCAAGAGCAAAAACAAAGTCAGCACACCACTCGGCGGCCGGTGGCGGCGCGGGGAGTCAAAGATTGATCGCTCATCATTTATTTATAAACTCCATTGTTAGCCATCGCTGCTGCCGCCCCGCCTGGAGTTGGATCCCCGCGCGTGCCACCAGTCGCTCGCCGCAGCCATGGGCACGCCCAGCGGCGATCAGCCGGCGGGCGCCTCTCCGGACAAGCTCCGGCACGTGGAGTCCATGTCTGAGCTGCCGTCCGGCGCCGGCAAAATCTCTGGGATCAACGCCGTCTTTCTCGGCGAGTCGCTCGCCGCCGAGGAGCACGACCTCGTCTTCCCCAGCCCCGAGTTCTCGGCCAACGCCCTCGTCTCCTCCCCGAAAAAGGTATGGAGTAATCGAGACTAGTAGTACTACTTAAGTGCGCCTTCTTGATTCTTGTCATTGAAGCCAATTCGACTCTTTGAACTATTTAACGGCTTGCTGTGAACTAATGCGCTTGCTTTAGCGCTTGAGAGCTTTCCATTTGGGGGCTTATGCAACTGTGCAATCTCTATCATGTATCGTCCTGATCAAGACTTGTGGGCAAAAGTTAGACAGGGACATAAGTAAGGGCTCGGGATTTGGGAGCTAGGATCCATTCATCCTAGTGCTTCTTTTCTTTCTACGTTTGATGATTGTGATGTGATAAAGTTGTGTTATCTTGGTGCGTTTTTTCATGGTGGACATCAGTACCGGGAGATGTATGAGAGGTCCATCAAAGACCCGGCCAGATTCTGGTCGGAGATCGCCGAGACCTTCTACTGGAAGGAGAAGTGGAACCCCAGCGAGGTCTGCTCTGAGAATCTCGACGTCACCAAGGGGCCTGTCCAGATCACCGTAAGCATCGTCTGATGGGTCTTGATAAAACTTAGAAATTCTTTGTGATGGGTCTAATTGTTGTGAATCATGCGGTGATTCTTGGTGTTGGGCAGTGGTTCAAAGGAGCCAAAACTAACATATGCTACAATGCCGTTGACCGCAACATTGAGGCTGGGAATGGAGACAAGATTGCAATGTACTGGGAGGGCAATGAACCTGATCAGGATGGGAAGCTCACCTATTCCGAGCTCTTGGACAAGGTTTGCCAGGTAAATGCTTGCTCATAAAAAAAATTGTGAATAATAAATGTTCTACCGTTCGTGTCAGCCTGTATCGATAGAGGTTTGAGGAAGGTGCCGGATCTCTAATGTGTTGTTTATGCTTATGCCTTTTGGTAGCTTGCTAATTACTTGAAGAGTGTTGGTGTCGGCAAGGGTGATGCTGTGATTATCTACTTACCAATGTTGCTGGAGCTGCCCATTGCTATGCTTGCTTGTGCCCGCATTGGTGCTGTTCACTCGGTAATGGCCACAACTACGAGCTTTGCTGGTTATCCTGGTAAATCATATTTGTGTTTTTATGACACAATGCATCCCAAAATTGGTTCAGGTTGTGTTTGCTGGCTTCTCTGCGGATTCGCTAGCACAAAGGATCGTTGATTGCAAGCCTAAGCTTGTGATCACTTGCAATGCGGTGAAAAGGGGGGTCAAGCCCATACTTCTCAAAGATATAGTGGATGCAGCTCTAGTTGAAAGCGAGGAGAATGGAGTATCTGTTGGTATGCACTACGATCCGATTTCTGTACCCACATAGACAGTTTTGAGCTGCTGTCGGGTCTTGGGTGGTAACTCTGTCAAACTTATTATTTCTTCCTGATGAATGTCAACCAAGATGTCTTTAGGAGATCATGTAAGCAAGCCTCATATGAAACTAGATGCTTAGATTTAATGCCTTGGGTTAGTTTCTTCATTATGTTTCTATTATATGTAAATTTTTCTCTTAGTAACTCGCTTATGGGAGACTAGTAAGTGTACATGTCAAATCCACAACCCAAGTTACAAAGAAGTTACCAAAGAGACTATAAGAAGAATTAATCAAGTCTTATTTTAAAGGATTTATTTGAAATGCTTACATCTGATAAAAATATGATTTGATGAGACCATTACGGAGGACTTTTTTTTAAGCTGCGAATATTTGGGCCAGATTCATATATTGTCAATGGTGGCTGTCGGGTATCATAGATCAATGGTTACAAGTTACTGGGTTCGACACAAAAAGGGAAGAGTGGAAATCCAAGTCTAGTTTGTGGGTTCAACACAAAAAAGGGAAAATGCAAGTTTAGTTTGTTGTAACATGTGACCTTGTTTATCCAGTTGACAGGAAAATCCTGGGTACACAAAACTGGGGAATAGGGAAAAAACTAACTACTCTTACTTTTTTTATAATAGTAATAGATATTACAATCAAACGAATGTTTAGCCTTTGATGTTATAATTCATTAGTCCGCACATCCTAAAAATGTATCCTGTATTGCTGCATTTGGCAGATAGTTATGCAAACCCCAATATATTCTTATAGTTAAAGCTACTTCTCTTCTGGCATGTGGTTCGTTCAAGGCACATGCAGGAATAATTTAATGCTATCCAATATATAGTTTACTGATGTCGAGTTCTGCTGTGGTGAGTAGGTCTTTGTTTGACATATGAAAACCAGTCAGCAATGGAGAGAGTAGGCACAAAATGGCGAGCAGGAAGGGATGTTTGGTGGCAGGTGCGTGTTTCTCCCTTCACCAGCATCTTGTGAATATTTCCAATGTGCATCCTATATTTTAGGGCAAGCGAGTATCCTCTGAGAACAGCAATGTAATTTTACAATAATCTCTTGGGCAAATATCTTTCAGGATGTTGTGACCAATTTTCCAACCAAGTGCGATGTGGAATGGGTGGATGCAGAGGATCCTTTGTTTCTTTTGTACACGAGTGGCAGCACAGGAAAGCCAAAGGTACTTTTAATTACATTGATTGTCCTGTTATCGAATTACCCAAATATTGATCTCTTATAATGTATGTAGGGTGTGTTGCATACTTCTGGGGGCTATATGGTGTACACTGCAACAACATTTAAGTATGCATTTGATTACAAGACAACAGATATATACTGGTAAAACTCAAGTTTTTATGGTTTTTGAGGGGTATAGACATGTTCCTGGTTTGGGGAACTACTCATAGAAGCTGCTGTTTTCTTATATATTCCATTGTTTTGTTTGCATCAGGTGCACTGCAGACTGTGGCTGGATTACCGGACATAGCTATGTGACATATGGTCCTCTCCTGAATGGAGCCACAGTTCTCGTTTTTGAAGGGGTAAAATTCTAAAAGCTTTTCTAGTTTGTATGTCGTGAAATTATGATATATGATGATAAAAAGCAAATTATGTGGTTCAATAGTTTTTGGGCCTGTCCTCTAATTTCTTTATTTTGATTTGTTTTCTTGTCTGACAACTCATAGCAGTTCACGTACACCAAAGTCTACTTTTATTCTTTGAACAGTGCTTGGCTGCTTGCACTTGTTTTGTTTATTCATTGAAGCATCATTTTGTTTTCTTCTATAACTTTCTCTGTTAGGTGCTTGTTTTCAATTGTCCTATTTCTAAAGTATTCCTTTGAATCATACATGTAGACTCCAAACTACCCTGATTCTGGTCGGTGCTGGGACATTGTGGACAAGTACAAAGTGACAACATTCTATACTGCACCAACACTTATTCGTTCACTCATGCGTGATGGTACTGAGGTATGCATGACAATTCTTTATGCCAGCTCTTTTTTCCCATATAAGATATAGTTTCACTACATTACAGAGTGATGTGATCAGGCCATCAGTTGATGCTGGATGGCATTATTTTACCCCCACTATGTTCAAGTCTGTATTAATCTGGTTGTCTTTAAATCTCTAATAGAGGGAAGGAAATATTAGCCTAACTCACCAAGCTAAATGGTTGCCAATCAACCATTGAAAAGTTTAGTATTTAGTTCTCTGTTTACTAGCCCTCAACCTTTGCCAACTAGCTAGTTATACTGAATATGGATAAAACTGCTTGTTGCAAGTGTGCTGTGGAGCTTATCTGCATCTTTACTTATACATCTGCATTCCACAGCCCAGTGGACCTAGCGTAAATCACCAATGATTCATGCACTACCTATTTGATATGTGATATACTTGACTTGCTAAAAAGCTCTTATTACTTATCCACTGGAAGGATCTCTGATTGTTTCTACTTTATAAAACTAATAGATTAAGTGATAAACACTTCTTCTGCAAGCCCAAACTCTTAACTAGCTAATTCTGTGATATGTTTTTGATGACATTTAAATTCTACTTATTTAATATTTTCCATATGCATATCTGCCATGAATATTTCATCTTACTGATTTTCTGATATACTTTTGCAGTATGTTACACGCTACTCTCGAAAATCTCTCCGAGTCCTGGGAAGTGTTGGCGAGCCAATTAATCCTAGTGCATGGAGGTACGTGGACCATTTCTTAGGTGTTAAAGTACTATACTGCTATGCAGACGACACATATAAGAGGTTGTTCTTGTGCATGCTTTACTTCATTTCAGATGGTTCTACAATGTTGTCGGGGACTCACGATGCCCCATATCAGACACTTGGTGGCAGACTGAAACTGGTGGCTTCATGGTAAACACCTCTTTATAGTACACCTCATGAAATTTCTTTTTCGTCAGACCATAATGTGAATTTGATCCTCAACACTTTGATTTGAACTGCCGTACTTGTTTTCTGTAGATGACTCCTTTACCTGGTGCCTGGCCTCAGAAACCAGGTTCTACAACCTTTCCTTTCTTTGGTGTTCAGGTAAACACAATTTGTCTGTGAAATGTAAAGATATATGACCCCACCATCTCTCTAATTCTGTCATTGCTTTCTATGGTTTACAGCCAGTCATTGTTGATGAGAAAGGGCAGGAGATTGAAGGAGAATGCAGTGGATATCTTTGCATTAAAAAATCATGGCCTGGGGCCTTCCGGACTCTCTATGGAGATCATGACAGATATGAGACCACGTACTTCAAGCCATTTGCTGGCTACTATTTTACTGGTGATGGTTGCAGCCGGTAACTTATTAAAGTCTTCCTCCAATATGATATCGAGATCCAGGTGTATTTTGAGTGACATCATGGTTTACTTTTCCAAACTATTTAGTTAAATATTTTTTGCATGTCAGGGACAAAGACGGTTACTATTGGTTGACTGGAAGAGTAGATGATGTTATCAATGTCAGGTAAACTACCTGTTTGGTTCATATTGTTACTTGTTTTTAGTTCAATATGTGGCAGTTGCAAAATTTTCAAGTTATAACTATCTTGCCCTTATTCCGAATATGTAGTGGACACCGAATTGGCACAGCAGAGGTTGAGTCTGCTTTGGTTTCACATCCACAATGTGCAGAGGCTGCTGTTGTTGGTGTTGAGCATGAGGTATGGTCCACTGCTATTTTTCATCTCTTTCCTTCTCCTTTATTGTCCTGGGTATCCCATCATATATGAAATTCAATCAATAAATAAATTATCTGCTTCAGGTCAAGGGTCAGGGAATATATGCTTTTGTGACTTTGGTGGATGGTGTTCCCTATAGTGAAGAACTTCGTAAAAGCCTCATAATGACGGTCCGCAACCAGGTATTTTCTTAATACTTTTGGATGTTCATTTGCTCTCCATGGTTGGTTGGCCTCTATAGTGCTTCTAGATTTTTACATGCCTTGCATTCTAAAGCAGAGCTAGATTATCAATATGAAGATTCTACCTTGACATCAAATGTATCTCTAAGCTGCTTAAATTTATCTGTTCAGCATTTTAAAAATTGTTTTGGAACAAGTCGTGACAATCCAAGCATAAACTATCATGACTCAGCTTGTAGTTCAGGCAAAGTAGTTAACACTCTTAGATGAACACTCTTCAGGCGAGCAGTGTAAATCCTATGTTGACTAGAACTGAAAAACACATGAAAAGAAACATGGCTATCAAAAAAATGTAGGCGAAAGCAGTTAATCTTAAACCTATTGGAAATACTGTTTCCCATGTTGGCTCCTTCCATGCTGATTGTTTCTGTTTATTCATATGCTTTTCTATTATGCAAACAAAGTTAATCAGAAATCATTTATCTCAATATGATTTAAGATGTCTTATGTGGCAGATTGGGGCGTTTGCAGCTCCTGACAAGATCCACTGGGCACCAGGACTTCCTAAAACCCGGAGTGGCAAGATTATGCGCAGAATTTTGCGCAAAATTGCCTCAAAGCAGCTGGATGAACTTGGTGACACAAGCACTCTTGCTGATCCTGGTGTCGTTGACCAGCTAATTGCCTCAAAGACTGCTAGGTTGTAAAGGAATTAGATGGTGGATGCAGCTTCACTGTTGTTCCCCGTCAAAAATAAGTTTCACCGTTTGCACTATCCATTTCTCTTCCTGCATGATGAGTAGAATGTTCATTTTAGTGACCACCTAGTCTCCTTTTCTTCTGTGCAAATGATCCTGAGGCTAGGGAACTAAAGTTTGAGATGTAATTATGAATTATCTGCTAGTTTGGTGTTCTACTCTTGTAAACTTTTGTATCACATATCGAGATAGCTCCATGAATGTATTGATTGACTCAATAAAAATATCTCAATAAAAATCAACTATTTTGCTTTTATGTATAGAAAAGATAGCCTTTTGTTTTGGGATTTGATTTGAGAGTCACATCTAGGCCTTTTTGTGTTAGTAATGCTACATTATGGCTTATGGGCCTTATGGTATTTAATAAAAAATACAATTGAATTTTGATGTGGAATTTTACATGAAGGTAACCTTTTTTATAACAGCTCTATTCTAGGGCCTTATAGGTGCCTTAATTAAACATCTTTTCCACAGTTCAAAGGGAACCGATCCTCTTGCACGAATTTGCTTCGACCGAATTGAAGGCATTCTTCTAAGCTGAACAGACTATTTCTAGAGCTTTAGAGCTAGTCTCCAGCGTCTAAGCAAAATGGGGAAAAAAATGTTGCAGCTGTTGCTCTTAGTGGCTGTTGCCTTCCTGGAGTACCCGTCCGAATCTGTACTATATTACGTCTGAATCACAGTGTTATCATATACATAAGCATCTTTAACATTTACAGGAGCTCAGGGTGAATATGCACACTGACAAGTGGCAACAACCATTGTTCAGCAGTGCTGGTTGAATAGGTAGCTCATAAGCTGAACAACGTCATGCTCTGACCACACAGGAAAAAATCGGCCTGAACGCTTCCCCATACTCTCACTGTCCAAATTTAGGCCTAAAATCTACACACCAATGTATGTGGCCCTAATCTCCGTCGCCGAAGATCATGGCTTCATGCCCCAACTCCAATGAACTTCAACTGTTTGCAAGAACAACAAAAAGTGCATTGTTAGGCGCCCCAGAACACGAACGTCACTTGCAGTATCCACTGAAATCTGCAGCTAAGAAGTTCCGTGATGTCCAACTTACAATGTTGTTCTTGGGCTCCCTCCAGTAGAAGCCATGGATGAACATAGGCAAGATGTTGCATGCCACTAGCACATATATCATCAGCGCGTGCTTCCCCATCCACTCCATGGGGATGGTAGGCTTTCTGAATCCATAAACGTCCACCTGAAGGATTCTCACGAGTTTTTCACTTGTTCCAAAGTTCAAAGTTGATGATAGATAACAGCATGGCATTAGCATAGGTTTTCGTGGGTCTAAGAGAGCTGACCAGGGTGTAAATTCCAGCGAAAAGGAACCCGGCAACCCCAGCAGTAGCCAAGGTGTAACTTATCGTGTATAGCATCTTGTTCATACGCATTCCTGAAACGAATCATGGAAAACTTTTGGTCAATCTCATGTTCATAGGATTTAGGAACAAGGTACATGAGGCAGATCAGTGTTTAGTAAACCCTTACCGATGAAGTTCATTGAGAATGCCAGTGCTAACATGCTGAAGGAAGGGATTAGCCAATTGATGAGTCTTCCCTTGTGTTTCTGCAGACCAATTTAGCCCAGTGGAAAAAATTCAGAATACATTTCAGTACTACACAAGAAGAAATGCTCGGATCTAGTAACAAATTAACAATTACCAGTATTATACCTCAAAATGTATAATTATATGTCCAAATTGCAGCCCAATCAAGCATGTGACAATCGCCATAACGGAGCTGATAAGCGCAGAAAAAACTGATGGTTAGAACTTACACTTGCAGTCAGTAGGAAGAACTTGCATTGAAAGATAAACTTACTGTCAAAGGTCGAATAGTTAGTTACTGACCTGAGGAGACCTTCAGGATCAAATGGAGCTTGACACCATGATGGAGCATCAGGTGGAAGGGGTCCATTTTCTGGATAATTTATACTGCATTCCTGCAGCGATAAAGAAAAAAATAATGATTGAAAATTGTGAATAAAGGAGCAGGAAACATCAGTGAGAGCTCTTGCATCATATAGTACCTTTGTACGCGCATAAACCGGTCGTCTATAGAGATGATCGATCCCTAAGATTGTACGGTCAACCATCCAAACTGCATTGCAAGCTGGCCCAGTGTGTCCTCTTACTCCACATTTCACCTGAAATATTCAGTGAAACATGAAACTCAACACTTAGTTTTGTGCTGTACACTGAACATTTTAAGCAGGAAAAAAATGCAGTGACACTTACAAAGAATGACTTCTCTGTGGAACCAAGGCCTGATATCTGGTACTCCCAGTCTGGAACGTAGATACCGTATAAAAGAACTGTATATATGGTTGAGAGTAGCAATCCCACAAACCTAGCAGAACAACGAATAACATGTTAGAAATATAAGAACTCAAAAACCATGTAAATTGTTGTTCATGCTACTCCTAGTTACTAGAACAACTGAAAAACTGCAGCAAGTAAAAGAGGATGGTGGAATGGCCAGTAAATATCTCAACACGGTGAATTAGAGCAAAGTACGCTCAATGATCTTGTCACTTTGTCTATTGGCATATGATTTGTTATCGCCAATATGAGTACTCAGAATTCAGTTTAACTAATGGCCATTAATGAGGGTAAAAAAAATCCACAAAGAACGGGGATAACTGTGGTATGAACTCACAATTGGTAGCGGTATCTCCGTAGCAAATCAAGTCCAGAATCGACAGCATCATCCCCCTTGAGCCAAATTTCACACATTGCAGCCAAAAAATATGCTAGCGCAATTCTCTGCAACAAAGAACACATCATATGATAATCTGAAATGACTTGTGTCTTCCGTTTTCATATTAGACCCACGAGGATGTAATATTGATGCAAGATCTATAATTCTATATGGTCTGAAGTTTTTCTTTTCTAAAAAAATAAGAATGTTACATACCTGAAGTATACCCATCAACCGTATTTTTGTAAGATCAACACCAAAAGTGAGGCTATGGACGCCATGAAAAAAACCGCCTGCATAATGTAGCAGCACATAAGCTGAAATTGGATCTCTCGTGGCAGTGTAATATGATTGCTCCCAAAAAAAATTAGAAAAATGAATGCACCATCGTTTAATACCCTGCAGGACAAGACCAAGGCAGAACAGCTTGAGGGCACGAAGTAGAGCCTTCTTAGTGGCCTCCAATTTGTCCGGCACGCTCTGCACAAAGTGGCATAATTAACTTGGAACATGTTCTGTAAGTTAGTGTTTAGCTCGAAAGGACAATCTTGGTGACCTCAGTAGTTTATTATACCTTGTATAGTAGTGTTAGAGAGACCCCAACTATGAAAAGGAAGAATGGCATGACGAAATCAGCAATCGTTATGCCGTCCCAAGGAGAGTGACTCAGTGCTGGGAGAAACGCTCCAGCATCATCAACAATGATCATAAGCTGCAGCAAGAAAAACAGCCATGACCTGTTTCAGTTAGCCAAATATATCTCGTGGACGCTTCTCCTTTCCTTTTTCTTATACAAGAAATCATAGGTGACTCCATCGAGGCATTTTCGCGAGAATTTGTAACTTGTAAGGACAATTACAAGCTAATGGTTTCCAGTGCTTAATAGAATCTGTTCCTTAAACAGCAAGGAAGCATTTTCAGAATATATAACTCCCAACTTATCATATAATAGCTAGTAAGTTTCGAAAAAAAACTTCTCATATAGCTAGGCCGCAAATCCTGGAAAGAAAATGCCAAATTACCAACAGATCCGATGCCACACTTCGATGGTGTATTACATTATTCTATCATCTAATCTGTGTCTAATGCACAACTAACCATCACTCCAATGCTAATTTAAGCCAAACGAGGAATGGGATGCCGATGGCAACATGTCACGTTGCGGTAGGACGGCATCGGATTCGATTGACAGGCCCCAGATTTACCCGCTGCTCTTGCCTCGAAGAGCGACACACGTATTCTGTTTGTCAACGGACGGACTAGCCCAGCAGGCAGCCAGGCAGCAGAGACGTTCTTGGATTCCCGTGCAGGCAGGGAGCCATGGAGACGTTTTTCTCTCCTGGCCGTCGGCCAGAGAAAAGGACACGAGCACCAGAATGTCCCGTTCCTGCCATTTTCTGAAATTTGGAGGTATCGCGGCAATGCATGCACGCGCACCGCAAACAGCTGGACCAACCGGCGCGGCACCTTGTTCGCACCGATTAATAGTTAAAAGGATAGTTAACCGGCTAGCTCTTGCATAAGAATCAGTTCGCTTCTCTCTCTCTTCTTCTTTCACTCTTCCACGTAAGAAAAAATTGATGTACATATGTTAAAAATAAGCTAAGATAATCTTATTGTATATACCCTTAGACATCATCTAGAACGTGGAAATTTTCTCAGGTTCCTGCAAGAATTAAACTCTTTAATTACTTCGTATAAAATTTCCGTGTTTCAAATAAGGCCTTACGTTAAATCCCACCACCTGTATTTTGAAGGTCCTGTTTGGAACAGTAGCGGATCCACATAGGGACAAGGGTGTACAGTTGTACACCCAAAAAATTGATAAAAGATCTAATATTTAATAAGTAAATTAAGTGTTTATAGTTAGAGCCTATTTGTTTCTGCTTTGGATTCTCTAAAAACTGATTCTAGATTATGGTTGCAGAGAAATTGATTCTCCAAAAGCTAGAATCTAAAAACACATATGAAGTGGATTGTGGATTCTAGTATATATGAGTGGGCTGGATTGTGAGAATCGATTCCTAAAATCGGCTATTTGTTTTTTATTTTGCTTTTGGGGTTAGAATCCAGAATCAAAAGCAAAAACAAACATACCTAGTAAATGTGCTCAAAAATACTTAGTTCAACCTCAAAGTCTATTTCAGTCTATCCCACTCTCCCTCTCATAATCTTCCCTACACGGCTCAATCGCTCAAGGTCTAGTCTTCCTCCATTTTTCAAGCTCAACACTCAACTCCCTCTCCATTTCGCATGGCGGTGCAAGCGACAACCCGGCAACGACGGACGAAGACCACTAGGCAGGAGCAAGCTGGCAAGGAGCAAGGCAGCGGACAAGCACCAAGCAGGCACTGGCACTAGCGAACGGGCGGAGGCTACAGGGCAGGTGGCGGTACAAGGAGCAACACAAGGTAGCTCTGACTCCTATGGCCGCAGCGAGCACTGATTCAGGAATGGAGGGTGTGACACCAGCTCCGGCGGAGCAAGGAGCATGACGCGGCGTGTTGCAGGGCAACCCTGTGGGCACAGCGATCGGCGGGTCAGGATGGCAACACCCGGTAGTGTAGGAAGTGGTGCTAAAACAATCAACATCAACTGAGTATTTCATATCGGCAACCACACAGGTGAATTTTATTCTTGATTCTCTAATCAGAAATCCCCAATTCGCAAATTTATCAGCGTTATGTTAATTTGTAATGGTGAATCGTGAGTTTTGAAATATAGCAGGAGAACATTAAAAATAAAGAGGAAGCGTGTAGATTTTAAATCCCCAAACCTCGAATATCTAGTAGATTTTAAATCCCCAATCCTCAAATATCTAAATTATTTCATGCATTGTCTCTAGTAAGAATAATTTGTACTTTGTATTTTTGCTATTTAAGAACCTTTATATTTTACATTGAACAATATTTTTATAACTCTGAACACCCATTCTGAAAATCCTGGTTCCGCCACTGGTTTGGAACACAAGATCTTTCTAGGAAAGAGTTCAATTCCCACATGAATCATGAAAAAATGCTACATATTACGTATGTGTTCTCTTTGCCGAGATAACACCTGTTGGTAAATTAAAATTTGAACCAAATTGGAGGTATCGCAGCAATGCATGCACGTGCACCGCAAACAAATTCCAAACGGGTTCTAAAGGGTTGTTATATGAAACAATTTAATTTCTGCAGAAATCGAGAAAAAAAATCATGAATTCCAAACGGGTTCTAAAGGGTTGTTCGCCGGCCCCTCTTCGCCGAGATAATTCATGTTGATCAAGATTGTATCCCATCGATTCCACAACCTTTCAGGTGATGTCATATGTCTTTCAAGTAATCTCTGACCAGATCCCACTGATCTCTTACAAAGCAATCGAGAGATCACAACCATGGAAAGGAGAAAGCCGAAGCTGAAGCCTTCGCATGGGTGAAAGAAACCGGGACGGGACGGAAACCGTGTGCAGGATCAGTAATACCTGAGCGCTGCAGCTATCAGTGTCCAATTAATCTTTGACTTTGCCATGCTACATGTCCTCCCATCGTCTTGAAAGCTTAAAGTCTCTATCAAATGTTGCGATGTGAAGTGACGACTTATCTAGTTTTCTTTATCTCTTTTTTTTTCAAATCTAACCCTCTCTCGAGATAAATTGTAAATATAGTCTTCCTCACTGTGCTCCCGCGCTCCCCTACCGTGAAAGGCGGCTTCCCGAGCTTGCTGGCCGTGGCAAGCCACCTCTCGGGGCCGGTTTCCGTGGCAGGCCAGCTTCCCCACGCCCGGCCACCTCCCGCGCTCACTTGCCTCCCACGACAGCGCGCTGCTCTCGCGCCTGATCGTCGCGGTAACATGCTCTCCTGGGCTCGCCAGTCAACACCCGTCGTGTGCCGTGCTCCCCCCCCCCCCTCCTGGGGCGTGGGAGCACTATGAAGAGAGCTAGCTTTGCAAATCATCTCGAGAGGGGCTAAATTTGGAAGAAAAATAAGAGGTAAAAGGGACTAGATAAGTTATCACTTCTTACAATGTTTCCTTCCGTGCACACGCTTTTTCTCCACTGTTTCTGAATTTGATCTTGATGCAAGCCAGTGCAGGACATACATAACTGGGAATTCACCATTTTTCTAGCCCCATATGTAATGTTTTTTTAAATTTAGTTTTCTTCTGAACGTAATAGAAAAAATACCCTTATTCTTAACTGCGAAAACACCGACAGATAATACGTGCCACCTACCGAGCTCCTAGAGCTCGACAAGCTACCGAAACTCCTGATGGTAAGAGCTTCCGCAATGCGTCTTGATCAAGATTGTATCCCATCGATCCCACAACCTTTTAGGTGGATATGTTATATGTCTTACAAGTAATCTCTGACCAGCTCCCACTGATCTCTTACAAAGCAATCGAGAGATCACAGCCATGGAAAGGAGAAAGCTAAACCTGAAGCCTTCGCATGGGTGAAAGAAACCGGGACGGGACGGAAACCGCGTGCAGGGTCAGTACCTGAGCGCTGCAGCTATCAGTTTCCAATTAATCTTGACTTTGCCGTGCTACATGTCCTCCCATCGTCTTGAAAGCTTAAAGTCTCCATCAAATTCACCATCTGTCTTTCTTGGCTAGTACAGATCGCTGTTGTGATGTTTCCTTCCGTGCACGCTCTTTTCTCCCCTGTTTCTGAATTTGATCTTGAAAGCCATTGCAGGACATACATAATTGGGAATTCACCACTTTTCTAACTTTACATATAATTTTTTTAAAATCCAATTTCCTTCATAACATAATTATAAAAATAGTTCCATCGAGACGTATCACCTACCACCTACCGAGCTCTCAAAGCTCCCCAGCGGTAGGAGCTTCCGCGGTAAATGATAGAATTATTTTTATAATTATATTTGAAAGAGAGTTAGATTAAAAAAATTGCTAGAAAAGTGACAATTTCCGTAACCGGAGATGTGGAAGAGTATAGTACTACACCGGGCACATGGACATGTGTAAATACGGTTTAGACTTGCCCTTAATGGTTGTCAGTTCAAAATTTATTCAGCGCTATTTTATTGCAGAGCCATGCCTAGGACAGAATTGAATCGTGCACGGCATCTTAGAGCAGTACAATAATAAAGCACAATGTTTACTATATCTCTATATTCTAGATAAGTAATAAATTCAGTTTATATAATAACTGTCTCTAAATATTGTCTCTAGAGAAACACTAAAACATTTAATTTAGGTATTTCAACGCTAACTTCATCTTTGTGTCCATTGGCAAAACACTAACTTCAACACTAGCAGTCACTCGCGCAGGCTCCAACACGAGCTTTTGGCAGGCTATAGCACGTTGTTTCACGTGTGATGCTGGATGCTAAATAAGATCTGGTTCTTTTCTCTCCTCTTTTTTCACTCTTTCACATAAGAAGAATTTGATGTATGCATGCTAATAGTAAGCTGAGGTCAGTGTTACCTAGACACGGATGGGCACAGGAATTGGAATCAGCGGATTAGGGTGTCCGATTCAAGAGATTTGAAAAAATAGGATTCGGGAATTCGACTAATATATATATATATTAATATAATACTAAAAATAAATGAATATATTTATTTCTATCGTAAATAATACTAATAGATACTCAAATAGCCTTTTATCACTGAAATTATAAGGTCTGATACACAAAAGATCTATATTCGGCACAAAAGATCTACCTCTTGCCTTGATATGACGGTCTACTATTAGCCTGTCGTACGTAACAATGAAAAGTAGTAAACAAAACAACGATAGTACTTTTCTCTTTCAAACCCACGTAAGCATTTTTTCCATCCCTAACATCTTCCTCTATGTTTTGTCACACCTTTTCTTTTGTTAAAGTCGTGTTAACTATGGACGGCCACATCACACGTCATGGCCAGGATTGAACTGTTGGTGGCTCCAGGCCACAGGCTTACAAACGCGAACTTGATCCACCGGGCAGAACCAAGAAAAGTAGACCCGCTAATGATAAGATTAATCTTACCCTTATCCATTTTTAATCGAGTGAGTACGTATCTCACGATCATGTTAATTGCCACGGTTTGCATAAGTTGCCATGGAAAATCAGGCAAAGCTATATATAGTGGCTGTTTCACCATTTGAGTATTGAAACCTGCCCCTAGCTATCAGTTAAGGTCGAAAACTTTGCCGAACTTATGGCACATGCATGATCACAGGTCGCGGCGTCGTGGACGCTAGGGCCAGGCTCCTCCTAAGTAACTTGTGAGCACCTCCTACGCTAAAATGTCAAGTTTAAGGTTGTTCGCTCGCACGTACGAATATATCCACCATCCCAATTCTTGTTGAAGACATGCACGTACACAGACCTGCAGCTCGGCTGGCGTTTGGCCGGCGGAGGCCGCATCGGCTTGCCGCGCTTGCAGACCAAGTAAAGCGAAGACAAGCAAAAGCGGTGAATTAAAAATTGGTCCAGGCAAAGCGAAGAGCCGTATCACGGGGAAAGGGTTCCCGTGAAGTCCTGAGGGACGTCTCCGTAGACGTTGGCCATCCGATCAGGGTATCTACCGATCTAGATCAGTAAAAAATCAGATAAATAGTATTTGCTATGTACTTTTGAACAATAAAGACTGCACAGTATTTTTTTTAACCGAACTGAACCGTCCAAATCTGATCGGACGGTCCTTTAAAAACTGTTTAAATTGCAGTCTCTAAAGAACTGCACCAAAGGGGTGCAGGTGGGAGTGGAACCACCACTAAACACAAGCCAGTGACACACGGGTAGCTAGCTGCTAGTGGCAGCTCTACCCTTTTTATTCCCCTCCTTATTTGCTTTTTTATGATGGAGCGATGACTAGACATGTAGCATCAACTGCTAAACTATTCCTGCTTTATTCGGTATTCATTCACCGTCCCTTGGGCACTGTTGGACATCTGGCTGCCTGGGTTGGGTTATTCGGCACGGTGCACCGGCGATGGAGAGGGACGTCGTACGCCGTATAACGAAAGCATCAGCAAAAGTCGCGGCTCGTCTGTCGTCGGTGAAGAGGCCACCTAGCTAGCTTGGTTGCGCCCAGGGATGGGGTGAATATGTGCCTCCCACAGTCCCACTAGCTAGCTACGATTTTTTCTTTCCTTCCACGTGGGGTTTCAGATTCTAAGCTTTTTCGGAGGGTGTTTGCTAGATGATCGGCTGAGGTTTGATTTTGACTTGTTGCCTCGAACTCTAAGTTGATGGACCAAAGTGGTGCCCATAGAAGCTTAGCTCTTCGTCAAGAGTTGTCAATTAACCTGCTGTATGACACCTGGTGTTCTTGATGGAGCCCTAATTAAGAAAGTGTTCAATTCGAATCCCATCGAGAGCATTGTAACTGTACGGTACTAATAAAAAAAGTGAGGGACCGAAGTTGTCGTACCAAAATGGTTTCTTCCCTTCGTGTTTTTTAATCTACCGGCCATTTCGTGAGAAAAACAGCATTGGCTAGCGCACACGTCACGCTCCAATTATACGCAAGTGCATTCATCGTCTTATTGTTAAGATTAGCTTGCACGAGTGAACTAGAACCGACCGTCCCCAGGGACGACGCAAGGCAGGAAATAATAGAACGGGTTTCTTGTGGTTCATGACTCGATCGAGAGCCACGATTTCTGAATTTTTTTTTAAAAAAAGTCACATGTACGTGCACGCGACGCGCTTACCTTACGTCCCCCAGAGGCAGCCAAGTGAGGCTTCTTACGGTGCACGGAGGGCCCTGGGAAGCAGCACCCTGACAAGAACAAGAGGAGGCAGGGGAGGTCGGTCGGTGCTTAACGGCTTATTAATGGTGTGCCTAAAGTATAAACAAAGGATTATCCGTGAAATCGTTGACGTGTGACTTCTATTAGTGTATTAGCCCAATTATTATTGCTAATCGTAGCAGTCCCTACATGATGGTACAGCAAAACGTCCGTGCAGATCTTGCTCAATTAAACCATCAACAGTTATAGAACCAGAGACTCTTCTCGAGTTCTTTTGTTCCTAACAGTGCTGACTACAACCTTATTTAGGAGCTATAGTTTCTAAAGGTATCTCCAATGCTCCAACTATGGTTGTTCTTAGGGGTTAGTTTCGTTGCCCTATTTGTATAGAGGAAGTGCTAAAACTTTATTGTTATTATAGAAAAGAAAGGTCTACATTTGGGTAGGACTAATGATTCACAGATGGGCATGTGATCTAGTGCTAGGGAGCAAGTGTGTTTGTTCCGTCTACTCGGATTCAATCACTAAGATCGATGTGGTGTACGGTATTATTTGTAGTATACACGTGTGTACGTTCAGTGGAAAAATGTATGCCCGTGTTCCGTGAGACCTTAGAACCTCTGCAAAATTGTGGAAAAGCGCATGCCCATGTTCCGTGAGACCATAGAGGTTTTGTAAAATTTTCTAGTATGTATAGTGGATACACGTGTGTAGTGTGAGTGCCCGTATTCCGTGAGACAGTGGGCCTCTTCAAAATTTTCTAGCGCGTGTTATGGACGCACACGCGTATATAGTATGCATCTTTCATTGCTCTAAAAATAATTAAAAAAAAAGGACCGATGATTCCACTAGTACTTGTGAGTTGTGACTTCACGGGATCATCTGTGTTTTGCATTGGCTGGTTGTGCACTTAGCCTCTAGATAGATGCATGGCGATGCGGAGCAGGGATACAAATCTCTCTGAAATTTGGTGAATCTTTAGATTTCGGGCCACCACGAAATTCAAACTACCGGTCGGATAATTTTTTTAAATTGCTACAGTAACCCGAAATTTCGTTTTCCTCGGCGAAATTTCGTTATTTTTGGCCGGTTTTCAAACTTTTAAAGCCGGATTTTGTCCAATAACCCTTAAGATAGTCATCTTCTATGAAAATTTGTTGAGACATTTTAAATTTTTAGCAGAAATACTGTTAGATTTTTATAAAATTGTAAAAGATTTATAATGATCTGAAAAATTTATGGTACTATATTTAGTAGTGTAGTATCATATAGAAAAAATTAAAAAATAATTTAAATTAATTTGTTATCTTTAAAAAATCAAAAAAATAATGAACATAATTGGGACAGTAACCTTGTCAGAATTTTATAAATTTTCTCGAGTGTAATCATGATCTAAAATTTTTATGAGATATTAATAATGTCCTTGGTACCATTCTATAAAATTTTTAAAAGATTTAATTTTTTTGTTTGGTCAATCAAATCAATATAAGCATTGAACTTCATTTGTTATATTATATTTCAAAACTCAAAAAGAGAAAGACATAAATGGTATTGTGCCTTGTAAGAATTTTATAAATTCACTGGGGTATGATCATGATTCAAAATTTTTATGAGATCTTAAGCATTTCCTTATCACCCTTCTGTAAAATTTTCAAAAAATTTAAACCTTTTTGATTGCTAAAGCAAATCTATGTATTGATCATCAGGTTTTTATCGGGACGTAGCACTGTCAGAATTTTTAAAATTATTTAAGCATGGTCATCTTCTAAAAATTTTATATAAACATTAATGTTATATCAAGACCATTCACAAAAAATTTAAAAATTTTATAAAGTGGTTTGAACCATTTTTCATTTTGTTCAAATTTGCTAGTAAGCCTTTTAACATGATAGTAGCACTGTCAGAATTTTTTTTTTAAATTCATGAAGCTTGATCATCATCTGAAAATTTTATGAGAACATTAGTGATGCATCATAACCATGCACAAAAAATTCCAAAATTTTCTAACTTAGTTTGTACCATTTTTCATTCGGATCAAACTTCCCGGTCAGTGTTTTATCAGGACAGTAGCAATATTTGAATTTTTTAAAATTCCTCAAATGTGATAATCATCTGAAATTTTTATGAGAACATCACTGATATGTCAGAAACCTCTAAAAATAATTTAAAAATTTTCTGTCGTTGTTTGACCCACTTTCAGTCAGTGCAAATATACCAAAATTTCGAGAATTTAAAAAATTTGAAAAAAAATTATGCGTTGAAAACAGCTGAAAAACCGCGGTTTTCGCAAAAAAAAACCACTCGAAAACCGTTTTTAGGAACATTCAATTGGTTTGCGGTTTTTCGTTGAAAACCGAACGGTTTTCGTTTTTTTTCAAATTTTTTTATTTCTTAACGATTTTTCGAGCGGGTTTTGCGGTTTTCACTGTTTCGATTTTTACAGTTTTTTCACTGTTTCAGCGTTGGAGATGGTATCACGACAGCCACAAACAGCCGTCCGTACGGGCCTAAAGCTGGCAAGTAATGCGGTTTGATTAGTTTAAAGCGGCAACCCTGCTACCTTTCTGTTTTGTCTCCTTGGACAAATTGACTCTGACTCGGATTCCTCTGTTCCTTTCTTCATTTCGTCTCGTCTCTAGCTACATGACTAGATGATCAAAGTACCTAGTACTTGTTTTTTTGAAGGCAAAGTTACCGTGACTTACAAGTGGAACAAAAGAAAGAAAGGGTGATGGCGTGATGCACAGTTTGCACACAAGAGAAAGCTGGGCACCTGAGAAGAGACAAGGAGAGAAGACAAGCTAACAAGAGGAGATCCAAGAACATGCCAGGGCAGCAGAGGAATCATACGGGGCACACAACGGTGGACAGTTCACGCATCACGAATCATGAATGGTCTGGTTGGTCGAAAGGAACAAGGATGGACAGGGAAAGAGCAGCAGATGCCAACGCTAACATCGCAGCGGATAAAAAAAAACGGAGATTAAATCAAGAAATACTCGGGGATGTTTGTATAATGTACGAACCAGTACGGTGATCCCGCGGAAGACGTCGAGGGAGACCAGCCGCTGCCGGGCGGCGGGCGGCGTCCGCAGGGGTGGGGCCTTGCAGCCGGTGGAGCTGCCGCTGCCGCGCGACCCGCCGAACTCCAGATCGGGCGGGGCGGCCGCGTCGTCGCTCCTGACGAGCTCGTAGCCGCCCATGGCCGCCGCCGTCCTCTGCCTGCAACACCACGCCGACGACGCGCCTCCAGGCAATGCCCCTGCATTCCCGTCCACCATCACCGTGTATGTTGCTAACAACTTAGAAGAAGATGCGGGGAAGAAACTGGAAAGGCAACACGTTGGTTTGCGGCGTTTGCCTTGCCTTACCTTAGGCACTAGTTGGGCACTGTCTTCCTTCCTTGCTTCCCTGGCTTTTCTTGTTTCGGAATATGATTTGGTGTTCAAATGTAACAAACCTCTGATCTCTTGCAATTCCTATCCCTCCTGGTCTCCTAACTCTCCTCCGGCTGTGAAACTCTCTTCTCTCTCTCCCTCTCGCTCTGTTTGTAAAACTTGTTATCTTTTGATGTGGGATGAAATTAATTGGGAATTTGGTTGGACGGATCTGCAGCCGTTGCCAACGCCTTTCGTCTCCTCCCTAACTTGCCACTCGCGCACAGGGCTGCTGCCTATGGATGGTATATATACTGGCCTGCCCCTCTCTGAGTCTCCGTTTCTCTCATTTCGTTTTCTTCTCTTTTCTTTTCCTTTCCTCTAGTAGTACAGCTCATAGTTCAAAATACTGGTAAAATTTCATCTGAAATTTTGAATTTCGGCTGAAAATGAGATTCAAAATCCCAGCCAGATAAAAAAAATCAATTTGCTATAGTATTTTAGAAATCTCAAGGATTTTGATTTTTTTTAACCAGATTTGGGTCAATAACCCTTAATAATGTCATCTTCTATGAAAATTTGTTGAAAACCCGATTTTTTAGATGTTTTACAAAAATAGCAGAAATACTATCATATTAGCATGATAATGCTTTGAAAAAATTATTATACCATATTTAGCAATCTAAAATCATACATAAAAATTTCCAAAAGAATATAACTTCATTTGTTATATTTAAAAATTCAAAAATAGAATGAACATAATTGAGACGGTAATAGTGTCAGAATTTTATAAATTTACTCGAGTGTGATCATGATCCAAAAGTTTAGGAGAGCTTAAGCATTGTCTCAGATCATTTCTCTAAAAATTTCAAAAAATTTAAACCTGCTTTGGTTGCTCAATAAAATCTATAAAAGAAACACATGTAGCACTGTAAGTTTGGAAACCTGTTTTTCCTAATAATTCTCTTACATGGTGTTCTATGAACACTTCGGAATTGCGAGTACCATTGTACAAAACTGAAAAAAAAAATCAACTTTGAGCAATGGTGCAATAATACATCTTCGCAAGCATGATATAAAAGTATGAAAGAAAAAAACTCGTAAGGCAACTTGAAACGATGAAGTAGATGCGAATGCTAACTACATTAGGTCACCTTTGATGTATCCAAGCATTGGGGAGATGTGGATAGGGATGACACTTTTACTTATGGGTTTGGGTACTCACGGGTACCCAATCTAATAAGGGCGAGTACGAATAGCACTTTAGATATATGGGTTTTCAGGTTTAGGTACCCGATAAGATCGTAAAATGAGCGTGGGTGTCAATTTGTATCCATAAGTATCCAATGGATATCCTATGATATATAAACCCCACTTTTATAATATATACATTAAAAAGATGAAACCCTAACTCTTAGTCTCCAATCTCCATTCGTCTACTCACCTACTCCCGAAGGCCCAATTCCTTCCCTTCCCTGCGCTCACCGCAAGGCACCGGCTCCCCCATCTCCTCCCTCTCCATCGCCGCCACCTCTATCGCTCGGCCCCACCGACCTCGGCCTTCCCTTCCCTCACGCTGACCCCCTTTACCCCACCTCGGCCCCCACCAGCTCCCTCCCCTCCGGCTCCCCCTATCTCCCCCTCCCGTCCCACCTCCGGCTGCCTCCCCCTCACCTCATCCCCTCCCCCTCCGGTGGTGTGGCGGCGGGGCGGGCTTTGAGGCGTGGCGACCAAAGCATCGGTGGCAGCTACAGCTACGGCATGCAGCGCGGTGATGGCTACAGTGTGTGGCACGGAGCAGCGTCCTCCCCTTCCATCTTCGGCCAAGTTCGCATGCCCCCTCCGCCTTCCCCTTCCCCCTCCAACTACGTGCCCACCTTTGCCCATGGGTACCTATCGGGTTCGGGCGTGAGTGCAGATCTGTATCCGTGAAGTTTAGTAGGTTCGGGTGGGTGGCATGTGTTCAGGCTTGGGTGGCGGGTCTGAGGCGGTTGTACCTGGAGGTACCTACCCGATTGCCATCCCTAGATGTAGTTCACCAGCAAGATCAAACCTTCACTGAAGCATACATCCTTTCGATCGTCATCTTACAAACTTGATTTATCAGTCAGATGTCCCAAAACATGATAGCATTCGTATGATAGCATTCGTAATTACGATGGCTTGCTAGAGCTTGTATATGTCCCATGTTACTTTCTTGTGTTTAATCCCATTTTACTTTTTGTTTATGGATGAGGCATATTGGCTAACTTAGGCAATGCAATTGTGATACCTATTACAATGCTGCACCGAGATAAGGAGGTTTGGGATGACAAGGCCAATGAATTGGATCCATTGAGTGTGAACATAAATGATACATAACACTTTTCAGAATTTTATAAATTCACTTAAGTGTAATCCAAAATTTTTATGAGAGCTTAAGCATTGCCTCAAAACTCTTCTCTAAAAGTTTAGAAAATTATAAAACTTTTTTAGTTGCTCAATCAAATCTATGTATTGATCATCACGCTAGCGCAGTCACAATTTTTTAAAATTCCTCAGGCTTGATCATCATATGAAAATTTTATGAAAACATTAGTGATTCTTAACAACCATCCAAAAAGCTTTTCAAAATTTTCTAATGTGGTTTGAACCATTTTTCATTCAGTTGAAATTTGCCGATCAATTTTTAGTACATTGTCCTAATTTTTTAAAATTCCTCAGGATTGATCATCATATAAAAATTTTATGAAAACATTATTGATGCTTCATTACCATCCAATTTTTTTCTTCAAATTTTCTAGCGTGGTTTGCACTATTTTTCATTCGGTTGAAATTTGTTGTCAGCTTTTTATCAAGACAATATCACTCTCATAACTTTTTAAAATTACTCAGGCTTGATCATCATCTGAAATTTTTATGGGAATATTAATGATGTGTCAGAACCATTCAAATTTTTTTAACATTGTTTCAACTATTTTTCATTTGGTTTAATTTCACCGAGATTTCGGCAATTTTGGCCGAAATTTCGGTAATTTCGGCCGAATTTTGGTTCCAAAAATCTTGATTTCAATTTTTCTTTTGAATTTTGATCGGAATTCATCCAAGATTTCACTAAAATTTTGAATTTCATCTATCTCCAAGATTTGAACCGAAAACAAAATTTTAAACCTCGGTACAACTCGCTTGCTCTCCGCTTTCTCCCATCATTTGGCTATCTCGCGATCGCTGCTGAACCTCGGCCCTTTCCTGTGATTCTCTTTTAATGCCTTCGGAATTAATGTTGTCATGTCGGCTCGCCTCTTCCATACCGTTCTGTAAAGTCGTATTGCTGCAGCTAAAACTTGAACGCAAGCGGAGCATAAAAATAAACGTGCTATAAGATGAATATGACACTAATGGCAGATTTTTTTTTCTTTAATATTTATTTATATTCTTTTTTTCAAAACTATGCGTCCGAATGAAAAATTTGTAAAAATGTCCTCCGGTCGCCCGTGTATGGGGCACGGGCGATAGCTGCCCCTCCCAACGGCCGTTGCCAACGGCTAATGCTGCGCTGGCGGTGGGCCCCTGTCGCCCAGATATGGCGATCGCCCCATACAGGGGCGACAGGCTTGTATTTAAGCCGGGCAACGCCGCTCGGTCGGCTGTGCAGAGAAAGGAAAGAAAGAGAGGGCAATGAGCGAGGAGAAAAAGAGGGGGAGAAGAAAGGGAGAAGAGGAAGAGAAGAAAAAGAGAAGGGGAGCCGAGAAATTTAGGTAAATTTTTGAATTTTATTGTAGAGTTAGTTTTAGCAATTTTTTGTAGAGGTAAATGTAGGAATTTTTTATAGGTTATGTAGTATTTAAAATTTAATGTAGCATTTAATATTTAGGAATTTGTTGTAGTATTTAGAAATTTTAGGATTATATATTGTTTAGAAATTTAATATACCAGTTAATATTCAGAAATTTAATGTAGTATGTAGTATTTACAAATTTAATTTAGTATTTCAGTATGTGCAAATTTAATGTAGTATTCAGTATGTAGAAATTTAATACAGTAGAAATATTAGACAATATTCCGGAATTTAATTTAGTAGGGTTGTGTATTAGTATTTTTGTTATGCAAATAATGTATTAAGCAATATATATACAATTGTAATGTGGTATGAATTTAATTTAGTAGGGTCGTGTATTACTAATTTTATTATGTAAATAATGTATTAGGCAATATATACAAATATAATGTAGTAGAAATTTAATATTAGGCCGTATAGTAGGCTAGTCGAATCACTTATTTATAGTCGTATTTTGTAGTACGATCAATGTACGTTTGTAGATTGTATTTTAGAGTAATATTTTTCGCTCGGACGTTGCGGCATGTCGGAGAAATTGTATTTCCAAATATTTTATAGAGATGGGGAGATAGCACGAGGCGGATGGGGTGGATCTATCATCATTTTCAAGAGTCGTCTGGGGTATATGTAGACCGGCGATAGGACATCTGAGGGTTTGTTGGAGTGGATGTCTCGGATGTTCGGTTTGGATGCCCGGATTGTTCGGTTCTTGGTCGAGCAAGATTGAGCCGTGCGAAAACCGTTTTTACGGAGAGTTGATTCCTATTAACTCGGCGTCAACATGGAGGAGTTATGTTGGTTTCTTAGTAGGCGGGGTTGGCGCTCATGTTGTTGGTCTGATGCTACCCGGTAGCTCCATCGGTGTCGCAAGTTCGTGATATCGGGGTGGACATTATGGGGAGGGGCGTCAAATGTAGAAGGATGCGAAGGGAAGGCGACGAGAGCCCGAGAGACGAGGAGCACGAGGCTGGCGGTGGCGAAGGTGCAGGGGGACAGAGGAGAGCAGTGGTGGAGGCGCGAGGGTGGCCGGCGAGGGGAGGAGGTGGAGGACATTGTTGACCGATGGAAGAGGAGGACCGTGCGGATGAGGAAGTCCACGATGATGAGCATTCGACGAGGAGGACAACGCTCTGAGGTGCCTATCCACAGTGCGTGGACCAATTCTGATTCGAAGACCTAACAATAAATGAAGGAACATTAATGCATGGGAGTATCGTGAGAGCGAGGTGACGGAGGGCCATATATAAAGACAAGGAGGCTGTGATGGATGCGGTGAAATCTTGGGCAATGTCTCTCTGGCGGCAATTCGGGGTAGTGAAGTCCGGAAGAAGGAGTACGACGTGAAGTGCGTAGTTGATTCGTGCCCATGGCGGTGCATGCATACCGGGAAGTGGAAGGACTACTGGAAATGCTCTATAGTGATTGAGCATAGCTGCGGTGAAAGAAGCGGAGCGGGGACACCATAATCTGTCGTCCACTTGGGTGGCAAATGTGTTTATGGTCGGATCGTGGACAATCCCCATCTGCAGACCTCAATCTATTATCACAGCGAGTGGAGGAGAGGTTTCAATACAAGATTAGCTACGCAAAGGCATGGAGAGCAAAAGGACAGCTCGGAAATACGGTTCGGGGCGTCGAGGCTTCGTGCGAGAATATTCCCACTTGCTCGGGGCAATCGCGCGTCTGAACCCGGTACATCCGTCAACTGCGGAGTTTCTGCGCGTGGTGTGTGCGTCGGTAAGTGGGTATTGCGGCGTGCATTCTTCGCCTGAGCGCATGCATAAATGCGTTAAACCTTGTCGCCGGTCCTTTGCATGGGCGGCACATTCCTCACGAGAAGTACAAGGGCGATTCTAGCTGCGATCGCGGTGGATGCCAACAACCGAGTTCTACGGTTGCATTGGCATTCGTGGAGGAAAACAAGGAGAGTTGGTACTGGTTCCTTGAAAGAGTGAAGCTGGCAGTTGTTCTTGACAGGCCTGATGTTTGTGTCATCTATGACCGACATGCAGGGCTGCTAAGGGCGATCGTGGATATGCAACAAGGGTCCGCCGTCGTGGGAGCAGCAAAGTGGCCAGACCTGAGGAGCAGGTGGTGCATGAGGCACATGGGTGCCAATTTTTTCCGTCAGTTCAGGAAAAAGGAGCTTATAAACATGTTCAAGCGCCTGTGCAAACAGAACCAATGGAGGAAGTTCGACGCGCTTTGGAGGATGTTGGACGAACTAACGAAGAAGCAATCAATGAATCCCAGAGGTACCGCTAGTTCATCAAAGAACCCGATGGTGTACCATGAGCAAGGAGAGGACCCCACAGCCTAGTGTGCTGCTGGCAGGCGATGACCCCTAAACATCGGCGTGGGCGGGTACCGGCATAAAGAGTTTCACCGATTGGATACGACATGAGCCTTTGGAGAAATGGTCCTACGCATGACGAGGCGGCTCGCGTTATGGAATCATGACAACGAACACGGCGGAGATTTACAACTGGTAATGAAAGGCACGGATGCCTTCCACTGGTGGGTATAGTTGAAGGTGCCTTATTAGGGACACAGAGATATTTCATTGAGCGATTCAAAACCTCCACAGCATGTATGTCGGACAATCAACTGTCGTACTCAACTGTTGTGTCTACTTACATGTCCAAGAAAACAAGAAAGCGCAGACACATCGGGTTACAGGAGAGTGGCGTGGAAGAGATACCACGTGCCTCGCGGTGGCCGAGGTCGCAGGGTGCCCACGGAGAGGACTTCCCATCTGTGCATACTCGGCGGTGAGTGCGAGTGCTCGCCATAAACCACGCTTTCTTTGCACTTGCCGTGCTCGCACATCATTGCCGCTGACGGCCGAGGCGCATCAATCACGTCGTCCGTTCATCTCCCGTACTACTACAAGCGAGTGTTCTCAACACGTGGCATCATGAGGTGTACGGATACCGAGTGGATGGATCGTTCACAACACCCCCTCCGGACCATCGATGGGTGCAGGACATCCGAATGTTGAAGTGAAGGTCGGGCGTCGAAGGACAAGGCGCGTCGAACGATATGGGCGAGTCGAGGCGCGTCGCAACACCGGATAATGTAATTTTCCATGTTGTTCCTATCTTGTATTTTTCAATGGACTGGTAAGTTGTAATGTAAGTTGTAATGTTCGATGTAATTTTCGATGTTGTTCGAATCATGTAATTTTCAATGTACCAGTAAGTTGTTGTTCGCATCATGTAATTCTCTGATGTACCAGTTAATAGCTACGAGAATAATGTAATTCTCGGCGTTGTGTGCCTCGTCGAACATGTCTTTCTGTGTTGTATATTTGCAACATGAGATTTTTTTAGCTCTCTCCGTCGGCAGGCCTGTTGTTGACACGACACCGTACCCCCAGGACCTTTACGGAGACGACCTGGTGGACTGGCCCACCATGGGCCACTACTGGGTCCGACGACAGGTATGCTCCCTCATATCTTTTTCCCCACTAACGCACTTGAATAACCTTCGCCATTTCCTATTTCCTTGCAGCGGAGGTACGCGCACCGACAGGTGAGGAGGTCCTACCTCGAGTTCGTTCGGGAGTTCGACCGCCTCCACGACGAGGACGTGCGGTGGGCGCCATACCGCGTCGACATCCACGCCCGAGCACTGACGGGTCTCCGTGCTTTGCACGCGAGATGAGGCCTTCCGCTCACCGTAAGGTTCTCGTCTTTGACTGTATGTCGAGGAGTACTCCCGCCTGCGAGTCTTTGCGGCGATTCGGCTGTTCGATCCTCTCCTTGCCGCCTCGTCACGTTGTCGCGCGTGGCGCTCACAGGTACTTGCCCTGATCCTACTACTCCGCATCTTTGCGGAATGAATGTGGTGTGTACTTACTGTTTTTGCATTGCAGGATGACCTGGATGGGTGCTGCAATGGGCACTCGGTCAGCGCCGTATGCGACCATGGGCGTCGTGCGATGGGACGCCGCACTCGACGAGAGGGTCACCGAGACCCGACCGTACGACCCTGACATGTACGATGAGTACATGGAGTAGTTCGCCCCGCGCACTCGCCTCAGGGTGGGGTATACACCAGCACCGTATGTCGCACGGCAGGCATCGGTAGCGAACACGTACCCTTCACAGATGTCCCAGAGGGACAACGCCTCGGTAAGTGTCGCAATAGAAGCTACATGGGCACGTATTTTTTATGTAAATTACGTAATAATAATCTGACGTTACATGCAGGCTCAGCTCATCGAGGAGGTTGAGGTGGAGGCTGTGTCCATGTTGGCGCGCCTACAGGGGGGCATACAGGTGACCACCGTCGAGTGCCTCGTCACGCTCCCACGCAGCTGCAGGGGGGACAGTGGGCTGAGGAAGCTCCTTCCTCGTCTCGCCCTACCCCACCGGTTCCTCGCTACGCTCCCACGCAGCCTTATCACTTTAAATTGTGCAAATCACGCCTCGGTGCACCTATCGCCTCTAGTTGGGGCGATCGCCCTGATATGGGGCGATCGCCCTAATATGAGGCGATCGCTCCATACCCTGGCGATATCTGCCCTTTATAACATTCGTTCTCACAAGCGGTCTCGCAAAGAATAGAGGAAGAAATAATAGAGGAGGGAGGAAAAAAATTCAGGATCAATCGAAAATACCGAGGCGTGCAAGTGCAAAGGGAAAGGGGAAGGTAAAGGAAGAAGCAAGTGTATGCCCGCGCAATTTAGCGTACCAAGATCTCTTCCTACCTCGTGGAGCTGTAGCACCCATGTGTATGTGCGGAGATCTTTGTAGGCTAGTCCGCTCTTGGGAAATTTCAACTTGGAAGAGGAGGTATTGGAAGTGCCGCAACTACGCCTTCGATCCGCCGGAGAAGAGCCTGAAGGATCGCCGCATGGTAACAATCGTACGGGTTACATAATATTTGTGAATAAAACTTTGTTAATTTACGTTTCATGCAGTCACCTCCGTCCATCGTGTGAATTTGAGCGATGGTTTGATCGGAGATCAACCAGAGGACCAACGGCTTCTTGACCAAGCCAACCGGTAGGACGAGTTCACGCGGCGGCTTCAAGAACAACGCGATGTCGCACGCGACGAGGCATGTAGGAAGGAAGCGGAGGAGAAGGAGGCCGAGAGAGAGAGGAAACGAGAGAGGGCGCGGCGTGCCAGAGAAGCCCCGCCGGAGGCATAGGCGAATGGGAAGTGGCCTCGAAGCACTCAGTAGACATCTGGTGTTAACTTTGGTTTTTCTTGTTCGTGGTACTCCTTTCAGTTTTAAGTCGTAATAAAGAGTGCGGCCTACCCTTCAAGTGTGTGCTCACTGTCCTCAACTAGCCTTACAGAGGGAACCGATTCCATTTTCGGAGGGCTCGGATATGTCCTACTGCTCCAGTTGTCTCAAATGATGTTATTTTTGTCCATCAAGATAGGTTATAGCATTTTAAGTTCATCATATTTGATTTCATCGAGTTTGACCCTCGTTTGCGAAAGATCTGACCATTTTGATGTTTCTGGGTGCATGTTAGGACAACAATAAAATAGTGCGACCTAAAGTGACATCTAAATATTTTTACATAATTGTAACCTATGCAAGCCCAAGAATGCAATAAAAATGGTTCGGCCAAATTTTGAGGTCCTTTAGACATTATTCTAACTACTTGAACAATGAATGCTATAAAAGGTTTAAACTAGCCATCTTTGATTCAAAATGCAATCATATTTAGATATTTTTGCAAAAATGAAGTGCATAAGGTTGTAGTAACTTATTCTATTTATTTCATGATTTATGGATGTGACACAATGTAATTCCTTCACAATCCATAGTTAGAGCCTAGCATTCCAACTCAAATAAAATTATTTTCTGCAAACAACACATAGATTTTTATTTTACAATCTAATTCCTCATTCCAAAATTTAAATTTGTTATGGGGTTCATATTAAAAAGGCATATAGTAATTACAAAAATACTAAAAAAAATTGCTTCGCCTGCAACCCCCTGTCGCCTCTGTCTCGGGCGATCGCCCCTGTCTCGGGCGACATGGGGGGCCCACACCGAACGGCACTAACGGGCTATGACGGCGGAGGGACATCAAATAAATATCATGCAAGATATAGAATAAAGTTAGATACAGCCTTCCTCTTCCCAATGAATATTTTTATTATATCTTCCGTTGGTTTGTGTACTCAAGCTATTTCTCATACAAGAAATAGCTTATATATCTCTCTTCTTTAATCTTCTCTTCACGTAAGTACTGATCCTACATAGCATGTTGAAAAAACTGCTAACGTAGGAGCATTGCGAGTACCCTTATCACCGTCATTACACCACAGAGCTCACCCGTGGATATTCCCTCTGTTCGTCCCGTCACAAAAGAAGTGTTGGTTTTAGACATAATTAGTATAGTGGCCTGTACACTTATGCCTGTATTATACATCATCATTAAAGTATGTTTAAATGACTTAGCAATATATATGTGATTTTGTTTTTTTATGAAATAGATCGTTGCATAAATCTATTTGTTATATTTTAATATTATATGTTATAGGAGAGAATCTACTCACTCCGTTTTCCAATACTTATCACATGTGATTGAAACTTTCTTCTATAAATACTTGCATAGTAAAACAGTAAACGTAGCCTAACATAACATTTTTCATTGTCACCATCTCTTAATTTCATCATTGTAATGCTTGGTCTTTCAGTGGTTCTATTAATGTACATACATTGCTTATATCGGTGTAGCTGAGCGAATAATTATCAATGTATCGCCCTCTTAATCCTTCCATTTTATGGATGTCCACCGAATAAAAGAGTTTGTATGTTTCTTGACGAACCTATCATCTACTTTTGTTACATAATAGTTGGTAACTTATATATACAAATTAAATTTCTTACGTTATTTTATTTTTTTTCCTTCTCAAATTTGCATATTTATGAAATTTTAATTGTAAACAAAACCAAAATTTATATATTTCATTTAGTATGCAATTATAGTAACAATCCTAAATTTTCTTTTATTTTTATTCTTCTGTTATTTTTTGTCGTTACTTTTTATTTAATTTTGAATTTCACTTTTAGGTTTGAATTTGTTTATAAATCTAGCTAATAGTTTTTATCTAATTCTTATTCGGAATTTCAACTATGTTTTAGTTTTAATTTAGAGTTCCTATGAAAATCAAATTGCTAATTTTCTTTTATTTTTTATTACAAATTTATGTAATTTTCATTATTTCTTATTTAATCTCGCATACCAGTTTTATTTAGAATTCGTATACAAATCTGATTGCTAATATTTATTCTGAATTTTAGCTATATACAGATTTTAATTTGGTGTTTGTATCAAATTTAAATGGCTTATGTCCTTTTATTTTTTATTCTAAATTTTTGTTATTTTTTATTGTACTTGGTATGGACTCTTTCATCTAATGTAGGATGTTAATTTTATTTTGCTTTTTATTTAATTTTGAAATTAGTTTTAGGTTAGAATATATTTAAAAATACAACTGTTAATTTTTATTCTAAAATTTAGCTATGTACGGGTTTTAGTTAGAGTTCGTATGAAAATCAAATGGCTAGTTTATTTTTAGTTTTTATTCTGAATTTCTATTGTTTTTAATTGTACTTGGTATATGCTCTTTCTTTTAATCTAAGCTGTTATAATTCGGATCCGCTAGATAGATGGTTAGATATTTTTCTTTAAATAATAATATCCAATGACTACTATAGTTCAACTTAGTTATGATCAACTAGATTAATGATAAGACGTTTTGCTTTTCTATAAGAATTTCTAGCCTTTTTCTCTTTTTTCTTAGAAACTATAAAAGACATGTCATCAGGTTTTAATATATAATATATATTGTTTAAAAAAATACTATTTTGACCACCGATTTGAATTGTAATGTATATGTGGAATACTACAAGAGTTTTTTTTCTGATATAAATCTACCTATATGATTTTGTATGGACTCCGTATATTATATCCCGTAGAGTTCTGCGCCGCTCACGCTATCCACGCCATTTTCAACGATGCATTCGCTTTGCAGCGCACCACGTCTCCCGTTTGCGCCCGCCGTTGAACGGTTCAAATATTTTAATGGCGTCAGTCCTCAGCAACGTTGGTGCGGTGCGGCAATAACGCTCCGCGCGTTGCGCCGCCCCGTGTGATTTTTGCCCGCGCGGGCGCGCGACACGCTTTTTTTTTGCGAAAAAGCGCCCAAAATTTTCCAAATTACAGAATAGTCCTTTTTTGCCGGGAGCCCCTCAAAACTTCTGGATTTTTGCGAAAAGCCGACTGAATTTTTCTGAAATTACAGATTAGCCTATTTTTTTGTGGGAATGACTCTGAAACTTCAGTTTTTTCGCGAAAAGGGTCCGATATTTTCTAAAATTACAGATTAGACCTTTTTTTGCTTAAAGGCCCCCGAAACTTCTTTAATACCCTGAAACTTCAGTTTTTTCTCGAAAAGGGCCCCAAAATTTTCTAAAATACAGATTAGTTTATTTTTTTGCTAGAAGGCCCCCGAGACTTCTTTAATTTGTTTCTTGGCTCCCTATATTTTTTTCGCAAAAAAGAGCCCAAATTTTTGCATGGGACCTTCAGAACTTCCGAAATTTATTTTTAGCACGTAGTTTTTGACAGGAAGCTGCCAGAAACTTTCTAAAATTACATATTAGTCCAATTTTCCCCGGTGAGTCCCCTAAAACTCCGCACAATTTTTACCGCTTGGGGTGTGATTACAACAGTTGAACTAGCTTAGACAATGATTTGAACATCATGCCTCATGGACGAAAAACATCCTTTGTCAAAAAAAAAAGAAAATAAAAGAAAAATGATGCCTCATGGCTGAACTCACTGGACAATTAAACGTCGATTGGTGAAGTTTGCTAGTATACTACAGGCTTGAGGAACTCCACCGGAAGCTAGACAAGTAGACAGCCAACAGAACATTGATTACTTCCTGGTTCCTATGGTGCTTCACCGAGAGTTCCATGTGTGATTTACTGATCTAATGACCCTGAAGGAGGCCTCAGGTTTCGCAAATTGCAGCAATGTCATCATCTCGCCCAGCAAGGCACGAATTGCATGATCGGTCGTGTGTGCTGTGTAAATTGTGCAGTTTTGAGCTCCCCAGCTAGCCAATCATGTGGAGCATATCTGCATATGGCGTGTGGCCTGAAATCCAATGGTCGTCTGTTCTGTTAAGAAACCTCGCTATCGAATAGTCCGGGGTTCCCGAACAGATCTGAATTAGAGAACAGAAAGAGAGAGACATGTGTTTAGGGAGAGCAACAGCGGAATTCTTTTATTGCTAATGATTGCTTGTACATAGAGGGGACCCCTCCTCCTTTTATAGCGCTCACCTAGGGTTTCGACAAAGGGAACAGCATGGGCCTTCAATGGGCCATCAGGTTTCCCAACACTCCCCCTTGGACCCTTTGCCGCGAGATGCATATGCCTCATTAAAACCCCAGAAAAACCTAGTTGGAAAAATACTTGGAGAAAGAGTACATAGCATACGCTTACTATGTTGCACGAATTGCCTCGTTAAAACCTTATGCAAGAAAACTTCATGAAAAACTTGCTAAGGAAAAAGAGTACAATTCTCCCAACTTCAATTGCTAATCTTCGAGATTCATGTTGGGTATTCATAATTCATCTTCGAGATTTATGTGGGAGCATGTGAAATATCTCTCCCTGAAATCTGCACTTCTCTAAATCTCATCATTCCAATTCTTTTTACGCACCTTTCAAAGGTAGATGCTGGGAGTGATTTAGTGAACAAATCTGCAAGATTTTCACATGACTTAGTATGCAATATCTTGATCTCATTCATCTTATGCAATTCATGGGCATAGAAGAACTTGGGGTTGATATGCTTCGTGAGATTGCTCTTCACATAACCCATCTGTGCTTGGGCAACACAAGTCGCATTATCTTCATAAATTATCGTGGGAGTTTGCTCAATGTTCAAGCCACATGACTTACGGATGTGGTGAACCATTCTTGAGCCATGCACATTTACGAGATGCTTCATACAAAGCAATGATTTCCGAGTGGTTTGTCGGCGTCGAGACAAGAGTGCGCTAGAGGCGACTTCCAAGAAATTCTTGTTCCTCCACATAGGAAAACATAGCCAGTTAAGGACTTGCCAGTATGCGGGTCTGATAAATACCCAGCATCGGCATAGCCAACCAAATTCAATTCATTGTTTCTTCTGAAAAACAGACCAAGATCTTTGCTTCCTTGGAGGTAGCGAAAGATGTCCTTGATCCCTTTCCAATGCCTTTTGGTGGGTTACGCCTGCATCTAGAGCTAGCAAATTCACAACGAACGCAATGTCCGGTCTAGTGCTATTCGCAAGGTACATGAGCGCTCAAGCGCACTCGGATATGGGAATTCTGCTCCTGGACTTCCTCCCCTCTTCTCTAGGTGCTGTATGGGTCTTGAGTACGCTTGGAGTGACCTTGAGCCATTGGAGTCTTTGCAGGATATGCTTTTTCAAATCCAAACCTTTCCAACACTTTCTGTATGTAGGTTGATTGATGTACCAAGACTCCTCCTTGGACATGTTCAAGCTGCAAGCCTAAACAAAACTTGGTTTTACCCAAATCCTTCATTTCAAACTCAGACTTCAAGTATGAGCATGCCTTTTCAATTTCTTCATCCGTCCCAATGATGTTCAAGTCATCTACATAGGCGGAGATTATCTGAGAATCCTTTCGGGATCATTGTATAAACACACATGGACAATCTTCGTTGTTTGTGTAGCCTTTCTTGCAGAGAAAGTCACTCAGCGATTGTACCACATTCTTCTGATTGCTTACCCATACGGTGACTTCTCCAATTTCACCTTTCATGCGGGTTTCTATTTGCTCCATCTTGGTTCGGGATAGAGATTCCTTACGGTACTTTCATGTATATCTCGAATCCAAGTTTCCATCTAAATATCTTTGTGACAACATCCATTAGCTTCATTCTCAACTTCAAGTTGATTGCCATTGAGATCAAATATCTAAAGGTAATTCCTCCCATGACCGGAGAATAGGTTTCTTCATAATCAACTCCGGGGCGTTGAGTGAAACCTTGAGCTCTGAGCCTTGCCTTGTACCTTACAACCGTTGTTTTATTTCTCTTAGAACAAAGACCCATTTGTGACCTACGAGGTTTATATGGGGAGGTGTGCGGCATAGAACCAAACAACTCTCTCTTGTTCGGAGAGACTAACTCTGCGATGATTGCCTTTTCCATTCTTCCCAATCTAGCCTTTTCTTGCACTCTGCTAGAGATGCGAGGCTCGGGATCATGATCAATAATCGAGGCAATCTTCTTTGCAAGTATGCATCAACGTTGGTCGTTGCTCTATTGAGGATTCTCTGTTATTACAAAGTTTATGGCCATTTCTTCATGGGGTGCTTCATGCACTTCTACATGCTCTTCTTTGCTATTCCCTATCGCAGAGCAAGTTCCTTTAGCTTTTCATCGCCTATGTGTGCGCATACATTATTTCGTGGCTTCCTTGATGGAAGATTCAAGTGCAGGAATTGTCTTTCTGTTGGCTTCTTTCCAGTGCCAGGTCTCAACTGGCTCCCCTTCTTTCCTTAGGGCATTTTCGTGATTGGTTGTGGTAAGTCCTCTCGCCCAGTTTTCTCCAGACGTCTCTGGATACTTTGGGTTTGAAGAGCCAGATTTCCTGCTCTTTTCTTTGAGGCCTCTGAACAGGTTGAGGGATACCTTCTATTTTCTTTGTTATTTTCACCCTCTCTGGTGCATTCCTTGTGGGTACATGCGACTTAACCACGCCCTTCAGATCACAAAAATGATCAGGCAGTTCATTTGCTAAATTCTGCAAATCAATTATCTTCTGGACTTCTTGATTTGCTTCATTAGTGCGGGGGTCATGTGCGGGGATCCCAGTGGAATGCCATATGATTTCCCGGTATTTTTCATCCAAGGTTGATTTTCTCCCCCTAATGACGGGAAACGATCCTCGTCAAAGATGCAATCGTGAATCGGTGTATGCAAGTCTCGATCATGGGTTCCAAATACGATTATGGATGCACTCTCATAACCAGCGTATATCCCGGACTTGCGGAGAGGGCCCATTGCGATCCGTGAGGGTGGTATAGGTACATATACCATACACCCAAATTTTCTAAGATGGGAGATATTCGGGATGATCCGTGCACAAGTGCATAGGAGAATGGATGTTGTAGGCCGACGGTGCGAAATTGATAAGAGCTGCTGCGTGCGAGGCTGCGTGTCCCCAACAAGTGTTGGGCAAGTTACAACTCTGCAAAAGCGGTGCGGCAATGAACTTAATCCTCTTTATTAGTGCTACGCTAGTCCATTCTGCGTATGGGCGTGCGGTGCAGTGCTCAAGCGCTATCCTGTTCTTTGTGCAATAATCATCAAATACCTTTGAAGTAAATTCTCGGCATTGTCCATTCTAATGGACTTCACGCGATGATCGGGAAAGCATTCTTAATTCTTATGATCTACGAGATCGACTTTGCAAAAGCATGGTTTCTTGTTGACAATAAGCATACATCGACCATCTCGAGGAAGCATCAATGAGCACCATAAAGTATCGAAGCAATACGACAAGGGTGAATCGGTCGCATGCGTCGGCGCCGTCTTTGGGACGCGAGTCAGCGATGGCTGCGGCGGCCGTGCCAAGCGCCGCGAACCGAGGAAGCAGCGCGCATGGCGAGGCTTCAATTTGGCGGCTCGTCTGCGGCTTCGCCGTAAGCCGCGCTCGAGCGATCTTGGTGCGGCGCGCGCCAATGAGGCGGCGGCGGCGGCGTGTCGCGCGCCGCAGTGCGAGACGGCGCGGTGGCCGAGCTTCAAGCGGCGTGCACGCAAACCGAGACACGTGTTTTTTTCTCTGTGATGAGCGGTAAAAAACATGTCTTGTAACCGTGCTAATAGTCTTGACGATCATTGTGTAACCGTGCTACGTGACGAAAGCGGTACAATATCGTAGGATAGATGCATGCATAGAAACGACAAGCGTCTAGATTCAATTGCCAAAATCCTACCTTTCTCACCTTTCAAATCGAACTCGGTGAGAGCTTCGTCGTGATAACGTGTTAAGGAACCTCGCTATCGAATAGTCCGGGGTTCCCGAACAAATCTGAATTGGAGAACAGAAAGAGAGAGACACGTGTTTAGGGAGAGCAACATCGGAATTCTTTTATTGTTAATGATTGCTTGTACATAAGGGGGGACCCCCTCCTCTTTTTATAACGCTCACCTAGGGTTTCGACAAAGGGAACAGTATAGATCTTCAACGGGCCATCAGGTTTCCCAACATGTTCATCATGCGTTCATGCCCCAAAAAATGGGTCTTTTATTAGGCCACAAGTGAAAAAGGATAGGTAATTATTTTGCAAATCGCTGGACACAGTTGAGTTGGGCCTGACTCAAGCCTGTTTGGGGACCAAAGTATATGAGCCGAGTCCTAAGCCTGCACTGGAACTAACCAAAGGCGGATTGGCCAATTCCCTTTTTTTGACAAGGGAGGTGAGAGCGTCCGGAGAATTTCGCCCAAGAGGGCTTTAGCCCAGATAACCAAGGCCACTTTCCAATGCCCAAAGGCCGCGGCACACACGTACAGTCATGCAGTCAAACTCTTTCTAATGGGAAACAATCGACATGAGCACGTAGAGTCGTCAATTTTGAACACTAGTTAAAAATACCCCTAAAAAATTTAGGAGGTAGTGTATCAATCGCCCTTTTAAAATTTCACGTTTAAGCGATAGGAGAAACGAAAACGAGAAATTTTATATGAATTGTAATTTTATATATTTTTTCTTTTTCATCTTCTCTGAGCTTATAGTTTGCCAAAGTTGTCTCCATTTTCATTTCTTGTAAAACAAATTGAATTTAAACTTAAAATTTCAAATGAATGTTTGCTAAATGAAGAGCTTTTGATATATTTTTTTGGATGTGTGTGTCCAAGGGGGGTGGACAAAAATGATTTTCATGTTTTCGCCGAAACTGATGTTTCATTGCGTAAGCCGAAGTGAGAAGAAACGTAGCGAGTGGAATATAAAAAGGTTCATGCTAGCATCGCTTCCAATCGTACGGCTTGGTGCCACATTGCAACGTAAGAACAGTTCATGAAACAAGTAAGATGGACGACGGCAACAAAAGTATGTTTTGATCCAAAAAAAAGGGGCAATTACAAATTTATCAACAAAAATTCACTTAAAAATATAGATATCTCTCTCGTATGAACATGACAAGATATACTAGCACAGAATTTCAAAACAAAACAAACTTATTTTGTTCAACCATCACAACATTTTGAGAATATTTATGTAACAAATGTAGAAGACACTTGCAACAAAATCACAAACTTGTGCAATAAAACATCATACGGTGTAGAGAAAATACATAACAAAGTACTAGAATACCTGCAACAAATCATCTCAATTGTTAAGCATTAAAAAAATAAAAGGCAACATCACAAGAGCACCCTTTCTTGCAGCATCTTTAAGGTGACACAATGCAACAAAACAAATCACTTTTGGCAACAATCAAGTGAATGTGATGCAACAAATTTCTAAATATGAAAACCCACCAAAGAAAGAAGAAGGCAATGGTGACGGCATAGCTTGTAGTAGGAGTAGGAAATGATCGTCTGGAAGCCTCATCACCTACGTGCTCAGATCAAACGGGTGCGAGACCTAAGCACACCACCACCTCCCCTACTTGAGCTCAAGAGGCATCGCTGCTCCGCCGTGGAACTTCGCCACAGAGGAGTGGGCGAATGGTAGCTTGGAGCTCATATGTGGCGGTGACGGCACCACCATCAAAGGTCTCCGGCACCGACGCTATAGCCTCAAGTGATGCCTGGTCCACATGCTCTTGTGGAGCTCTAGAAAATTTACTGCAACACCTCAAATGAACAAGAGCAACATGTATAAAAAGGGGGCGCAACACAGAAGTCCAGGAAAAAAGCAAAATTTCAAAAATTATGTTGCAACAATCAAACAAATAGATGTAACATCTTGGAATACCTATTGCAACCAGTGGCAAAGTCAGGATAAAAATAGAGGGTGGGCTCAAAAAGTTAGGTTAAATTGAGACAAAGATATTAAACAGCTTGTGTTGTATTCTTATCGGTTCGAGTGTTACTATTAGCAGTTTATTATTTGAGAAATACTTGTGCAACATTTGCTTGTCAAAATTTTGGAAATATATAAACAAGTTAACACCAATCAATCAAAAAAACCGGCTATTGTCTCTTCCAACTCACTAACATATTTACAGTTGGTAAAAAAATCATATATAGAAGAGGGGCTCACATTGTCTATTTGTTAGCATGGTCAGTCCACTTAGCCGGTTAGACACTCGCCAACTCACGCTACGCCACCTTCACAATCTGCTCGTCGTTGCCGCAGTGGGTTGTTCGTTGCCATACTCCTGCGCCCTCGTCAGCTCCCCACATTCACTCGATGTCCTTATCGTGCCCTCACAATCGATATATCCTCGCAAAGGAGATGTGTCGAGTCACCTCCCTCTCTCTCTATGGTCTCTGCGTGCATCGAGGGTTTAAGTCCAGTTTTGCAGGCAGCAAGCGAAGTTACTAATTGCAAAATTAGGTGTTCAACAAGCAACATCTCATGAAGCCACATGGTCTAAAAAGTGACTCACTATCCAGCAAAATTTCTTCTTTCTCCATACACACTTGAGTCCTTGTATATTCGCCGCTGCTTTGCAAACAAAATGAGCTTCACTGCTAGAGAGGGTACATAGGATCCGGCGGCTAAATGGTGGGTTCGAGCCCAACCGAGCCCACATGTTGGATACGCCACTAATTGCAACAATGTGAATGATCTAATGCAACATATCGGGGACTAGCCACTTCTCCATCAACCAAAATGGTGAGGGCGCTCGTTTTGCCACAGGGGAGCTAGAGTAGGACATGACCGTCGTCATCTAAGCTTGGTTTGGCCCGATAATGGCGGAGCTTGCAGAGGTGGGTGTAGAGCCCTTCTAGCCCTTATGGAGCTCGCGGAGGCCATACCCGATGACGGCTAAGATCAGCTGATCTCGACAGCGTAGGAGCTCGAGGAGGCTGCATCCAGAGGAAGCATGGAGATTGGAGGCGTAGCACCGATTGGTGGGCTAGTGTGCGACGGCTTGACCAAAGCTTACACTTGAGACATGTGTGGAAGGGAGAGAAATGAGTGGTTGTTAGAGGGTGTGGCTAGATGAGAATAAGAATAGTGGAAGTCTGTGTTGGATGAATTAGTGAATGTGTAGGGTGTTCGCTAGATCAAAAATGAAGGTCGGATGGAAGCGTATGATAAAAAAAGCTAGAATTAGATGTCTTCATCATATCAATTTTCATAGAAAATAGTGTTTTTAACCTAAAAAAGGAATACGGAAAGAAAATAGTTGGTTTGCCCTTGAAGTACGTATAGAGAGAGTAACAACAAGTCGTGTAGGGCAAAGCTGCCTTTGTCTTTCTCCCTCCTCCGCACGTCATTGCATGTGTTAGCTTACTCCTCCCACCTTTTTGCGTTCTGTGTGCAATTGCACTTGCCCTCGCGATCTGGTCGTCAACTTACAATGAAATTAACCTCGTCGATCGTATAATTAATCATGTCAAAGCATTAGTACTTCACTGCTAATCAATAGGACTACTCTAATTATTGCTATTAGACTTGTTTCATAATGTCTGCGACTGCTTATGTACGGCATCTGACCAAGTTTCGATCCATATGGCTAGCGCAGGTGTTTGCTTTCATACGCCTGAAGTGCCTTCAGCATGGACGTCGACCCAGCCATATTTATCTGATCCCTTAATCAAATACGAAAGTGGCAGAAAGGAAAAGAAAGAGAGATGTGTGGTACTGTAGAATACAGCTAGTGCTTGTTTGTTTGTACACCTTGGTTGGTTTGATACCGACGATCAGAAGTCGGTTGGGATGCACTCGGCACTTGTGTTGTATCAATGGATAGTAAGAAGCCAACACGTACCCTTGCCCCGGTTTGTTCTGCTCTCATCTCATCGATACAAATAAGATACCGAAAGAGTGATTAGTTGTTGCAACTCGTAAACAGCAGGCAGGATGCATGCATGCTCAACAAGCTCACTGATGTATTCACATGGTGCTTTCATCAAAGGGACATGTATTCAGGACAACTTCTTGTGGATCCAAAACCGTGCAAGAGCCTACCATTGAAATCGCACCCCTGTATTAATGCTAAAGTTGGACATTGAAAAAGCTTTTGACTCTGTTTCCTGGGAATACTTACTGGTGAAAGTTCAAGCTCCATTAAGTTGGTTTTGGTGTTAATGATAAATCTAATATTGAAACTAACTCTTTTGATAATCATAATATTGATTAGTCTCAAATTGTTAATTAATGACAAATCTTTTTATGAGACTAACTCTTTTGTTGAACTTAAATCTTATTAGTCTCTTTTGGATGAAAAAAATGGAAAACCCAAGGTATACACTCGTATTCATTTTATGATATCTTAATGCATATTTTGGATTCAAGTTAAAGGATGAACTCTACCGTTATGTAGATCTCAAGATGTGCATTAATGTTTTAATTCTATATACATGAATGCACACATTTAGAGGAGTTCATACTTTACCTTGATGCTTCAATAGTATTGATCTAATTCATCTTTCTATATTAAGGATCATTACTTTGAAACAACCCCTTGAGTATATTTAACTTGTGTAGTTGTAGTATACTCATGTCAATATAGGGTAAACTCCAAAGCAATCAAAAAATAAATATGTGCATATTGATTCAAGTTCAATTATTTGTATGCACGCATCTAACAGAGTTTATTCTGTAATTGATGGTCTTAAGAGTATTGATTCGTTTCCACCACTCCATATAAATTGGATCATTACCTTAGATTTCGTCGAATTGAGTATATAAAACTTGTGTAGTTAATATATACTCATGACAATTTAAATACAATTTAAATTGTGTTCGGTTGCCATTCAATCAACAAAGAATAAGTCATGTGTTGATGGTTCACTTTGTTGATCTTAGGGCAATCAAAAGTTCTTGTGTATATGAAGCATTAATTGCATTAGTATACTCAAGACACAATTACTTTTTCAATCAATTATCTTTGGGTTGTGGTCAATCATCAAAGATAAAGATCAAAGGATCTTGGGAGCATCCATTATGTGTTAATAGAGTGCATTGATGATTGAGACAACCATGTGTTTTGGACTAATACTTTCAATGAGTTTAAAATAGGTTAAGTCCAAGGTCGAGATGGATAAATAGGACAAGTACGCCATCATGTATTGATAAGCATCAAGATGAATATCCCGACTTGGAGAGAAGATGATCGGTCATCGTGAAAACTCCAAGTGGTTGCGAGAGGCAAATGTATAACTAGCTAGGGCTAAGGATGTGTTCCTAGTCTTTTACCAGTCTCGGTGTTTGGACGGGAGACTGGGTTGCTAGTATAGGTTGCCGTACTATTAAGAGGGATCGAGTCTTATAGCTTGAGCTTCATCATGTGTTGATGAACTCAATCCGGTTTACTCTAGCTCACTCTCTTGGTTGGTTCTTGCATGAGCTAAGTATTTGCGTGTGTTGTAAATAAGGGAACTTATGCTTGCTTCTTATTGAATCTTGATTTGATTTTTGCATAGAGCTATGGATTTGCATGTGTTGCAAAAAGGGAGATAGCTTATGCAAGTTGGTTTAAGTGGTTGTTTGTATGGAGCTAGATATTTGCATGTGTTGCAAATAGATAGCTCATGCATCAGAGTCTTAGCTTGTGACTTGATCATGTGTTGATCATCACAAAGGTTAAGATAGGTTAATGCTTTGTGTTTACAAAATGAGTTTTTGCAAAATATGGTTTAATTGAATCTTATCTTAGAGCATGTGAATAGGGTTTGAAAATGTGTTTGTAAATTGGTTTGATCATGTGTTGATCATCACATGGCTTAAAGATATATATGATCTTGATTGCTCTTGTTTGCAAGATTTATATTTGCAAATGTGTTTTGCAAAATATTGGTGTTAATGCATTTGATATTGGAATATGTGATTAGAATTTGCAAATGTGTTTTGCAAAATTATTTTGATCATGAGTTGATCATCACATGGCTCAATATTTGATCTTATTGACTCTCTCTAGATTGTAGTCACGCTCTTGATCAAATCTATGTAAGGGATTTCGAGAAATCAGATTTTAGATTTGAATGACTACATTAGAGTCTTTGTTTTTGTGATATTTAAATATATCTATGGTTGCTTAAATCTTGAAAATAGATGGAGATTATAGCCCTCTTGATAAGCTTTCTATAGAGTCAAAGATCACCTAAAAGTTATGACCATTTTAATGGCTGGTAGCACCGCCCCTAGATGGGCGATCCTAGAGGTGGTGTAAAAATACCAGAGAGATGTTTTTAGTTGAAATGGCCAGTGCTACCAGTCCTAGATGGGCGGTAGCACCGGGATACTATAACAACGGCTAGTTTTTGGTGTTTTTAATGCACGAAACTGATCGTTGAGCCTAGGGCCGGTGCTACCGGTCCTAGATGGGCGACAGCACCGGGTTTGTTGCACTTTTTATCCATTTTGCCCTCCAACTGCTAGTTTTCTTTGGTGAGGCTATAAAAGGAGCCTTGGGACTGGCATTTGGGCGTTGTTGACTTTGGAGAAGGTTTGTGGAAGTTGTGTCCATGTGTTGCCCTCTTCCATTTGATTTTTGAGCTAAGAGTGAGTCCTATTTGTATGTGTTGTATTTAGGAGAGGATTGAAAGTCTCTTGTGCATGTGTTGCACTTGAGGGGAGCCTTGTGCATGTGTTGCACTCGGTGATCACCATTGTATGTGTTGTACTTGGTGTAGCTCAAGCTAGAGGGTTTTACTTGTTACTTTTGGTGTTTGTCAACACCTAGACGACGTGTGAAGGCGTCTTGCACGGTGACTTTCTCAAAGAGATTGTGAGAAGACCTGACAAAGTTGTGAAGGTCGGAGCTCACCTACCCGAAAGGGGAAAGAGCTACCACTAGTGGAATCGAGGCGGGTGCTCAATTCGTGGAGCCGGTCCAAAATGGTTTGTGCTTGTCTCAACGTGGATTAGGGGAGACCGGCAAGTCTCTGAACACCACGGTAAAAAATATTGTGTCTCCTTGTGTATGCTTGCAATTCCTTATTTACTTTGTTGCAATTTACATTTCTAGAATTAAATTGCTTGCTTGTCTTTAGGATTGCAATTTACTGTTAGAGACATAATTAGCTAGTGCACTTAGTGAGCCTAGTTGATTTATATTTTAATTGTCAAAACCTTAGTTTATCGCTTCCGCGTTGATTATTGTTTAGGTTTTGACATAGGGATAAATAGAGCATGTATTTAGTGAGAAGAATTTTTAAAGCCGCCTATTCACCCCCCCTCTAGTCGGCATCCTCGATCTTACAACTGGACCTCCTGCAAGCCGGCGGGTTCGGTCCTCGATGGCGATAATGGCTATCAATCTCCTTCGCGATATCTACTTCGTCTGTCCTTCTCAACGGGGTGCCTGGACCTCAAATCAGACACCGTCGTGGATTGAGACAGGGCGACCCCCTGTCGCCCTATCTCTTCTTGCTAGCCATCAACCCTTTGCATTACATCCTCACCAAAGCCACTCAGGACGGCGTCCTATCTCCCTTGAAAGGTTGCGCCTCCTCACCCCGAGTCTACCTCTATGCGGATGATGCAGTAATCTTCCTAAATCTGGTCAAAGAAGAGCTAGAGGCAACCATTGCCATCCTTAGGCTTTTTGGATGAGCCTCCAGCCTCCGAGTCAACATGCAAAAGAGCACTGTAACCGCAATCAAAAGCCACAGCCTAAACCTTCAAAGCATCTTGCAGCCGTTTAATGGACGAATATCGGGTTTCCCTATCAAATACCTAGGCATGCCTCTCACTTTGGATTGATTGCGCCGTGTCAAACTACAGTCCATCCAAGATAAAGAGGTGCGATGACTAGCGGGCTGGCAAGCGTGCCATCTCACGATGGGGGGCACCTCACCTTGGTCAAATCGATGCTAACCTCGCTTCCAATTTACCTAAGGACTGCAATCAAGGCACCCAAAAAAATCATCTCAGATTTTGACAAACTAAGAAGGAAATTCCTATGGGCAGGCAACGGACCACTTCACGACGATAGCGCAAAATCTGCTGGACATCAGTTTGCCGACCCTTCAACATAGGGGGCCTAGGAATTCTCAAACTAGACAGGTTCACCCGAGCACTCCGCCTACACTGGCTATGGCTCAAATGGACGGCTCTGGACAGACCATGGATTGGAATGCTGACATCATGTGACCAAACCGACCATTTGCTCTTCTCCGTGGCCACCAAAATCACCATTGGAAAATGGCCGAACTACATCTTTCTAGACTGACAGATGGCTCCATGGCATAGCGCCTTCACAGCTTGCGCCAGAACTCTTCAAACACTCCAGGCGAAAGACAAGATCAGTTGCAAACGCCCTGTCAAACAACAACTGGATTCGAGATATTCAGCACGACTTAACTGTCCATCTTCTAACCGAATATGTTAAATTATGGTTGGAAATACAGTTGGTGCCACTACGGTCGGAATTTGACGACAAAATAATATGGACGCAAACTCCGAGTGGTACCAACACAGCTTCATCGACATACCACATGCAGTTTGCAGGAAGCACCTCCAAATCCTTCTGTGCCACAATCTGGTCAGCGTGGGGGCGTCATCGCGTTGTAAAGTCTTCCTTTGGCTTGCACACCAAAACCGGCTATGGATGGCACAACGCTTACAACGTAGGGGGTGGTCCAATTAATATTTCTGTCAAATGTGCTGCCAGAATCTGAAAACCGTATATCACCTGTCCGTGAATTGCCCCTAGGTCCGAAGCTTGTGGACATCCGTTTTCCGATAGGTCTGATTGCCATCTCTCCTACCGGATCGGTGGGAAGCAACCACCAACTTGGAACAATGGAACCTGCACTAGGTAAACCGCCAAACGAGATTTTGGAAAGGTGTCAGAACTTTGATTATCCTAACATGTTGGCAATAGTAGAAAGAGCGCAACAACAGAGTTTTTCGAAGCAAATGGAAAGCCAACGAGGATATTTTTCAGTCCATCAAGGATGTGGCCGCAATCTGGATTATTGCGGGAACAACAAACCTAAAAAACTGGTGGAGCAGCATAATTGAGATCCCTCTTTTCTTTATCTGTACCCTCTTTCATGTGGTACAGTCTCTTGCATCTCATACTCTTAATTTTTTTTCTATCTAATATAATCAGAGCTCGTCTGTCTTAAAAAAACAAGCTCAGTGATCCCAATGGAAAACGCTCTTGCTAGTCACGCATAATAGTGTTGGTAATTTCCGTACCCACGTGCTGTTACGGTGCGGTATGTCCTGTTTTGTTCGAGTCACCTTCACCCCCGTTGCTACGCACAACGGAAACGTGCAGTTTGTACACACGTGTAGCGGAGGCGGAAGCTTCCGGTCAGCGTACACACGTTCACGCGCGGCGCGGTAACACGGACGGGTGAGAGAGAGAGGTTCGTTCGGTGGTTCGAGCCCCGTCGGCTACGTCGCGCACGGACACGTGGTGATGATGTGAATAATCGGCTCCTTTCACCCGCGCTGCGGTTACTAGTTACGTTGCGCCCGGTCGAACGAACAGCGCAGCAGCTGATCACCGGGCCCGTGCGCGGCCGGCCGGCCGGTCCAGGGTTGGAAATCTCGGTTTCGCTTTAAATTTCGTCTATGACCGGAGAATAAAATCTCGACGAGATTTAAAAATTTTGAACAAATTTAGAACGAAATAAAAAACAAAAATTCAAATTCGGCTTTTTTCTACCCAGAAAACAGAAATTTCGGCCGGTTTTGCCGAGATTCTCAGCAAAATTGCACCGAACGAAAAATGGATCAAACGACGTCGAACAATTTTGAATTTTTTTGTAGATTTCTGACACATCAGTGATGTTCCCATAAAAATTTCAGATGATTATCAGATCTGAGGAATTTTAAAAAATTCAAACATTGCCACTGTCCTGATAAAACACTGACCGACAGGTTTGAACCGAATGGAAAAAGAAACAAACCACGTTAGAAAATTTTGAATTTTTTTGTGCATGGTGTGATGCATCACTAATGTTCCCATAAAATTTTTAGATAATGATCAAACTTCATGAATTTTTAAAAGTTTGGACAGTGCTACTATGCTGATAAAAGCTTTACCGACAAACTTCAACCAAATGAAAAATGGTACAAACCACGTTAGAAAATTTTGAAATTTTTTGTAGATAGTCCTGATTTATCATCAATGTTTCAATAAAATTTTTATATGATAATCAAGTTTCAAGGAGTTCTAAAAATTCTGATAGTGCTACGTCCTCATAACAATATAATGATCAATACATAGATTTGCTTTAGAAACCAAAAAATATTTAAATTTTTTGCATAAGAGTTATAAGGAAATTATTAATATCTCATAAAATTTTTGAATCATGATCACACTTAGGGATGGCAATAGGGATCCGATCCCCGTTTCCCCGCGGGGAATTCCCCCATTAGGGGACGGGGACGGGGACGGGGGAAATCTCTCCCCGCGGGGGGCTTATCGAGGAAAATATTGCCCCCGTCGGGGATCGCGGGGACGAGGGCGTTCCACCGTTCCCCGTCCCCGATCCCCGTCCCCGTCCCCGTGTTATCACTAATAGGTGGAAGTAAATGATCATTCTCAAAAGAAAAAATATATATGTGAGGTTATTATTAATAAATATGCTAAATATGAATTACTCTAGTGATTCACTCACACTTCAACCACACATGCACCATTACTCTAGCGATTCATTCATGTAGCATGTGATCTTTTATATAGCATTTTCGGGGATTATTCCCCGTCGGGGCCCCGCAAACCCGTCGGGGATTGGGGACGGGGGAGAACTAAGCCCCGTGTACGGGGACGGGGACGGGGCGGGGAAATTTTGCTTATCGGGGATCGGGGATGGGAGGGCGCTCCCCGCGGGGATTTTCCCCGTTGCCATCCCTAATCACACTCCAGTGAATTTATAAAATTCTTACAAGCACAATGTACCATTTATGTTCTTTCTGTTTTTTATTTTTGAAATATAATAAATAAAGTTCAATACATACATAGATTTGACTGAGCAAACAAAAAATTTGAAAATTTTTAAAAAATTTATATAATGGTACTGAGTCAATTATTAAACTCTCATAAAATTTTTGAATTATGATCCCACTCGAGAAAATTTATAAAATTCTTACAATTTTACTGTCCTAATTATGTTCATTATGTTTTTGATTTTTTAAAGATAACAAATGAAGTTAAATTATTTTTAAAATTTTTATATACGATCCTACACTTCTTATAATGGTACCATAAATTTTTCAGATCAAGAGAAAGCACGTACAATTTTATAAAAATCTAATAATGTTTCTGAAGTTTTTAAAAAAATATCTCAAAAATTCGGTTTTTCAAAAAAATTTAATAGAAGACGACTTTCTAAAGTGGTATTGGTCAATTTTCGGTTAAATCCGGTGATCAAACATCACATAAAAAAATGGCGAGATACCGGCCGATAAGGGCGAAATCTCAGTGATAAAACCCAAGATTACTGTAGCAATCCATTTTTTAAAATTCGACTAGCTCACATAATTTTGTCTAACTTGAGATCTTGTAAAATCTGGCCGAGATTTCTAAAGCTGTTCGTACATAGCAAAAGTCTGCGCGCGAAGCGCGAAGTGTGAGGAGCCATGTTCGGGTGCGACCTCGCACGCCACGACACGGCCCAACAGCCCGGAAACGGCCGAAACAGCGGCCCGCGCCGAGCCAACGCCTGATGGCCCTGATCGCAGTCAGACGGAGCGCCACGCCTTTTGACCGGCTTGGCCGCGGTTCGGTGGCGTGCGGAGCCGGCGCGATAGAATTGGGGCGTCGACCTTTCCCTCCCCCAACGCACAGTTCCTAGTCGCTATTTCCAACTCCGGTTTCCCTTCCGCCTTCCCCTCCTTCCTTGCGTGCTTCCTTCCGCCTCCGCCCCGCGCGATATTTTATGCCCCCCCCCCCCCCCTCGCTTCATCCATCGTTCACTGACTTACCGAGCCTCCAAGTAGATACGTACACGGTAGACAGTAGATTGGTACGTTGAGACGAGTACATCGACACGTAATTGAATTACGTGGTCTAATACGCTTTCCAAGTGGTTCGTTCATCGGCATAGACCAGTGGAGGGCATTAATTAAGGGAGCGGCTAAAGACGGTATCGTTGCTGTTGCGGTAATCGTCGACGATGGAGGTGTGCTGTTGCTCCACCTCGTCGTCCGTTCTCGTCGGGGATCGCGTCGCCCGGAGGTTCGTCGCGCCGGCGGCGCGGTACTGGGGCGCGGCGGGGGCCGCGAGGGCGGTAGTGCTGGCGCACCCGCTGCGCCCTGCCGCGAGGACCGCGCACGCGCAGGCCCGCGGCGGGCGCGGCGCGGCGGGGGAGTGATCAGGGCGGTGTTCGAGCGGTTCACGGAGCGGGCCGTCAAGGCGGTCGTGCTGTCGCAGCGGGAGGCGCGGGGGCTCGGGGAGGGCGCCGTGGCCCCGCGCCACCTGCTGCTGGGGCTCGTCGCGGAGGACCGCTCGGCCGGGGCGTTTCTCTCGTCGGGGATCAACATCGAGCGCGCGCGCGAGGCGTGCCGCGGCATCGTCGCCCGGGACGCGGCCGCGGCCGCGTCGCCGTCTGACTCGGGGCTGGATACGGACGTGCCCTTCTCCGGGAGCTGCAAGCGGGTGTTCGAGGTGGCCGTGGAGTTCTCCAAGAACATGGGCTGCAGCTTCATCTCCCCGGAGCACCTCGCCCTCGCGCTCTTCACCCTCGACGATCCCACCACCAACAGCCTCCTCAGGAGGTAGGTAGCTGTCACATCCTCTTCCGATTCTGTCCAGAAACTTACGATTCATTTCTTACCTCAAAATTGTTCATTCCATTCATTGTGATGCCATCTGTTGATTAAATAATCACCTATACAACCAGTCGGTTAATCATATATTGAGATCATCTTGTTAATGCCTGTTCTTTTATATACACAAAGACAATTGCTCCAATTGTTTGTTCTGTAGCTCAAATGGAAAGAGTATTATTTGTCATCTAGTTGTACTATATGATCAAGCTGTTAGCACCCCTAGAAAAGGTCATTGCTAATTTATCACCCATAATAAGTGTACTAATGCTACCCTAAGAAGTTGACTTGGCCCAAGACAAGGTCTCGTGGAAGTAACCGATCATACTGATGGGTTATACCATGATAGGGTGTTTAAAAGATATCTTCTTGTCCTTTTCACCATCTGTGTCATCTATAGTTACTTCGTCCGAGTCGTGGTACAGGATTCGGGTTCGTGGTTCACCATTTTTTTCTTCTAATTTCCATTGGAATACGAATCCCGTATCATAAATCGGTTCGGGTTCGACAAATCCGATTCGCTATTCGTAGGGGTTTACAGCGAATCCGGTAATTATACTGTCATCATCAATAAATGTTGTTTTTTGTTATAGCTTGGGAGCGGATCCGAGTCAACTAGCGTCAGTTGCGCTCACCCGACTCCATGGGGAGCTTGCAAAAGATGGCAGAGATCCCACAGGAGCATCTTCTTTCAAAGTGCCTGAGAAAGCTCCTACTGGAACTGGAAGATCTGCCTTCTCCAAATCCTTGAATAAAAACAAAGGTGAGAAGGTTCTGTTGTATTGAAGCTTATAGTCATGTTCTGGTAATATAGGTTGTGGAACTTCAATGCAAACTTGTCTTGTTTACCATTTCAGATAAGGGTGCGCTAGATCAATTTTGTTTGGATTTGACCACACAAGCTAGTGGAGGGTTTATTGACCCTATTATTGGTCGTGAGGAGGAGATTGAAAGAGTAGTTCAGATAATATGCCGACGGACAAAGAACAATCCTATTCTTTTGGGTGAGGCGGGTGTTGGTAAAACTGCAATTGCTGAAGGGCTGGCTCTTCGCATTGCAAATGGAGATGTCCCCATTTACCTTGTGGTAAGCTTGAATTGCCAGTGATGGATACAAAGTCATGCTTTTGAAAATTCAGCTTGCGCATCAATAATACTCCCATATTTAAACTGTTATGCAGGCAAAGCGTATAATGTCACTGGACGTTGGTCTACTTATTGCTGGTGCAAAAGAGAGGGGTGAATTGGAGTCCAGGGTTACTAGTTTAATCCGTGAAGTCCGGGAAGCAGGTCAGTTTGTAATGCAGTCTGAAATGTTACCAAATATAAAAGCTTCTGCGCTTGGTTGTGAATTAAGAAGATTGCCTTATTTTGACACAGGTGATGTTATTCTGTTCATTGATGAGGTTCACAATCTTATTGGATCTGGAACTGTTGGAAAGGGTAAGGGTGCTGGCCTCGACATTGGCAACTTGCTGAAGCCCCCACTTGCGAGAGGTGAATTGCAGGTATTAGATTCACCCTGCTTCTTACTCAGTGCTGTCATGTAGAAAAGGACATCTATTTTTACCATGTATCCTATCTTATGGGCAATATTTGTTTGCATTTATAGTGCATTGCAGCTACAACTCTTGATGAACACCGGACGCATTTTGAGAAGGATAAGGCTTTGGCACGCCGGTTCCAGCCAGTATTAGTAGATGAGCCTAGTCAGGTAGTGCAGATATATGGAAGTTAGGTAGTAATGGGTACATTTCTTTCTTAATCACCCTTGAAACTTATTGCAGGAAGATGCGGTGAAAATACTACTTGGTCTTCGTGAGAAATACGAAACTTATCATAAATGCAAATTCACTTTAGAAGCCATCGACGCAGCAGTTTATTTGTCAGCAAGATACATCCCTGACAGACAGCTTCCTGATAAGGCTATTGATCTGATTGACGAAGCTGGCAGTAGAGCTCGAATGGAATCATTTAAAAGGAAGAAGGAAGGGCAGTCTTCTATTCTCTTAAAGTCACCAGATGAATACTGGCAAGAGATAAAAGCCGTGCAGACCATGCATGAAGTGGTAATAGGACATTCTCCACTGTTATATTTTAAATATTTTTTGGTCCATCTGGTGATAAATATTTAATGATATTTTAATGCCCTTCATTACACAGGTGTTATCTAACAAGATGAAATATTCTCCAAACGAGAATGATCAAGAGAATGTTAGTGCTAATGTTGAAGCACCGCGTGAGGACAAGGCTGGGTCAACATCTACCTCATCACTCTCAGTTGAAGAGTAAGTTTTCTCGTGTCAACAAGTACTGGCCTGCAGGGTAATTTCCATTCCCTATATATCTGCTCATCAAGGAACATATTGTAAAAATGCAGACCAGTTGTAGTTGGAACAGAGGAAATTGCAAGCGTCGCCTCATTATGGTCGGGTATACCAGTCCAGCAGTTGACCGCTGATGATAGAAAGCTTTTAGTAGGACTAGATGATGAGCTCAGAAAGCGTGTCATTGGTCAAGATGATGCTGTTGTGGCGATATCGCGAGCGGTGAAGAGGTCACGTGTTGGTCTCAATGACCCTGACAGACCTATTGCTACGCTGCTTTTCTGTGGTCCAACAGGAGTTGGTAAAACCGAGCTTACCAAAGCTCTAGCAGCAAGTTATTTTGGATCGGTAAGTTACCCAATCATGTTCCCATCATCCTGTTGTTATTTCAACAATGCTTGGATATGTTTCAAGAATGTGGCTTGATAAGATGTTTACTATTTTTTGAAAAGGAATCTGCTATGCTTCGATTAGACATGAGCGAGTATATGGAGAGGCACACTGTGAGCAAGCTGATAGGCTCTCCTCCAGGGTACGTCGGATACGGTGAAACTGGCACTTTGACGGAAGCAGTCAGGAGAAAACCATTTACTGTAGTATTGCTTGATGAGATAGAGAAAGCTCACCCTGATATTTTCAACATTCTTCTCCAAATTTTTGAAGATGGACATCTTACAGACTCACAGGTACTACATCGGTTGATCGTGATAATATATATGCAACTGCTTTCATTACATGTCCATAAATAAAGTTCAAACAATAGAGCTGTTGGACTAAGTTTGATGAAGTCCTGTCCCTGTAAAGTCATGCTAAAAATTGGTCAGCGCACTTACACTCCTATCGCATTCTGTTTTTGTATGGGTCCTTCGAACATTTATTTGGGACATGATTGCTGAAATTAGACATCAAGGCAACTTACAATCAAGATACTAACATAGACTCGTCCTCGCATAATCTTAGGATGAAATTTAATTAGTTCTTAAACCTGTCTATGTGATGAATGTTTTTTATTTACATTAGAGCTTGGTGTGAATTACAGGGCCGCAGAGTTTCCTTCAAGAATACATTGATTGTCATGACATCAAATGTTGGTTCAACATCAATTTCGAAGGGAAGACGGAGCATAGGTTTCTTGATGGAAGATGACACCGAATCAAGCTCATACATTGCAATGAAGTCCCTAGTAATGGAAGAGCTGAAGTCATTTTTCCGGCCAGAATTACTCAATAGAATCGATGAGATGGTTGTGTTCCGTCCACTGGAGAAGACTCAGGTCTGTTTCTCATTTACACTTTTCTCTGAATTGTTGGACTGATATTCAGTAAATTTAGATACTATATGCTGGTTTACCACAAGATCTGGAAAAGAAAACCTTATCTTGCTATGCAATTTGCCAGTCACTTACAGCTAGATTGAAATAATTTTTTATGCTTATACTGATATACCTACTGTCCTGAACTTAGGACCACATGACACTAAATACCCTCAATTCACATATCTGCAGATGCTAGCAATTCTTGATATCATCCTACAAGAAGTGAAGGGTAGGCTTTTGGCCCTTGGAATAGGCATAGAGGTGTCTGATGCAATGAAGGACCTGATTTGCCAAGAAGGATATGACAAGAGCTACGGTGCGCGGCCGCTGAGGAGAGCCGTCACCCACCTGATTGAGGATGTCATCAGCGAAGCAATTCTTTTTGGTGAGTATAAGCCGGGTGATACGATACTGATGGACACCGATGATGAGGGCAAACCTTACTTGAGCCATCTCAACGAGCAGATCGTCCAATTGTCTGATCCAACACGGACATTCTGAAATTCTGCTTCCCATGTAGTTGGGTAGAGGTCTAATTTTTCATTCTTTCAAGCAACGAGATTATTAATTCTTTTTGGCTAGAAGCGGAATATTTTATTATGTACATAACATTCAGGGAATTTGTCCCGGCATAGTGTTGTTCCAAAAATTTGTATCCAACTGTATATTGTAATTAAAGTGAGCATAACTAAGGTCGAGTGAATTTCGTGCTGTTTCTGTCCTATGTACTGATTTTGGGCAGTGTTGCGATGAACTTTGAAAAAGGCCAGGATAAACTGGTTTGTTGCCTTGGTGATTGTGCCATGCGATGCAAGCCGTTCATTTCACCGCGTGTCAAAGTGTCTGCAACTGGTTTTTTCAAGGGAGTTTACAGTCACATTGTCATGCACTACCGCCAATATGATACCGCTAAGAATTAAGACCAGCCTGATCACATCAGATATCGACGCGGCAGATACTTCAGGCATATCGACACCTCCAGGGTACTTTGGTAATTTACTACGAACAAACATTTTCTTAAAAACTACCAGTTGTTTTACATAGAGCGTTGCTAACCCAACCCCAAAATTTTGCCAATCACACATTCGATTACTCAGCTTTAAATCACATAACAGCGTGATTCAGTTGAAACTTCAACACGAGCATGCAGCTAATTGTTGTTCAAAATTCAATAAGATGCAAACTGATTACGGTCTCGTAATAACTACCAAAACAAAACTACATTCTCGCTGACAATGAAATAGCGGTGCCTAGAAAGCTTACAATCAAAATAGAGATGGAAAAACTTCAGAAAATACAGTACGTAACTCAAAAAGAACCACCAGCAGCAGCAGCACACTAGCGAGTCTTCACTATGCTTTAGCCAAACCAGGGTCCCTAGATATTATGGAAACGAGATCAGACAAAGGAAAACTAGAAACCATAAAGTTTTTGGGCAATTATTCCAAACCTTTTAATTTGATCAAGTATGAGAAGTCTGGGGCCAGGGGGAATCTTCACATCTCTCAGAGCACTAAAGCATCATAAAGATAAAGTAGAATATCAATACATTATACGTGGATAACTAAATTTTTTTCCCCTGCATTCTTTTGAGCTGGTTGGAATACACATGAACCTAGAAATACTTGCCTGTCAGTAAGGAGGGGCAAGGTTTGATCAGTGAGGAGACCCTTCTTAAAGTTCTTCTCATAGTTTTGGAGACCTAGTTTTTGCAACATGCTCCTTGTACGGGAATAGTACATATCATCACTGGGTGGCTTTGAGAACTTCTGCCCAATCTACATATAATAAACCAATAAGGAGAATTAGCACACAATAACAATACCAGGTCAACAATCATATCAGCTAGCTGTATGTTGGATTCAAGATAATCAAATAGTAATTTCACCAATATCAAAATGTACTAATATAAAAAGTTATGTATAAAACTTGAGAAGAAAATTCTGCAGGCAAAGAAGATTCAGCAGAAAGAAGCATTCCTTTTCGACCTGACCATAATGGTTTCGTCATAATACAAGTACTAATGCTCACTAATAAATTGTTCTCGAGAATTCAGTCCAAAATTGGCAATATCACACCCAACTGCCAAGAAACAGCTAAGTAGCTCCTTTCACGGCCAAGGCTTCTTTTCTCTTTTGTTTTCTGGAGACCCAAGGCATGTAGGTGGTTTGCACATGTGGCCACATTTGAGAGATATTTTTCACGATGAAGTTTGTAACAGCAAAAAGAAAAGAAATGGCAGTGCCAAAGCTCCTTGTTACTATAATACTTTAGATGTCCAACATTTCCACGCAAACAATAGACTTTAACCAACAAAATATCAGTATGCATGCTAAAAGCCGTTTTATAATACTCCTATGAAGCACAAGCTATAGCTAGGCAAAATCAGAGAAGAAAGGAAATTAAGCAAAATCTTTAGTAGTTGGTTAATGTCCGCCAAGTTCATAGAAGAAGCTACCATCTCCACATGCAAGACAAAACATTATTAGTTCACACAATAATACTCCCATCCAAACCTCAGTTTATCTTAAGCACACATTACAATAGCGCTTGACCCATCAGATATTACAATCTAGTGATAAGAAGGAATGAGCAGCAAAATGACTCCAAATTGTAATAACCAACAAAGATATCTAAGTTCTTACCATGAAAAAGCCACCTTGAAATACCGCAAAAGCAACACCAGTTGTAATTGCATTTGCAACTGGATTTGGAGTTCCCATTCCACTAACTATGGAGAAGAGAGCACCAGAACCAAAAGCAGCTGCCATGCTATGCAAATACAAACAAGACATTTGTCAAGCATAAAGTAACAAATATCTATTTATTAACTAGAATTAATAGCTCCCACCCAGAAATCTGAAGCTGTGCAATAATCACCATTTTCAGCGGCGAATAACCAAAAGGAATTATTTTTGTATCTTAGCATTGGCAAGATTAAGATGCATATATCAAACACCAAATTGGTGATACAAGTTCCTTGAGGTGTAGTGCCAACCAAAATGAAATTCCGAAGCCTCACCTGCCCTGGATGTCCTCTTGCCCACGTATCCTTCTCATAACACAAGATATGCCTGTGTTTGCGCCAGTCATAACCGCGAAATTCCGGGCTTGCACCAAGGGTCCACCAGCTAAAGCCTATAAGTCAAGTAGTTTCATTACCTTGATGTGTTTAATCAAATATTGAGATTTGGGAGATACCTATGTCGCCTCTATATGGCCAACATTTGCCATGTTATGAAATAGAAAAATGATATAGACATAAGGCTCACAAGGCTCACAAGTCATTAAGTCATAAGTGAAATTGGAAATAAGTTAGCTTCTACTCTATTCTATTTTGGGACTAGTAGCCGAACACATATCATATATGTTCCTACAGTATAAATATTTATTTACTTATTCATCGTATTATAGTTCTGTCGATTCTTGCCTCATTACCTGACTATGCTACTCCTCTCACCTGTATCTGATTCTACCCCAGACTAACCAATCATCGCCTCTACAATGATTTCTATCGAGCAAAACTGCATAAGTGCACTCTTAAGAGTAACATCCGGTCCTCCACAACATCATGCGTAGCAAGAGGCCCCGCTCTATACTAAGTCATTGTAATTGTCAATCACATCTGTGCCAGTATTGCCGTCAAACCTGTATATGAAACTAAAGGGCAGATTGGTTCCTTTTGCAAACAAACACTCGGTAAATCGGTATAGCTTAGATCAATATGTATCCGGATACAATTTTGGCACTACACATAGTCCAATCGTTCATACACATCACTTATCACGAAGAATTCACCAAGTGCAACAGCAAACTCAGGAGAAGATGCGATAGGGTTGGCAACCTGGGCCTGCTTGAAGGATGCCATGGCCTGCTGGTTGGCGTTGGGCGGTGGCTGCGACACGGGGAACGGCGACCCGCCGTCGGCAGTGAGCGTTCCCATGAGCCCCCCGAGCGCTGCGCCCTGCATCGCCCCCACGGCCGTGGTCACCGCCGCCTCGATGTGGGTGGGCTGCTTCGCCATCCACGCACGGAATCCCGCCTCGAGCGCCTTCACACGCCCGCTCCACTCCTCCAGGGGGTTGCCGCCGCGCGCCTGCGCCGCGGCCGACGACGACGAGGCCATCACCACCAAATCCCTCTGCTTCTCGTCTTGTTTCGGGCGTCTTCGGAAACGGCCACGCTTTATCCCCTCGGAATCTTCGCTTAACCCCTAGACATTAGATAGGCAGGCTAAGCTGGCCTGGCTCATATTTCGGGCAGCGGGCCATTACTTCATCTCATGAGGCCCATCCCATTAAAAGGCTTAGCAAATAGACGACTACACGAACACCTGGGCCGCGGCACGATTCGGAGAGGTTTCCATTCCATGGCGTGCCGCTCGCTGCGGGCGGCGCTGCGGAGGAGGACGGGGTGGTGGGAAGCGCCGTTGTTTGCGGCGGAGCAGCGCGCGACGCTGGTGAACGTGAAGCTGAAGTGGGTGAAGGACCGGGCGCTCGACGGGGCGGTGTTGCGCGAGCGCCACCTCCGCGCCGCCCACCACCTGCTCGACCTCGTGTCCTCCCGACGCGACCATCGCGTCTCGCGCCGCGATCTCCTCGACGACAGGTCCGTCCACAGGCTGTTCGGCTCCGCGGACGCGGCTCTCGCGTTCGTCGGCAGGTACCGCACGCTGTTCGCGCTGTCCCGCGGCGGCGTCGTGTCCCTCACGGACTCGGCGCTCGACCTCCGGCGGCGGGAGATGGACTGCCTGGACGCCTCCGAGCCCGACCTCGTCGCCCGCCTCCGCCGCCTCCTCATGCTCACCTTGCCGCGCTCGCTCCCGCTCCACACCGTCGACCTCCTCCGCTGGGATCTCGGCCTGCCCCTCGACTACCGCGCCTCCATCCTCCGCCGCTACCCCGACCACTTCGCCCTCGCGCAGCCCGAGGGAGACGAACGCATCTGGCTCCGTCTCCTCTCCTGGGACGATCGTCTGACCGTCTCCGAGCTCGAGAAGAGCGCCGCCGCCGGCGACACCACCTGCCTGCCCTTTCCGGTGAGCTTTACGAGGGGGTTTGGCCTCAGAAGCAAGTGCATGACCTGGCTGAGGGAGTGGCAGGCGCTGCCGTACACCAGCCCGTACGCCGACGCCTCGGGCCTCGACCGCCGCACAGATGTGTCAGAGAAGCGGAATGTGGGGGTGTTCCATGAGCTGCTGCACCTCACTGTGGCGAAGAGGACAGAACGCCACAACGTGAGCAACATGAGGAAGCTGCTAGGCATGCCACAGAAGTTCACCAAGGTGTTCGAGCGCCACCCAGGCATTTTTTACCTCTCCAGGGTGCTTGGTACGCAGACAGTTGTGCTCAGGGAAGCTTACGATGGTGGAAGCCAGCTGCTCGAGAAGCATGCACATCCACTTGTTGCTATCAGGGAGGAGTATGCCACCATGATAAGGGCTGCCTTGCCACCAAGGGGGAGTAGAGAAAGCCGTGACTCTTGTAGCGAACTAGATGAGGAAAGTGAAGGAGGAGGAGAATTTGAGCTCATTGAATGAATGCATTGTACGTTCAATCGATATTGAGTGCACCAAAATAAAACAAAACTAGTGATTTACACAATGGATGATTAGCTCCCTGAGGACAATTGGCAACCTCATGCAATGGATCCCTGCAACTGCAATAGTTCAGCAGGTATGTGCACTGGTTGCATCGTCATGGACTTACATTCTCATACTGTTAGCAAAGTCTATGTCCACAATTATATGCTCACCATAAAACAACTGTGATGTGTTTAGCCTTAACATGCTACATTGGCTTATTGTTTATTGGCTTCTGCAGTTTGCTATTCAGCTTTCACTGTTGTACTCCATTGTTGGCAGTTGTGGACTAGGAAAATTAGATTTGGGTATGACTCACTCAACATAACTAGTTCAACTGACAACATCATTTTGCATGCTGATATAAAGTGGCCTACTCATTATCTTTTTTTTGTTTGTATGTTACATTGCTACCTCACATCTAATTTTTGTGTTGGCATAAGTTATGTACTCTACATTGGAACAACATTTCAATTGACAGAACTTGCTTGAAAATTTCACTATTTGCCTTTCACGATTTCTCTTTCTTGACATTCAAAGACCTTGTTTGCACCAAATCATAAGCATGTCATGTAAACATTCCATGCAGATCATTTATACAAAGTAGAAGGGAGCACTTACACTTGTTGCTATTTGCTACCTGCGTGCAGCGTTTTGATGGAGAGAGGATTTGGGATGACCAGGCTTTGTGCACATTAGACATGCAATGTTATGAAGCATGCTTGCTGCATGTCTGCATGGGCCATGAGAGCATCAGGCTTCATCCAGTCTGTGTTGCTGGGAGTCTGGGACCCCTGTGCTCGAGCCGAGTGGCCTCCTCGTCTAACACAGCTGCACAGGTTACACTGCCAGAGGGATGCCAGGGCATGCAAATACAGTTGGAGAACGTGGGCGGGATTTGCTCGCTTTCTCACCAGCGGCAAGCTGGGGCAACAGTGCCTGTGGCCCCAGTGGTTGGTCTGCCTCTAATCTTTCGTAAACTTAGCGTGGTATTGCTTTTAGAGCACACATATTCCATATGTGTATATTAGCACATTTATAATTTCGTTTCATGGGTTTGGTGATACACCAAGAAGGCGAGGAAACATCCTTGTAGTTCTTATTCTGATACCATCTTCCTTCCTGCATGTTTCATGGAAACTGGCATCCCAAGCAGCTTTGGAACATACATGTATAATATTCCTACTTCTCATCCTAACGGTTGCCATGCTTTGGTTGCAACTTGCAATGAAGCTTATTATCATCTATTGTCTGTTTGTCTTGTTTACACCTTACAGTAAAATGTGCATACAAATTGATCTATTATTAAACCAGCACTTTCATTAAACTTATCTCTCTTGCTTCGAGTTTTGACTGTTTATGGTATGTCTAATTAGAGCTAGCATACACATCTCTATATGTTATATACCCATGTCATGCATGATTGGAAAACTTACTGAGCCTAGTTCCTAATACAAAAACTTATTGAGTCTACTATGCTATGTGGGTTGTCGGTAAAGCGTGTGAAAATTTTAAAGCAAGGTTATTAAAGCGATAAGGCGAGGCGAAATGACTCACCACCTTTTTACCGCCAAAGCACTTAAGGTGCGCAGCGAGGTGACGCCATACACACATCCTAACCTAGTATAGCAGCAAATTAAATCAACAATTTTATAGGCTATGCATACCTTGATATTGCTGGTCCTTTAGCCCATGTAGCACACATCCTCCCAATTTATCTTCTCCCATGTAGCACCTATCCTCCTTGCAAGTTCCAAGTTCCAACATGTAGCTTGTTACAAAAAACATTATAATAATTCATATTCCAATTAATTAAGTAAATATTGTGATAACCCGGAGGGGTTATCAGGGTTAAATAAAATCATTAACCAACTAATCAAGCAATAAAAGCAATTAGGCAAGATAATTAAAATGTAAGGATTTGAGAGTTGCCGTCAGTCCCGCAGGTGAGGGTGTCGCTCATCGATATACCTGATCCATCCGGGGGCGGGTACCGTTAGTAAAAATAGTGAGGAATGACCAATATGCCCTTATAGCCAATGTGGACCAGTAAAAGCCAAGGGTAAAAGGGGGTAAATACCAACAGTAAAAATGGCATATAGGTAGCCAACCGAGTGCATAGCAAGCAGCCAACCCATTCTCAGTTCACAGCCAGCTCATTTCACTCCCATTGCTCTCACACAAACCAAGACAGCCAAAGCCAGCCTCCCCATTTCCATCCAAGAACACAGCAAGCCTCCAACCGAAGCAAGCAAGCAAAACAGCCAGAAGAAGGCAACTTCCAGAAGAGGAGGTGAAGGACACCCAAAAGAAGGAGGAGGCAACCAGAAGAAGGAGGAGAGCCACCATCTGCAACTTCTTCCTCCCATCATCAACCTCAACACCATCAGTGCATAGCATCCCAACCGAACAGGTGCACATCTACAGTTGTACTAGTAGTAGTAACAGTACTAGGTAGTATGCACAAGTGATAGATCGAGTCAGAATACAGTCAATGGGGTAAGGTAACCGGTAGATCGGGTCAGACCCTCGCGGTCTCAGTAGTCGGGGATAGCCTTAAGGGCAGTGAAGGGCGTCCTAGCTTCACCTCGCACTCCCCCGGCGTGTACGTAAAGCTAGTGTCGTCTCCTTCCTTCCATGTGCTAGAGCCACCCTCGTGAATCATCATAGACCCTCCCATTTTAAGCAAAAGCAATAAATGAACCAAAACAAAAAGGAGTAAGCAAAAATCAGCAAGAATAAAATGGGTAGAAACCCTAGATGGTATCCAGTAGAGTTAGCCTCGGGTAGGAAGGAGAGCAAGAGAGCAGGGGGGAAGGAAGCCAGCCGGCCGAAGTAGAGGAGAGGCGCAAAGGAGTTCGGCCAGGGCCAGGCTGGTGCCAAATCCACGAAGCTGGGGAGAGCAGGGAGTTGGCTGGATAGAGCAGGAGATGGAGAGGAGTAGCGGGTAGAGGAGGGAGGAGAAGTAGAGGCCGCCGGGTGGAGGAGTCGTAGGAAGTCGGCCGGTCTGGAGCAGGCACCGAGCAGGACGAGAAGAAGAAGGGAGTGGTCGGCCGTGAGGGAGAGCAGGGAAGCGTAAGAGGCAGTCAGGCCAAGTAGGAGAATGGAGGAGCTAGCGCCGAGCAAGAGGAAGGGCGGCGGAGGAGCCACAGGGAGCTCGGCAGGGTAGAGAAGTAGCTGGCGGGGAGGAGGCGCAGAGGAGTTGGCCGCAGGAAGCTCCACCAGAGGAGAGGCGAAACCGAGAGGAGCAGAGAAGGAGTCGAGCCAGAGGTTGTTGGCCAAAGGAGTAGCGAAGGTAGAAAAGAAAAAGGGAGGAGAGCAAAAGAGAGAGGCAGGGAAAGAAAGGAGGAAAGAAAAGAAAGAAAAAGGAAGAGAAGAAAAAGGAAAGAAAATGGGAGAGAAGAAAAGAGAAAAAGAGAGGGGAATAGAAAAATTAGATCTGTGCCGCGAACTGCGTTGATTTTGTTAATCAAATCGCGGATCGCTTAAAAATCGAAAGACTATGCAGAACGCGACTAAATAAATAAGAGGCGTATTAAGAATCGCAAATATGTAAAAATATTAAAATGATGACCCTAATATTTACCTAGATAAAATATGGCACCAAATTAAAAATGCAAAAAATCAAATTGCTGAAATTGAAATGCACTACATTAAAATGTGCTAGAATCATAATCTACAACAGTTAGGGAAATGGTTGGACGCCAGAAAAACTCGTTCACATTAATTGCCTAAAATTTATGCTTTATAATCTCAGGACCAGACATGAACCTCAGTCAGCTAAATCCAGAATTCGGGCGAGGTCGTACCTTTCAATTTTATACCAGGCAAGATTCATTGATCATCTTTAATTAAATGCTTTTCAATGCTTTTGTATAGCTAAACATATCATCACTGCATTAAAAACCTTATTTTGCAACTTGAAATATTGAATCGGATTTGGATGGGGATGTTGTGAATGAGGTGATGAAATGGTGATTTGGTGAATGGAATGGTTGAATGATGTTAGTTGTCCACGAATGGAGTCGTGGATAATATATTAGAAATAATTATGGTGGGTAGAGGATGCAGGAGAAGATGGCGTGGTGATGCTCATGTCTGTGGGCCCTCTACATAGGCTATAATATAAGGTCAAACACCTACACTCGGGCAATGAGCCGTATTTTCAGTATCAACCATAGCGAGATAAATCGCTGCCAGAAAAGGTTGTCCTAAGAAGGTGTTATGATCTCCACATTGGGTAATAGTAGTTACTAGAGCAAAAGTCTAGGTATACCGGAAGGCCCAGATGAGACGGCTGGTTGAAGTGGATATATATATATATAAGCCACAGGTGGAGTTACTCCGATTGGATATTGGAGTACAACTGTATTTGCGAGTGGTGGAATGGCCTAGGATAGGGTTCCCTCTCGAATACAGGGTTGGAGATCTAATGTCGGATTAGTGATAAACGTTTTAGACCTCACAGGATGGGGCTGTTATGGGTAAAGTGGTACGAACCTGCGCAGGGTCAAAATCTTGAACTCAAGCCTGTCTCTTGGATTGGAGGCTACGGAAGCTAAGTCTGTCTCATATACAAGTGCTAGTAGCTGGTTTTGAAATTAAAATATCCAACCCTTAAAGAAAACCAAAAACCTAATTTCGGTAAAAATGGATTTGGAGGGAAGGTAAGCTTTGGCTAGATCAGAGAGGAAATTAATCACTTCATTTGTTACTAATACTTACTAAGTACCCTGTACTCACTCTTGTTTAAATCCCCCTTTGCTTAGAAGGTGAGTCTGATGGATCCATACATGAGGCTTGGGGTGAGGACTTCCCGCAGGACTAGTATCATGACCTTCCGGAAGACTTTCATGAAGGCTACTACTACTACGACTACTACCACCAGGAGGGTTAGGGGATATTATACGACTTATCAGCAATTTGGGAGATCTACAGGGTAACTAGATAGATGTACTATATTTTCGTTGTACTCAGATCAGATGTATATTTATGTAATGGACATGTAGCACTGCGTGGCCTTGAATTGAATATATTTTCATTCAGTCTCTAATTATTGTTTTGTTGTAACACTCTGGACACTGCATAGCAACTGATAAAGCATCGGTCTCTCGATGTTTTGTTAGCTACTGTGCCAAGATCCATGTAATTATCCCTGTGAAATGACAGTGCTACTGTTGTGCACCTGGGTTAATTATGCGGTCGTCACAAATATGGATTATTGACAATTGACATACTTGACTGATAATCTCTCCTCTCTTCTCTTCTCCCAAGCAACAAACTACATGAAAATGGGACAACAATGAAGTGAAGAACTGAGAATTAAATATACAAATATAATTACATGAACAATGAGCGACAACCAACATAAATCCACAAAAATAACATAAGTCCACACTCCACAAGCTTAGAGTTTAATGCCTAATGGTATAACATAAGTTAACAAAATAACACTAGTCTACGACAGTACAACTACTGCCACTTCTACTACTAGTCTACTATACTGCTACTTCTACCACTAGTCTTCTATACTACTACTACTTCTGCTATCACCACTAGTCCACTGCTACTACAGTACTACCAGTAGTCTACTGCTACAACAAAGTCTCCCACTGACAGTGACTACTATCGCCTCTGAGCCTCTCCTCCCCCATCACCTCTTCCCCACCACTGCCGCCGTCGCCACTCTGCCTTACCCCACCAACGCCCTTCCTCTCCCAGCCCCCCCCCCACCCCCATCATGCCCTGCGGCGTTGCCGCCTGCCTCTTCCTCTCCCCCATCTCCTTCCCCCTTTCCTCCCCCATAGCCCTTCCCTTCCCATCTTCCCCTTTCTGGCTTCCCCTTCTGTCGACATGACAAGAACAGACACAACAGAGTATAGGTGAGGGTGGGGATAAGAAGAGAGGGGGAGGTGAGGGGATACCTTGGCGCCGGAGCAGATGGGGATGGGGCGGCCGGTCACGGCGTGGAGGCGGGTGGCGGCGCTATGGTGCCCTCTCTCTAGATCTAGCTCGAAGGCTCTCTCTGTCACAGATCGTCGGGATGAAGAAGATGCACAGGGCGAAGTCGGCGCTCGAGGTACCGCTTCAGCGACTTTCATAAGTGACAACGGACGGCGATGATCAGACGTGCAAGGGAAGGAAGAGCCATCGTGAGGTGGGGATTACTAATAGTAACTACGAAAATCACTATAGCAAGTAATTGTCAGGAGAAGGATGTAATTTGGAGTTGAGGCTGGTAAAAAGGGAATGTGTTGTCAAGTAAAAGTGAAAGGGGAAGAGTGTGAGTATAAGAGGGGCGTTGTAATCTCTGGACATAAATGAAAAAGAATGACTTGTTGAACACGAAGCTTTTTTTCCATTTTCTCATTCCTGTTCTCCCTTTTCTATCTGCGATTCTTCTAGCTAGAGACGCTCGCTTGATCTCACGTCTCTGAGTTGATCTGAGGCAAGGGGACGTGACATATGGTATCAGATTTGGGTTTCGATCAGGCCTAGAGCTGTAAAATCCCAGAAGAAGGTTGGAGAACCAGATTCGATTTCAAATCTGTTGATCTCTGTGATTCCGGGATATCTGGTTGGTTCGGCTGCAGATCGTCGCAACGGCGCCCCCAAACCCTTCGATTCAGACCCTGTTCGTCCTCGATGCTATGGGAGAGACATCAGGGCGAATGGATGAGAAACTAGATGCAATCAATGAGAGTCTGCAGTTGCTGTTCTCCCGTGTGGGCACGATTGATACAACGCAGCAACAACTCTTGGCACGGACGGACTTAACGGCGAAGGCGGTGGAGCAACAGCTGCTTTCTAAACAAGTGGAGGTAACCGGGCAGGCGGTGGCGCGTATTCACGCCGATCGGTTGCTGGAAGCGCAGCGTGTTGGGAGAGTTCCGGTTTGGGTCAAGGTAAAGCCCTTTTTACCCCAACGGCACCAGATTCTCGGATGAGAGTTGCAGAGGACACCCCTCAATCTTCTTTCAATGTGCACACTAACTATTCGAAGGGGGGAACACAGGATAGTAGTGGAACATACTCAAAAACAACTCGGGATTTGGGTGGTTTTCTGAAGGACCCGTTGCCGAAACTGTCTTTTCCCAGATTTGATGAGGAGAACCCTCGAATTTGGAAAGATAAATGCATCGATTATTTCCACATTTTCAATATTCCAGCAGCGCTTTGGGTGATGACGGCAACGATGCATATGGAGGGGAATGCCGCGAGATGGCTACAAGTGTATAAAGTGAAGCATGAGCTGGGAAATTGGGAACAATTTATCTATGATGTGGAACAGAAATTTGGAGCATTTGATCGCCGGTGATTGTTAAGTGAGTTATTGGAAGTGCGACAATCGGGCACAGTGGAGGAGTATAAAACACAGTTTGAGGAATTAATGTTTGACATTTCTATGCATAATCCATATTATGATGAAGAGCTATTTGTGTCTCATTTTGTGAATGGGTTGAAACCCGGATTAAGGGATAAGGTTCAAGCACAGATTCCCAATTCTGTCGATCAGGCTATTCTTTTGGCTCGAGTACAACAGAATATATATAACCGGGGCAAAGCATGGAAAACCAGAGTCACAAGTAACACCAAAAATGACAATGTCCCAAGTGGTGTGAAAATGGGGTCAGGGGAATTATGGCGAGCAAGGCAATTAAGGGATTATCGACGAACTCATGGTTTGTGTTATCAATGTGGAGAAAAATATGATCCAGGACATCAGTTACATTGCAAGAAGAAGCTTCCATTGCAAGTACAAGCAATGACAGTAGAAGCTTCCATTGCAAGTACAAGCAATTACAGTCAGATATGCAACGTAAAGCTATGACACGGCTTATGGGGCTTCTCATTTCTGTTCTCCCTTTTTCTATCTAGATTCTTCTAGCTAGAGACGCTCGCTTGATCTCACGTCTCTGAGTTGATCCGAGGCAAGGGGACGTGACACTCTCGGTCTCTCCACTTTCCAGGTAAGTATCTATTTTACCCTCTAAATTTTTATCCTAGTCCCCAACTCCCTCTGGATGTAGCAGCCACATCAGCCTCCCCCGACACCATAAACCACTTCAGTGACGCTAAGGCGACGTCTTGCCACTATGGTGGACGCCATAAGCATCTCCGGCAAGGCGAGCCCGTGGCGGAGGCCCCTGCGACCGCCTTACCGTTTAAGCGTTGCTTAAGCGACGCTTTAACAACCATGATTTAAAGTCCTTCCGACTTGAACGCTTGCACTAGCTTGGTGGCTAAGCAGTGATAAATGGTACAAAAGATTAGCTAGCAAGCAATGGATTTTTCTGGCAACCAGTCACTTCAACAGTTTGGTCACAAAAAAAGCTGAAGATTTGTTTGTGAGATTACAGTATTTACTTTCTTTACAGCATTAGATTCGGAATATTTTCTTCTTACAGACTACAGTACTGCAATTCCATGGAACTGTAAGAGTGGAAAACAATTTTTTATATCACCGTGAGATAAGAAAACAAAAAATTATTTGTAGGAATCTATTGGGGCCTATGATTATTATTTCGCAGAATTATCCGGTGTAACTTAACACTACTGTGGTTGGTATACTTAAAACTTGTTGCTGATTGATAGTTCACCTTTCAATGCTGAACTGCTGATTGTGAAATGAAGTTTGTTTTATTTGTCTCATTTTTTCCTTATAAGTTATATGGAAAATATGCTGGCCCTATGCGAGATCTGGATACTATGTTTGATGCACTGGACATGAGACAGATAGTGCAGTTATATGAACTATAAATAGAAGTGTCACCGACTTTGATGTTACGGCTCTGTAATATGGAAATGTTCAAACCAAATAATATCCAGTGAATGTTAATTCCCCATCATCTCATTTAGTCTCTCTCTCTCTCTCTCTTTTGGAAAAATATTACACTTGGTAAAATCTGAAAGTAGATTTTTGTCTTGTCACCACTTTGTCGTCCAATCTTGTATAGCGGAGTTTTGGTTTGTACATTTGCATACTAACTCTCGTGTTATAACATCAACGTCCCTCAGTCTTTGACACTTCAGTTCATCTGCTAAAAGATCCATAAGGAGATGGTACTAACATTTTTTAGGTAATATTCATTTGCTTCATTGATCAACGGTACTCTCTTTTACAGCTTGCAGGATGATAGACCATCGGAGAACTGAGATGATACTGGTATCAAAAGTTCCAATAGACAAACTGCTAGGTACATCTAACACCACAATTACCACCTCACTGTAATTTTCAGTTTATGCTGAATCAACAAGAATTAAGATGCAAGGCATTCTAGTTCATTTTTTTCTTCAATCTGCATGAAGCATGATATAAGTTTTTAATATCAACTGCTTACATTAACTCTTTACCTTAAGCATCTCCTGTACTTGATGCATTGCATTTAGATGGAATTTCAAAGAAACACCAAGTGTGACCATAATATGGCCTCCACGTTATGACTAATCAACCCTATTTATCTAAATCCATCCAACAAGATCGTGGCACTCTCTAGTTTTGGAAAGAGCAAAATTGTTAGTCTGAACTCAACTGTTGACATTTGAGGGCGAAAATAGCTATTTATTCTACCATAGTCCATTTTGAGTTGAACTCTGAAGGGTAGCAGTAGTTCTGACTCTCGACTCTTTTGAGTGTTGACTGTTGACATAGAAAGTTTCCCTTTTTCCTTAAGAAATGATACAGAAATTTTTCTTGAGAAGACCAAACAGGAAGAAGCTGAAATATGTTGCCATGAACCCTTACCTTTTTTGTTTTCCCCATCTAGATTGTGCAGATGGGGCTTTGGCATCTTTCGACCACTTGCCATTTTAGAGCAAGTAAGGGGTGCATGACGTGTGTATATCATTTGTCATGCACTCGCACTTGGTGCTGTTAAAGTGTAGCTGTAGCAAGGTTCACCAATGCTATCAGGTAGGCTACAAAACCATAGTACAACATCACCATGAGTCAATATATTTGCATGATCATATGGCAAATGATGCGGTGGTCACCCAACAATTTTTGAAGCTGTATTTAGGGGTTTTCCACCATTAATGTGCTTCGGGGTTGGTTCAGATGGAGTTTGTATTCCTGATGTAAAATGTAGGGAAGATGGTGAGGGACTACACCGACACTCCAACACAACTAGGAGACATATATTGTAGGTAGGGGGTTGTGGTTTGCCCAAATACGGAATATACACTGTCCGGTTAGGGGTGGAGCCGTGGTGGTGCACTGCATCACCAATGGCATAGGGGAGAGGCAGAACAAGTGAGGGCTGTAGGAGGTAGGGTCTCTGTTGGCATAATTTGGACTTTTGGAGGGAAGGACCAAGGGTGATGTGGAGCTTCAAGCTTTCAAGACCTGTCTCACAGTGAGTCATATTTGTGGAGGTCATGCTCTTTACGAAGGATCTGAGATCCTCATCAGTCATCACCTCACCAGGCGTACAAGGGTCCAAAATCATCTCCTGGCATATGTCATGCTTCTAATCCCGGTGATCACCTGTGCTGCTTCCATTCACTCGGTCTGCACATGCCATATACATTTGCAAACCTCCTCACACATTCGAAAACAATGAAATAAGGGCAATGCTCTATTGAAGGAGACAAATGTTGACTACAATAGCAATGGGGTCAACTAGGCGATCTGGGCACTGAGACACCTCAGTAGTATGGAAGAACATAAAGATCCTATTGGACTAAAGGTCATGTCTGGCCTAGCAAGGGATCATGTTCTAAGCTATATTGTTGAAATTGTAGCAATAAGTCAAATAAACTAGCTTATAGGATAAGCCCAGGTATTGTTTACCTAAGCTTTGATAAGCTTGTAAGCCCCATGAACTACCTAGCCGGTTCTTCAGTCATTCTTAGGAGGTAGAGTTAAAGTTGATATAAGAAGTTATGAATAGGAACAATCGGTTGTTTGCCATTTGCTTATTCTGAACACTTTAGATGATAAGTCTTAGCTCAATTTAGGCCTAAGAGGCCCTAGTGAGAATGATGACCAAGCATAGGAGTATATGACTGATCAAGCAAGTTTCGGGATAAAATTCCGATTACCTTAGCTGCTTAGCATTCCTATTAGCTACATTTCCATGCTCCAACTTTCAACTATAAATGGTAGCCACTAATGCAGTCACTAGGCACAGGCTGTGCATGCTTGCAACGTCTTGTTTTTCGTCAAAGTAGTAGTTGTTGGCCCTTTGCTTATGCTTATACACTGTATAACGAACTTCCTGTGAACTACTACCTAAGAATGACATTTACTATCTACTTTGTTAAATTTTCAGAATTTTTTTTTTCTGAACGGGAGGCAGGAGCTCTGCCAATTTTAATTAAAGATGATGAAAATTTTCACAAGGTTATATTAAACTTTAAAGTTTACAATTCAAAGATAGGAAAAAGGAATGGCACCTGACCATGGTTTTGATGCAATGAAATATGGTTATTTATCTTTCTCCTCACTGTCTGCTGATGGTAAGATAGTACAAGTTTGCTCCGTGGGATGTTTATTTGTGTTCATACTTTTGTGCAAGAATGGCACATGGTGACATGGGAGATGGGTCTATCGTGCTTGTACTGCTGCTGCTATAGCAAGGGGTCAATGCCATCAGGTACACATGTAACTATGTAAGTAGTAAACTGCAAGGCTACAACCACATCTACGGCTGCATCATCTTGATCTACTACCAGTCTACCACATTGTAATAAAACAGTACTAGTACTAGTCTGTGGGGGGACCATCCCTTAGTCAATACACACGTAAATAAATACGGTCGCTGCATGTGAGACTGCATCAGAGCTCACTGGATGGAGAATCCTAAATTATATTCAATTACAATTGCTAGAACAGCCATGGTGAAGATGAAGATACAAAGGTCATCCATATAAGATGATGGATGGGCACTCCTGCCATGCATGTTCTCCTCAAACGATGCCTTCAATAACTTTGCTCTGTCCGGTTAACTGATCTGTCTTTTCCCTATTGAATCACAGGTTAGCTTGATCTGGTCGTCTCTCAGCCTCTCAGGACTGGAGCAAGGCATTCCCTGCCTCTCTACTCGAGGTACATATTATATGCAGCCCATGGTGTCGACGTACAACGATGAATGCTTGCATATGTGACAAAACGGAGCCAGGTGCGTACACTGTACCCCACCGTCTGTTGATTTACTCGAGGATGCAAATCACCATCTACTTTTGCTCTCTGTGTCTGTACTACCTTCTATTGCACATTTCCATCGAATTTTTTTTAAATAATATATTTTTTAAAAGTAATTGCGATATTAATACGCGGGTGAAAAAATTTGCAAAAAAAATACTATATCGCCCAACTGATTGGCGAAAATCGAGTAGTCGTCAGATGATTTGGCGAAAATGCTATTTTCACCAAACGATATGGCAAAAATAGGTTAATTACACCATTAACAACGCCTGACTGAGCAATCGGCCAGAACACCCTATTTTCGCCACATGGTATGACGAAAATAGGGTTTTCGTCATACCGTGTGGCGAAAATAGATTGGTTTTTTTGTGAAGGTTGGAAAGTAAGTCAAACAATGACGAAAATTTTTGAATTTTTTTGTGAAGGTTCTTGACACATCAATGATGTTCCTATAAAAATTTCAGATGATTATCACATTTGATGAATTTTTAAAAATTCAAACATTGCTACTGTCCCGATCAGCGTTTTATTAGGACAGTAGCAATTTTTGAATTTTTAAAAATTCCTAAAATGTGATAATCATCTGAAATTTTTATGAGAACATAATTGATGTGTCAGGAACCTCCACAAAAAAGTCAGGCTATTTTCGCTACACGGTATGGCGAAAACCCTATTTTCGCCATACCATGTGGCGAAAATAGGGTGTCCCGGCCGGTTGCTCTGTCAAGCGGTGCTAATGGCGCAATTAACCAATTTTCGCCACACCGTTTGGCGAAAATAGCATTTTCGCCGAACCATCTGGCGACTACTCGATTTTCGTCAACCGGTTGGGCGATGTAGTATTATTTTTGCAAAAAAATTCACCCGCGTATTAATGTCGAAATTACTTTTTAAAAATGTATTATTTAAAAAAAACTCCATTTCCATCCAATGGAGAAGAAAATTTTGAAACAGCGCGCGCAAGTTATGACAAACTTACACACATGCTATGGGCCTACCGTGCCGCTACGACATGGAGCACAGGTAAGTGGTGTGTCAATTGATGGGCGACCATTTGCCATCTCAATGACCAACAAGACATGATGCATGCACGCAGCAAACCCTAAACAATGGGGGTTGACAATAGCCCACTGGCCATGGCTCTCTCGAGATGGACGCTAGCACCCAGCTGGCCTGGCTCTACGTGGTGTACTGAGAGCGAACGGCCGAGCGGATGGTGCGCCTGTGCGCAGGCACAGGCGAATCAGCAAATGATTGATGCATGCGTTCAGAAACGGCGCAAATAATTGAAACAACTCTACTAGAAGATGGTCATGGCAGGCAGGCATGGCCGAGCTGGAAATCTGGTCGTGTTTGCAGAATTATGCAAGGTGTAGTGACAAGAGATGGTATCTTCTGTTGATAAGGATGGCTTCGTGGCTGGCGGGTGATGACGGATCATGCGGTTGGCTAGTCAAAGCTGGTGGTTTGAAGCCTGCTTACTACGTGACAAGTGGTAATCGCATCTGCTGCTCTGCTTCCCGGTGAGCAAGAACCTGTGCTCGACTGCACTACAGCCGATGGGCGAGTTAACTTTCCTATGTAACTATGGAGCCCCGTCAAGACCGCCTCTGCCTTTTTGCAATTGGCTTCAAAAACAGCACCAGCTTGGCCTGCTGCTGTCGACTGCACCCACGAGAATCTAATCAGGATTTGGGATTGTGCGTAATCACTGTGTGCTATAGTGTCAGGCTATCATCAGCTCAGCTGTTAAGGGCGCGTCCGGTCGTTGTTTCCACCTGGGACCAAACCAAACTAAATCATGCTTATTTGGACCTGCTCATTGCCTGGTGAGTGACTGTCAATGATGAGCTGCAGCTTCAATCAGTCTATAATATTCATGCACTGTCCAGCGAGCAAGCCACCCACTCAGAATCACATGAGATGAGATCTCTTGTATGCATTCATGGCACCCTGCAACCATAACTGCCTAGTCTGCGCGCGTAGCACACTTAATAGGATCCTATTCCTGCCTGCCTGCGTTCTACGACTCTGCTCTATATACCTCTACGCCTGTACACCATTGCCGCTGCGTTTCATTTGCTTCTTAAAGAAGTGTCAGCTACTATCTTGCCCCCTCTATTTAAGTTAGTTTACTGGACGTATTTTATTTCGATGTATAGATTAAAAAGGTATTAAAAATGATTAGACTATCTATAATTATTATCTCTAGGTATTATATTCAATACATCTATACCCCTTTATAATGTACCTAACTAATTTTTCCTACGTCCACCCTAAATAATGCACCTCATTAGAGATGGCTCAATGTTCGTGTATCCAACAAAATGTTCCCAGAAACTTGTATTCATCAAAATGAACGTCTCAGATCTTTCCTCAGTTTTACTCACCCACATCCGATGGCCATTATTTAGTGTGTCTAATCATCCCTGTGGTCCACAACAGATCTCCCCCACCTACATATTTGGAAGGAGAGCGAATCAAACAAGAAAATAAATAAGGAGGATCTGCATGCAAGGAAACCAGACTTGAATTTTTTACTGGCCAAAATTGTACGTACTACATATTTGGAAGGAGGGTGAATCAAACAAGGAAATAAACAGAGAGGATCCACATGCAAGGAAACAAGATTTGAATTTTTTATTGTCCTGGCATTGTGATCGTATTTTTTTTCCCGAATATGACCCTTCTTGAGATTTTTTTACGAATCTAGCCCCATAAAGCCTAATTTCAGCGCACGGAGAGCGTTGAATTTTTGTTTTTATTTTTTATCTAAGGAACCAACTGTCTGTGAGTGCGGTTTAATTTTTTCAATTTTTCTCGGAACGGTGGTGGCGAAAGCATATTTAAATTTTATCTTTTTCCTTATGGATCCAAATGATCGTGAGCGCGATTTATTTTTTCATATTTTTCCAAAATCATCCCTGTGGCCCACAACAGACCTTCTCTCACCTCCAGCATCAACAAGGAAAAGGAAACAAACGTCTTGAAATCAAGGAAAAGGAAACAAACGTTCTGAAAAAGGAAAGGACTATACATTACGTGCTGTGAAAAGGAAACCGGGAGATGGGGCAGCGCGGCCGGGAGAACGCAGGTCTGCAATGGCTCCACGGTCGTCATCGGTGGCTTTGCCGACGCGACGAGGTTGTTGGTCAGCGACCTCGCGACCGCCGTGCCTCGGCAAATTTATAATTTATTTTTTTTTTGAAAATAATTTTATTAAGTACAAAATAATCGAAAGTTTTTTTGAGAATTTTTCTAGAATTTTTTAACCTAATGTGCTATCTTTTCAAAAATCCTTCTATATTTAAAAAAAATGAAGGCAACTCACCTGTAGCTTCTTCTAGCTGCAGCCCAGACCAGAGAAGCTTTTTCTCTTCCCTCCCTCCATGAAAGCAAGAAAGAAACTCCAAAGCTCCATCAATCCCGCACCAAATCTCCTCTTTCCATCAATGGTGTTAATTCCCCAAATTTCGTGCTCTATTGCCAAAATTTCCTTCCAATCTGATTTGATTCCAAATTATGGTTTCCATAAATATGCTTGTTTCGGGGCTATAAAAGCCGGCGAGCTCTCCTCCACCCTATCGCATTGCGTAAATCCCCAAGTGCTCCCTCTTGTAAAGATCGCAGAATTTTGGAGGTAACCCAAACCATCACTGTCATCTTTCCCGGCGAAAGTCACCGCAACCGTGACTCCTCCCCGTCGGCGCCGGTGCCGGCGATCTCGCCGCACCAGTGCCGACCCACTGCGACCGCCCGGCCACCCCTGGCCTTCCCTCCCCCTTACGCTGTGCTCTTTGTGGAAGCTGCAAAAAAAATAATCTAAAATCAAAAAATTCTTTTTTCTTTCTCTTTCTTGATTTAAAATCTTTTGGGAGCCCGTTTTCACCAATTCGACCTCCATTTAGTTTTGTTTTTCTTTCTAAATTCATTTAAAATTATAAATTTCTCTTTTATTATTAAGTGTTGTATTCATACTTATCTTCTCATTTAATTGATAAGCAGGGTACTACCGTCGTAGCGTTAGCACAGACACTATACTAATATATATATAAAGAATATCAAATTGGACTGTTCAAAAAATACGTACGTCCTGTAAAGTTAGACGGACGGGGTAGCATTGAGTTTGCAACAGATCAATTAATGGGCCATTCGGTTTCAAGTTGCTAACCCTGCGACTCTAATTGCTCTGTCAGCTGAGGGTCATGGACTCATGGTCGCTGAGCGTCGATGGCCGGGCCTGTGCCTGTGGGACGCCCCTGTGACCGACCGGTGGGCCATTGCAGGGGCCGCCACACAGTGGCGGCGACCGGTGCGGTGAGGTTTGAACAAGAGTTGAGAAGGGAAGGAAAGAAGGGAACAAGACAATGGAAAGCATAGAATTATTGTTTTTAATAATTTTTTTTAATAAAAAATTACAGAAATAATATACGAAATTAAAAAAATTACAAATATACACATCTGTCGTTATTTCAAATAGCGATAGAGAGCTACGACCGTTAGCGACACTACGACAGTTTTCTCTAACCATTGGTAACAGAGTCTCTGTCGCCATTTCAATTGGCGATAGTCTCTTGTTGCTAATTTAAATAGCGACAGAGGTGTATATTTGTAATTTTTTTAACTCGGTATATTATTTTATAATTTTTCATTAAAAATATTATTAAAAAAATAATTCGGAAAGCATATATGTGCAGATAAATGGAATCCTTGCCTCGCCTGGGCTGGGGCTGCGCCGCGCCAGTGCCGTCACGTGCCTACCCAGCTAATAATTCTAATGGACTTAGTGCACAGTACCACTACTAGTAGTGATATTGATCGGTAAGGACGGCTCGGCCACGCCATTATTGATCTCACTGTCACACGGACCCACGAAGGAGAGAAGAGCTGGCCTAATACGCTGCTGCTACTAAGTCTTCGATTCCTCATCATGAGGTTGATTATTCGACTAATCCATCCATCCTTGCCTCCTCTTGTACGTGATTCGTCGCGATCAACAGGCATGCAGAGGCATGGTTTCAAATTTAATTTTCGGACCACATCTCGTGCTGCCAAAATCCGAAATTTCAACGCGATTTCAGAATTTCAAACGAAATTCAAAAGGCAAATTTGAAATCTGGTAAATTTGAAACCGGCAAAGCTGAAATTTCGGTAGAAATCATCAAAATTTTGGCATTTCAGTGATTTTCAACCCCTGTGAAATGGTCTCCCATGCTAGAAAAAAAATATAAAAAATCATGCAAGCATTTATCTACATTTTTTACTTGTTTGAATGCAAAAAACTAAGTGTTTACATATAAAATTCCCAAGTTATGGTTTAGCTCAAAATACATCAGGTAAGGATGAAATCCAGTTAGATTTTAGGGTTTCGGCCAAAATTTAAGTTAAGGTTTAGATCAAAATACATCATTTAAGGTTGAAATTCAAGTTTGCCCAATTTAAGGTTTAGACGGACAATTTAAGACTGAAATCCAAGTTAGGGTTTAGGTCAAAATCCAAGTTAGAGTTTAAGGTTAGAGTTACACAATTTGCATATGTGTTTTTTTTAACAAAATTTTCACATGTATTCATCATAAAAGGCATTACAATTTTTCACAAAAAAAATTGGATCCGATCCAAATACTATGCAAACCGGTAAAAAAAACCGAAGTCTCGCTGAAATTCATCGAGATTTTGTCGAAATTTTTCGAAATCACTGTTGTAAACCCTATTTTTTTTAAAAAAATATTTCAATAGGATTTGAAATCTCTACCCAACTAAAATCCAAAATTTCATCGAGATTTACCAAAATTTTGACCCTATTCAGAGGCATAAGAATACAAGAAAAGGCGTTAGTTGGCTAAGCCAGGACAAGATCCGTGAAAGAAGTGCGTATTATAAAGAGGGGCAGCGGCCGTGGCCGTGGCCCCGTCCGTCGCCTCCTCCGGAATGATCAGCCTTAAGCCCTTAACACACGCACCATGCATGAACATGAACCCATGACCATGCGTGCGTGCACGACCCCACGCATGAACCATGCATGCATTCACGCATGATGAGAGAGGATCAAGCCAAACAGATTCAACTCAATTCAATTCGAGTAAAGCAAGGCAGGAATCAGGGCCCGAAGAAAGGTCGCTCTCCCCCCGCCCTAAAGCTGCGCCTCGGTGCCATCTCTTCGCTTCCCCTCGGAACAGCGTCGCTGTAGCGTCCCTGTCCTGCTGCTGCAGGCAGGGAGAAGAGCACACAGTACCACCACCAGCCAGGGTTCACAGTATAGACGAAAATCGGTTGATTTTCGCGACTTTCGACCTTACCAATCCGGCTCAAGAAACGGAACCGATCGATAAACCAGTCCAATTCAAATTCAAAAAATTGGAAAATCGGGAGAAAAAAAACTATCCAAAAGTTCCCTAAAATTAGTATTAATAGCCTTTTGGCATCTGAAATGAATTTTTTTTGAAAACCCGAATTTTTGAGACGTTTTTGAGCAAAATCGAATATAGATATTAGAAATTAGTATGTTTCATTTCATTGTAGCTAGATTTTTTACTAATATAGCGTTCATATAGGTCCAATATAGTATATGTGTGACAATATAAAGACGGCAAAACCATGCGAAGTATGAACATTCATTTTCGGTGAGAAATGTTGATTCAAATATTATATGTTATGGACATTGAGTTGTGGACTTGTTGGATTGATTTGTGAATAAAATTGAAATGAAATGTTATTTGACGAGATATTATTGCTAAATGTATACTTTACAACTTGAGATTGTCTAAAATATATCAAAGGTTATGCTAAAAGATTTTCATAGTTGTGCTATTATTGTAAAATATGTACTTTACAACTTGATGTTGTCTTAAAATATAGAAATTGTCATGACGATATTTTTTTATATGTTTTTCCTAATTTTCTGGGCCTTTATCGGGTTTTTACAAATTTTCTAGCATTTTCAGCAATTTTTTTCCAATGTTTCAATGAGCGTGCAGATCTTCGATGTAAACCAGTTAAAAATCGGTAAAAACCGATCGACTTTTGAATTATTTTGTCGCTATTTAACTACCGAGTTTGAAAATTTTGACTTTGAGTTTTGTTACCGACGCGTGAACAATTTCGAACCACGATCGAGTAATGTAAACCCTGCCGCCGGCTGCACGCCATTGCCTTGCCTGATTAGATTGGATTTGGACGGAGCCTTTACCACCCAAACGTAGCTCTGGGCCTCGCACTCTTTGCGAAAGCCTTGCCTATTTGGCCCCTCTCTTTTTTTTGCATGTTTGGCCATTTTCATATTTCTTTTGAAAATATCCAACTTTGGTCCTTCAACTCTTGTTACCATTTAATTTTAGTCCCTCGATACAGTACCGTTTTGATGAGTCCTTTTATCTTTTTAACACTATTTAATTTTGGTCTCTGAGACTGTGAAACGGCGGGGTTTTCATCTGCGTTGGTAAACACGACACACCACCTTGGATCATGATGGACAGGGTTGTCTTCCCTGTGCCTGTAGAGACGAGCGAGGGACACAGAGGTGACGGACATTGCTGTCCTCGGCTAAGCTCTGCACCGACAAGCTGGACATCGGCAGCCACCATCAAATAGCAAAACGGGATACTAGAACCACCGCGAGCTCGCCCAAACCACGCTCGGCTGCGATAACCCCAGCGCGTGCACGGCGCCGAGGCAGTGATCCCAGCTGTTGCACGTCGCCGGCCAGGACGCAAGCTTGTCCAAATGGCCACGAAGCCCGGCTGCTATGAATGCACCCGGCCAAAATATCTGCAACTTTGAATCTGACAAATAAAAACTTTTTTTGAAGAAAACTGACAGATAAAAACTTCAATTCTTACGTTTCTAGATAGGAAAGGCAATACTGAAACTTCTCAATGTAATTCATTGACCCATATCAAATCTTACGATTACAGATGAATTGCACGTCCAAAGCAAAATTGCAGAACACAAAATCAATTGTTTCTTAAAACCAAAAAGAAGGGGTAAACACACAAGTCACATCAATAAATCCAAAGCAAAATTAATCACACCAATCTACCACCACTAACGGGAACCTTCGCGCCCCATCCATGGCAGGCACGATCGATGAGTCGCAGAACCGGTGCAGACGAGACGGGATCCAGGTCACCATGGGACGGCTGTCCCGCTACATCTAGACGTCAACTAGCGCAAGCACCGTGCACGGTCAAAGCCACCTCTGACGCGTCTTCAGATCTGCACCGCCCCCAACTGACCGGGAAGTCGGGGGCCGCCGCGGCCGCCCCTGGTTGATCTAGGAGTCACAAGGCTGTGGTCTGTGGCGAGCCGCACGGGCAGGGGAGTGTAGCTCTGGTGGACAGGGCTGGAGGAGGGCGGTGTGAGGTGGATGGGGTCACCTCTATCGTAATTCGTAAGGTCTATGGGGCCGGTGGAGCAGTTGTGCTGGAGAGAGGGGGGTTGAGACTAGTCTTGCACAGGTTTTGAAGGTTTAGAATATAAAATTAAACTTGAGCAAAAGTTGAGGATTTAAAGATGGACTTTTTCCTCTCTTTTTTTTTTTTCATGTTTGGCCTCTATCGTCGGCACCATAACATCTAACAGCTTCGTGATAGGTAGGGCGGGTCTATCGCGGCATAGAACCTATTGCGCTCCTCAGGCTCGGCGTGACTTGCTACAGTCCAGAGCGTGGAAGGATTGGTGGGCCCAAGTAATGCACGGAAGGAGAACTGCTACTTGCATTTGTCGGCTACAGCGGTCCCGAGCAGCGCTGTTGGCTCATTTCATCAAAGGAGGGGAAAATATGTATAGAAAGAGAGACGAATGAGAAAGATGGGTTAGAGTTAGTTCTTTGGAGATGATTTAGAAGTAGTTAGGTTGCTAATCAAAAGAAGTTATAGTTGTAAAAGATGTAGATCAAACCGAGAACTTCTAGAAGAAGTTTGTTTTGCATGTAAGCTATGTAATTATTTTTTTATTAGTGTAATGGTTATTTGGTAGGTGTTGCTATGTTAAGTATACTTGTCAACTCATTGGCATGCACATTTATATTCGTGTCAATGGTGATAAATATGTAATTAACGATGAATTAGTGGAATGATTATTTTGATGGTGTTATTTATTTTGCATGCTGAAATCATCTAGGCCCCTAATTCAATTTGGTTTTGGTAATTAATGACAAATGCAGTTAAAGGACTAATATTTTCAATTTGAGCATTTTGAGAATAAGTTGGTCCTAAATTCGACGAACATGAAAGCATGAAAGTGGTGAAAAAGAAAAACGAGTGTCGAAGACAATAAGGCTAAAGTATAAAATTTAAGGATTTTTCGTAGCTTTTTGCCGATCTCGGAGTTTGGAGAAAAAGATCGGATTGATAGAATAGGCGTCGTACTATTAAGAGGGGTTATTGCCGCTTGCTCGATGATGAAAAATATTTAGAGGCTCAACCTCATGCACATTTGAAATTCCCTTAGCATTGCATGTGATTAAAATCAAAATCTAGACAAAAATGCATTTTTGGGTGCCTCGGGTGGTATGACCGAGCCCTCTTCAGTCATACCGGCCAACGGTGCAATCGAAGCAACCCCGGTGTGGAATTTACAGAGAAGCACATTTTGGGGTTGGAGTGGGCGGTATGACCGAGCCCTCTCAGGTCATACCGGCAGACGGTATGACCGGGGTCATCCGGTCTGTTTTTTACAGAAGCAGTGCAAGTGCCCCTGAGGTGGGCAGTATGACCGGGCACCCTCCGATCATACCGGCCTGCGGTATGACCGGACCCTCTCTGGTCATACCAGCCATATGACTAACAATCACTGACAATGCATTAAATGCACTGTAGCGACCATTGACTACTGAAGGGCGGTCATACCAGCCCTAGGACGGTCATACCGCCCTAGGGCGGTATACCGGCCTCTCAGGATGATTTTGGTCAACTTTTGGCCAATGGCTATATTTGGTTGGCAGGGTTATAAATACCCTCCATCTGGATTCTAGAGCAAGTTTTAGCACCTCATTGATCATCTTTGAGTTCTAGAAGGTCTCCAACTCATTGTGTGCATTAAATTCTCAGTTTAAGTGAGTTAGGAGAAAAATCAAGTGTTCATTTAGTGATTGAGCCTTTGAACACTTGATTCAGCCTCAAGCAAGCGTCGAGACTTATTACTCTTAGAGGTTGCCGCCTCCTAGACGACTTTAAGGCGTTGGTGCTCGGTGATCTTCTCAACGGAGGTTGTGAGAAGCCCCAACAAGTTGTGAAGGCCGGAGTTCGCCTACCCGGAGTGGGGAAGAACTACCATAGTGATCGAGGAAGGCTCAAGAGGTTGAAGTCGGCTTGAAGTTGTTCAAGTCACCTCAACGTGGATTAGGGGAGACCGGCAAGTCTTCGAGACCACGGGATAAAATCTTGTATTCCATTTTCTTGTGGTTTGAATCTCTTAATCGTGTGTGCAATTTACATTTCTAGCAATTTGAGTATATTGATTTGTGCTTAGAATCTCATCTTGCCAATACTTGAATTGTCGGAGCATTTAAAGATCACTAGAAAACTTAGATTTAATTTGACAAAATTGCAATTCTTGCTTAGTGATTTTATTAATTGCAATTAGAGTCAAAAAATTTAGAAAACTCCTATTCAACCCCCTCTAGTCGGTTATCCTTGATCCTACACATGCACATAGTAGTTGACATTCACATGCATTTGAAATATTAATGTTAAATTGTTAATCACAATAATTAGTTTGCTAATGTTGAATTAGTTACAAGGTTTTCTGGTAAAAATGCATTGTTATGTGGATATGCTAGTAGATATGCATGGACACACCATTAGTTAGTAAGTGGAAAAGTTAGTGAAATTGACAACGCTATAGCACAAATAGTATGCAGTTAATAGTATTGGCAAACTGGAAAAATAATTTTGGTGAGTAAGTAGCATTGATAAAGTGGAAAAATAAATTAGGCATACGTAAAAAATTTTAGTAAAATATGGTAGAGAGATACATTATTAGTTTCAATTGTTTCTGTTGATAGAATAATTTTAAATATTCAGATATGAGTTAGTAGTTAATAATTGTAATTGGAAATACCAAAAAAATAAATTATGTGTATTGTTGTAAATTAGTTAGGGATGTATTGTATATAATAATTTTAACCAGTAATGTTTAATGTCATGATGCCGGTTGTAATAGACTAGTATGGGATATGAAATACCATTAATTTAACGGTTAATAATTAAAAATTAGAATATGTAATGATTGTATCTAAATTATTATGGTCGGTACATGATATCAGATATTTAAGTTTTATTTGCATTCTGCGGGGATGTTGTAGTAGTGACAGGCCATATTCGGTTGACATGTCAAATTATGGATGAAAGGTGACCTAGGCACCAGGTCTGAATGATATGGGTTTGGCTGAGCTTTGGAGGTGCATACAGAGCATATTTGATACGAAAATTGCAAGGAATAGGCTTGTCATCGAGATGGTAAATACCACAACTGTTTTGGGGTAATTGGAGTATGTTGGGCGCTTATCAAGGTGATATGTAGCGCATTGTGGGGCAGTATATGTAGATTACAATGAATCCGAGTGTTGAGATATTTCGAGACATATATAAACAAGATGGACAGACTGCACAGACAAAGGGATTGAACTATTTCATCCTGGATCATGTGTTATGGGCATTTCAACAGGTTATTAAGGGGTTCAAGTATTATTGGTCAATGGTAATGATGGAAGACATTTTCTTGTTCGGAAGTTCAAGGGCACCATATTGATGGCAGACGTCGCCGATGCAAACAATGAGTTGCCCCCTATGGCATTATCAATTATCGAAAATGAGGAAATAAAGAGCTGGTTGTGGTTCCTGCCTAATGTGAAGAAAGAGATTGTTCAAGACCGACCAAATGTCTGTCTCATCACGAATCACAATGATGGGTTACAATCAGTGCTCACAACTACGCAAAATGGGACACAACCGCCATGCCAATAGAACAACATTCAGACCCATTTGTGCATGGTGCATCTTGTAGCAAACATCCACATCTAGTTTGGCAACAGAGACTTGATGAAGACATTCAAGAAGCTCTGCATTCAAAACTAGATGAAATGGGTTCCGAACGACATCATGAAGCAGACCGGTCATGAAAGATGGCAGTCTCGACGCATCCATGAAAGTGTAGGACATGAAAAACAGCAAGGCACTCCATGAGACATGAAGGACTAGCCCAACTTCATCAACCCATTCGTAGGCACTATGATGTTTATTTGATGGCGTGTAGCCAATTAAGTGTGATGTGTGGGGTATGTCTTGTAGTAGTTCTTTATGTGTCAAACCTATTACAACGCGTTGTGAAGATTCTTCAAGTGATGTGACCCAAAGTTTCCAATGGAAACAAGAGTGGTCATCATCAACCTGCGAGTGGAGATCGACAAACTGATGGCTCGCAATGAGGCACAAGGAAGCGAGCCATCAGAAGTTAATGCAGACGTGTTATGTTGTATTGTAGTATTACATTAAAGATAATTCGATTGTGTGCTAGGTATTGTTGTGTCCTCCGCTTTGCGCACCCATATATAGCTAGGCTAGCAAGGTAATGTAACCGTGTAATCTCGTTGCCTAAGAAAGCAACTATCGTTCTGAATCTGCCTAGACGAATTGCGAGAGATGCTCAAGAGGGAGATGATCAACAACGATTAGGTTCGAAGGTAGCATATTAGGGAGAGGAATAATGAGGAACTAGTTCACCTCGGCAACGACTATCACCCATACTTATGTTGTGCAAACCAGAGCTGTAAGTGCGCCTGCCACTACCGCTATAACCATCTACACCCACACTGCTCTAACGACTGCTGCTCCATGTGGGTACCCTACAGAGTTCCATTTTTGTCTTAGGGGCGTTCGCCCACAAGCTTAGATCTACAACCGACATGTTGTTTACATTCCAAAAGGTGCTCATGTACTGGAGTTGTAGTAAGGTTGGTGCCTAACTGTGTGCTTAAAACATGTCATTTATTGCAACATATCATCGATATTTCACCTTTTAGACTGAATTTACTATAACATGCCAATGTTTCTCATTGAATTGACCATACAACACATTGCCACCTTTTCAGAGTAAATTGATAGCATGCAGCAGCTTTTCTCAGTGGATTAACAACACGCACCGGTTTTTGTCAGTGCATTGATAACACGCAACAGCTTTTCTCAGTGATTTGACAACTCATACCACCTTTTCTCGATGATTTCACAACTCACTAACCTTTCTTGAGCATAAAGATTCCTTTTCATGGACGTGAGTGCACTTCCATTTGCTAAAATTTACTCTCACAACACTACAAACTATTCTCCTATAAAAATGAGGCGCACTCCACCACCACAGCCAACAATCTACTCAAGCTAATTCTGAAAACATGTAATGGGGAGGGAGAAGAGAGTTAGATGAGGTCGCACGTTGGAGTTGAGGATGTCGGATTATAGAGAGATGCTTCAAAAGCGAAAGTGGGTTGTCAAGAAGGCAGGAACCTACTCTGATTCTTCTTGCAATGATGCACTTATACCACCAGAGTTTTCACGCCTATAGTACAACTGCGGTAATCCAGCGTGGATCATTCAATCCACACATCCAGCCTCTGTTACTCAGGCGTACTGCACGTGTGAGGATTACCATGTAAGTGGATGTCACGTATTTTAATTTCACAATGCATGTTGCATTTTACATATCACTAACTTTATTCATGCATAATGGTAGCCGTCAGAGTCTTGCTACTTCTTCCAATAGATTGATGACCTGGAGAAGTATGATAGGGCATTCATCCAGTAAAATTACATGCTGGAATAGTTGTAGCTGATAATTTTACCACTTGGAAACATTATACCTCGAAGGACAAGGGAAAGACCAAGAATAGGAAAGACGCTGATGGTCACTAGTGTCCCTGCTGGGACAAGTCAAACTAGACCCGAAAGGCGAGTATTGGATAATCTGTAACCAGAATAATTGGAGGAAGATCAAAACCCACATCAGTAGGTGAGACACGGGAAAGGCACTGATGGATCTAGATGCATAGGATGTATGACTGCAAGCCTGACTTCTTTTCCACCCCCTAGCGTTTCGATTCCAAAAGACGCACATGTATCTTAGCTGCAGTTTAGGTTGATGGTTTGTGCATGTTGTCATTTGTATCGTAGGAATAGCGAGGCAAACGTATGCATTTAACCAAACCCTACACACCATATAATTCGCAACTTCATTATGAAGTGTTATGTTGTGCTTCAAATGGTTTATTTAAACAAAAATCACCACTCAACTTCCCTATGTGCATATAGCGAACTCGTCAAATTCCCTTTTTAAAAGTCAGCTGTTATTTCAAACTACTAACTCATACAAATGCCATGTTGGAGTCCAAATCGAATTATCGATGAAACTATAGCGTCATTTCAAACGACGACATAAGGTTATTGATGTATTTTTTATCTGGGTATTTATTTAGTTAATATTAATTAAAATTATTATTTAAAAACAATTGATCAGTCACTTAACCATACAACGACATGCATTGTCGCGCCACTGTTCTGTGACTGACCCCGTCGCAGTCGTAACACGAGAGATAGGGTAAGATTATTCTTGTAAAATAAAATAAGATAGGGTTATCTTGTAGAACAATTGAAAAAAGTTGTATTTAAGAAAAAAAAATCTAGTAGAGGGGGAACCATCTACGTTAAAGCACCACAGCATATCCTGCCGCGGTCTGCTTGTTCGGCATCCTGTTGCGGTCCCATTCCACTGCAAGTAGGTGGGGCCACCACTTGACACGCTCGTCTGTGAGTTGCCGTGGTGGATGATGATGTTACGGTACTGACGTCGTGCTGTGGTAGAGGAGCACGTTAATCAACACATATCACCCACCACTGCTTCTGTGCTCATAAAAAAATGCTCAATTTGTCGTTTGTTTGGACGTAAGTTACAAAAATTCCGAAAGGGCAAAATAGACGGCTTCCTCCTTTGAGAGGTTAAACACTTTTCTATCACTTCCTTAGTTCAGTTGTGACCACTCGATCGATTTTAGCGGCGGAGGCGCAGCTTGGAGGTTCGTGCGGCTTAGCGGGATGGCTGTGAGGGTGCCTTTGTGTGCGTGTGCGCAAGTACAATAACAAAATTTGTTACTTACTTTATCTCTTAAATATATCATCTAAAATAATTAATAAAATCAGTTTATACAATAACAATCTCTAAAGATTGTCTTTAAATGATGTTCAATAACTATCTTTTATCTTTTGTACCTAATTAATATATCTTGTTTCCTATAACATATTAGCTTTGTTATAAGAGGTAGCTTTCTTCTCTTTCTTTTTTCTCACTTCTTTACTTAGGACAAAATTGATATATCCAGACTTAAAATAAATTAAGCTAACCTTATTATACTTCTCTTATGGTGAGCCACTCACTGTGAGTGGTCACGGGTTGCGTCGCAGCGCGCAGCGCAGCCATGTTATTGCTATACGGCTATGCGTGGTCAAACTGTGCTTGTGCTTGTACTTGCAATCTTGCAGATAGGGTGGTGGCAAGGTGGTGGCTTGCCACCTACTGAGCTGACAAAATGGCCACACTGTCACTTATGGCCTGGCTGGCAGTAACAATTTTGGCCTCTTGGGTGGGTGGCGTTCTTCGATCCTACCAACCCCAACTATGCACCAAATCATGATAGTTCCGGTGAACTTACTCTCGCCCATGGATCGTTAGTTGATGCGTCAATGAGTTGAAATGTTGAAAAAATCTTACAACATCACACATCTGAAGCAAAAGGAGGAATTTTAGGCGGTTTATTCGGCAATAGAGAGATTTTTTTGTGTGGTTTATTCAGCACAAGATCGATGGAGTTTTGCATCAGCATGAATGAATGGGGCGATGAAATGGATGGTGATTTGACAAACAGATCAATGTTTCGGTTGTTGGTTTGAGCAGATCAGTCCCACATGAAAAGACGTCATAAGCAGCAGCAAAATCAACCCAAAATCCACATCACATTTCAACTTATGAGCAGTTTGTTCTTGACATTACAGACACAAGAGAACGCAAAAAAGGAAAAAGGAAAACAAAAGGGTGCGAAAGGAAATGTATACGGTTCAAGAGGCGGAGCAGGAATAATCGGGAGGGGGTTAATGAACCGGCCGGCCGTGCAGCTTTAATTCGTCGCCGTTGTCGCCGCCGCTGTTGCTTCTGATCATTATGTCATCGGCGAAAATATGGACAATGCCGCCGTAGGCGTGTTGCCGTTGGTGTGGACGATCACGTGGCTGGGAGGCACGACCGTGATGGTCTTCGTGGAGGTGGAGCTCTTCGGCCTCAGCGCTCTCATGGGGCTGGCCAACGCCCACGCCCAGCTCCGGTGGCTCCGCACGCCGGACTTCCTCGAGCCGCCGCAGCCGCCAGCGCCCTCGGCCGCGGAGAGCCAGTAGGACGACGACGTGGGGGCCAGGCCGCCAAAGAACCCGGCGCACTTGATCCGGTGCTGGTGCTCGTACACGTCTTCGTCGTCGTCGTCGTCATCGTCCGCGCCGGCGCCGCCCAGGTGACCGAGCCCGCGCATCTTGTTGGGCTTGGGCTCGCGGTGGGACTCGACGCGCCGGAGCGTGCAGTCGCCGAAGCCGTTGGAGATGCGCTCCAGGAAGTCGCCGGAGAAGCTGCGGCTGCCGCACCCCACGGAGCGAGACCGCGCCACCTTCCGGCCGAAGGACGATGACGACGAGGCCTGGCTCGGGCTATCCGGCTCGCCTATAACCTCCAGCCTCCGACTCGAAGCCGACGAAGTCCCCGTGGGAAGCTGCTGGTCCTGCGCGGCAGCCGCGGCGCCACCCCTGGACGCCCACGCCGCCGACGCCACCGACACCGACTTCCTCCTCGCGGCGCCGCCGCTATTGGAGTAAGACGCGGTGGAGGCGGTCTGGTGTGCGTACGAGGCCGAGGAAGAGAGGTACAGGAACGACCAGAAACTCTTCTTGCGCGGGCTCTCGGCCGTCACGGACGAAGCCGACGACGGGAACTGCTCCTCGGGCCTCGGCGCCACCGACTTGCTCCGCTTCAGCCCACCTCCGGCCATCGAAGCGGACAGGGCCGCCGAGGAAGACGACGACGAGGATGACGAGGATGAGGTCTTCTTCTTGTGGAAAGGGATCAACTTTCGCGAGGTGGCGGAGGAGTGGAGCGGCGGCGGGGCCTCGGCCGCTCGGCGGAAGGACGGCGGCGACGACGGCGAGGCGGAAGGCGGTGGGTGGCCGCCGAGCGGGAAGAACGGGGTGGACTTGGAGGAGGACACCAGCCTCCCCAGCTTCTCCTGCAGGCAGAAGGCGCATATTCCACCGCCGGCAACGGCCGCCGCCGCGGCGCCGGGCCGGTATGGATGCTCGCTGCAGTACTGGATGCCATCCAGACCCACCGCCCCCTCCGCCGCCTGGCCGTCGTCCGGGTCGCCCACCCCCACCGCCGCCGCATCAGCCGCATTCTCCCCCATCCTCCTTCCACTTCTCGCCTCCCTCTCTCACTCTCTCCTCGGCTTCCCCTCTGTTCCTTGGCAGGATATGCACGTACACGCGCACCTTAGGATCTAGCTTAGCTCCTAGGCCGCGAGCCCGCGACCATCCACCGCACAGCAAAGCACGGCAGAGAGAAGCTAGCAGCCAGACAATTCTCAGCTGATTTGCCTTAGCTCTGTTGCTGGACGTGATTGATTTGCCTCCACCACTGGACCGCGCCCTGTTCTTGATCACCTTTGTTGCAGTACAGATGAACTGAGCAGCTGAAGAGAGAGAGAGAGAGAGAGAGGAAGAGGAGAGAGGGAGATAGGAAGCAGCAGGAGTAGTATAGTAGACTAGTCGCAGCAGTACAAGCGCACAATGAACTGCAGGACAGAGGAGAGAGAAGGATAGCACGGCACGTAGGAAGAGGAGGAGGGTGGTGGTGGTGTGGGTTTCGCTTGTGTTTGTCTGTGTCCGCGGCTCTGCGCCTTATTTTAGCGCCATTTCTGCGGATTTTTTTTTTGGATTTGCATCTCCTGGGTTTATTTAAGCATGATGGGCTGTGTGGCCTGTAATACGAGGTCCGGGGTGGCAGTGCAGTACCCGAGCAGGAGCCACGTGGGGAAAACTTCTTTTCATGCAGCACTGAGTACTGACTGCACAGGCAGAGCACTCCGTTCTTGTTTGTACGTACGTATGTACATACACGCATCGTACTCGTACGTACTTGCTGTGGGTCCCTGGGGCCATGGGCTCCACGTTGCAGCCACTCTTCTCGGTCCTGACTAGTCCAACGGATGATTCTGGATAGGAAAATGATCTTGTCTCGATGATAGATCGGAGCCTTTTTTAAAAAAAAAAAAAATAGTGTTTGACCAGTGACATTTTCGAAAAAATTCCAAGAACTTTATTGACGAGAGGAATGCTAACGGTGCTAGGTTTGTACTGGAGTAGAGGTCGGCGTCGTGCCGGGCCAGACCGGTCCGATACGGGTCCATCGTGCTTCGTGTTCGAACTGTACCGGGCCGCGATGGCCCATCGTGCTCGTCGTGCCGGCCCAGCTCGTCTTCGGCGAGCCCAGGCACGGCCCATTTGCGCTTCGTGCCTGCTTCGTGCCGTGCCGGCCCAGGTTCGACCCAAATGCACTATTGCAACGAGAGGAAAGGAGCCGAAGATGCATAGAATTGAGGCGGTGAATGCAAATATTATGAGAAAAGGAACTAAAATTTATTTATTATTGAACAGTTACTGTCGGCGTTTCGAGCACCGGCAAGTGAATTTGTAAGTCTAAGGGGCCACGCGTTCCCACTCCCTGAATGGTTAGACTCGGAAGCCCAAAATGTATACTGGTTCGGGCTGAATGTCCCTACTCCAGTTCGTGTGGTGGTATTGTATTGTTTTTAGGACGGATGATTACACAGTGTTTACAAGAGCGAGCTAAAAGCCTTAGCGCAAGAATGCTAGTTGCTTGTGCGTGTGTCCCCCTTTCCTCTGGGGGTTCCTGTCTCCCTTTATACGGTAGGAAGGAGCAGGTTACATCGAGAGTAGGGGAAGGGCGAGGTGACCTATGCTGAGAGCTTTGGTCCTTCGTTCTGTCGACTAGTCACCGCTCGTCTTGCCCACGCTGGGTCGATAGCCTTGTTGGGCAGAGCGGTTAGCTGCTTTGTTGGGAAATGGCGCACCTGCCTTCTGTGAGCCTGATGAGTGTTGACGTTGCCGTGTATAACGTTAGTGCTGCCTCGGGAGGGTGCGTGCTTTCGTGTCGTACGTGACCGGTCGATGGGACTGGAGGCTTGACTTCAGCAGCCATTAAACCATCTCGGGAAGGGGGCACCTGCTTTCGTACGGTCACTTCGATTGACCCCGTCCGTGGGGCACGTGGCTGTCGGCCGGTGGAGACTTTGACACGCGGCCCTTGGCGGAGGTTGCCTTGGTTCGATCGGAGTCGGAGGATCCGACCTGCTGCGAAGGTCGTGAGCCATGCTTGGTCGGAGTCGGGGGATCCGACCTGTTGCGGAGGTCGGGAGCCATGCTTGGTCGGAGTCGGGGGATCCTGTCCCGCTGCGGAGGTCGGAGACCTGCTTGGTCGGGGATGCCTACCCCGATCGGTCGGGAATTGACGTCCTGTGCGGCCCTGCACGTGCTTTTGGTCGGTAGCGGGCTTGGAGCGGCCTGATAGGCTTGAGCTATGCTTGAGGCAGCCCGCTCGTTACCCTGGGCCGTTGGGGTGCCCCTGGTATGAGTATTCGTCAGTTACATAGAACGAGAAGGATGTGCTCAACACAGACGAAAGAGGGGGCAATGGGCGAGAAGAGAGTGAGCAAGATAGACGAGATAGATTGTGAGGGAGATTGAGAGAGACTGGTGAGAGAGAGCTGAGAGAGATTGAGAGGGACGAGCGAGAGAGCAGCTTCTTGCACCATCTCTCAATCTCTCTCAGCTCTCTCTCCTGTTTTGTCCGTCTCTCTCAGGTGTCGGCGATATGAGTGACGTTCATACTACTGGGTGCATCCATGACGGTCATGCTCTGTGAGCCAGTGACCTTAATGCTAAGCATCTTCCTCATGCCCTGGGTTATCGGACCCGGTACAGCCTATTCTACAGTATCGTGCTGGGCCGTACCGCCCATCGTGCCTGATTCTCGAGCCCGACACGGCCCGTGTTACAGTGTCGTGTCGACGCATCATGGCCCACTTCGTACCGGGTCAGGCTTAATGCCGGGTCGTGATGTCGTGCCTCGGGCCGGTCCAAAAGAGCCCGGCTCGAGTGCCCACCTCTATACGGGAATCGGATGGTTCAAACAGCACGGGCATGTTTGCCTGGAGCCTGGTAGCCATATATGTTACATTCAAATGTGGTATGCCGCATATTTTGTAGTTGCCAAATTGATTACCATAAGTTAAGGTAAACTTAGGCAAGGATACGATCATACGAATGTATGATAAGTGAGTCAAAGTGTTGAAGGTTTCAAATTTCGGTTTCGGAATAAATTTCGCCCTGGGCCGGATAACAAAATTTCGGCGAAATTTTGAAATTTCGGAATTACTTCGGACCAAATTTGAATTTGAAAATTCAAATCCGGTCCAATCCGGAAAAAAACCGAAATTCGCCGAAAAACCCGAAATCTCGGTGAAATTTCGAAATTTTGGGTTTTTGCCTTTGGTGAAAAGTGGTCTAAACGTTATCGAAAAATTTTGAAATTTTTTGGAGGTTCCTGACACAATTCTATTCTCACAAAATTTCAGCTGATTATCACATCTGAGGAATTTTTAAAAATTCGAGAGTGATCTTGTCGTGATAAAACAACGACCGACAAGTTTGATCGAATAGAAAATGGTACAAATAAAGTTATAAACTGTTGAAATTAATTGTGCATGGTTATGATCCATAAATAATGTCCTCATAAAAATTTCAGCTGATTATCATATATGAGGAATTTTTAAAAATTCTGAGAGTGGCGCTGTCCTGATAGAACACTGACCGACAAGTTTGATCCAAATGAAAAATGATACAAATGAAGTTAGAAACTGTTGAAATTTTTTGTGCATGGTTATGATGTATCTATAATGCTCTCATAAAATTTTCAGATGATGATCAAACTGTATGAAGTTTTAAAAATTCGAACAGTACTACTGCCATGTTAAAAGGCTTACCGGCAAACTTGAACAAAATAAAAAATTATGTAAACCATAATTTTTTTTGAAAATTTTAAAGAATGGTTATAAAGAAGTTCTTAATATCCCATAAAAATTGTGATTCATGATCACACACAAGTGAATTTATAAAATTCTTACAATGCATAGTACCATTTATGTTCTTTTCTTTTTTATTTTTGAAATATAATATAACAAACGAAGTTGAATGCTTACATAGATTTGATTGACCAAACAAAAAAAATTTAAATTTTTTGAAAATTTTATATAATATTACTGAGTCAATTATTAATCTCTCGAAAAAAATTTAGATCATAATCGCACACAAAAAAATTTATAGAATTCTGACAATATAACTGTCCCAATTATGTTCATTCTGTTTTTGATTTTTTAAAGATAACAAATGAAGTTAAATTATTTTGAATTTTTTTATGTATGATCCTAATCTACTAAGGATAATACTATAAAATGTTCAGATTATTATCATGCTTGTACAATTTTATAAAAATCTGACAGTGTTTCTGCCAAAATTTTAAAATATTTTAAAAATTAGGTTTTTCAACAAATTTTCAAAGGAGATGACTTTTCTAAGGGTTATTGGACCAAATCCGGTCAAATCCGTCCCTAAAACTTTCAAAACCGGCCAAAAAACACGAAATTTCGCCCAAAAAAACGAAATTTCGGATTTTTACTGTAGCAATTTCAAATTTTTTTAAATTTTTTTCCCGGCCGGTACTTGAGATTTCGGGGTGGTCTGAAATCCGAAATTTCGCCGAAATTCGCCGAAATTTTGAACCTTGAAAGTGCTAACCAAATGTTGCAGAACATAACTTTGGCTGGAAACGAAATGAGTGGCTAAAAAATCAAACTTACCAAACATATGTGTGGCAAGGTGTGGCATGAATTAAACATATAAATGTGTCCTAAATATAAAGATCGTTGGAATAATAATTATTATTAACTTATAAGCCGTTTGATCATAGAGATTTCTGATTGTGGAATGATTGTTTAATTCTAGAGGGAAAACCAAGTTAATTCAGTGGGAAAACCATTATTTTTGTTAGGAACATGAAGTGCTTACTTGTTAAACCTATTTACTGAAGAATCCAGCAATTGACCTGAAATTTGTTCCTCTCTTGCTAAAGATTAATTCTCCTTTCGTCCTAGTGGCTTAAGGATGACCCTCTCTAACCTTTGAATGACACTCCGCGATTATTATTGCCTTCACCATCCACTGATACTGTCCCGCGAGGAACAAACAAACAAAACCGACCGAATAAAACAAAATCACCCTATTCTCAAGATTTCTCACCAAAATAATGGACGGATGACAACATGACTAAATGCTCATATCTACCACATTCATCATCTAGTACTAGTAGATTTATTATCACACGCAAGGATTCAAATTTCGTTTTTGGAAAAAATATCGCCTAGGATCAGAATCCAAAATTTCGCCGAAATTCAGGTATTTTGTAAAAATCTTGTTCGAAATTAAAAAAAAACAAATCCGGTTCGTTTTCTACCGAGAAAAACGAAATTTCGGGCGAAAATACCGAAATTTCGGTATATTTGCACCAGTTGAAAAGTGGGTCAGACAACGACGAAAATTTTTGAAATGTTTTTTGGAGGTTCCTAAAATATCTGTGATGTTCCCATAAAAATTTCAAATGATTAACACATTTTAAGTATTTTTAAAAATTCAAACATTACTACTGTCCTGATAAAACACTGACCGGGAAGTTTGATCCGAATTAAAAATGGTACAAACCATGTTTGAAATTTTTTGTACATGGTTATGATGCATAACTAGTGTTCTCATAAAATATTTAGATGATTATAAATATTCATGAATTTTTAAAAATTCGGACAATGCTACTATCCTGTTAAAAGGCTTACCGGCAAATTTGAACAAAATGAAAAATAGTTCAAACCGCGTTAAAAACTTTTCAAAAAAAATTGAATGGTATTGATATAACATTAATGTTTATATAAAATTTTTAGATGATTATCGTTCTTAAATAATCTTTGAAAATTCTGACACTGCTACATCCTCATAAAAGTGAGATGCGCTTGGGTGGAGGAGGAAGGCTAGTGTGGTTGCACATGGGTGGAGGAGGGAGGCTGGTGAGAACGTCAGCTGCGCGTGTGTGAAGGAGGGAGGCCGGTGCGATATGGCTGCTTTCTTGCCGCTAAATGGCTTACTGGCCATAATTTTTCCTTGTGTTTCCATGTTTCACATTATTGTCATGTCTCAAGTCTGTCATAACATGTATAATATTACTTATCGTAATGTACATAAAAAAAATAAGCATCGAAAAACTAAAAAGTTTGTGTTTTTGTACTCACTTCCACCTTCATCCATTTCATCAAAGAACTTCAGGTCGCGAAGACAAACATGCGAAAATAACAATGCAAAGTTAGCTTTAGCAATACATAGATTTGCTTTAGCAATAAAAAAAAAACTAATCGTTGAAAATTCTGACACTTCTACTTCCTCATAAAATCCTGATGATCAATACATAGATTTGCTTTAGCAATCAAAAAAGGTTTAAAAGTTTTGAAAATTTTACAAAAGGGTGATAAGAAAATGCTTAAGATCTCATAAAATTTTTGAATCATGATCATACTCTAGTGAATTTATAAAATTCTTACAATGCACAGTACCATTTATGTCTTTGTCTTTTTGAGTTTTGAAATATAATATAACAAATGAAGTTCAATGCTTACATAGACTTGATTGACCAAACAAAAAAAGTTCAATTTTTTTGAAATTTTATATAATGGTACTGAGGAAATTATTATTCTCTCATAAAAATTGTAGATCGTAATAACAGTCAAGAAAATTTATAAATTTCTGACAAGTTTACTGTCCCAATTATGTTTATTCAGTTTTTGATTTTGTAAAGATAACAAATGAAGTTCAATTATTTTGAAAAAATTTCTATATAATTCTACACTACTAAATATAGTACCATAAAATTTTCAGATCATTATCAAACTTGTACAATTTTATAAAAATATGACAGTATTTCTGCCAAAATTTTAAAGTCTCAAAATTTTGGTTTTTCAACAAATTTTCATAGAATATGACTTTCTTAAGGGTTATTGGACCAAATCCGGCCTTAAAAGTTTGAAAACCGGCCAAAAATCATGAATTTTTTATGAGGAAAAATGAAATTTTGGGTTCCTGTAGGGATTCCAATTTTTTTTATTCGGTCGATAATTTGGATTTTGTGGTGGTCCGAAATCCAAAATTTCGGCAAAAATTCGCTGAATTTCGACGAGATTTGTATCCTTGATCACACGTAAGCACGTAACAAGAGTACATGGCTAAACCATAAATATAGGCCATGGCGCATGGGACAGAGCTGCAAACTTGAGAGACACTCTTTACAAATCTATCTTCTTTCGAATGTAATTATAAAAATAGTCTATTTTCCAACCGCAAAAACGCAGACAGCTAACATGCGTCACCTGCTGTGCTCCTGTACCACGGTAGGAGGTGCCATAGAATTGGAGCTCAGAAGGAGATGCTACCGACCATGCCTACCTCGATAACATTAATGAATCGGAGTGGCAGATGATTTGCAGAAGTCCTCAGTAGCATTAACTAAGTGATTAATCAAAGTTTAAGTGATTAATTAACTAATTAATCAAATGTTTAATTAATTAAAAAGTGAATAATTAATGTCACAATTTCATGACGAGCCATAAGATCTTGGTAGGAATTAGCTGTGATCCCAGGGCAGCAGGTCATACGCGTCGCTTGTTGACGTTTCCGCGGTCGAAAAGAGAACTATTTTTATAATTATATATGAAAATATGCCATATTTATTTAAAAATATCATAAGACTAAAAAAAAGTGATGACTTCCTATTCTTCATCCCATGTTCGTATCATCGTATGGGATTGATGTACCGGATGCATGAGCCAACCCTGTTGTTAATATCTCTACACGAATCCCGCTGGGATTCGAGCGAATCCGTTGGACCACGTACATCCCCTCTCTGACGCCGCCTCCGCGCTCCCCTTCACCGTCGCCGCCCTCGGCAGTGACGCCAACCTTCTGGAAGGCGCCGTCCTCTGTCTCGAAACCGGAAGGATAGCCATCCTCGTCACGCCGGCCGGTCTTGTTGAGGCGCTGGGACGAGGATCTGGTAGGCGTGTGCTCAACCCCGTCCCCGACGTTGCCGGCGGCCGGCCTCAACGAGCTGCACTTTGTGCCCGACTTCCTGGCAGGGCTGGAGGCGGCCGGGTGGGTAGCCGTGCTCGCGCTGGCGTACACCACGTGCTGGGCTGCGCCGAGGGGCTGGTGGCCCCGAACGTCGCTGCGCCCGACGCCCTCGTGTGGAGGGGCTGCTCAATGGGTTGGACATCGTGGGGTGGAGCTGGCCATGGCTGAGGGCGCGCTGGCCCGGCATGGTCGGCCATGCGAGAACAGCAGACCCAAGTCAACTCTACCCGTTGCCAAGGTCGCCGATATGGTCCGCCGTAGCTTGCTGTCGAGATGGTTAAGTATCAGCCTTACTCGGTATAAATGGCAGCTGTAAGTTATACTTGCCAAGCATTCTGCTGCATTGATCTAGAGCAAATGGTCTATTGGGGTTGCTTCCTATTCAATATCCATCCAATAATATTTCTCCTAGTTCACAGTTGTTCAAAGTTCAAACCTTGAGTTTGACCTTACATGCTATTGTTTAGATCCATTGTGTATCCTGAAGGATAAACCTATAAAATTAGTTTGGTGTGGGTTATTGGTGGCTTTTATATTTGTGTTACCTTTCCATTTGACATCTGTATGATTACATGTTGAAACTATTTTCTTTTCTGACAATAAAAATGATGGAGCAACTCTCATTCCTTTTGAACTTGTGATGATGTATTTAGACTGTTTCATTTGTGAGGGATCATGCAATAGAGGAACTGAAACAAGTATTCCAATTCAGTTTCAAAATGTATGAAATGATTTGTGATACCCAAAAAATAATAATAATAGCATGTAATGTGATCTATGACATCTAAACACATGCTAAAGGTATTTGATTGATTTTGAAGTTACTCAGTTTTATCGGTTAATTTACTTGCCTTTCAGCGACTAATACAAAGAATTTGTCTTTTAGATTTGAACCACTTGATATCTTGGTAATATAATTTAAACTTTGATTACACGCGTGCGTGGAATTGCTAGATATTCCAAGACCGGACAGCAATGGAGATTCATAGAAATGAAACGTTCACTAAAGCTGTTACAATGATTTAGCTCCTTTATCATATGATCCCCTCCTATTGGTTTGTCCACCACACCATCTGATAGCTATGTAGGATTGAATGGATCTATGAGTTGTCATGGTAACAATTCAGCTTCTCTAATGTTTTGTCCTTCTAACTCTCATATGTTTGCTACTTGACAAGGTATAACGAGGCAATGACAGTTCTGTGACACAACTAAATCATAGCACGATCCACTTAAAATGTTTCAGAATGATGGCACCAATGATGAATGCAGTGTTGCTACAAGCGTCACTTGAAAAGATAGGTGCTGAGACACGAGTCCAGACTTGATTGAGGATGCGAGATTTCTCAGAACCATACATGAGAAAGAGCGAGCTATGCGTCATCTTGAAAAAGGAAGGGTCCTTATTTTCGGAGGGTTTGGTGCTTCGATCCGGAATCCACTTTTTACAACAGATACAGCAGCTGCCTTGAGAGCTTCTGAAAGTATGTCTATCTTTGAATCCCCTCCCCTCAAACACACCGAACTTTTTCCCAGCATTTCTACATGCATGTACATTGTACATTTATTAGTTAGTTCTTTCTTAAAAACTGTTTGATTTTGATGAAATCTTAAGCACCTATTATGGTGCAGAAATCTGACTAAATGCACTTTTAACCAGTCAATGCAGATGTAGGTCCTTAAAGGTTGTCCTCCTGGAAGCAATAGCAATTCGGCATCTGAGCACATTTCATATAGGGAGTTGGTGGCAATAGGGTTCAGTGCAACGGACGTAACAGCAATTACCTTTTGAGAGGAGAACAATGTTCCTGGTTAGTCTACCTATGTCTTCCTCCAAATTTGAGGCTGTCAACTTTTCAGCACTTCAGACAAGATGACTATTGTGCGCCCATTTCTTGCAGTTGTCCTCTTTAACATGCTAGAGGCTGGTAACATCTCTAAGGCGCTCTGTGGAGATCAGGTAGGGACATTAGTTGACCAGTTGGGGAGGATCGGTTGACTTACTGGAAACAACAGCTGTGGTAGAGCATCAAAACATGGATGGTCATATAGCATGTGGGTTTTCTGGATGGAAATGCCAAGCTCTAACGGAAGGCTTTTGTGCTATCACTTCTCCGCAGTCTGCGCTGCTTGTTCTACACAATGTATTTTGGTGGAAAATCTTGTGAATGGTAGAAGTATTTACCTTGTAGTTTCCGTGTATAACCTAATTTGTACATTAAGTGAAGCGTGTGTATGAAATGGTGAATGGATGCCCAAATCAGCGAGTAGTATTTCTTGATCGCAGTTACGAAATTAACTCTGGTTGTGTTGTAGCATGCATAGTTCTTTTGTTGAACTTGGCACACAGTGCCAAATAAGCAGAAGGATGTAATCTGGAAGCAAGAACTTAACCAGTGCGATCAAAGAGTCATAAGCAAGGTTTTTTCGGTTTACATCTCGTTACTCTTTGAAATCCGAAATTTTGGTGAAATCTTTTTGTTTCAGACTAAATTCAAAAAGCAAAATTAAAATCCAGCTTTTTTTATCGAAATTTCGGCCAATAAAACCAAAAAAACGTCCAAAATTGCCTAAATCTTAGCAAATTTCAACTGAACGAAAATTGGTTCAAACGATGTCAAATTTTTTTAATTTTTTTTGTGGAGGTTCCTAACACATCAGTGATATTCTCATAAAAATTTCAGATGATTATCGAGTTTGAGGAATTTTCAAAAACTCGAACATTGCTAATGTCCTGAAAAACCCGTTAACCGGCAAGTTTGAATCGAATGAAAAATAGTACAAACCATGCTAGAAAATTTTGATTTTTTTGTGCATAGTTCTTATGCATTATTAATGTTCCAATAAAATTTTCAGATGATGATCAAGCTTCATTAATTTTTAAAAATTCGAACAATAATATTGTCCTGTTAAAAACCTTACCGACAAACTTGAACAAGATGAAAAATGGTTCAAACCACGTTAGAAAATTTTGAAAATTTTTGTGTATGGTCCTGATGTATTATTAATTTTTCTATAAAAATTTTTAGATAATGATCATGCTCCAAGAATTTTTACAAATTCTGACAGTGCTACGTCCTGATAAAAGCCTCATGATCAATACATAGATTTGCTTTAGCAATAAAAAAGGTTTAGAATTTTTTAAATTTTTACAGAAGGGTGATAAGAAAATGCTTAAGATCTCATAAAATTTTTGAATCATTATCACAATCTAGTTAATTTATAAAATTCTTAGAAGGCACTGTGCCATTTATGTTCTTTCCCTTTTGGATTTTTGAAATATAACAAATGAAGTTCAATGCTTACATATATTTGATTGAGCAAACAAAAAAATTTAATTGTTTTGAAAAATTAATAAAATGGTACTGAGGCAATTATTAAGCTCTCGTAAAAAATTTAGGTCATGATTAAACTTTAAAAAAAATATAAAATTCTGACACAGTTACTACCTCGTTTATGCTACTTCTGTTCTTTTTATTTTAAAAGATAACAAATGAAGTTAAAATATTTTTAAAACTTTTCTGTATGATCCTAGACTTCTTAATATGGTACCATAAATTTTTCATGGCATGAAAAAGCTTCTTCAATTTTATAAAATTTCGCCAGTGTTTCTTTCCGAAATTTTAAAATATCTCAAAAAATAATTTTTCGACAAATTATCATCGAAGATCACTTTCTTATAGGTTATCGATGTAATTCCGGTCAAATCCGGCAATAAAACAGCAAAATTTGGTCCAATTACACGAAATTTCGGTCGGTTCGAACGAAATCTCACCGAAAAAATGGAATTAGTGTAACACTATCAATTTTTTTTATCCGACTAGTAATTTGGATCTCGTGAGGGTCCGAAATCCGAGATTTAACTGAAATTTATATCCCTAGTCATAAAGCGAATATATTACATCTGAACTGAATGGATGGAGCCTCGTCATCATAATCAGGGTTAACAAAACCGTCGAAAACCAAGCTTTCGACTGTACCGCACCGGCTCGAGATTAAAAACCGCTCGGTAAACCGGTCTAATTTTTAAAAAATTGAAAAAAAAATTATGCATCAAAACTGTTCAAAAACCGCGGCTTTCGAAAAAAAACGCTTCAAAAACCACTCAGAAACCGTTTTTTAGGAACATCTAATTGGTCAGCTGGTTTTTCGTTGAAAACCGAACATTTTTTAATTTTTTTTAAAATTTTTTTATTTCTTAACCTTTCGGTCTCTGACGGTTTTTAAGCGGGTTTTTGAGCGATTTTTGCGGTTTTCACGGTTTCAGTTTTTACGATTTTTCACGATTTCGGTTTTGTGAACCCGGTCATATTTCACAAATCCTTCGGATCTGATATTAGAAAAGCCAAATGCAAATGTTTCTTTATTGTGAAGTCAAGGGTATACGGCCGTACTGGCTCTGAAGTCTGAACTTTGATTGAGGCCATTCTGAAAGAAATTCTCTTTCTTGGCGGGACTGTTAAAATGAACAAAACAATCAGACGAAATAAAATCATAAATTACACCGGAAATATGAGGAAATTCTTTTATCGTAACTAAAAAATAAATTATACTAGTCAACTACCCGTGCATTGCAATGAAAACATATTTTTCTAACCAAACACATCGAGTTGGCTTACACCACGCCATCGACTCAGTCGAAGTATCCAGGTGAATTTTACACCACTCACATCGTGTCTTCTCTATTGTACTTAGTCTACACTCCTACTCGGCTCTATCGCTACGCCCGACTACGCTCCGCTCCGTGACAGCCCTTGTCAGGCCTATGTCGCTATTCCTAGTCAGAATCATAAAAACAAATATCATCAACATTCCAATGGTATCCCATCATAGAAACATTGCAATATTTTTCCATTAACGGTAACATATATGGTGTTAACGTTTGAATCCAAAATAAAGAATTTAATGGATTGCAACAGAATAATTACACCACACTATTCAACATAAGAATTAACCTTAGAGGTGTGTACACTTCATAGAGATTGGTAAGCACAAAATAGCATGAAGCGAGCAACCCTCCATATCCTGTTCCTTCGCTATTTTATGATGCCACTAATGAAAAGATGCAAAGTAATAGTCTTGGATAAAGGAACAACCAGATGAGTTGGAATGGGATAAGGTGGTTCCATGGTAACTTGATTTTAGGATTATTTTTTTTAGAAGATTGATTTTAATATTCGATCGGAGGTTCATAGAAAATAGGAGGCGGTTCACTGCAAAGACGGGGATTGATCGAGGAAACCGAGGATCAATCAAGACCCACCTGGCATCGCGACATCTTCTTCAGCACCTTCGGAGGGCACGTCTCAAGCAATCGCCACAGGACCACCTCCAACTTCTTTGTGCCCGCCCCTACCGTCGGGGAAGCATAGAATGACGAGGTTGACACCGAAGATGGAGACGATGACAGAGAAGTTGTTGCGGGCATCGTGAAGCAAAACTGCAAAATCAATATGAACAACTGAGCATTAATAGGCTGACAAAACTATAACTAACTTTGGCAAATTCAGTCAACGAAGGCAACACATTGTTTAATGGAAAAACCGATAGGAAAAAAAATGAATTTGTGTACATCGTAATTGGGTTCCTCTTAGAAACATAAATCTTTAGTTTTTCAAGGTGCTGTGTCAAGCTGTTTACATCATTAAGCATCATGACAAAATCTCAAGTACTAAATCACGCTCTTTACACCATTGATCATTGTCACAAAAACTATTGTAAAGGCGGCTTGATCACAACTCAAGCCTTTTTTTGCAATTAAGCAAATTAACTGAGCTCATTCAACCACGTATATGCTCATCAAGAAGCAAAATCCAATACGTAGCACATATACACAATAGACTGGTCAGGAGGAGGTACTGACCAAGGTCACCATCGTGGGCAGCGACGGTGGTGGATGCCGGATCTGGACAGGCCCGACCAGATCCGGTCGGTGGAAACAGCAGCGATGGAAGGCTAGTGTGCTTGGGTGGAGGAGGAAGGCTAGTGCGGTTGCACATGGGTGGAGGAGGGAGGCTGGTGCGAACATCGGCTGTGCGTGTGTGAAGGAGGGAGGCCGGTGCGACATGGCTGTACGTGGGAGGTTGCCTTGTCAATTCTCGCCTCCTAAATTGAACTTTTTCAATAGCTCCAAGAGAAGTACGAGGCGGTTCTTGCTTTCTCGCCGCTGAATGGCTTACTGGCCTCCTGCCATAATTTTCCCTTGTGTTTCCATGGTTCACATTATTGTTATGTCTCAAGTCTGTCATAACATGTATAATGTTACTTATCATAATGTACAGAATAATAGAATAAGCATCGAAAAACTAAGCAGTTTGTGTTGTTGTACTCACTTCCACCTTCATCCATTTCATCAAAGAACTTCAGGTCGGGAAGACAAACAGGCAAAAATAACAATGCAAAGTTAGCTTGTTGATCAACACCCAAACCATTCAGATAGCATGAACAAACTATATTAGTACTTCAGAGAGTTGAATAGAAGCAGTCTGGGTTGCAAAGAATGCCCCCTCATCCAAAGGTGGAGAAGGATGCCCTTCATCATTATCATCATCCACAACAGAAGGATTTGAAGGGTCCGGAGAGTTGTCTACAGGTAATAATCATAGTAAACTAATAGGTTAATGTTCACTCACAAACTTATGGATGAAATTAGATATGAAACAAATTCACTTCCGTTACCTGCAAGGGCGGTATTAGTAGTACTGACCCACTCATCAACCGAAACTTTCCAATATCTAAAACACAGAGTAATTGAAGATGTCAATAATATTTGGCAAGATTGGTTCAGAAGCACTCTAACAACAAAGATAAACCATTCACCCAGGTAGTTTAGGACTTAAAGAGCGTGATGCTAAAGAATTTTATGACTATGTTGGTGTAGTAGCATGTTTCGCTAATCAAATCATGAATTAGCCCTACAGACTGAAAATTCAGGATAAGTTCATGAAGCTTACTCGATGAGAGTGCACACGAGGTTCGAATCTTCTGCGATTTGCGCTTCCGTAGCCAATTAACAGCCCTCCCAATCTCAGTAGCCTACAAATGAACAACTCTAAAGATTAGCAAACTGAACATCCTCAGACACATCCCATAGCTCATATCATTATCCAATCCGTACCTTCAGAGTGGAGACAAAAAATTGCATCAACTGCAGCCTCCTCAACGATTCGAACAGAGCAGCATCCAACTGCAACACCAACATTGTTAGTTCAGATCAATGTTTAACTACACTCTGGAGTTGACAAATGACAACTTTAACAATGGAAGAGCTCCGTACATGATCTTCCTTGTGCGAGAGGAACTCCTTGATGCAGAGAACCTCCCCAACGACCTGCGACTCCTCGCCGATCTTGTTGGTGAGCACCCCAAGCATACTCAATGTACGTCGAACCAACTTTTTCAGTACAGTGTTGAGAATTCCCCTTTGATTCTTCTTCAACCAAATATAACTATGTTCGTCGGACCAATCTAAATTCTTTCTTATAATTAGTCTGGCATAAGTTATATTTTCACTCTAAATATAATTCTAGTCTGTGTTAAAATTTATTTTAACCAGAAATATAAAGTCTGATGCATACCAGAATTCCTTGTGTACGTCGGACCAATTTTTCCGGTCCAGCGTGAACATGTTTCACTCAGATAAAACCAGCCATTTTTCTATATACGCCTGACCAGCTTTTTCGGTCCGGCGCAAACGTTATTTGCTGGTACTCAAAAGAAACAAAAACATGTGTACTCCGGACCAACTTTTTCGGTCCGGCGCAAGCATTCTCTTGCTGATATCAAAATCAAGCAATGCATGTGTACGACGGACCAAAATTTTCGATCCGGCGTAAATGGGTCTCTCTGAGTTCAACAATGCTTCTCAATACTATGTACTCCGAACTAAAATTTTCGGTCCGGCGTGTGTGTGGTTTGACTTATGGTTCATACACCATAGAATTCTTGCAAAAGGATAGCAGTTGACCTACCCCATCTAACCTACCAAACCCCAACGGGCAAATGGCAGGTGTAACGGTTATCTCTCTTCAGGGTCTATATATAGCATGCCTGGGTTCTTAAACGAAAAATAGGACACATAGAGCTTTGCACATTCACATCTTTTGATATGCTGAACATCTTTGACATCATTCAAATCATATACAACTCTTGATCTTTAGAATTCCTGAGCCTCATTTTTCATCAAGAGTTTGAGCTTCAACTCAGAAATCACAAACATTCATTCTAAACATTTAGAGTGCTTGCTCCAAGCTAAGCCTAGTTTGCATCTAGCTACTGAACCAAGAGACAGGGCTTGTGGATAGTCTATTACTCTTGGAACTAGCTGTTCCCAGACGGTTGGAGAAGTTGTTGGTGCGACCTATCCAACAGTGATTGTGGAAGGCCACCATTGCCGTGAAAGGTTGAGACTCACCTCACTGGAGTAGTGAAAGAGTCAAGATAGTGAAAAACCAAAAGCTATTGAGACTGGCTGTTTGGTGGAGCAATACTTCTGAGGAAGTGCTCTAACGGGGACGTAGGAGTGATCTCTGAATCTCAGTGGAAAATCATTGTGTTCTCCTGTGTTTGTTTTTATTGCTCATTATTCTCTTATAGTTTCTCATTCGAAATTCCCTTTCTTACAAAATTTTCTTAGACAAGTGTTATTCTGAACATTTATACTAATTGCTTTCGTTTCTGCTTTTTATTGAGAAAAGTTTTTCATAATAATTAAAAAGTTTTAAAGTTGCCTATTCACCCCCCCTCTAGGCCAACTTGGTCCTTACAAGGGGGTGGGGAGACTGCGCTGCCAGTACAGCCGTGGCATAACAGCGGGGCGCGGAGAACGATGAAGAGCCTCTCGGCGATGCGGTCGTGGTGGCTCAAGAGCTCCTGCAACGACGGTGACGAGGATGGTGTTCTCGATCACATCCAAGATGCCGGCGTCGGCGCCCCGGAAGAACTCGCGCCACCAATCCAGCCCATCAGCCATCGTTGCCGCTGGTCCTCCTCGGGCCGCCAAGACCTCCCCCAAGATCGCCGCTTCCCCTGATCGCGATTCTAATGGAGCACAATAACAAAGAACCGATGCTTTATTGATTATTTCCTCCCTAGGATACCTTTTTCCCCTCCCTATTCTTATCAGATTACGTAACAACCAAGAATCAAATCCAACTCGATTGCGAACCAGATGCCCCCCGGATCCCATAGTCGGGAAAGTGAAGTCCCCTATGGGGAGCAAAATCAATCAAGAAACAAGGGAAAAGAACATTATCACCAAAACCTATTCTTTTCTCCTCCCTTTGCCCCCACGTCCCTTTTCCTTGACAATTGTCAGAATTTTATAAATTTGGTCGAGTGTAATCATGATCCAAAATTTTTAGGAGAGCTTAATAATTTCCTAGTAACTCTTTTATAAAATTTTAAAAAATTTATGTTTTTTTTGTTTGCTCAATCAAATCTATGGATGCATTGAACTTCATTTGTTATCTTTCAAAAATAAAAACACAAGGAACACAAATGGTACAGTACCATTATAAGAATTTTATAAATTTATTAGTGTGTGATAATGATCCAAAATTTTTATGAGGACTTAAGAATTTCTTCAGAACCCTTCTCTAAAAGTTTCAAAAATTCTAACCCTTTTTTAGTTGGTCAAGCAAATCTATGTATTGATCATCAGGCTTTTATCAGGGCGTAGCACTGTCAGAATTTTTGGAATTTCTTGAAGCTTGATCATAATCGAAGATTTTTATGAAAACATTTATGATACATTAGGACCATCCACAAAAAAATTCAAAATTTTCTAACGTGTTTGGACATTTTTTCATTTGGTTAAAGTTTGCTGGGAAGGCTTTGATTAGGATAGTAGCATTGTCCAAATTTTTTAAAATTTCTGAAGATTGATAATCATTTAAAAATTTTATGGGAATGTTAGTGATGCATCAGAACCATGCATAAAAATTTCAAAATTTTATAACGTGGTTTGTTCCATTTTTCATTCGGTTTAAATTTGCCGATTAGCGTTTTATCAAGATAGTAGGACTGTCCGAATTTTCAAAAATTACTTAGGCTTTATAATCATCTTAATTTTTTTATGGGAGTTTTACTGATGTGTCATCACCCTTCAAAAAAAATTCAAAATTTTTTGATGTCGTTTGTACCATTTGTCGCTCAGTTTAATTTCACCGAAATCTCGCTGAGATTTTGACAATTTCGGGTAAAATCTCAGAAATTTCGGTGAAAAAATACTGAATTTGAATTTTTGTTTTTGTATTTCATAAAAAATGTGTCCAAAATTATGAGATCTTTGACAAAATTTTGGATTTCGTCTACCTCCGAGTAGGGGTGCAAATAGAGCGGATAGTTCCTAACCGACCGTTCATCCGAATAAATTCCGATAGTATTCAGAGCGTAAATTCAGATATCCGAGGTTTTTTTCGGATATCGGATTCAGATATATTTTTTCGGATACGGAAATTGATACAGAATAAAAGTATCCATCGGATTTGGATATATCCAGAAATAAATTCGGAGCTATCCGTATACTATCTGTTTGTTTATCCGCATATTTGCTGAGGTATCCAACGCTAGCCGCCCAAGGCCCAACAGCCCAACTCCCCTCACCCCCACTCCAACTCCCCTCACCCCCACTCGCCCCTTGAGTTTTCAATGTGGACTCCTCTCTCGCCGCATGGTCTCTATCTCCATGCCCTAGCCAGTCGCCGCCGCTTCGGGAGGCTAGCCCCGGCAGCCGGGAGCCCTTCGTCACCGTTGCCGGTCCCCTCCACACCACACTCGGTCCCCACTCCCCACTTCTCGCCGGCGCTCTTGGCCCCGCGGCCCTTGCTAGTGTGCTCAAATCTCCATGCCCTAGCCAGCTGCCGCCGCTTCGGGAGGCTAGCACCGGCGACCGGGAGCTCTTCGTCGCTGGTCCCCTCCACGTCGCAGTCAGTCCGCACTTCTCGCCGGTGCTCTCGGTCCCGCGCCCCTCGCCAATGTGCTCTGCTTATCCTGTGCCCCCTCGTCGGTCCCACGCCGCCTCGTCGCCGGAGTTGCCCGTCGACAGACCGCACCCCTCGTCGGACCCGTGGAGGTAAGAAATTCTTGCAAGTCATTTGTTAGGATTTGCCTTTAGTTTGGATTTACCACGCTCTTCACCAAAACCCTCTCGATGCCCAGTACCGTGGTGTTGCAATTCCTAATCGATTTGTGTGTATCCGCACGCGTGTTTCTACAAAGCTGAAGGCTACGCAGGGCTCGCTCTTCGTCGTCAAGAGGTCTGTGCTGTGACCCTAACTAATGACTGTAGATTGTAACATTGGGTACGGTTGATCGCTGTGGATTAACATATACTTTCGCCTTAGCATGGATCAGGGTTGTTCGGTGGATGCTTGAAGAATCCTTAATTACTTGGGTGCCGATTAATTACTTGAATGCCGATGTTTTGGAATTTTAGATGGAAATGGAATGGCATGGTGACTCCAGACTTTTACTGTGTATTATACTGTGATTCAACAATTCCCTCAGTGGATGGCGGATCTAGGATAAAAATAAAGAGTGAGCTCAAAAAATTAGGTTAAATTGAGATAAGCATGTAAAACAGCTTGTGCTGTATTTTTATCGGTTCGAGTGTTACTATTTGTAGTTCATTATTTGAGAAATACTTGTGCAACATTCATTTGTTAAATTTTTGAAAATCTATAAACAAGTTAACACCAATCAATCAAACAAACTGGCTATTGTCTCTTTCAACCCACTGATATATTTACAATTGATAAAAAAAATCATGAGCAATGCTTCAATGTTTTTCTTTCCAATACAAATTGCACAAATCTTGAAGTAAGCGAAAGAGTAAGTAATCACCAAATTAGGCATTCAACAAGTAGTGCCCCATGAAGCCACATAGTTTAAAAAGTAGCTCATCACCCAATAAAGTTTCTTCTTCCTTTAGACATGCCTGAGTGCATGTATATTCGTCATTACTATGCAAAAAATAAGCGTCGCTGCTAGAGAGGAGATATATGATCTGACAAATGGAGGGTGAGCTCGAGTCCACCCGTTGAATACGCCGCTGAATTTCTTATAAAGCAAAGTTTATTAGGATCTGATTGCTATAAAGCACATTGATATGGCATTTGCTATACTATTTTTTTCGAGGACGCGCATGGGAAACATTTGCAAATTGCAATATTATTTGTTTAGAATTTTTGGGTAGTTATTTGTCACAGGTTGTTGGTTATCTGTGGTTTTTGATGCTGTTATTTTTCTATTGAACGGTGCATATTTATGTTGGATCATTTATTGCTGATTCTAGAATGGTTACCTGTAGATTCAGTGATGCATTTTCTGAAACATCGTGGCGTAAGTGCCTCCTGATAACCTATAGCTAACATAGAATGCTTTCGGATAGACAACAGTTTCAGAAAAATGTTTCTCTTGTAAATGTCAACACAAAAGGGCATCTTGCTTTATACAAGTATCATCGTAACAATTTTCTGCGTCTATGTTTGTTTTGTTGCTATTTATAACCTATAGGGTATTAAAAATTTAAGATGGATGCTACAAGTACAAATATGAGCATTTGTGGAAGCACAGAAACCTCCCCTGCTGCTACTGCCACAACAGTTGATACGGGTCACTCGGCGCCACCGCTAGTGCCACCGAATGCAAGTGCATTGGTGGCATATGACTCTGAGAATTGCATCGGAGAAGTTGAGCCTACTCTAAAGAATCAGAAGAAGTGTACCTCTAAGATTTGGGAATACTACACTAAGTATGAGGTGATAGCTAAGACAAGAGATGGTGGGGAGGAGAATGAGGAGGTTTGCTAATTGTCAATTTGTAATTGGACTTAGTCTTTGTTTTCATTTTGAGCTCTTTTATACATTTTTTTGTATCAATCGAAATATTTTTTGCAGGATGATAGAATGATATGTTAGTGATTGGCTAGTAAATGTTAAGCCAATGATACGCTTTCTTGTTGTCAAAATGTATCACTTTATAGACACTGACTTTCTTACATAGTTTTTCACTTTACACTCAGTGTTTCATTGTTGATGTTTCTTTTTCAGATCTGCGGAGAGGCCACTGGAACTTTTGCATGTCTCTTGGTGTGCAGACCCTTATCGCTATTATTTTGCCATCGATACACTTTTCTTATGCCTCACTGATGCTTCCTAGGATTTAAAGTCATAGGTTGTGGAAGAATTAATCACTCTGTATTGCATATATAATACACTATATGAAACCAGCTACCGCTGTAGCTTGATTGTGGTTGGATGTGCAGTCTAGTTGCACGTTTTGCCTGGAATTTAATAGCATATGCTCTAGTGCTCTCAACAGTCAACACTACTACCTCGTAGTGTAAATGAAATGTGGAATGTTTGGACACATAGTTTTTTGGAAAACAAAAAAACAAAAACGCTTGATTGCGGTTGGATGTGCTGCATCATATAAGTGCATATATTGATAGGAATTGTACTTACCTGCATATTATTCTTATGTAGGGAAGGCATCTATTATTGAATTTGAAACACTAAACACTTACATGTCTTGAGGTTCTAATAAAGTTTTTTTTGTATGATTGATTTATCCTAATATGCACGACATATATGGTTTCTGTTTTCACGTATTAGCTGACTAACTATTCGTGACCGAGACTAAACATATCCAGAACGACCTGTATTTGCTCCGTATTCGTGACCGAAGTAATCCGTATTTGTATTCGAATCCGATACTATTCATATTTTATTCTGTATTCGAGAAAAAATTTAGAATTTGATATGGAATAAGTGAAATCAATCCTATACGCTCCGTTTGTAGCAGTGCCTCCGAGATGTAAATGGAAAACGAGATTTGAAGGCTTTGCCCGAAAAGGGTGTAAAGGGCAGCAGTTCGGCCTAGCTTCCCGCGAAAGCTGTATAGGCGGCGGCGCGAAGCGGGATATTTTTTGGGGAAAGAAATTTCGCGAGCGAGCAAAGTCGCCGCCTCCTGGGGAGATGGGGAAGGAGAGGGAGCGGGAGGAGCAGGTGGCGACGGTGCGCGCGGTGCTCGGCGAGGGGACGTCGGAGATGGACATCATCCGCGCGCTCCACATGGCCGGCGACGACCCCACCAAGGCCATCAACATTCTCCTCGACTTCCACCACAGGCAGCCGCCGCCGTCGCCTCCGACGGCCAAATCCACCAAAGACCCTGCCGAATCGATCCCAACACCCAAAACCCCTGCCCAGTCCAAGTTGGCGGTAGAGAAACCTAGGCCCAATCTCGCGCCTGCGTCCACGCCCACCGGCGGCGTCGTTGGCGAGGACTGGTGGCTGGTTGGGAACGCCGAGATGGCGGGGCTGTCCACCTGCAAGGGCAGACGCATCGCCTCCGGGGACTCCGTCACCTTCTCGTTCCCTAACTCTGCGGCGGCAGCCTCCTCGGCGGGCAAGAGCCGTCCTGGCCGCCTCGCGCTCGCTTCCTGCTCCTCTGAGATTATGCGCTTCTCAACCCCGCACCACGGGGAGGTACATTACTTCATCACTACTGCTTTCCCTAAAATTATCTGATGCCGCATCGCATTCGCACCATTGTATATCGTAACAATTGGTTGTTGTTTAGGTGGGTCGCATCCCGAACGAGTGGGCGCGGTGCCTGCTCCCCCTTCTCAAGGAGGGCAAGATAAAAGTCGAGGGCCTGTGCAAATCCTGTCCCGAGGTGCTTAGCATCATGGACACCGTCCTCTTGTCCGTAAGGTATTTGAATTGCGTCTAAAATTAATTCTCGTCCATATGCATTTATGCTGTTCTATGTACATTATTTTGAGTGCGGTTGTGTACTTTGCAGTGTATATATCAACAGCTCAATGTTTCGTGACCAAAAGCAATCGTTGCCCAAGGCGGCTCGGGTTGCTACCGAGGACTCCACATTTCATCCACTGCCCGCACTTTTCAAGTTGATTGGGCTTGTCCCTTTTAAGAAGGTGAGGGGCGTTCGTTTCATTGCATCTCTTATTCATTTTGTTATCTAGTTTAAAATGCATTGCAAAAATTCGTAGTTAGAAGCTCTTGGAATGGGTAAAATCATTGTGGATAAACATTGAACAACAAAGAACCCAAAAGTATGAAAAGGTTACAATTTTGCTCAGCTCTGTATATCACATAATTGAGTGAAGTACAACGTGAATAAAGGCATAAAGAGCCAAACTGAAAGATTTCCATATAAATCATGTTATTCTCTTATGTTTAAACGTGTGTGCTCTTTTGCCAGAATCAGCATGTTCTTGTTAAGATTTTCTTATTTTCTTTGGTTCTACCTAAATTCAAACCAGGCAGCATTTACGCCGGAAGATCTTTGTTCCAGAAAGCGACCAATTGAAACAAAGGTAAATGATTAGCAGTTCATACTCCACAGTGCTATTACTGTAATAAATGTTGGCCTCACATTTTCCTCAGCAGAGCATTGCGCCTCCCACAAAGTTGACATCCGAGAAATTGAGATTATCTTCTGGTGGAAATGAGGATGATCATGGTGAAGGAACTGTTTCAGATTCTGATTTGGATGATATAATTGGAATCTCAGACAGTTCTTCACTGGAGGTAATTGAACAGTTCTGTGCTTGTTCAAAGTTTGGGAGACAAGTTGGCTTTGTCTTGACATCAGTAATGCTCTTAATTTATATCTTGTAGGAAAGGGATCCCCCTGATGCTCTGCAGTGTGATCTACGCCCTTATCAGAAGCAGGCCCTTCATTGGATGCTGCAGCTTGAGAAAGGCTGTTCTTCCCAGGATGCAGCTACAACTCTTCACCCTTGTTGGGAGGCATATAAACTCGAGGACAAGTATGGCTGGCTTATATTACCATTTCTTAAGATTGTGATTGCTCTAAATTAACATCAACATTTCTCCACCTACTACATTTTTTAGGAGAGAGCTCGTTTTGTACTTGAATGTATTTTCAGGCGATGCCACCACCAAATTTCCTAGTACATTACAACTTGCGAGAGGAGGGGTAAGGATATCCTAAATATTTCACACATTTATCTTTGCCATGTCTATTATTAATTTTAATTTCCGGTTTAAATTATTAATCCATTTTATTAACTGATTTGAGTAAATTATAAGATTCTGGCAGATGCAATGGGACTAGGGAAGACTATTATGACAATAGCTCTTCTTCTTTCTGATTCTAGCAAAGGATGCATCACTACGCAGCATACTACTCAGATATGTGGAGAAGCTAGTGGGTTGGGTGAATTGCCTATCCAGTCTCATGACGCTGTGAAGAAGCTAGCTAGCCCTTTCTCTTTTAATAATCTCAGGAAACCTAAGACCCCACTTATTGGAGGTGGCAATCTAATTGTCTGCCCGATGACACTACTTGGTCAGTGGAAGGTATAGTTCTATCAGTGGCACATTTCATCATTGTCTACACTTCTCTGTTTGTATCATTTGGCACTTGTGGAAAATTTGAAACATAATTTGGACTTGCTTTACTAATTTTTTTTCTAAATGTAATGCTAAACCTGGTATTTTGAATACTAAAATTGTTATTTTTCCTAACAGGCTGAGATTGAAGCTCATACTAAGCCGGGTGCTGTGAATATATATGTTCATTATGGACAAAACAGACCAAAGGAAGCAAGCTTTATTGGTCAGAGTGATGTTGTCCTGACTACATATGGTGTTGTTGCATCAGAATTTTCAACCGAGGTAATATCTGAGATCTGAATATCTTATAACATACACCTGTCTTTCAATGTATTCTTGGTACGCTGAAGCATTTGTTAATCCCTTTTATTGGTTGTGAGATAGCGCCAGCCCATGTGGTTAACTGTTTGTTTGCATACTTGCCCCACTATGATCCCTTGTTAGGAGTTGGCATCTATTACTATTTACTTGTATCCTCTTTTGTAAAGAAAGAGCACAACGGAATACAGATAATACCTATGAAGTCTTGTTGGTCATGGAAAATGTGGCTTACTTTAAATTTGGTCCACACATGATGGGAGTATTAAGAATATGGGCATGCAAATGATGGGAACTGTTACCACCACTAATGCTTTTGTCTTTTGTTTGCTTATGCAATCTTATTCTTGACTGAACTTTGTGTATCTGCTTATAGAGTTCCACAGAAAATGGTGGTCTCTACTCTGTTCACTGGTTTAGAGTTGTGCTTGATGAAGCACACATGATAAAGTCTTCTAAAAGTTTAATTTCCCTAGCTGCTGCTGCTCTTACTGCTGATCGGCGTTGGTGTCTCACTGGTACACCAATTCAGGTGAGTATAAGTGTAGATCTGGCTACGTATAATTGAACCATTCATATTTATCCCTACTAATGCGGGATGTTCGAATGAACAAATTATAAGAATGTGCACACCTAGTTAAGTTTTCCCTGCATGTATTAGCCTCTTTGGTGCTTATGAATTCAAGTTTATGATTTTTACTTTACTTTAATGGCAGAACAACTTGGAGGATATATACAGCCTTTTCCGGTTTTTGAGGGTTGAACCATGGAGGAACTGGGCTTTGTAAGTGTGACCATTTGCTTGCTTTCATTGACCAGTCTTGTTATATTTGGTATACCTGTGTGGATATTGTAAAACTTAACCTAGAAGCATTTAGTCAGGTAGAAATTAATTGGAGTGTTGCAGGATGCAAAATTGAGGTTTTTGACATTTTACCATTCCAATTCTGTATTCATCGTATGCATCACTGCATCTTTTATGCTGTCTAGATGATTCTTTTTTTTTTCATAGTGTCTACATCCAACTTTTCTGTTTGATGAGACTTGGCAAACTTATTCGGTACCCTAGAGTGTTAGTTGTGAGATGCAACATCAGTGTTTTTTTCCCATTTGTTGGTTATGCCACTCACTGTTCTGCTGATCCAGATCTTCTATTTGGGTGCAAATCAAGTATGTTAAATCATGATGTTACCAGAGCCTGACTATATTTCCTTAGTACTTACCATGCATTAAATTTGGAAGATATTTTGTCCTTTATACTTTTTGTTGTTCATGTGCTATTTAGGTGGCATAAACTTGTACAAAAACCATATGAAGAAGGCGATGAAAGAGGCTTAAAGCTAGTGCAGTCCATTTTGAAGCCAATAATGTTGAGAAGGAATAAAAACAGCACAGACAAGGAGGGCAGGTATGTTGAATTTTGGTTATGGAGTATTCTTAGGTGCATTAACTTACACCATTGTTTTGGTGCAGACCAATCCTTATTTTACCCCCTGTGAATATTGAAGTAAAATATTGTGATTTATCGGAAGCTGAGAAAGATTTCTACGAAGCTCTGTTTCAACGATCTAAGGTAATGTGCCTGTAACTTAAGAAGCTCCATGTTCATTCGGATTTCAGAGAGACAAATTGATAGCATTGTGCTGTTTTTATAGGTAAAATTTGATCAATTTGTAGAGCAAGGAAGGGTCCTGCACAATTATGCTTCAATTTTGGAGTTGCTTCTGCGCCTTCGGCAATGTTGTGACCACCCGTTTCTTGTTATGAGGTTAGTTTGCAAAAGTTTAGTCACAATTACCCTATTTAACCTGTCTTTCAGCCAAAAGTTTCAATGCTTGCCATGCTTTTCAGAATATTAGGTTACCTAAAAAAATTTGGGCCCATTTGGAACTACATGTAGAGCGATAACTTCATCTAAACTTTGGCATCTACATTCTTATTTTGTTGTCATTGGTTTATTTTCTGATGATGGAGCTTCAATATTGCCAGTCGCGGAGATACACAGGAGTTTGCAGACCTAAATAAGCTTGCAAAGCGTTTCCTGCATGGTGGTAACGGTGCTTTTAATGGGGATTCTTCTTCCCTTCCCTCTAGAGCTTACATCGAAGAGTTTGTCCAAGAATTGCAGAAAGGTGAAGGGGAGTGCCCTATTTGCCTGGAAGCCTTCGAGGATGCTGTATTAACTCCCTGTGCTCACCGTTTATGCCGAGAGTGTCTCTTGTCTAGTTGGCGGAGTGCGACAGCAGGCCTTTGTCCTGTCTGTAGGTAGTTTATGTTTCACTGTTCTTTTGTGTGTGTGGTAAATTTTGTTTTCGTGGACATTCTTATTGTCATGTCTTTCTTTTTGATTCTACTGCAGAAAGTCAATGAGCAAGCAAGATCTTATAACTGCTCCAACTGAAAGTCGCTTTCAAATTGATGTCGAGAAGAACTGGGTTGAATCTTCCAAGATATCTTTTCTTCTACGGGATCTAGGAGTTCTTCGCAATTCAGGTGCCAAGAGCATCGTGTTTAGCCAGTGGACTGCATTTTTGGATCTCTTACAAATTCCACTTTCCAGGTAAAGAAATGTTCAATTACAAGTAACTGTATTGAGGTTATTATTTGCTCCCTCTGTTCCTGAATAAATGTCATTCTAGCTTTCAAATTTTGTTCCTAAATACATATCATTCTACAATTTCGAGACAATTTTTAACTGTTTTTTTCGTTTACATACCCCTACCATTCATTATTTTCAATGTTATTTATTATTGTGAAATAGAGTAACTCACACCATCCAAGAGTAATAAGTGAGCTAATGAAGGAGGGCGGTTTGGTCATTTCTACATGTGTCTTGGTTGAAGTGCAAAATCCTAAAAAGTCATCTATTCAGAAACGGATGGAGTACTTGTTAAGATCACGAAGTTTTCATAGGCCAACATTTGTGCATGATGTTTTTTTCCCTTTTGCTGTATATGAGAGCTAAATTTCCTATTCCCTGCCAAGAGCCTCCTTTCCTGATAGTTCTGCACATTCTGTCTTCCAACATTTTAAACTCATTTCTGTCTCGTAGCTGTTGTCCGGGTTTTTCTGATGCGTTAATCCTGTATTAAACTCTCTTAATGGGTTGGATAGGAGCTCTCCTGCCTGCCCTTTTTTTGCGAATAATTATGGTCCTTTGGAGGAACTCTACTGAGTTCTGGTGGATCTTCTTTTCATTGTATTAACAAAGTTTACCTAGTTTTGTTTACTGATTAATCTGAATTTTTGCATGGCAGACATAACTTCTCATTTGCTAGGTTGGATGGAACCTTGAATCTTCAGCAGAGAGAGAAAGTAATCAAGGAGTTTTCTGAGGACAAAAGCATTTTGGTATGCTCTTTTTTGTTTCTGGACCTCTTTTCTAGAAAAGTGTGGTGTTATAAATTGAAATATCTGACACGCCATTAAAAAATGTTAGGACCTTCAGTGCATTTGATTTATGCAGGTTCTGCTTATGTCTCTGAAAGCTGGTGGTGTTGGAATAAACCTTACTGCTGCATCTAATGCGTTTGTCATGGTATATTTCCATCAAGCTTTAGTGCAAATCTTCTGAATGAAAACATTTTCGCACTAAACAGCATACATTTGTTCAGTAGTCCCGTTAAAAAAAAATACATTTGCTCCGTAGTGTTTTATAGCATTCTTAATAACGAGGTTATAATTTTGGACCTTTTTTCAGTCTCCAATATTTACTGTATAGTTATTAATCAAGTTTGCTATCTCGACCAAAAGCAACCTTCTGAAATGAAAATAATTCTGTTGAATTATTTATAGTCATCTACGCTAGACCAGCACTTCTGATATATGGTAATGCCATGCGTACGTTGATTACTTGTCTACACTAGACCATGCCATAAAGTTCGTAATGTAGCAACAAACTAGATGAGATTTTTACTTGTCTAAAGAATGATTTTCTAGAAATCGGTTCATATAATCCAACATTGAAATAGGGCCATATATATATATATATTTATCTCCAATCTAACGGTCTTAGCGTATATGATAATGAACTTATAATGAGTAGTGTTAGCATAGTTACAAGAAACGTGGTTTGTTCGAGTCATGGTATGAGATTCGGGTTCGCGGTTTGTGACTTTTTTTTTTCCAATTTCCAATGTGGACACGAACCTTGTACCCTAAACCGGCTTGGGTTCGACGAATCCGGTTCACGATTCGTGGGGATTTACCGTGAATCCGGTTACTGTGAATGTTAGCATAAGGTGAAACTTTTGCAGCGGTCTGGTGGTGAAGCTCCTATGGGCTTACAACTGCTGAACTGCCTATAGCGGTCCACGTAAATAGTGTACTGGCATTACTAGTTTTCCGGTGCTAGTGATTCAGTGATTTTGGCATTGTTCGCATGTTTTTTGGGCTGTCATTTTAGTAGTTCAATCATGTTTCCTTCAGGATCCCTGGTGGAATCCTGCTGTTGAGGAGCAAGCTGTCATGCGTATCCATCGAATTGGTCAAACGAAGAGCGTTTCCATCAAAAGGTTCATTGTCAAGGTACTTCGTGGGGTTTGTTATTGGAATATATACAGGCTGGGTCTGAAACAACGTAATGCAAAAACCTTCGATCGTCATACACTCATACTGTTTTAACCGTGATATGATGGTGCAGGGCACTGTGGAAGAACGAATGGAAGCTGTACAGGCACGTAAGCAGCGAATGATTTCTGGAGCATTGACGGATCAAGAAGTCCGCTCCGCACGTATAGAGGAACTCAAGATGCTTTTTTCTTGAGTTGACAATCGTTCAATCACGCGTCTCGCACATTTGCATCCATGGCTAACAACAAGATGCTCAGCATTCTTGTGCCTGAAGCCAAGAGAAATTGAAAACGCGGCGGGTAAGAATTCAAAACATCGCCATTCAAATAGCTTCCGCCTTAGATCGTTTTATTAAGAAAGCAGTCACTCTGGTTCGAGTCCTAGTGGGTGGGACGTTCGACGACACCCTTCACCAACCGAGCAGGTTCTTTCTTAGGCCATTTAGTTGTTGTTGTATTCATCATTTTTTATATATTATGAACAGCAGCGTTGAAAAAAAAGAGAGTTAGCAGAAGAAAAGGTTAATCATTGCATATACAACATGACCTTGGTTAATGGCACCCGCAAGGTCGCAACGCAACCGACGAAGAGTCCCAAGACGTTTCACTGAATGGGACAAAAACTGAGATTCATGGGGAATGATGTGTGCTCCCACGATGATAATCTTTTTAAAGTCGATCATTCTTCCAATTTGCTTTTAAATGAAAAAAAACAAGTGCAAGAGGTTAGTATTCTAATACTAGGATCAATACGAATTACTCTTGTGACAAATGAAAGGATGGTAGGGAACATAGAATGGGTTATGGATTCCCTTGGGAGAGAAGGGTCAATAGGAATGACGTTTGCATCCGTGCAATCACAGAAAATGTGTAGATAGCATATGCTCAATCATCAATATACCGAATTTACTTCCACCATGCATCGCCGTTGATGCAAATGCAAATTTGGAGGTTCATATGAACCTGTCTATTTTTTAGGGCAACATGAGCCACATAAGCTGGAGCTTCAAAACTATAACGGTAATCATCTAAGCTGAGCAAGCACGAATGCACTGTACAACGCTACAACCGAAGGATAATGAGAAAAGAAAAGGTAAACGAAGATTATCACGGGTATATATGACCTACTCAGACGAGAGTAGCCTACAACAGCGGCCAGAAATGCATAAATCCTAGCCATGGTAGTAATGTGTTTGGCTTCCTAGCAGAGGTGGCCTTGCCGGCTTCAGCAGATGGACAAGGAGGCGAAGCGGCGGCGGCAGTTGCTGCAGCCTTGGGGCAGAGGAAGAAGCTCCTGCTCTCCAGCTCCATGAGCTTTTCCACTGGATCCAACCCTATGCATAAGCATAAAGCAACCATTTCAGTGGAGAGAAGAAACAGAGACAAGTAGAACAGGCCTGACGTAGAGCTACACCGAGGCGGCGACCAGATCGGCGACGCGCCACTCGGCGCACACCGTGACGTGCAACGGCCACATGCTCTGCCGCATGGCCACTGTCACCAGCACAAGTGTCAGGACAGGCAGGCTGACGAGAGTTGCTGGCACATGAAACGCACCTTACCTAGCTAGGATAGCTAACAAACTGGGTGATCATGATTTGCAATCATACACCGAGATTAAGCAAGCTGTTGAGCGTCGACTAGGTGGTGTTCAAGCTTTTCAAAAAGAATCTTATTGAGTTCCTCTCATTTTACTAGTACTCTGCAAAGACACACTGGTTAAGTGTGAAGCTCCTAGTCCCGACTAATGGATAGGTCAGTAATTAGTGACCAACTGTTGGCCGCGTCTATTCGTGTTTTCTCGGTCCGTTTAGAATATGGGAATCATAGTTTAATTGTTTCTATGTTCCAAACATGCCCTTAGATATTAGGAGTGATTTTAACAGAGGCTACATAGCCATTTCAGTTTCTTTGTCGAGTTGGTGCTACGCAGTAAGCAAAAGCAGGACACGCATTCTACGATGCGTTAGGCGCCGTCCATTACGCTGTACTGATTTGGCATGGGAGTGCGAGAATTGGGGTCAGAATGGGTGCACTAAACGGTTGGTTGGTTAGGCGCTTGGACGCGTGGTCACTCACGGAAAGTGTTCACAAAATCGTTTTTTTTATTTTCATTAAATTCTTGACAAAAATCGGTAGAAATTGAATAAGTTTGAATTCAAAAAAATTGAACTGGGTGATCAAACAACGGTGAAAAAAATGGAAAATCGAGCGCCGATTTTCTTCAATTATCGATCGATTTTTGAGCGATTTTTTTTTTCGATTTTTAGCACATCGAAGAAAAATGTTAAAAAAAATTAAAAATATAAAAATTGAAAAACAATTATAAAAATCCCAAATAATCTACAAAACACCTTAGAGAAATTTAAAAGAAATCAATTCATTTAGTTCTTATGGAAAATAAAAAACAATAATTAACGAAAAGGAACATAGACACTGTCAGATTTTTATAAAAATTTACAAGCTTGATCGTGCTCTTAAATTTTAATGGTACCATAAATAGTTCCCAAGGATCTTGTATTAAAATTTTTAAAAGTATTATACTTCATTTAGTGCCCTTAGAAAATTAAAAATAGAAGAGTATATATAAAGATAATAGCACTGTTAGAATTTTAAAAAAATGCGCAGGTTTGATCATCATCTTAAAATTTTACAGAATCATTAGCATTGTCTCTAGAACTCACAAAAAAATTCAAAAATATTATACTTCATTTAGTGCCCCTAGAAAATCAAAAACAGAACAATATATAAAAAGAGATTAGCACTGTCAGAATTTTTTAAAAATACACAGACCTGATTATCATCTGAGCATCATTAGCATTGCCTCAGGACCTAAAAAAATGTAGAAAACTTTAACACTTTTTTTTTTGAATTTGCATTTGAACTCCACCGGTTTACCGAGCGGTTTTTATTGCCGAGCCGCCTCAATACACATGAAAATCGCGATTTTCGATTGAATATCGTCGATTTTGTGAACCCTGCTCACAGCTCAAGAAAGCGATGAGATGCGGTGGAGCTCACTTATGGGAAAAGATATCCAGTGCAATAACTTAGTGACAGTATTTTAGCAATTACACATAGACTGTTGGATAAAAAAGCGACAATCCAGATCTTTTTGGAGTACTGTCGAAAGCATCGTGCTGATTTTCTACTTCAGCTGGCACTGTAGCTTGACACTGTTGATCGATCCGGACCGCTCATCTCTCCGACGACGATAGCTTCAATAGTGGTGCTGGTCTCCGGCCAGTCTTCCACTCTGCCTAGGTTGGATTATAACGAATGGCGTGTTTTAAACACAAAGATTTCACAGTTTTTCTCTTAATATAAGTTGCATAAATTTTAAAGCAAGCAAAAAGATAAATAGTTATCATCTATCCTACATTCATACTTTAATATTTGTCCAACTTTTAAAAAGAAAAGTAGAGTCATCTCTCGAAAAGATCATAGTGGTGGTTGCCACAACGGGAGATGTGTGGTGCTAGCAAAGAAGGTAGGGCGTCGAAGAGCAGTAATTACAACCAATCAAGAACCTTCTGCTCTATCAAAGCTGGGGGGTCCCATACTCCCATCCCATGATCCCATCCTTCTATGCTACTTCTGGTGAAATCTACCCCAAGTATCCGCTATGCTACTTGTCGTCTACACAACGGCAGAGTACCAACAAGCCACTGCAACTCTTGCGAAACAAAAGGAGGACTACTATTTCAGGCTTTCAGCTACAGATTGCGTTGGTTGGCTCGGTTCAGCAAGCTGCGCCACAGGATGCAACCTGACCCCTGAGTTTATGAGCGCGGTATGCTCCATCTGGTGGAGGTCGAATCCTCCTCGTCTGCCGTCGCTGTCGTCGTCGTCGCAATCACCCAGAAAATATCTTCCTTTTCTCTCAGGTCGCCAGAATGTAGCACAGTAGCAATTTGCAAAGCCAGGTCAATGGTCACTTGTTTCCGTTCATCGAAATGACTGGATAAATCAGTTGCTTGATCAAATGAGTTTTGCGTGTGTGGCTTGATAAGTAGCACACAAATTTGGGAAGCACAGGCGATTGGGAACGTGTTTCCCTATCATGAAATTATAAACATAAACTAGTAACGTGACTCGCGTATTTATGCGTGTATCATCTTTAAAGCATATTTAAATAATTTTGTAATATATATATACACACACGATAGTGTTATTCGACGTGTATACGTAGCTACACGTTGGTCGCAACCCCGGTTCGTGTGTTGCAAACCGTCCCATATACGCCCGTATAACGCGTGTTGACTAAGCTAATCACGTATGTAGCCAGAGCAACTAATAAACACATTTCTTTTTTTGTATATGAATATGTTTTTTTATTGATTTAGCTATAACTTTTTATTGACAGCTCCGATTTACAAACGGAAACTTACTGCTGACAGGAGCAATATATTGATATGACTCGCCAATAAACGACGCATGAATCAGATTATACTATCCATATATATAAATGTCACTACTACACAAGCTTCAAATAGTGCTGAAACCCAACTAATATATATATATATATATATATATATATATATAGTAAAATCTAAGTATACAAATAGTACAATCTATTTTTTATAAATAGCACGAAACAACACTCCATCCTTTTGCATCTGTTTGATCTGGTAGCAGTAGCACCCCATCCTTGTGCATCCTTTTAGCAGTAGCACTACTGGCAGTAACTTCCTTAATTTTGCATCCGTTTGATCTGACCAAACTAAACGATCGATAGAGCACAGAGATATAACAGAGCGAAATGGGTTAGCACCACTCTCAGCTCTCCCACAATAAAATACGAGCAGCTCGACGCAAATCAACGTAATGCGCCTTTCAAAAACCGAAATATTTATCTCCGAATATCCGAATTGATTTTACAGAAAAAAAACCGAATGGCCAGGCTGAAAGCATCTTCCTGATTGTGTTTCGACAGAGGCATCGATTCTTAACTCAAGCTGTCAAGCAAGCGTTAGGTGAACCCCCAAAATAAGAAAGCTACATCAATCAGATCGAGTAGTTTTTTATATTGTTCGTGATTGAAAGAAAGAAGCAAGACATTTGATCAGAGTCAGCAATAGCATTTGCAAACTAACACTTAAATCTAATTTTTTTCCTGTTTTTATCAAATAGATATTCATTTGGCAGCAAAATCTGATTATTTCGTGTGAATTCTCGTTACAGGCTCGGGGCAGTGCGTCTTCGCGGGAGCAAGCTTATTTCCTTGGACAATCTCAACTTTAGTATGCGACAAACTGAAACTAAATAATCTCAACTTCAGTGCGTCTCCTACTGCAAATGTTGCTGAAACGGGGACAGCCTGTCCGTGCAAATTGCTACTTAAGCTCGGTACATTTGCCTTTGAGAAGAAATCACGGTTTGCTCAAGCTGCTACGTACTTCGAATACACGCAGCTGAGAACGAAGTCGTCGTTCTCGAGGCCCTCATTCCGGTCGGAACCGCTGCGGACGGAGGCTCTAAGAGCATCTCCAAGAGGACTCTCCAAAAGCCACTCTCCAAAAGTCAGATTTAGAGAACTCTCCAAAAAAATGCCTCTTCATATCTCTTCCCTCTCCAACAGCACTCTCCATATCACACTCTCTATTTTCTCTCTCCTATATTCTAATCATATTCCATATAACCATCATAACAGCAACCATTTTTTTACTGGTAAATTCAAATGACTATATTTGAATGCGGGAATTTAAAAATTGAAATTTATTGTGACGACCACATTGTAACGGTTATCTTTGAACGGGTAAATTCGAACGGCTATATTTGAATATGGAAATTTTAAATTCGAATTTTTCTGCAACAGTCATGTTGTAATAGTCATGTTGAATTTCACCAGAAGAACAGTGCATAGAGAGCAAAAATGCATCAGCACAAAAATTGATTAATGGCTTAACCTGATTTCAGCCGATCATCAGCAGGATTGTCTACAGGCTGCCACCTTTGTGGCATTAGTTATTCCATCATATGAAGCGTGTGCGTGTGTGTAAAGACAGTCCCGCTCATCTCTAAAAGCACAGGAGCATCCAGTAGAAATGTCATATGCCATAAGCTTAAAGGGTACAAACAGAAGAAATGATTGGTCTGAAGAAACAAAAAGGATTAGATAGATGCAAGCCAAGAAGCAATATACATGATTTTCTAATTCGTAGACTCTGGCTTCTTCTATTTCTTCAAGTCAAAAGACAGTGTTAACCAAATCAAGTTCACTGTTTCCCCTTACATATGGGATTACATTGGCAACTACAATTGGAAGAACAAGTACGATTCAGAGTTGTAACAACTACACCAAATTCTCAACCTCTGGAAGCATCATTGACTACATTAACATTTATCACTACAATTGTATAAAAGCAAGACACACCAGTCACCAGCATGCTAGTTAGCTCAGTATTATTATGTTACAGTTATAAGTGCAAGCATAAACAAGCACAGCCGACAGATGGCACCTATTCTTAAAGGAAACTAACATTTAACAAAATGAAAACAGTTCAAGGTTGTTCAAGAAAGAGGCTTTTTATAGGTATGAATAGCCCAACTTCCAAGTGACCTCCAAAGAGAGAATATACAGTGCTAAAGAGTCAGTATCTTAAGGAACTTTTGAACAATCTCAGCACCTTGAACTAAATTAGAGAACTAAAATTTTCCACTCCTTCTGAAGTTCTTTTGAATTCTCTACAGGCACAGGAGCATCCAGTAGAAATGTCATATGCTATAAGCTTAAAAGGTACAAAGTAGAAATGTCATATGCCATAAGCGGTTGCTGGTAAAGTTTAGCTAGCTATGGACATGGATTCACATAACCAAATGAATACACATTCAGTCATAAATAGCATAAGCTCTCTATAATTGAATTTGGAGAGATGGAAAATGTGGTGAGCTGACTTATTGTCCTCCATGGAATGGACATCAAGAGATAGAAACGTACATTCATGTGTTCAGGAAAGTGCAGAGGAAAAGGGATCAATTTGCCTAGATAACAAGACAATCTGCATAAGATGACACATCAAACAGAATGTGACGAAAAAGTCTGGCAATATTACTAACTGATAACTATAGAGTTTAAGGTAAAATGCATGATTGAGTAACAGCCAAGTGAAATTGGAAGGAAATTTATCTACTTCCTAAATCCTAAGTTGCAAAAGAAGCATCCATGGAGGTGAAAGAAATTTATCTACTTCCTAAATCCATTACAGCAGAACATAATTTTACATGAATCCTGTGATATTTCACTTCGCTCAATTGCACAAAAGAATCACTAGTGAATGATGTTATTACAACTGCTGAAAAATTTGTCGTAATAATATGAAATAAAAGATAAGTAGGTTTTAACAATTAACATTTTACCGACTTTGTTCACTTTGAGTATGTTCAAGGTGTCTGAGATTCTAGCTTAAACAAGCTTGTCATGTCCTAACGGTCATCGCAACGGCTATATTAAAACGGCCACCTTAACGGCTATATTCTAATGATAATCTTAACGGCTACATTATTTTTGTCTATATATACATACCCATTTGCAGTTTGAAGTCTTGCACGTTTCTTGTTATTCACTACCTACAATATCTCAATGAGTCGTCGAAACTTAGTCTCACAATGTCTCTCAGACGATGAGGAGTCTGAGAAGAATAATGAATATGTATTTCTTCTTACAACAGGATATCTAACACATATGGAAGATCAGGGTGTCGATCTTCCACGCTATGGCGGTTCTACTCCTGGCCATGAAGTCGTTCATCGCAATAGACAAGAAGGACATGTTAGACTGTTTCAGGACTATTTTGCTGATCCTCCTATCTATGGCCCGACCTTCTTTGGTTGAGCTGTTTTGGTTGAGCTTCTCAAGCAGAGCAATCAGCTAAGTTTCCAGCGGCAAGCTATTTTGGTTGAGCTTCTCAAGCAGAGCAATCAGCCACATCCAAGGCTTAGGCTCAGTCAATTAACCAACATCTAATAGGGAACACAAAAGCACCAGATTTTGGGGGGACATTCCTTTTATTTCTATCCTAAACTCTTGTTTCCTTGACCCCATTTTTCTGTATTGTTTCTATACAAAGGGTTCAACTGAGAAGATAAGATTCAGTGATAACAAGTAGCATCACAAATCATAACCTACCACAGCACCAAGACCTTCCTAAAAATGCACTTCCACTGGTAGAAGATAGAAAATACTCCCCTACTGTTTCCCATCAAAAAAAGAAAAGACAAGAAAATATAGGGAAGAAACAAAGTACCTGAGAAATTCAAGACACATTCAGATATTCAGTAAACCCAACTTACCACTGTCATTTGCTTACATTAAGGGTAGAAAACACAGGAGAAACTAGATAAAAAAGCAATAACTGAATATCAGTCCCATTACTTCTTAGGAACCCCATATCCACTACCAAACAAATTATCAGAGAGTCAAGAGTCAATTGACATTGTATACATACAAGCTTTCACTCACCATAAACCTGATTGATTAATTACCTAAAGTGTAAATTGAGACAATATTTCAGTTATAAGAGAGAGGACAATGATGCTATCCTACAAAATGCATGTCGCTCAGTTACTTGACATTGCAACGAGAGAAGAACATGCAAGGACAGGCAAGAACACACAGAAGAATGGCTGTCAGAGCCAATTAAAATAGTAGCAGTCTAGCATAAGTATTCAGATCTAAATCTATAAGATCATATTGGGCTAACAAGGGCATTAAGAACTAAAATTTTCAATGGAAAAAAGACCCATAAATAGTAGTTCATCATATCTTGAATATATGTCTGTCATACATTATACTTCGCTAGCTCCAGAGAAGCCTATTCTAAAATAGTGTATTAGTTTATTTCTAAAATTATTTAGCTCCACGCAGCTGTAAAGGACGAGTGAATACTAACACAGGGAAGAACATCAAATCAGAACTTAGCAGATCATATATCCAAGCATACGAACAGTGCATCTAATGAAGCTAAGAATATGTAGTATCTTGCCAAAATTAACAGCGAAATTGCATAAATCGCACTCCATTCAAATCCATCCACGCAGATAAAAAATGCTCAAGCACAAATACATCTACATGGCTAGATCTAGAAGAATATGGAAGGAGTAGAGGCAAATCACAATGGGGGCTCACCTTGTAGCGGGAGCCCGAGCTCGCGGTTGCAGGTGTCAGGGTAGATCGTCGGAAATGAGGAAGACCACGCGAGCGTTGGGGAGAGGAAGCCTTCGCTGTCGAGGGATGCGAGACCGTGCCGGGGGAGAGGAAGCCGTGCTGGAGAGACGAACCGTCGCCTGGGAGAAGAAGCGCTACTGGGCGAGAAGGCCGCCGGGGATTCGTAGCCTCGCGGGGGGTGAGGAAGAAGCGCCGTCGGAGACGAAGTGGTGCCGGGGGAGAGGAAGCCTTCGCTGTCGAGGGATGCGAGACCGTGCCGGGGGAGAGGAAGCCGTGCTGGAGAGACGAACCGTCGCCTGGGAGAAGAAGGCGCGCTGGGCAGACGAAGCCGCGCCGGGGATTCGTAGCCTCGCGGGGGGTGAGGAAGAAGCGCCGTCGGAGACGAAGTGGTGCCGGGGGAGAGGAAGCCTCGCCGGGCTGCCGTCTCCTACGAAGCCTCTCTCGTCCGGATTTGTCCCTACGGGCGCGCGAGAGGATGGCGAGCGGAGAGAGGCTCGCTAGATGTAGCGAGTCTCTCTCTGCTCGCCAGATTTGGGGAAGGGGATGGAGAGCCTGTTGGAGCCAGATTTTGGTGTGAATACCTAAAAAATGGAGATGCAGAGTTGAATGGGGAGTCTCTTGGAGATGCTCTAAAGCATCGCAATTATGGGTAAGGTATCTGTATCTATCACCAGCAACAGCCGAGTCTACAGACATAGTTCTATCTTTACTAACATTATACGTATCACTTTGATCGAGAGAATAATACCAATTTGGCTATATAAACAGGTATTGACGATCTTCGCGAGCGATGTGGGACTAATTTTCTACACAGAACAGTCAGTTGACAGTACACCACCCATATCGTATAAAGTCCGTGAAAATAATATGTACAAATTCTAAAAAATTCTTAAAAAATACCATACGTAGGGGATATGAGCTTCTACAACCCTGTAAAATTTGAAGACTAAACTCACTTGCATTTCAAAGATATGAAAAAAAATAAATTTACTATTCATCACTGATTAGAGCTTGTTAATTTCATATCTTTCAAATGATATTGATTTTGGTCTTCAAATTTTACAGAGATGTAGAATCTCATATCCTCTACTATGGTAATTTTTTTAAGAATATTTGAAAACAGTCCACCAGATTAAAGGTCAGATGTTTTGCTTTTTGCAAGAATTTCTAGCATATTCCTATTTTATGTTAGAAAGATCCGACGTCGGAGGTAATTAGGGTCCACTAGATTAAGGGTTAGATGTTTTGTTTTTTTGTGAGAATTTTTAGCCTATTTCTTTTTTTAGTAACTCTCATAAGCTTTTAATATATAATAGATTTTTGTTAGAAAGATCCGAAGGCGGATGTAATTAGGGTTCACCAGATTAAGGGCCAGATATTTTGTTTTTTTTATGAGAACTTCTAATCTATTTCTCTTTTTTCTTAGCAATTCTTATAAGCTTTTAATATATAATAGATGTACTTGGTATGGACTTTTTCTTTTAATCTAAGGCACTATAACTCGGTCCCGCTAGATGGTCTTTAAATAATAACATCCAATGACTCCTATAATTTAACGTAGTTAGGGTTAACCAGATTAATGGTCAGATGATTTGTTTTTTATGAGAATTTCTAGCATATTCCGTTTTTTTAGAAAGATCTGACGGCAGATGTAATTAGAGTCCACCAGATTAAGGGTTAGATGTTTTGTTTTTTTTAATGAGAATTTCTAGACTATTTTTCTTTTTTCTTAGTAACTCTCATGAGTTTTTAATATATAATAGATTTTTGTTAGAAAGATCCGACGGGGAATGTAATTAGGGTCCATCAAATTAAAGGCTAGATATTTTGCTTTTTACGAGAATGTCTAGCCTATTACTTGTTTTTCTTAGCAACTTTGGTGAGTTTTTTATATATAATAGATGAGGTACATCATTAGAGTGAAACTTTCGGCAAATCGGTCGGATCCTCTCACCGTTGGATACTTGCCTCCTTCTCATTCACAGTTTTCTTCTTCTAGGAAGTCAAAACGACGTCAACCAAAGTGAAGCAAGTAGCTACAGTAACAGAATTTTGTTTATGGACAGTTTGCAAGGATAGTCTTGCTCTAGCTTACCAACATATGGCTACGAGACAAGAGTGAATACAGGGGGCCACCACCGGATCCCACCGCAGAGGTCATCGAATCTCGAATGAACTTCGCCAGTCACTACGAACAGTTTCGTTATTAAAGGTGATACCCCAGTTTCTAAACAAGCTACAATTACTGGTGTCTTTATGGTGGAATTTAAACCTAAACCTCAATCCACCAAGAGCATGAAGCTGTTCTCCCTATCAAGTTCATATAGAAAATTGAGATGTTTTGGTGAAATTCTTGCGTTCGAAACGGGTCCTGAGAGGTGTGTCTCGAAGCCCTGTTCCACGTTCTTCTCGGGAAGCAAGCATCAAACCCAGATACCGCAATATGGGCTTGGCCTCGTACAGCCGTCGCACCATTCAGCCATTTGATACAGAGAAAAAGGAGACAACAAATGCAGCAGCAGAACAATTACAGTAGAGTGGTAAAGAAGTTCAACCAGTCAACCCCAATGCTCATTTGAAGACATTTTGTCAAAATAAAAGGTACAACTAGGTTCATTTCATTGCTCATTTCAAGGCAATTTGCCAGAGAGAGAGAGAGAGAGTACAATGATAAATGGGAACAGAAAGAATTGGCTGGAGAAGTTAGCAGCACATGCTCGGAGCAAATCATAAGATAGTGATTTCCATTAAAAAACAGTAGGGTGAATGAATGGAAAACAAAAACATACTACTACTACTTAATGCCATAGTGCGCATATCTAGGAGTTCACTAGCGTCCTAAATATCAAAATAACTATAGCAATGTTCATAGCTAACTATATTACTTAGGTGGATAAAGCATCAGACCCTATTCTCTTAACACCAGAATGGATCTACGGCTTCATATTTCCTTTCTGTTGCTGAAGAGCAAGGTCATCAATAACACACTTGTCCAGCTGCAAATCTCCCTCATCCAGTGCCTGAAAATCGAGGTCCCAGAATTTCTCAGGCTTGTTGGCAATCTCCATCAGGTAGGGATCGCTAACAAGGCTACTGTACGCTTGTTGACTAGTGCCACTGCAAGAACTCAAAGCTGCCGAAGCATCGACGCCCCAATTTTGCTCATCATCTACATCCATCAGTTTGCCTGCTGTTTCTAACATGCTGCCTGAGATCACCCCCCTATTGTCGGGTAACGATCCGAGACAGTCGGCATCAGAAGAGGTAACATCCAATCCTGGACACAGTACATTCTTTCCCTTGAACCTGCCAATTGTGGGATCTTGGCCATGAGGACCAGAAGCTGGAGGCATTTCCAATAGCTCAGCTCCGCTACCGAGCTCAAGTTCATCTTGTGTGTCGAATCCCTGAACCAATGCCCCGATGTCCTCCGGTGCTTCGACTCCGTTGAGCCCTATGTTGTCTGGCAGCATGCCAAGATTGACGTCCATGTCTTCTAAAAGAAAATTCTGAAGGTCTGCAATGTCGTCATGCGCGCCTGGAGGCATAGGAGAATATGCAGGAAGTTCTAAACCACTCTCTCCGGTGTGATGTGAGCTGGACTCACCTGAGTCTGTATGACCATGTGCTACATGCTTGAGAAACTTCCTTTTCACTCTGGTGGAGTCGATTTCCTTTTGCTGCCTGTGCAGCTTAAGTTGCCTCAGGAAAGTTGGGTTCTGAAGGAGCTTGGCCAAGAAAGAGACCATCTGCTTCTGCCGGTCCTCCGCCGATTGCAGCCTCTGATTCAGTGTGCTCATGTGCTCAATTGTCTGACGGTGCTCCTGTTTCAGCCTGGCCACCTCCTGAAGCAGTGCGCTCTTCTCTCTTGTCAGTGTGTGGAGCTCAGGGTCCAAACTGGATTCACCAGAAGAGCCAGGCTGAAGGCCGCTTTGTTGTGTTGGCGAAGATCTACGCCTGCCAATCTTCTTCAACAAATGTTTACTGTGTCGCAGGAAATCCTCATGAGCAAACTCCCATCTATCAGCATGAATCTTGCGGAAACCCTGAGTATATCAAGGAGAAAATGTTATTGGATATAAGAAAAAAAAAAGGAAAATGGAGCAGATAGAAAGCTCCACCATGATTCTTCATGACAGTACAATCATAAACACCGTCAAACATAGATAACGAATCGAGTTTCATTTCATGCAGTCAAAATGCCAAAGCCTCAATGGTGTTGTCATTTACACCTAAACCTACCAAGAACTAGCTCCCACTTATCACTAACCAAGAACTAAACTTCTATATGACCCAGCATTCTATGTGCTCCTCCTAACCTTAAACCAGTTTTACTTGGACACCTGTATACAATTTTTTTTGCTGAATCGGACACCTTGAATCTGAGTCGGATTCCGACATTCGTGTCCAAAATATTTTGCCGAATCAAACACCCCGAATCCGAGCCGAATTCCGACTCCCGCACCCGTGTCCAAGTAACACTGACCTTAACCTGATTGAGGAAATAAACCCAAGAACTTAGCATTTGCTGACCTAGCAGTTACTTTACTCCCAAATAGACACTAGTGGAGTACTGGGTCTAGATTTTGTGCCTATCAAGCAAGAACATTGCTGAAGGACATGAATACTGAACCAAATTGGTGCAAATTGACACATTTGACCCTTCAAGTCCTACTACCACACAGGAACTGAACTTTGTCTGAATTAACAGAACCAAAGAGCTCTCTGTATTGACTGACATAGCTACTTAACCAAAAGACTGCACCAAATGCACATATCTATAATTTTTTTTAAAAAACCTGAAGTGCTAAACTATCATACAACTGTGTAATCTGACAAAAATGCTAAAAGGAAGTTAGCTAAAAAAGGTAACATAGAGAAATATTAAGCTGAGTACACCTGCATTACACCAAAACTGTGAATCAGAGGGAAGAGGAGCTGGAAGAATAGGCATAAGCATAACCACATAGGGGCAAAGGGCAGCAACCCCCACCACACACACACAACAACAACAACAAAAAAAAAACGATGCAGCATTAGACAGGGCACAACCAAAACGAATTCGCACTTGGGACCTATTACTATATAGATGAAGAAATTTTAGGTTCGAAAAGATCGTGAAGCTTACCTTCCAGCGCTCCCAGGAAATGGATTAAGCTTGCCCATCACAGGATCTACTCCTCAGGATTGTTTCAGTCATCATCTTAATCCAATTATTTTTTGCACAGGTCCAGTTTGGCATTTACATGCTGCGATGCCGCTCACGAAAAAAAGCAAGAAAAAGTATATACTCCATATACAGGGCAGATTTTACAAGATTTGGAGGACACGACACAAAGAACCGAAAAAACCAATAAGAAATCGCATTGCAATTAGCAACATCTCCACCAGCAGTCTACACGGCAGCAAGAATCTTAGGCATCCAAGATCATCAATAACAGAACAGAGCACCATGATGGACACGTAATAGAAACAGAGTATTTCACGAACAGACGACGACGGCATGTGATGTAATAACCCAATGTGGATTGCAAAAAAGAAACGAAATGATGGGGGGATTGATACGCACATAGGTGTTGAGCTGCCTAACGAAGCTGGAGAAGTTGTTGTGCTTGAAGTGGCGCGGGAGCACGTCGCGCGCGAAGGTGGAGGGATCCCACACGACGAAGCTGTTGCCGGCGGGGCCCCAGGAGATGACCCCGTCCAGCGCCGGCTCGCTCACCAAGTCGTACGTCTTGGACAGGAACGGCGGAAGCTGCAGCCCCTGCAGCAGCGCCTCCAGGGGCCGCGGCGTCTCGGACACCACAGCCGGCTGCGGCATCAGCTGCTCCAAGGAGACAAATGGGGCCGTGGGCGACAGCTGCAGCGGCTCCTCCTCGAGCTTGGGCTCCAGCAGTAGTGCGGCGTCCATGGAGGCAGCGGCGTATGGAGCGTCCGGGCTGTTAATGCTGGTGAGAGTACGGTCCATGGAGGCATAGAACGCGCGGGGAGCGGGAATGGGCGGAGCGGGGCAAGGCGGTGGGAAATTTATAGGCTTCGGGTGGAACCGACATACTGTGCACGGCGGCGGGCGACCCGCGTGGAGAGCCTCTCGTCTCGCGGCCGCGTGCGTGACGTGACGCGCGGCTGTTTTTGGGCGATCTCACGGCGGGGCCCGTGTGGGATTTGGGTCGGGGCGCGGCGGGCCACTTGGCGGCGTGCCGCGCGGCTCCAGCCCACAAGTCGAGGCGGTGCGGCACAGTGCGGGCGCGGGGGAAATATCTGGTGGCGGAAAGCGCAGGGCTTGCTTGGTGGCGAAGAGAGGACGGGATATTTTCCTTTCTGGTGGGCTGTGTCGTGTGAGCTGGAGCCTGGAGATGGCGCAAGCCCGTCGGCCGGCCGGGGAGGTCAAAGGAAACAGCGGAGAGAAAAGGACGTCTCCGCGTCACCCGTTTTGTCGTCAGCGCGTGAGTCGTGCTCCGTCCGTGGCCACGCAGGCAGCCGCGCCCGCGCTCCCCACCAGGGTAACAGGAACGCAACTGTAGTTCATCCGCACCAACAGCAGTACAGTGGTGGCAAAGGTTGCGCCACCACTCCCCAGCCTCCGGGACCCCCTGGCCCCTGCACAGGAAGACGCCCTGCGGCGGAACGTATACATGAATGATTTTTTTGAGGCGGAAGAGAACGCAAGTGTTAAGACAAAATTGTGTAGTACTGCAGAAGTAGTTGGACCAAAAATAAGCTCTAGCTAACTTCTATTCACAAGATGCACGTGTGCCCATTTATACGAAAATCCTCTGCTACGTACCTGCACAACTGTACCTTTTGTCTTTCTCTCGGCCGTAAGGGTAAACGAGTATGCAAAGAATACTTGGATTTCACACGTCACTGTCTAGGCGTACATGAGCAGGGCACATTGCCATGGTTATCACTTGTGTTGTACAATGCTCCATACTGGCTGGTGGCCCCGGGCGTCCACATCGAAGGTGAGCCGACGGGGAGGATGAAAGGCGGTAGCTTGCAGGCTTGTCAAGCAACTTGCGAAAGAACCCTGCCTTGGGGAGACAGGGTGTGGTATTGGAGGGAAAAAGTGTGGTCCCAGGAGAGGGAGAGTGAGTCCCACGTAAATAGCAGCAATACGGCTTTATACATGTCTTCCGGGTAATGTTTTTGTGCTCCTATTCCTCTCTAAGGACATCTACAATGCATAGGTGCCTCAAGCAGTACTTTGATCCTCTATCTAGGCACAAATCATTCGAGACACCATCCGAAGCTCCCATCCTTCCAATGCCTGGTGGCTTGAATGGGTCCCATAAGTAATTTCGCACTTCAGTCAAACATTTTATCATATCAGCCTTTACATGAAATAATTTATTAGAAACCCTAGAGTGATATTTTATCATATTAACCCTTACATGAAATAATTTATTAGAAACCCTAGAGTGAAAACTGATTGCAACCAACGCCCTTCAGGGCCCACCATCCGATTACCCCCTCAATCTCTCTCTCTCAACCCATCAAGGTGTCACTTCCACAACTGTAGCATGTCGTTCTGCTCCTCTTCCCATCCCTTCTCACCCCACCGCTAGATTTGCTGCCACTGACAGCATGCCTCGCCACCGGTGACCACCAGTGGCATCCACTTGACGCCCGCACTTTGTCTTTGCCATCTCTAGGCCTCTGATATGGTGGATTGAGTAGATTAGATGTCATCTTTGTCAACACCGGCTGTTGTTGTTGCCTACCGCCGTCGCCTAGCTCGTGGCCCTCATCATCGCCCAAATTCGATAGACATCCAACACACGTAGATCCCAGTCATTGTCACTTGGCCTGCGGCCCTCGTTATCGTCCAAATCCGATCAGGCACCATCATCATCAAGACCGGCGGTCGACATCATCTTCTTGGTCACCAAGGTGCCACTCCCCCTTCCTCCCTGAGCTTTAGGGTTGACTATCGAGCTTCTTTTGAAATTAACATAATTCAACATAAAATCATTTTATCTATCATTTAAGCGTTTATTTTAAATTCGAGCTAACGAGCCACTGTCCAGTCGAGCTTCACTAACATTTTTTTTTTGCTCAAAATAGACTCATTTTAATTTTAAACCCACTAACTACTATAATCGAAGCAATTTTGGTTTAAGCCCTAATAAGCTTTTTCTTTGCCCGCCCTACTGTGCTCCCTCTCACTCCAGGACCACTCTCTTTTTCCTGAATCCCCCGCAACACTACCAAGCTCCTCTGAGTCCCTGACATCACCGCAAGCCACCACCCTCTCTCCCTCCACCACAGCTCGCCTCTGATGTGGACCTGTGGGGCTACTATCCATGCTGTAGCGTTGTACATGCCATTAGGAGTCTTTACACGGATCCCTGCAAAGGTCCTCGTGGACGTTCTAGCAAATCCTCTTCGTGATCAGTCCTTGGGGTGATCCCTAAGGTAGCCATCGAGGTCTTCCTTGCGATGCCCCACGATCCTCGGCGTCTTCGCTTCTCACTCGGCTTGAAGTGCCCTTCACCCTCATGTCTAGTTTTCAAGGGTCTTTGGGCCTTGACACAAGTGCACAATATTTGTAGCGCCTAGCCTCTGTGCTAGCGCTGAGATATAGAGACCAGAGAATCTCCGATGTTGCTGGTTCAGAGACAAATAGTGTGTAGAGGTTGGATAACCTTAAGATGAAACCTCTGAACAGTCTCTAAGTCTAGCACAATTTTCTATCGAGTATAGAGACTACTACTGTCTCTAAGATAGAGCCTACAACTATAATAAAAAAGCAAAAAAAAATATCTTACTCCAACTGTCATCCATTTCCAACTGACAGGTGGAGCCACACAATTTTTTTGTATTGCCCAGAGGTAGCCTCGAGCATTAGAGGCAACACTAAGGAAAAGTGCTCAGAGACTGTTATACACAGTGTTTTGGGACCACCTTCAAGGCTTTCTTTCTTCTTAGGGTAAATGCTCTTAGGAGCTTTTAAAAAACAGGAACAATCGAAGTAGAAGATGTGGCCGTGCGAACACACTGCAGGTGAACAACGCGATGCATTGGCCTCAGCTGCTAACGCCCGAAATGAACAAGGGGTCCAACAAAATCATTGTGGCGGGTTTGTATAATGCATTAATGCTTTTATTTTCTGGGCTGTCCCATTTGATGTCTTTTACGACAGTGAAATTTATAATAGTCGCAAAAACTATTGCTAAACAATTTAGTGGAACAAGGTGAAGCAATCACAGTGAAAGCGGCACAAAAGTCATGACTCCTACTATATTAATCATGAAACGTGGAGAAGGTAGTTAACAATAGTGACGGGACTAGGAAAAAACACCCAGAGTATCTTCAAACTTCAGAAAAGTGACAAGAAAAGAGGGGCGACGAAGCTGGATGTATCACAAAGGATAAAAGGGAACTATATTTGCACCTCTGGAACGTGAGACTTTTTTTTTAATTCATGTGAAACTTGAACAATTTTCTATGAATTTTCTACAAAAATTCTGCGTTTCAAACGGGCCTAAGATTATATACAACGCATGGTAGCTTTAAGTGATAGTCTTAAGGAGAGAGGATATTCCATATAACCTTAAGTCACTCCATAAAAATTTCTTACGCAAGGCATGGTGACTTCAAGCTGTGGTTCGAAACATTTGTATTTTAACCCTCTCTTTTTTTCATTACAGCCTCTATAATATTTAGATTTATATAATTATCAAAATATATACACTAAATACCAGTGATTAAAATAGCGGGCTATAGCGTTTTCGGGCACCCAAACGCTAGGCTAAACTGGGTAAGGGTGCTAACACAGCTACGACCGCTATAGTTGTTAGTGTGCAGCTGCAACATCGGCCGTTATGGCTCAAGCCCGTTGATTTACACATATATATATGGCTAGATTTTGTTGGTAGTACTAATATGTATATATACATATAGTTCTATAACCCTAAAGCCCTACCCCTATGCAACCACCACAAATCCAAGCTCATCTCCACACAAGGTCTCAAGCTGAGCTATTCCCCTCCACAGGGATTCTCACCGGCCGTCACAGCACAACCAGACCCCATAGAGGAAGGCAGCGACTCAGGTACAACAATCTCTTTTCCCTTTATTTGATTTGTATCTTGCCTCATCCCATTTTAATCTGTGCAACCGAGAATAGATCTTTGATTGATTTTCTTACATGTATGCTAGTCAACCAAGTAGCCAAGCAGTGGTTTCTCATTGAGTCTGTGATCTATTCCTTGTGTATCATGAATGCAGATGGAGACATATAAGATGTCTACTACTGCTAGTGCATCAACTACGGCTGCAACTGAAAGGGCAACTCAATCAACAGATCCTACTTGGGAGCATGGAGAATATCTAGATCCAAGAAAAAAAAACACCAAATAAAGTGCAAGTATTGTCCACAAATTTGTAAAGGTGGCATTACTCGGCTGAAGTATCACCTTGGCCATATTCCAAAATCAAATGTTGCTCGCTGTCCTGGTGTGCCTCCTGATGTGAAGAAGCAAATGTTTGATTTAGTTACTGGGAAGAGAAATGAGAAGGATAAGAGGCTTAAAGAGGTACTGGAATTAAGAGGTAGGTGAATTTAAGTCATTCAGAAGGAGAAGGTGATGGTAATGATCAAAGCCTTGGTAGGCTACAATCTTTAAGAACAAGTAGAAGCTCAAAAGGCTCTGCTGATCTTGGACCAATTGATGCATTTTGCAAACTATCTCCACAAGAGGCTCGAAAGAAAGGAGTGAAAGAGAAAGTCGAAATGGAACTAACTACTAAACTGGGAGAACAGAAGAGGGACAGAGCATGTGAATACATTTGTCGATGGTTCTATAACAATAGCATTCCAGGTAATGCAGCCAAAGATCCATGGTTCAATCTTATGCTATAGGTTATTGGGGATTTTGGAAGGGGTTTGCAGGGTCCATATGAAGTTAATTAATGGTCCTGTCTTGCAGAAGCGGAAAAAGAAGATAGCAGAATCTTTCAAGTCACATAAGCAAATGGGAGCACATGGGTTGTACAATCATGACCGATGCATGGGCTGACCGGAAAAGTAGAGGAATAATGAATCTTGTGGTGCATAGTTAGTTTTGGTGTGTGTTTTCTTGAATCAGTTGATTGCTCATCTAAGAAGAAAGATGCTAAGTATATTTTTCAACTTGGTCGATATGAATTGATGACATAGGTGAAAAGCATGTGGTTCAAGTTGTAATGGACAGTGCTCGTGCTAACGAGGCTGCATCAAATTTTCTAAGAGCAAAGCAGCCTTCTATCTTTTGGAATGGGTGTGCAGCTCATTGCATTGATCTCATGCTAGAGGATGCGAAAGGTACTATTGCAAAGAAAAGAAATGTGACAATTTTTCTTTATACTCATGTTTGTGTGTTGGATTTGATGAGAAATTTCCTTGGGAAGGATTTGGTTCGGTCTAGTGTAACCCGATTTGCTACAGCATACTTAAATTTAAAGAGCATACAAGATAGTAATGACTTGACAAGATTATTTAGATCAGATGAGCTTGATGAGTAGGGTTATTTGAAACAGAAGAAGGGAAAGGATGCAGCAAAGATAGTTCGGTCAGATTGGTTTTGAGAGGAGCGGATGATGCAGTCAACTATTTTGAGCCATTGGTTGATGTCTTGAGGTGTATGGATAGTGATGTACCAGCTATGGATTTCTTGTATGGTAGTTTGTTGGATGCAAAGAAGGAAATTTCTCTGTGGTTTGATGGGGTTGAGGACAAGTATAAATTTGTTTGGACCATAATTGACAAAAGGTGGGATAACAAACTTAAGACGCCATTGCACTTAGCTAGCTATTATTTGAATCCCTACTTTTACTATCCTAACAAGGTGGAGATTGAGAGGGAAGCAACATTTAGAAGTGGTCTACTTACTTGTGTGACTAAATTAGTAGATGAGGATGACATTTACGACAAGATCATGCAAGATGAGATTCAAATTTAGCAAGATGGCCTAGAATCTTTTGGAAAGGACATTGCCAAATGGCAAAGAAGGAACAAAATTTTTGACCTTGACAAGTTTTTACATTTAAAATCTTTATATAATTATGCTAGTCGTGTTAGTAACTCACTGTGCTTTACTTTTTGCCATGGTCACATGAAGCAAAATGGTGGCTAAACCATGGAACATCTACACCACATTTAAGGAACTTGGCTACAAAGATTTTCTGCTTGACATGTAGCTCAGCTTGTGAAAGAAATTGGAGTGCATATTGAACAAGTAAAATGTTTGACACTTTAACCTATCTAGTTGTCTCTCTCTTTAACTTTATATGCTGTTTTTGTCTGATATACATTGCTTTTTCTTGGAAATGTGCAGGTTCACTCGAAGAAACGATCAAAATTGCTCCACAAAAGGTTAAATGATCTTGTCTTCATGAAATTCAACTAAAAACTGCAACATATGAAATAAAACAAAAACAAAGATTCTATTGAAACACAAGTTACACATATCCTCGAAGATGATGGCAATGAATAGTTGGAAGAAGATCAAGTTGAGCCACAATCTGAGACAACCTGAGCATGACGATGCTGAGGATAATTTGCATGAAGCTTGCTTGGCTGCCTTTCGAAGTATAGGTCAAAAGAAGATAATAGGGCCATGATGCAAGTGTGTAAATCCTAGAAAGAAGAAGAAAATTATCCCAACTATGGAGAAGGAAGAAAAAATTTGTCACATCATCCTCGTATGAAGACAATAAGATAGAACTACCAAGTGATTCTCAGGGCTCTATGTCAAATGATCTTAGTGATAAGTAGAGCATCATGAGTTATCAAATACATTTCTGTATTAATTCTATTAAAATGCCACATGCTTGTTTTGTGATAGTTGTTAATTAGACTTTGTGTTTTGTAATTTAGTCCCTAAGGGACCAGGCATCACTCCATGAAACCTCTCTAGAGGGCTGATGGGGTACAAAGGGATATCCTGTAACGTCTTGCACCATGTAACCTCTCTAGAGGGCCGGCGAAGTATGAAGGGATCTTCCGTAATACCCCGCGCCACGTAGCCCCTCTAGAGATCCAGCGGGGTATGACGGGATCTTTCTCAGCACACTGGTGGAGAATGAGGTCTCCTCTCAAGGAGGTGGTGAGTTTTCCTCTAACACTTATGAAATATAGGTACTTCTTTTTTGAAAAAAATAATAATCCAGAAGAATATTTCCCTAGTTCAGGATTTGTCTGGAGCTAAGGAGAGAATATGATCATTCCTACACTACCTCAGGTATTTTACAGAAATCCAAGCTTTTTTCCATGGTGTAATCAAACAGATTTAATTCATGTGTAATGCGTTGCGACTATTCAGTTCATGTGTTTTTCCTATTCGTGTTTTAGTTTTGGTCTCCTATTGCAAAAGAACACATAATAAGTGCAAGGGTCATCAGATCAGCGCAAAGGGCAGTACAATGAATTTTTACAGCAGTGATGTTAGCACATCTAGGACACCAGTTGATGCCAAAGAATTAAGATTCCTTTACGCATGAACCGATGAGCTTTATTCAAAGAGCTTGTTTATTTCTACGTACAATACATTGTACTCCAGTATGAATATATACATTGTCGCAAAACCCCACTTTGTCAGTGCTAAACTGCTAATGACAAATGTGGCAGTCCATGTAAGAACTATAAGCTTAATTAACTTTCACAAATCACAGCTCAAATGAAACAAAGTACTAACAAGAATTGGAACCTCTAAAATTAATAAATATTGCTAGTCACCTTTTTGCTGAGTCTGTCGTCAAAAGCTCGCACCTTCGATTGGGATATCAAAGAAGGGCTTATGAGCTCTAACTAATTTTCCTCTTGGAGTTGATGGGGTGGTAATGTCTTGATAAGCGGTTTCAGGGATTCCATGACACTGGCAAACGAGGGTCGTCTCCAGGGTTCTCTGGAAAAAAAAACTGTTCCATCAAAATAACAGGCATGAGAAGAAACATAATAGCAAGTATGTTTTTAGATACTTGGCCCAGCAGGACTCAATTATTTCCGCCACTTTTGGATCAACACTGCTTGGAATCTCAAGCCTTCGTCCCTTACAAACAACAGCTGCTACAACCTGCAAGTAGACAGGTGGACTAACATTCAAACCATATTTACTGAAAATTGAAATACAAGCTATGTGATGTTGTTCCATGGAAAAATAATAGCTTCTGTATTTGTTAAACCCAGTACTACTGAAGCTGAAAAATCAACGTGATGCAGAAAACAAGAGCTGCAAACCTGAGCCGGATTTAAATTACTCCATGGCTGTTGCAATGTCATGAGCTCCCATAGGATAACACCAAAGCTGTACACATCAGACTTCTCATTTGATGGTTCATCACAAAGAACTTCTGGTGCCATCCACTCAGGCTAGAGAACATGATACAGAAAAGCACTTACTTGCCTGGATTTCACTGAGCAAAATCAAAAGCACGAAATGGAACAATAATATGTACAACTTACAGTCCCTGCTGCAGTCTTGGAAGACAAAAATGTGTTTGCCTTCAATCTGGAGAGTCCAAAATCACAGACCTGCAGAATTGTAAGAGTACTTTGGTTAAGGTAGTCCAAGATAAGATTAGACAGTAGGCAGGTAGCTGGCAATTAGACTAGAAAGCCAAATTCCTAATGCCCATTAAATGAACTCAACTTGATCCTAATGAACATAAGTACATAACAGCTATAGTAAGAAGAGTAGAAAAATAGAAGACGAACCATAAAGAGTAACTGAAGACAAATTTTATCCTAATAGAAGTAAAAGTGAGATAAGAATGGGTTCACAGGTCATACTTTCACAGTGTATTTTTTGTCAACCAACAGATTTGGTGACTTTAGATCCCGGTGGACTATTGGAGGATTGCGCTTATGAAGATAGTTCATCCCCTTCGCCTGTGTATGAAAGATCACATGCAATAAATAATATTAAAAAAAAAAAAACACATTCAATTTCAATTAAAAGGTCAATTTTTACTCTATGCAAAGCATATGTCTACTCATCATTCTGTTACAAGTAAATTCTGTATTGAGGAAAGTATATATGCTTGTACCACATCGAAAGCCATACTCAAGCGCCGCCTCTCATCTAGATTTTCCTTTGCACCATGTCTGTGTAAAAGCCTGTATAGGCTACCTCTGCATTTAGGGGAAAAAGGATTAGACTGTTGCAAGCTAGACTAGCTGTAAGTACTAAGCACACACCTATGGTTTATTTCCCTTTTGAAATAGTAATAAGAAAGTAAAATACACCTTGATAGATATTCCGTCACAATTGAAAGGTTAGGCGGTTGAGTAACAGCACCCATAAGAAGAACAATGTTTGGATGTCGCAAACTTTTCATAATTGCAACCTACAAAGGAGAATTCCCAACACGTTAAACGACAAATGGTCTTTAAATGATTACATATTCTTATATATGCAATTCTTGGATGAGGCAACAGCATAAGTATCCTCTATGTAAAGAAATACACTGGGTATCAACTTTAATGCAGATGAAAATCAATCCGAATAAGCACAATCTAGCCATATGCATTTTTGCATAAGCTAAGTCCATTATACACAGGCAAGCTCAAAGTGCTGTTGCTTTATCGGATTTGTTAAATGGTAATCGCAACGACAAAATGTTAGCTGGAAATTTTTTCATGGAGATGTATACAAATGCAGTCTTTTACCTCTCTCAGAAACTCTTTGAGACGCTCTGGGTGAAAGTCCTGCTCCATTAGAATCTTTACAGCAACATCCTGATTTAAAAAGCTACACTGTTAATAGAACTCTTCTATCCTCATATTAAGCATGATTGCCAGAAACTCAGGTCTATTTTTTAATGTTTCAGGTCAAGGAAGTTTAATGGTTGGCCACTGGCCGATATTTTATTGGAACATCTGCTGTGCCAGAAATATCTAAGTTCCCAAACCAACATAGGCTAGCATGTCCCCTAAAAAAACATAGACTAACATGCCAAATTCAGGATTCCAGAAAGGACGTTATGACTTGCATGCAAGTACACATTCAAGAATTCATCATCCAAGCTGTAACATGCTTTACTTATACGTAATATGGAGATAGAGAGAATATCCTATCAACCCCAACTGTAAATGCGTGCTTGTGATAAGCAAAAAAAGAAACATACCGAGCCATTCCAATCTGCACGGTGCACAGTTCCAAAAGAACCTGAAAATCTTCTCATCAGTACAATCTACAACAACTTTTGCAAAAAGGGGACTTTGTGATTATTCATTCTTTTAAAAGATGTGCCCTTGGAGGTCCAGAGTAACTGAAAGCCTCAATTTGGCTAAACTATTCACCTTTGGCCAATAGTGTATGTGGAACAGTGAAAGATACAACCACATGCTATTATGTGCTAATAATGGAGATTAAACAACCTAAGTACAACTAAGAAGTATGACAAAACGTACCAGCACCAATTTTCTCTTTCAAAACAAGTTCGCTCCACGGAATAATCAAGTCTCCTATGTCAAGAGAGATATCACTAAAGGGATCACTTCGTCCAGACTGAATATCCTCAGGGAAACTGAAATTGTTATTAATATTATCAGATTTGGATGCTGGAAACATCTAGTTACCGTTTAGGTAGTATACTATCTGTTTACCTCCTTTGCATTATAAAATTTCCATCTTGACCACTTGGCTGAGCATCACCCTTAAGATGAGAAAAGGTAGCTTGAAAATCACTGTTTGTTGCATGTGATGAGTTTGGACCAAGATTTGATCCCATGGCCTCATCTAAATCAATAAGCGTTCCTGAAATTATTCAAAATGTACATCAGATGATATTTTGAAAAGATCCTGAATCTTTTGTTGTCCTGCATACTGAAAGTCTAACTTCATGAAATAAATCGTGGTGATAAAATGGATTTGTCAGTTTGCTTGCTTGGACTAAAAATTGAAGACAACTTTTTTGCTTATCTTTTTTCTTTTGGAGACCATTCCAGCATAAATCAAACCTGAATGACGACTCTACAACTAAGAAGCATTATAATCCATATTATTGCATCCAAAAAAATAGTCCCACTAGGTAAAAAGATTGTGCCAGAATATAGCATATATCAAAACTAAACATCAATGACATAATCTCTCTCAGGAAAAAAAATCCATAATAACATTTATTGTTAACTCAGAACACAACTTTACATATGTGTTAATGATGTCGAACTCTCATCCTATGCAAATGAACCAATTTGGATATCACCATCACACAGCGCTTATTTACCCAGCACAATATTTAACCACATGGTATTCAGAATGAAAAGACATGATTTTAAAATTTTGCGAGCGCGCGCGCCCGCACATACACAGACCTGCTGCTGGATCATTGAACATGAGATTTAGCGATTGGCAATCAAGGAAATACTGCTTGGCCAATGACTTGAAATTATCAACAATATCAACTGAGTTGCGTTTTGGTGGGCGCAGTGGTGAAGAAATCGAGATAGATGAGAGACCATTCAAGAGGGAGTCAGGTTCAGATAAGAGGCCTGGGTTCCCTATCAAATCGATTAGATATTCCCTGGTACTGAAAACAAAATAAAGTCAAGAACCGGCTGGGACATAAACAGAATATAGGCAAGACTGAATAGAAAAATTCAGTTAATTATGGTAACATTTAATTGGCCTCTAAGAGAAATAATTTCTTTCTTTTTTCATCTGATCCTCCAAAGTTTCAAATATTTACAAAAAAGTGAAGATGCCAATAACAATGGGACCAACTTTATGCTTATGAATGTTCACTCTCTGCAAACCATTTAGAAATCCACTATTTATGCAAATCACTCATGCAGGTGAAGTGAGTTAAGCATATCACTTAGATCTTTTATTGTACGGTTTTTAGGATATATTTGAAGAAGTTGAGCGGTAAAATAGTTACATTAGATGTCCTGGCAAAGAACCTTGGCAACATAAGTTTCAGTTATCTATTATGTTATCCTCGTCTTTGTAGTAATTTGGAACTCACGTAACCTAGTGGTAGAGCATATGATTGTGGTTGTTAAGGTCATGGGTTCGTAATAATCCAAAATGTAGCAAGAGCGCAACTCATTTGATCAGGATCACAAACCTGTCATGGCCAAAGCGCACCAAACAAGAGGCAGCACCACCATCTTTGCAATACTTGCATCCCCTCACAACTCGACATGGGAGATTGATAGAATCAGCTAGGGTCTTTTTTTTTCAAAAGAAAAGAAAATAAGATCAATAGAAAAACAATTGAATAGAGAAGAATAGGATCAATGAAGAAGATGAAATAGAGAATCGCATACAAATTGATCTTTCAAAGTTGTGTATCTTATGTATGCTTATGAGTGGATGAATACCATTAGCTTAATAATAATAATTCACTATCTAAATTTTTTCAGAGAGGATGAGAATGTTGCACAAGAGCTTTTTAAAATCATTAAAGCAAAGAAGCGAAGAGGTAAGTAATCACCATCTACCCTTCATTCATGCTTTAATATTTGTACAACTGTAAAAAAGAAAAGCATGTAAGCACCTCTCAAGATATAATTGCAATGCTAACACAGATAATCCTACTTGGCCTGAAAATATTGCCACCGGAGATGAAGAACATAATGGCATGTCAATATCTGTTCAGTACTACATAACTTCAGAAGCAAGATCACCTTGAACAGCAATGCTCGGTGCCAGCAAAGGCCAGCAGATAACTTCCCAATCGGAAGCACAACAGACCCTGAGCTAATCTTCAGGAACCCGACGGAGTCTCTCCACTGGGGACCCAACTCGTGCTCTTCGGTCGATGCTACCGAACCCCTTCAACATTAATAGGATACATGTAAGGCAGAGCCAATGTACCAGGATGACACAGGCAATTAATTGCATTACAACTCACCCCATCTTCGCGGACACAATGCCCGCAAGGCGAGTGGCCATTTCCTTGGAGTCAGCACGGCTCCGAGAAACGTCAATCGCCGTGCTTATCAGCTGCCTCAGGTCATAGTCAGCCATCTTATCTATGAGGACCACCTCCATGGAAGATTCGGTGGGATTCACGTCTTTGAAGGATTCGATGGAAGGCACGCGTCCGCCGTCCTGCACGTCGTTGCAGAGCGTCCATATGAAGGGATCCATCCCCTGGATGAGGTAGAAGCCGTCCGGGACCTTGTCGGAGTAAGACAAGCTGCCGTTCACCTGCCACGCCACGCGGTGGTTACTCGGATCGCTCAGACATTTGCCAAATTTCTGGTAAATTGATGGGTGGAGAGAGATTTGTGCAGACCCAGAAGCGGTGGGAGAGGGATTGGGGCGAGCTGGGATGGTGGTCGGCAGCGGCGGCGGAGGAGGAGTCGAGGAAGTTGGGGTCGGCGGCGCTGGATGCCTCGGAGCAGAGGCGGATCGCGAGGGCAAGCTGGAGCTGGTAGGCCTCCTCCGCCTGCTGCGCCCAGCTCCTGCTGCCGCCGCTACTGCCCGGCGGGCGATCCGGGTCGCCCTTGTACTCGACATTGGCGACTGTGGAGACGGAGGAGGAGCCCTCCCCGTCGTCGTTGCCGCCAACGCTGCTCCCGCTCGACTGGCGCTGCAGCCGGAGCCAGTCCGCCACGCCGAGCTGCGGCGGCGGCGGGTCAAAGGAGGAGGAGGTGTCTTCGTCTGATGCGGCAGGAGGGTAGTGAGGCGAGCAGCCGTCGTTGCTGATGCTGGTCGGAGGAGAGGTGGCGAGGAGGCTGTAGGCGGCGGTGGCGGGCGCGCGCCTCCCGCCGCCCATCGGCCCAGGCCGCTTGGCGTCCTTCATCTCTCGTCGCGCCGTCTTCGATTCGCGTGCAAGTTGCGGCGGCTGCCTACGTGATGCTACACAGGGTTAGAAATCTCGGCGAGTCGCGAGATATTGTTGTCCAGAGCTAGACGAAATTATATGAGTAGGTCGAATTTAAAAAAATCGTTTTGGTACAGTAATCTCGGTTTTTCTCAGCGAGATTTCGCCTTTACCGACCAGTACTCGCTATTTTTGACCGAAATTTGATGTTTGACCACTGGATTTGACCGAAAATTGACCAATAACCCTTAAGAAAGTCATCTTCTATGAAAATTTGTTGAAAAACCGAATTTTTGAGATATTTTTTAAAAACTTCAGAAACATTGTCAGATTTTTATAAAATTGTACATGCTTTCTCTTAATCTGAAAAATTTATAATACCATTACAAAAAGTGCAGGATCAAAAGAAAAAATTTCAAAATAATTTAACTTCATTTGTTATCTTTAAAAAGTCAAAAACATAATGAACATACTTGAGACAGTAACATTGTCATAATTTTATAAATTTTCTCGAGTATGATCATGATCCAAATTTTTTATGAGAGCTTAATAATTGACTCAATACCATTATATAAAATTTTTAAAAAATTTCAACATTTTTTGTTTGCTCAATCAAATCTATGTATGTATTGAACTTCATTTGTTATATTTCAAAAATCAAAAACAGAAAGAACATAAATGGTACATCGTGCTTGTAAGAATTTTATAAATTCACTTGAGCGTGATAATGATTCAAATTTTTATGAGATCTGAATAATTTCCTTATAACCCTTATGCAAAATTTTCAAAAAATTTAAACATTTTTTGTTTCTAAAACAAATCTATGTGTTGATCATTAGGTTGTTACGATGATGTAGTACTTTCAGAATTTTTGGAACTTTTTGAAGCTTGATCATTATATGAAAATTTTATAAAAACATTGATGATAAATCAGGACTATCTACAAAAATTTTGAAAATTTTCTAACGTGGTTTGTACTATTTTTCATTTTGTTGTAGTCTGTCGGTAAAGATTTTATCAGCACAGTAGCACTGTCCAAATTTTTAAAAATTCATGAAGTTTGATCATCATCTGAAAATTTTATAGGAACATTAGTGATGCATCACAACCATGCACAAAAAACTTCAAAATTTTCAAACGTGGTTTGTTTCTTTTTTCATTCGGTTCAAACTTGCTGGTCGGTGTTTTATTAAAACAGTAGCAATGTTTGAATTTTTAAAAATTCCTCAGATCTGATAATCATCTGGAAAAAAAATTCGACGTCGTTTGATCTAATTTTCGCTCGGTGCAATTTTGCCGAGATCTCGGCAAAATCGGCCAAAATTTTGGTTTTCTTGGTAGATAAAAACCGGATTTGAATTTTTGTTTTTGTATTTCGTCCTAAATTTATCCGAAATTTTTAAATCTCGCTGAGATTTCATTCTTCGATCATAGACGAAATTTAGAGCGAAAACGAGATTTTGAACCCTAACTATGTATCTGTAGTCGTACATCTCGTGGAGGCGTGGCGCTGCGCTTTTGCGTGCCTTTTTCAGTGCGGCGTGGGCGTGGCCGCGTGGCGCATGTGCGGGCGCCGACGCGGCCGCTGACCCGTGGATGGGTGGGAGTCGTCGAGTCGAGTTCAGTGCGGCAGTGCGCCGTGTGCGTGGAGGCAGCTTTCTCCGACGGAGCCGTGATAAACGGCGAGAGCGGGGGGTGACACGGGAAGCGGCATGTGGATGTGGACACGACACGATTGGCGGGCTACTTCACTTGCCCCCGCGGTCCCGGTGGGGAATGCGTCTAAACCTATGGAAGCTTTCAAGATTACTGTAACGAGAGGCGCGGAGCCGGCCAGGCCAGACCATCTCCGGCTGGACAAGTTTTTAATTGAATCTGTATTTTTTTTATGATTTTTCAGGATAATTTTTATGGATTTTCGATCCTTTTGCCTCGGGCTATAGTTTAGATTGATCAAGATCTGGCTCCGCCGCTGATAAAAAAGGCTGAAGTAGTTTTGTTGGGTGGAATCCGAGCTCCTACTTCCGAGATAGATTTTCTACGATCTCTTCGTCGAGTGTTAAGTCAAACACAAACCGAGCTTAACGCTTAAGTATCGCATTACATCGTTAAATTAATGGCCACACAAGATTACACACGGACGGGACGGGTACAATGCGTCTAAACCTATAGAAGCTTTCAATATTACCTGTAATGACAAGGCTGTGTTTGATGATTTTTTTGTGTAAATAAGAGGTAGGTGTATGCTTGGGGAAGCAAATTCTAATGCTTGCATATGTCATTACGGACAGTCCAATAGGCCCATGCGTGTTACATGCAGGCTAACTAGTTTTCTAAGTGAACAGCTAGCTTGCATGGCACATATTTATCATCGGGTGTGTTAGTCATCTCCCAGATGATTTTATGTAAAAAACATCCGATTTTTAACCCTTGATCAAACTAGCCGATGCTAGCCAACGATCTGATGAGCGCAACTTCTAAACCTTTTTTTTTTACTTTCCGTTTTTAACGGGTCTACCAAAATTAAACGGATCTTGATCTCAGGGGCGGACCCATCGGGGGTCAGTCGGGGCTGGCGCACCCTCTACCGCCGGCCAGCCCATGGGTACCCCCGCTGGCACCCCCAACCCAGAGAGTGGCGAGGAGGCGAGAGGCGAGAGCAGTGGTCGGACGGACGGAGGAGGCCCGAACGGCGAGGAGGAGGCGAGAGCGATGGCCGACGAGGAGGAGGTGAGAGTGATGCTGTCAGGACTCATGTGAGGAGGAAGAAGAACAGCAGCAATACGGCGATGATTATATCGCTTCACCGATTTCACTTAAGTGAGATCCTATGGCTGAGATTTCAGTAGGCTAGATCAACTTGCATCCAAGCCATCTCGGCAGCGCCGCCTCGGCCAAGCCATCCCGGCAGCGCCGTCCCGCAACTCGAAATGCCGCGCTCGGCTTCGCTGCGCTCCGCATTGTCCTCGTCCTGCTGCTGCCTCGGCACCACCTCAGAGCTCGTTGAGCGCCGCATCAGCCTCGGCCTGTTGTTGCCTCAGCACTACGCCCGCCTGCACCACGCAGCGTTGCCCATGGCACCGCACTGGCCGAGCCGCCCAAGCCTCGTCGCGTCTGAGCTCCGCCGCCTCTCTTGCCGGCGTTGTCGCGTCGTTTTCGGCGAGTACCCCCTAAAATTTGATCCTAGGTCCGCCACTGCTTGATCTAGTAACGCGTTGTACATATACCGGGAAGCAGATCTCGCGTAACGGTCTCGAATAAAAAACAGTCATGTAAGCAAATGGGCAGACCTGGTTTGTCACTTTTGCAATCTAGTGTGGAATATCATAACGGGTTGCACGTGCCCGTGATGGACGACCATGCGGGTGGTTAGGCAACTGTCAGCCAAAGAGTCCCCATACTGTGTTTTTGCGAAACCACATGTCATAAAAGAAACACATATGGGATGGAAGAAGGATATGCAGAATGACAGGAGAAAAAACAAAACAAGGACCAACTGGACGAATCATCTAATAAAATCATGAAAAATAAAGCATCACAGGAAACCCGCAGATTCTTCATGTTATTGCGCAAAAATTTCTCATGCTTGAATTAGATCATAGCTATTTCTGGAAAAGGCACAAAGATATACAATATACCACATTCAGCTGATTCAGATATGTATTCCTTATGAAGCTGACATTTCTCAACACTAGGGCCATATGAAATTAGTTACATAAAAAGTTTGATGCTGCGGGCATGTGAAGTTCCTTACATAAAAAACTTGGTGCAGCTCCTCCATAAATAACTGAATCTGATCCATTCAATCCATTGATGAGTAGAATTTGTGAAAAATCTTTCAAAACAATGAGTTGCTGAAATTAGTTATTACATACAAAATTTAATCAAACCTGATACGAAAAGAGAGATCGAATCAACACGAAGTAGTTGAACTAGTACTAGAGCAACCATGCGAGACTATAAACCCTTTCAAAAAGTAGAAGTGACAAATCATACGGCATTGTTGATCATATAAATCATTGACTCTGATCTTTACCACCTAATGACACATGTGACAAAAAAAATCCAGAATATTTGGAACAGCATCCAGCACAAGTAGCTCCTTTTTTCAGAATGACATAACCAATATTAGTTACTTGATAAGCCTTACAAAACTACGGTCCTAAAATAAACAGGCCTATAAAAAATAAACATCTAGAATGCACAATTTGATTTGCTCTGAGTTAGCAGCAAAAATACACTTGATTGTTTTATTGCCTACTTGTGTAACGTCACACAGTCCTTTATTCATCAACAAATCGATGGCCCTTTCACCTGGTTGAATTCAACTGTTTGATTAACAAATTTGAACCATGGTTGAGGCTGTGGTTTCTCCTATAAAAGCTACTAACATGAATTTCTATAAGCACATGTCACGGTCCATTTTCGGGTTCATGTCCCAACCGTTATTATTTCCTCAAAAAGGACAATAGCTAGGAATGTAGGATACTAAAAAACTTTTCCCCAAAATAAAACAAAGTAATGTTGCATTTGATTCCCCAATAAGTTCATGATCCCCTTTGACGACACATATACAAAATATATAGATTCATCTGCAGCAGTCACAGTTCACATCATATAGTTGTAATGCTATCTAAACTTGCCTGTTGGACAAAAATAAAGGTAAAGTATCATGGGTGGGTCAAGCAAAAAAATTTCACTTTCTCCTCAAATGAAATGAGCTTATTGCTTGAGATAAGCACATTAAGAAAAGGGAGAAGCCACTCCCTTCCAAGACCCCAGCATTTCGCCCGCCCTTTTCTCAAACTGAAAGACCCCTCACAAATCTTGATACTCAGAGTAAGATCAAAGATGTTGAAAAAATAGAAAATATCTTAGCAGTTGAACCTGGAAACCTCCACCCATGGAAACTAAAAACCTAACAAAACTATTCACTGAAAGAGAAGTATAGACAATTGACAAAACTACTGACTTAAACAAAATCGATCTACTGAAGCCTAAATTTCACTCCTAAACAAAAGCAAAAAGTTTCTACTGCAAATAAATTAAGTAGCTTTGTTCAATTAACTGATCTACATACTATTAGTCATAGTAATTTTACTAAAAAAAAGAAGAACATCGGATGTAGCAAGTAAACTCTTCAAAATTTCAGAGAAGGAAACAGAGTTGCCTCGGTAATTCAACCAGTCAATGCTCATTATTTCCACACCATCTCTTCTCATATCAATCTCAACCTTAAGTGTGAAGGGTTGACCTTGTAATTGCTTAAGCCAACAAAACAATTTATTTGAGTGAGGGGTTGATATTGCATTGATTTTAGTAGTTAGATATGTGTTTTTGCATAAGCTAACAAAACAATTATTGACCCATACGAACACTATACTTTCGGGATAAACAGAACTAGCAAGTGTAAAGCAAAAGGTTCTAATGGGAGCATTAAGCATTATAGGACTAGTAATCTTAGCTTATAAAAGAGCTGTAATAGTAGCTTACAAAGCTACCACACTTAGCTTACAGAACATTAGGATTAGCGAACTAACAAAACGATAGAACATTACGGTTGGTTAACATAAAACCAATCATTGTTAGCAAGTATAAGACCAAGCTGACCATCTATATAGCTTAGCTGTGTGAATGTCTAGGATTAGGGAACACTACTATTGTAAGCAGTGAAGCATACAAACAAATATACCATTTTAGTACACATGACATTTGCAATTAACAAACAAAATAAAACTGTTATTATATACTAACAAAACATTTTATAGTGAACCCTTGTAATATAAAAAGTACAAAACTATTAGGAATTTGGCAACAATACAAATGTAAACAACACACCACTACTACCTTCAGCCAGTCAAGAAGTATAGAATCTAGAAAGAGAGTTCAATAAGGGTTTCAGACACAATGCTATTATTAGTTAATCTAGTAGGGCTCATTTTGCTTCATCAAAACGAAATATCTCTACTAAGAAAAATACAAATTATAGAAGCATAGCTCATGTTGCTAAGAAATACCAATATAGTATTCAACACTAAGTACTAAATCTATAATTGAAATAAAAATCTAGTAAGGCTAACACAAGCTAAGAAAACACATCCATCCTATTAAACCATGAAAAGCTTAGTTAATCTAGTAGGGCTCATGTTGCTTCACCTAAGGAACTTGTCTGCAAACCCAAAACAACGTAGAAAATATAATCAGTGAAAAAGAACTTGTCTGAAAACCCAAAACAACGTAGAAAATATAATCAGTGAAAAAGTCTTGTCTAGTCCTCCCTCCCTCCCCCTTCTCTCTCTCTCACACACACAAACGGGGAAAGGCTCGAAATATGACACAAGCAATGCTATCCTTACCTCATTGCCTGCGTTGATCCTGTGAATGCCGACCATCTCAGATACCCTCCCTCTCTATGCCCACCTCTCTCTCACACATAACCAGACACAAAGCAGAAAAGGGGAAAGGTGAGAGACCATGGAACCAGACACTAGCAACACTATCCTCGCCTCACACCCGACGCTGATCCGGTTGAATGTCGGTTGTTTCTCCGATTCCCTCCCCTCTCCCTCTGAGCACACGCTAAAACGAGGAATAGAACAAAAGGGAAAAAGATGGACTAGAAAGTCCTCACGGGTCCTGGTTCCAAAACAAATTGAATACAGTACTGTCATCAATCACAAAACGCACCAATCACAGAGAGGATCTGACGTCCCAAAATTTGGGTGGTTTTTAGATACTTATCAAAACCCTTTATCATCTCCGAAGCGAAGGACATACATGAGTTAATCTCTTTGAGTCCAGGTCACAAAACGGGTGAACTGGCCCACAATTCAGTCGGTGTGTACGTACACGGCAGGTCGAGATGTGCACAGCCAGCGCGCGGCCGACTAATACAAAAATGCCTACACCTATATATGGGAGGGAGAGATTTGCCTGTATCATACCATCTTCTCAAAGGAAAGAAACTACAACATATATACCCTCATCTATTGGAAACAAAGCTCGTCCAAAATCTCTTGAATAATGGTGTTCTCTTGAGAAGAAAGGAAGTGGTGCATAAGAGCCATTTCCAGTACTCGTACAGGCTGCAGCCCAGACTCATGCGCCACATGCATGCAACCAATTCAAGTAAAGATAGAATGACAAGGTGTATCATGTTTGCCATGGAAAGATAATTATAGCATATCCTCATCTAATGGAAATATTATCACTACAAATCTCTTTTGAAAGGAATGCAGGAACTTAAGGAGCAAGCATCACGTAATCAAATCATAGGTCAATCCCGGAGATCAGTGCCCCGTCGTCCACGCTGAGTGATTGCATGCCTGGCTGTCCTCTTCTCTTTGCCTATAAAAGGCCATCGTCATCTCAATTGACAAGAGGGGGAGGGGAGACAGAGCAATACGAGGGAAGACACGGAAGAGGAATCAACGATCAACACAAGCATACGATCAAGAAATAGGAAGTCTTCGGTCGGCTGCCCTTCCGGTCGTATCACCGTCGGCAGCCATGTCCACGTGCTAGCAGCATCACCACCTGTTTGTACCAAAATTTGGTAGATACGGTCAAAATCGGCAAGAGAAAGTCAACATATAGTAACCAACGGACGATTTGGAAAGATTTGAAGATATTTGGTAACGGTAAAGATTTTAAGGGAAAATTACCCGGATTGAGGCCGATACGGATCATGCTTTGTAACATGTTGTAATAGGACACGATCGGCTGACGGATATAAAAGGAGGACGAGGGCGAGATGCAAAATAATAATCACAATCAAAACCACAAATTTGCATAGTTCTCTTTTTCCTATCGATTAGGGGTACTTTTTTGTAATTTAGCCTTTGTAATTCGATCTTGATCAATAAAGCTGCGCATCGCCGATTGTTGATCTTCTTCAATTACGCTCACAGGTTCGATGTATTCTGATTTTGCTGCGCATCGCCTTCTTCAGAATCGATCTACCTTTATCCTCTGATTAGCCTTGATCGACTAATTAGACTTACCTTTTTATCTTGATTTAATCGGCTTTAAGCTGATTGAATCTAAGCCGATTGATCTTTACTCAATCGGCTTTGAGTGAATTTCATATTTTTACCTTGTCGATTACAAGTCAAATCGACTGGTACGCTCAGAACCAGGTGTTCATCTGGTGTGTTGTTATCAGAAACCCTACTTTAAGTTTTTGACGTCAACACCACCCTACACCCCTGCTGGCATCTTGTTCTACGTGCCCGCTACGGGAGCCGTTTGCATGTTATAGCAAGGTCCGCGCTCGCCGGCCAGAAGCTTTGTCGACATACGTGATCGAGCCATGCCGGAGCACGAGGAAGCCACCGGCGCCACCATCTGACTACCGCTGAAGTCGTCGCGTGTGCTGCCGAGCCGCATCCGTCATCAACCCTCATCAGGATTTGTATTTGAAGACATGCAGGGCTGCACGTACACATGTACGAGCCATGCATGCATGGAAGTACTTGCTCACTTCGTGTGGTTGGCTTCACCAGGAGAAGTGCAGGGCATGCGCGCAGCGTGTACGCACGCATACTGTGGCCTCCTCATACATAACATGGACGGCGCCACTCTCAAAACAACACGACGTCGCCAAGCGCCGCCGGCACGACATTCCGGAGTACGCCGCTGCCTGGTCCATGGCCGTGCCGTCGAGACCGCCGCAGCCGTCGACCAGGTCTTCAACATCTATGTGCCTGGCATTAATTGGAGCCAACGCGCGCGGTTGCCGTCGAGGATGCTGCGCTCGTCATCAAACCCTCCTTGACCTATAGATGGTAGAAAGGCCAGGACGCGCGTTTTCACGTACGCATGCAAGTCGCGGCCGCTCCAGATCGACATGGGTGGTGCCGCAGGGCACAGGTGACATTGGGATGTCGTCAACAGCTGCCGACCAATTGACGTGCGTGGACATCCATACACACCGGCTCTCTGCTCCCTCTCGAGCTGCATCGATCTGAGTGCTCCATGAAGTCTCATTTTACACTTCGCCTTGGCTGAGCCCGTGATCCGGTCACCGTCTGAGTCGCCGTAGCCGTCGTCGTCAGGCACCACCAATGAACGGCGCATATGCATGCAGGCAAACATGCAAGAAGGATGATATATCCGTGCTTTGCATGGACACGCGTGCACCCTCTTTCACTACTACATAAAAGGTCATCATAGATGGTTCAAAAACCTCATCACTGATGGTTTTGTGAATCGTCTGTAAACCTGTGTTAGTGATAAGGACACATCACATATGATTTTTGAATAGAACTATTTGTGATATGCTTTTTCCCCCTAACTCTCCTGGCAAAACTTCCATTATTAGTATCTGTTGTTCGAAATTTTATGAAAGGATTTTAAAATATGAACATTTGTAGCACTTTCATCACCTTTCTTATTCTAATATTGATGGATTCCAAGACAAAATCCAATTCCATCAACAGTTCGTTCTGAAAGTTGTCATACTCTGATTTATCTTCCACTTCATCCTCGTCTCCGAATGAGAATACCATATGCGGTCTATTTTTATATTTTAAGACTCTCATCAGACAAGCTGTTGCCTCAATGCATCTAAGATGTTTTGATATTCAATTGCAAAATCTATAATTGATTGTGACTTGTAAATGTTGTTGCAGAAATATCTAAGGAGAATAAAATTTCGAACAACAGATATTTAATCATGGAAGTTCTGCCAAGAGAGATAAGGAAAAACATTAATATTCCATAGTTCAAAACAAGAAGACTTTACCATAAATATGATACCACAAATATGGCAACGAAATATGTATTTCATAGTTCAGGCTAGTGACAATACATTAACAAAATATGATATATACCATAAATATCAACAAAGTACATTGAGAAACCACATTATTTTATAGTTCAAGACAAGAAGATTTTAGGGGTTTTTCATGTCTGCCATTATATATGCCATAGCTTCTGCAACAGAGGCTTCTCGATTCTCACTGAAGTTCCACAACTCCAGTATAGTGCTAATTTGTTTGACACCAATAACCGATTGATCCGCAGTCTTAATCCCTACAAAAGCGATCATGTTGTTGTGAAAAGGGTGTACTTGGTATATTATGTCGAATTAAATACTACAAACCTTTATATTATCTCTATAAGCTTAGCTTTGGCTTCTTCCAGCTTTGCATTAGCCCTGCGGTCCTTAATGATGAGTACCGTGTTAAAGGATTCAATATCTTGCAATTTGTCATCTACTAGTCATGTGCCCGTGCGTTGCAACGGAAATTCAATTTGCGAAAAAAATTTATTTGCAAAGAGCACTAAACCCTGTCTGAATAATACTATTCGCTCTGAATATGCAATGGTTGAATGTTTAATTCAATTCATCAAAGCATACAAATTTCAAACACCTGTTTACAAACTCGAGCTTAAAATTATCTTTAATTTCACAATCTAAAGGTCCTCACGTTACAAAATACTTTGAAAATTTTATATGCATATAAGCACTGCTTATGTACAAATAAAATGAATAGTTGACGAGGTTATATAAAAACCTCATATGAATTACATGATTTTTTTTCATATGAAACAATGTAATTCTCAAACCGTACAATGATCATATCATCTTGATTTTTTTACAATCTAAAAGACCTCCAAACTAATCTAATCATACATCAAAATAAGAAATGGATAGTAGCTTCTAGTCAAAACTTAAATGGGTGCGTAAGTATATAGATCAGGGCATTGTCAAGACTCAAAAGTTAGAACTGGTCAGTCATCTAGTTCAATATGTGTGTGCAGTTGTGCTAGCACACACATTTTACATACCAAGAATTCAAGATCAATTTTTCAGTGAAATGTCATAGTAGCACGCACATGCACACAGATACATCCTGTCAGCTAAAAATACCTGCTCAAACCAAATGCTTCAGGGAAAGACTACAAATATCAAGATGGGCCTAATCTAATCTATTTTGAGACTGCCATGCTCTGATGTATCTGAACTTATGGGCACCAAGTAATTCTTTTGTTAATTCTAATAAAGCAACAAGTCCATCGAAAAAATCTCTCGGCAAGAACACAGTGTCTTGTTCAATGTATACTACCAGCACATAATTCAGTCAAACTACAGGTCTCTCGGCATTGCAGGCACAGAAATGAGAATGCCTTTTCTTTAGAATAAAAAAGGAGTGCAACCATTATCTATGTGATTCTTGACTTTTTTTTACAATCTAAAAGATCTCCAAACTAATCTAATCATACATCAAAATAAGTGTAAAAACAAAAAGACCATTTGCTAGATGAAAGGGAACAATGATCTCTTCGTACAACAATTGTCATGTATCGAAGCAAAACAATAAAAAACGTGGTAATATTTCTTGCACCGAAACACCCAACCAATGGTCATCCTATCTGAATATTATGATTCTAATCGAGTCACATATAGCATCACCCAATCCCATTAGGCTGATACATTTACTCCCAAAAGGATAGTTTGTTCGAAAAAACTAAAACACCAAGTTAGATGCTTGTAAGCTATTTGAAGGAATGTAATCACACTTACATCTGGTTCGCTGGCACAATTAGATCGCTCCATAACAACACAAACAGTAGTACACGATACGAGCACGCCCAGAATCTAATCGACATAACGCAAAAACTCGTACGACAAGAACTGAAGAGAAAAAGACTAGAAATATCATTTGCCAATTGCTCTGACAAAGAATGAATAGTAGCTTCTAGTAAAAACTTAAATGGGTGCGTAATTATATAGATCAGGGGCAATGTCAAGACTCAAAAGTCAAGCACACACATTTTATATACCAAGAATACAAGATCAATGTTTCAGTGAAATGTCATAGAACACACATGCACACATATACATCCTGTTAGCTAAAAATACCTGCTCAAACCAAATGCTTCAGGGAAAGACAACAAATACCAAGATGGGCCTAATATAATCCAAGGACTCCAAGGATAATTGAAAAGCAAGCACATGAGGCAACGAGTAAGAGACTCACCGAAGCTCATGAAACAAATGAAGAATAGCTCATGAAAATTCACGATGATGAAAAGGGAGTCAAGAACCCACCGGAGAGTGAGACGATGACTGAAGAAAGCTGCAGGCGCTAAAAAGACTTGCTTATATAGCTTCGGATTCTGGTAAGTTCAATTGAAACAAACCTGAGAGATTGATGGGACTGTTGCGGCCACGGTCGGTGGTGTTCAATTGTAACAAACCCGGTAGATTGACGCGAGTGTTGCAGCCACGGTCGGGAGGCGTCGGGGCAAGAGACGGCGACGATGGCCTCGCAGGGGAGCTCCTCGAACACCCGTGCCGCCTCGGGCAGCCGGAACACCGCCGACACCTCCAGGACCTCCGGCCGCCTCGCCGACGATGCCTCCCCCTCGGGCTCCGACTCCGGCAGCGGCGACATCCAAGGCACCAAAACTTAGCCACGGGAGGTGTGGATCTGGAGGTTACCTTGTTCTCCTTCTGCGCCTCAACAAACCAGAAATTACTATCGGAGGCGGCGAAGGGGGTGGCGCACCGTTCCAAATCACCCTGTGATTGGTGGAGCGCGGTGTGGTGGGCTCCTGCAGGCTCGTAGGGGTCGGCGAGGAGGAGCGGGGCAGCATCGAGGAAGGCGGGTCAGCGAGGAGGAGCGGGGCTGCACGATGGGGCGGCTGTCGTGGCGGGGTGGGGTGTGTTCGTGGAGAAGTCGGGAGGTGAGTAGTCGGTCGGTACGGAGCGATTTTTTCCGTCGGCGGTTCGGTCGCAGTTCAGTTTTTTTACGTGGGTTGGTGGTGGAGAATGGATTACCGCCAACTCGTAATTAGAAGTAGTAGAGATATCTTCCATTTCTTGTTTCATCTCATAAATCTTTTCAATTAACTCAGACTTGCCCTTCAGTTGTTCAATCTCTACCTCAAGTTTTTGTTTAGCTTCTAACAGCTTCTCCATGTCGTCTATTTTACCAAAATCAGATTTCAATATTGTCAATTATTTTAGATAAAAACAAAATAATGTTCTCACATATCAGAATAATGGACTGATCAAAGTAGTGGCAATGAGAATTTTAATGTGTAGAATTGTGTAGAATCATTGCCTGCAGCATGTCAAGAATTAGAACCATGAGTGCACTATTATCTAGTTATGTTCCTCAAAAGAACATCTAGTCTAATTAAGGACCCTAAAAGCTAGTATGTAATCTTATCAAGACTATATAGAAGAAAAGGTATGCAACTATACTAGCATGATAGTTCAAGACCCTCAAGATTTAGCATTCACTTAAATGGTAAAATTTATAGGAACCATTCTTGACTTGTGCCAAGTACTGGGTCGATGCATAATTCATTAATTAGCATGCTCTGGTTTATCTAAGTACTTGACTAGTTGATTGCTCTACTTTGCCAAGTAATTAAGAATGTGTAGGTTAACGAGTTCGCTAGCTGTTTCAGTTTCCAAAACTAAGGGCGGCGACCAGGCCACATGCTGCCGGTGTTCACTGGCGAGTGAAAGACTGCGCGCACTGTCGCCTGTCGGTATAGACACAACATGTAATATTGCTTTACAATCACAAGCATGCCCTAGGTAGAGATCGATCGATCTTTTATACTATTTTACCAATCATATATATCCATAGAAATCACAAGGACGCAGGAGGGTCTCATCGAATTAAATCAAATAGAACACGAGCTCGAGGGGAGGAGGAGGGAGGTCGCCGAGGAGGAGGCCAGCCAGTCACCGAGGAGGAGGTCAGCGAGGAGGAGGTAGACGATGGAGCAGGCCGCCCGCGGGGAGGAGGTCGACGTGGAGGAGGTAGCCAATCGAGGAGGAGGTCACCGAGGAGGAGTTTGCCCAGAAGGAGGATGCCGGGGGCTAGGTTTTAGAGGAGACGAAACGCCTTGGGAGCCAAGGTCTGAGCTACGAACGATCGATATGTTTATATAGTGATCTCAGTTCATATCACAGACGGTTCGTAATTAGAACCGTCTGTGATAGATACAGGAGATATCACATACAGTTTTAAACTAAATCCGTCTGTGATATTGATGTGTATCACTGATGGTTTATAAAAAGTACCGTCTGTGAGTTATGTCATTGACGGTTTCACTATATAACTGTCAGTGATGTTCCTCATCACAACCTCAAGTTCTTAACCGTTTATGTTAAGACGACTAATATAAATCTTTCTATTGTAGTGTTTCTCTCTCTCCTTGCTACCAGGGAAGTGCGGCGGGGAAAGGCTGCCTACTCATACCATATCTCATCCATGCCGAGGCTCGCTCCACTGCCAGCCACACCTGCAAACAAGAAGCACCATCGACGTTCAGGTGGGCACTCCGACAGCCACGCGCAAAAAGCATCACCAAGACACCAACATCCGCGCTCATGCTGCCTCGACGTTTCAATTTAATGAGCTCGACAGCATTTCCCAGACCTCACCATCCTTTGTTCCCGGCCTACAGTCGAGTAGAGGAAGAATAATAATATATATATATACATAGGCCAAGCATGTATTTCATACCTTCTACTAATCCCTGCAAGTTTCCGGCCTCCTTGTTCGTTTGAGCCGTGGGAGCTCCGGCTCGGATCGCGGCTCGAGCCGAGCCGGCGAAAAAAAAATTATGATAGGTCCTTTTTTTTAAAAAAAATATGTTTAGATCTTTTTCGGGGAATAAAAATTACGATCAGGTCTTTTTTTAAAAAATATATATATATATTACGTTCATGCCCTTTTAGCGTTTTTAGACGTAGCGCTCGGGTCCTTTTTGGAAAATTAGAAATTACGTTTTTAAGTCATTTTTCGAGAGAAAAAGCCGACAGATCCTTTCTCCGGAAACAAAAACTACGCGTTACGTTTAGGTCCTTTTGCTGTTCTCCTTTTTTACATTTAGGTCCTTTTTCGAAAACAAAATACGTTTGCGTTTTTTAGCGTTAAGCAAGCGCTACGTTTAGGTCCTTTTTCGTTTTTTGAAATTATTACGTTTAGGTCTTTTTCAGAAAAATAACGTTTGCATCACGTGTTTCCTCGATTTGCTCGTGTTGAGAGCGACGTGCGCACGTTTTTTCGATTTGCTCACGTGGCATGCGCCGATCGCGACGATACGGTGACCACTTACCTAGTATGCATTTACAAATAAAGAAGCAACACACATCAACATTCTCATGGTTTGACACTCAGAGCTCCATTCAAATACGTACTACTACTCGGTCAGATCTGTGCCCATGATGTCAACGAGGTGCCAACCCCAGTATCCGACACCAATCCATCTTGAAGCGTGCGCTGCCAGCTGCCGCATCCGCGAACACACCGCCGAGGCTGGTGCGTGCATCGAGCAGCTTTTTTACATCACTCACGTTGTATCACCACTTTCTCATTGTACTGTAAATTAATGTGATTTTTATCTCACTAGTGTTTTGTTATAACTTAATATTAAAGTATGTTATCTTTCTTCTATGGTTAACTGTCTAAAATTCTTAAGTAGCACATCCTTAAGTCGTTTGATGAAATAACTATGGACATAATTAACATCTTTAACACATTTGTAAGACTAACTACTTTAGTATAGAAAAAAATCATAACACCAGCTCAATAAACAAGGCATATATGCAGGATCTAAAGGTGCGTAAGGTTGCAAGTACCTTGTCATCGATTACTTGTTGATCTTTGTATAGCGATACAATTCATAGAATTTTAGCTATATCAACTTACTTGAAGTTGGAGAACCAATCTCTACTCGGTTGGCAGGGCGTGGCGTCGACCACCCTGCCCACCGGACTTAAATCTAGACTCTCACTCTTTTTTTCTTCCGTAAATGTTAGAGCTTCTACCATTTTTAAAAAAAAATTACCTGAAGTTAGTACTAATTCTTCACCGACCACTGAATTCTTCACCGACCACTGAAGTGTATTCATTCTGGGTCTGCCACTTCCCGGAAGTTTCCTAGCCTCGCCCTGTGCATCGGCACGAGCTTAATTCCCTCCTGCCACCGCAACCAACAGAGACGCCCTGCCAACGTGTTGTTCGACGTTCTGCTCTGCCCCGCGGCTAAGACGCTCTGCCGCCTTCGCCTCGTCTGCCGGTCATGGCGGGAGCTAACCTGCGACCTGCTCTTCGTCAAGGTGCACTCGTCCCGCCACCCGCTCGTCATCGCCAGCACTACAAACGACCACGGCGGCGGCAACATCGATATCATCGACTAGTACTCTGGCAGCGTTGTCAAGCGGATTAGTGCCACGGAGCTGCTCGTCTACATTTTCTCAGCTCGACCTGGTCTACTAAGATGAAGGTGATGCGTGCCCGCGTGTTTATTCAGTAGTTTTCGACACTGCAAAACAGTAATTAAAGGCTGGTCTAAAAAGGAACAGTAATTAAAGCCAAATGACTAGATGTCATACCATACTGCTGATACAGTGACAGATCAGCTTTACATCACCATTAACCAGTGTGTATAAAGCCGGCACAAACACAAACATCACTTGCATGTCAACCACATCGGACAATACTTGCGATCACCAAAAGACCACAAAGGCTAGTAAAAATTAGGGGACTTCGCCCAAATGCCGGTGGCTTCAGCCTTCAGTTCAGACAGCCATCATATATACACCTCTCATTTGGGAGTACTGCCATTCATGGCATTCGTTAATCGTTAACAGAGATCACAGCCAATGGCCTGCAATGATGAGGAATAAATAATAGGCATGTTTGCCTCACTAGTCAGCTGAAGTTGAATATGGTAGGCGGTTGGCAGATAAACCACTGGAGCTGCAAACTGCAAAATAGTACTATACAGGTAAGTTGCCAGTTTCTGCAAATTGTGTAACCACTAGTCAGGAATACAGAAAGTTGCAGATTGGACGATACAAACTTAGTCAGAAAAATCATTAGACAAGTATGAGCGCAGCTGCAAAAGAAAATCTCACTTTGACCAAACAATGGCCAGATCGGCAACAGATCTCCAAGCTAGCATGGGACTCCTTGCATTTGTTGATATATCATATATGTAAGTGGCAGAGTTCCACAAGTTGACTAATTTGGAAGGCTACTAGAATTGGATAATAACTGAAAAAAATACTTGTTCCATAGAATACCAGAGCCGTTGAAAGCGGCATGCAATGTTGGTTTGATTCTTCAGATATGCCAGAGAAAATGGTGGACTAAGTGCATAATTGAAGTAAAAATACGGCGGCCAGTATTTTCCTCGCCTATGAGCTAAAATACGATCTTTGCAGATCGAAGGAACTGGACCAAGAAGAACCTTCCAACACAGTAATACATTAAGAACCCAACATTATACTTAATGTCACTATCCTCTCAAGATGATAATTGATAAGTGCCTAGCAACTGGGCACACTTGCTTTGACTTTTGTTTGTTCCATGGCAGAGGTATTGAAGGAAGTACTGATACTAAAAACAGTTGTTCCTTCCACTTTCCATTTTCATGTCGTTGCAAAAAGTAGCTGCAATGCTAATTAGAATAGGAAAACGAAAGGAAAAAAAATCCCAAGCGATGGTTTCTTTACATGAGCTCAATGCCATATGAAAAACTGGAACTTTTTTTGGAGCAAGGTGGTTTTCCCACCCGGGGTGACTAGGATCTAAGATGTAACCCAGGTGATTCGGTTCCCACTCCCGGCTCCCCTCCATCAGGAACTCATCCCGACCCCAAATACCCAGTGAATTACTTGAAAAAAGAAAGAAAGAAAGAAAGAAAGAAAGAAAGAAAGGCACACTGCATACAGCCTGAGTTGCAAACATCAACAGAACAAAACACAAGGATTTTGACTTCTGAAAGATACACGATTCAAAGGGGACAACCCCGGTCAAATCAAGGAGCCTTCTTCAAATTTGCTTCATGCAATATGTCGGGGGAAACAGGTCGACGAAGACAACGGCTTTTGCATAATTGTTATGAATATGATCGAGGGTGTAATTGTCCTGAAGATAGGGTAGGTGGACTAGAAGTACACAATTGCAGTTGAAACATCTTGATATGTACTTGGACCGAAGGAAAATGACGTAATGCCCTGTAACACCCGGCTTGATGGTTGAGCAACCAGATTAGCTTGTTGTGCAAATTGTGGGCCCATATTCTCTTCCCTTATCTAGCACCGGTGCAAGTAGAGCACCGGTTCCAGTAAATCATTTGCTAGCATCTCCCAATGTAGTGGCTAGCACCGAATTCAGGGGGGGAAAAGAAAGGAAAAAGGTGTTAGCACTGGTTGTGCACAAAAAACTGTGGATGACCTGACAAGAAGGGACTAAGGGAGCATAGGACTACCAATATATAGTTCTTTCTGTTCTTTCTTATATTTTTATTAAGATATATTTAAAAAAGAGTGTAAGTTACTTCGAAATAATAGGATCAATGAGAATGAAAAAAATAAAAAAAAGTTACTTCGAAATAATAGGATCAATGAGAATGAAAAAAAGATAAAAAAAAGTTACTTCAAAATAATAGGATCAACGTGTATTTAGAAACAAAATTTAGAAGCTATAATGAAATTAGAATGAAATGTATTGACGAACGCAGGGAGTGGTTCGCATGCCACACTGAGCCTGCTTCTGAAAAAGAGCATATTGCTTCCGGCCACGCATGGATTGGACTGCTCGCCCCTCGTGCGTTGTTTATCTTGTAGATTGGTAAAAGTCACACTTTCCAACTGCCACTAGCTAGATCCTGCAGAAGTAGGCAATGCAACGAGAAATCGAGAATATATAATTGCAAGGAAAGAAAGACACAAGTAGATAATCCATCAAAGCGTGCTCAGTGCTCGTTGACCAAACCTCCTTATGTCGCCACCTCCAACAGCTCTTCCGAACCCCGCTTATGGCTTCACTTTCAGAGCCACGACCAAGCAGATGCTGTGCATCTCTCTCACAAGCTCACACGGGCTTGCGGCCACCCTCACAATTGCAGTAGAGTAGACAAATAAATGTCCCCGGCCTCCCGGCTCCAGGTTCACCTTATTGAAATAGTCTGAAAAACCGGATTTGCGAATTCAAATTCAAACTGAAAAATTTAATTGAGGCGTGTCGACCGTGACGAAAATCGGTCGAAAATGACCGAAAATCGTCCGGATCAGGCAGATAATCGGCCATTTTTTCAAAAATCGTGATAGACTGGAAAATAGAGGGGAGAAAAGGGGAAAAAAAAGCGGGAAATTTCAAGAAAATTGTGAAAAATTAGTAGAAGGCCTAGAAAGGCTAAAAAAATCAGAAAAATATTGAAAATACACAAAATATTATGGAGAAATATGATAAAATTCTGGCATGACCATTCCTATATGTGGAGATCATGTCAAATTGTAAAGCATATGTTTTGCAACAATAGGATAACTATAGGAAAATATGAATAATTTTGGGAAAATTCGGCATGACGTTTACTATATTTTGGACAATTTGAAGTTGTAAAATAGACATGTAGAAGTAATATGTCAAGTTGTCAACAAATAATACTTCATTTCAATACATTCACGAACCAATCGATGAAGTCCACATTTCAGTAGCAAAGCAAATGATGTTTGAACTTCGAAACATCCTTGGCAACACACCGTCGCCTCCTCCTCCAGCCCCGCTAGATCCCTCACTACCCCCACCATGCTCATACCTACTCCCTTCATAAATTCTGCCTCCACCCTTGAGGCATCCATCGCATACTGCAACTGGATCTCTTTATCAGCACCACCCATGTACTCAGAATATATACTTCTTCTTGGCGAGAAATCGCCAGCTGCTGCTGCTTCCTTCCTGAGCCTCTCCTTCCTAATTCCCTTCTTCTTGTCCTTCGCCCTGTCTAACTCGTGTTGAAAGAACTCATGAACCTCCTTTGGAACTTGACTGCAATGGATGACATTCCCACCGTGCCATGCCAAGTGGTGCTTCAATCGAGTTGCATCGCCCCCTTTCTTCTCTTGGTGAGAGTACTTGCATCGAAAATCGGTCACCATCTTACTGTCGTGCTCTCACACAACGTTGTCCTGCTTTGCCATCTACCAATCAAAACAACAAGAAGTCAACAAGTAAAGCATGTCTCCAAATTACTTGCACTATTGCAAACAAATAATGATTTAGCACGATCACACATCATGCACTGCTAACTTAACCCTAACCCCGTCGTGTACTGCTAAAGTGCTAATCCTAACCTGCTAACCCTAATTCGAACCTTGACTAACCCTAAGTCCCTAACCCTAACCGACCATAGCCCTAACCCTAAGTCCCTAACACTAACATAATATATACTGCCATAGTGCATTCATTCACAAACAAACAATTAGTACATAGTAAATTGCTAATGAGCTGCATAATCAAGTCACATTCACAAAAAAATGATAATCGACAAAAGTTACCGAAAATCGGTTGATTTCTCACGAAAAATGACGGTTGCTGACGATTTTCCTTGCAGCCGCATCTTCCTCTGCGGATCTGGCGATTTTCGTCGCAAATCGCCCGATAATCGAGCCTCCAGTGGCGATTTCCTCGGCTGCGTCGCTTGGATCTAGCCGGAGGTGTGCGGATCGAGAAGAGCTGCGCGAGTGGATGTTTGTGGTGCAATAATGAGGTCAGAACCGGGTGCTGAGCACATTAAAACGGGGTTCCATTTTTACCGGGCCGACTGGTTTGCAGCATCTGCACAATGTCCATATGACGGCCCATTAGTGTTTCTCTCATTTTTGTTGCCTTTTTAATTTCATATTTCATGTTTTGACTCAAATCCATGTTCAACATTCGGTTTTTTTCTGAAATTTTTATCCTAGAAATCATAAAGATGTCAAATATTAATTTCTGCAAATTTTTTAAAAATTTTAAATTTAAATTTGAATTCAACCGATTTATTGATCGGTTTACGAAGCCGAGCCGGACTGATATGCCCGATTTTCGGGCTAATCCACCGAAAATCGACGAAATTTTAGACTCTTGTCTTCTCCTCCCCGACCCGATCCCAATCCACCGTTAGCTACTGCGATACAGCTCTGCTCGGTGCACTTCACTCTGTCTACTTATCTAGAATCACACTCGAATCCAAGCCTCTGAGTGCAGATATCATTCGGTCGAGGGCTCGAGGCTAGCCATGGAAGTAGTGATGGCAGGCAAGCATCTAGCAGTGCTGTGCATGGCTGCAGCTGCGTTGTTGGTTTCTTTGGATGGCGGCGCCGGCGAGGCAACACCAACGGCGGCGGCGGCCCCCGCGCAGGAGCTACGACAAGGCTTCTTGGCCGCCCACGACTCGTCCTACACGCAGTTCCAGTCGGTGCTCTCCGACCCCACCGGCGCCTTCGCCCTCGGCTTCCTCCGCGTAAACTCCACCATGCTCGACCTCGCCGTCCTCCACCTCCCTTCCTCTTTCCCCCTCTGGCGGGCCATCCCCGACAGCCCCGCGCCGTGGTCTGCGGCCGCCTCCCTCTCCTTCGACGGCGGCCTCGTCCTCACCGACCGCGCCACCAACAAAGTGTTCTGGTCCACCGCTGCCACCTCTGTAGCGGCCGGCGACCGCGCCGTCCTCCTCAACACGTCCAACCTTCAAATCCAAAGCGGTAGCTCTGGCTCACGTAGTGTTGTGTGGCAGAGCTTCGACTACCCGTCGGAGACCATTGTCCAAGACCAGAACTTCACCTCCGAGGCGGCGCTTTACACCTTCGACCGGCGCTTCGCTATGCGGCTGGAGAGCAGCTACTTCGCGCTGTACATCGAGCCGCCGCCGCCGTCATCGGGCGGCGTCGCAGCCGCCATGTACTGGAAGCACACGGCGCTGGAGGCCAAGGCCCAAATCGTGCCCGGCGACGGCCCAACCTACGCGCGCGTGGAGCCCGACGGCTACCTCGGCATGTACCAGAAGGAGGGCCCCCCTGCCGACGTCCTCTCCTTCGACACCTTCAACCACGGCATCCGCGTCCTCCGCCGCATGACCCTCGAGCCCGACGGCAACCTCCGCGCCTACTACTGGGACGGCTCCCGGTGGGTCCTCGACTACACCGCCATCACCGACCCGTGCGAGCTGCCCACCACCTGCGGCGCCTACAGCGTCTGCGTGCCGCCCGGCGGCCGGTGCGCTTGCCTGGCCAACGCGACCGACGGCTCGGGCTGCGCCGCCGCCGCCGTCGGGGGCGGCTTGTGCGGCACGACGGGCGGCGAGTTGGGCGGGCTGTACTGGGCGGTGCGGAGGCAGGGCGTGGAGCCGGCGAACAAGGAGCTTGTGGGGTTCGAGCACGCGCCTTCCGCGGAAGACTGCGAAGCGCGGTGTGCGCGCAACTGCAGCTGCTGGGGTGCCGTGTACAGCAACGGGACGGGGTACTGCTACCTCATGGACTACCCGGCGCAGGTGATGGTGGCGGCCGACGAGAGGAAGATGGGGTTCTTCAAGGTGAGGAGCCGGGAGGAGGCGGCTCGCGGCGGAATCCAGGGCGGGAGGGCGACCGGCGCCAAGGCGGCGCTGCTCGCCGTCGGCACCGCGGTGGCGGTTGCCACGGCTGCCTTCGGGGTGTACAGAGTGTGGGACAGGAGACGCCGTATATCCGCGGACGCGAGGCGGCATCTGGACGCCGACGACGCGGGGCTCTCACCGGGACCGTACAAGAACTTGGGGTCCTTCAGCTCCGTCGAGCTCTCCAGTTTCCACTCCTTCCGGAGGTAAACAAGAGCGAGTCTGAGACGCCTGATATGTGGAGTAGTCCAACAGATCGGTGAGATCGCCGGGACGCTTCCACCGTGGACGGAGAAGGCGCACGGGCACGGCAAGGGAATGGAGGCGCGACGGCGGCCGCTGATCGGAGAAGCCAAGGCCCAACCCAAGACGATGGTGTCGTGGTGGAAATGCAATGTGGGTCGAGACGATTAAGCCCACGATGCATTTAGTTCGTTGATCCTTTTCTTTCGTGAAGTGGCCCACTAATTTGAGTACATTAATACTACCATCTGATTATGCTAAAATGCCTTATTTCAAAAAAATGATGCTAAAATGCTACTAATGCATTTTTTAAGTATAAGATTGGTTTGTCAAACCTTAGTAAGTTTCAGAAGCAAGCATTGCACAAGGTGGATTCATACGATTGGATGCTAATAAAAGCGATTGTTACTAAATTACTAAACTAGTGTACCTACAATGCCTTTAAACGTGTAATACGGTCCAGGCAACAAGTTATTACGTCTTTGTTAGTACCTTGTACTATCAAATCTTTGGAGAAAAAGTATTTATCGACTTCATGCAGTGATCATCCCATCAGAAAATACAGAACAGGTCCCAACGTACCGTAATCCAATTTTACGGGAGTTCCTTTCGTACGTTACTATTTAAAAGTTATATAATGTTAAAGTATAAATAAAGGATACTTTTCACTTGTTTTAAAATTCATACAAATTATATGAAGAGGACGAGCTTCAATATTTGTGCGACTTTATTGGGAGTATGAGCACTAGTCTTACTCTGCGTACCGTTCTCTCTTACAGCTAAGAGAATGACATGGAACTACTACAATAGAGCTAAACTTTATACCGAAGGCCCCGAAACTTGGGCAAGCCATAGAACCAAGGGCCTAACTGCAAACCAAGAGTAGCAAAACTTTAATTTGGTAGAATTGGCCGAGGCCGCACAGACGCATACGGCATACCCCATTCTATCACAAATTATGACGTGCACTCTCCTCCATTTGGGAAGATGATAGGCTAAGGCACTTACTATGGCTCTATTTGTTTCGGCTTAGTTTTTTTGGTTTTTAACTTAAAACTAGCTGTTTAGATTAACGAGCTTTTAAGCTGTCTGTTTTTAAATCAAGACATACTGTTTGGTATGCTGGTTTTTTGATGGATTAGATGGTGTAGCTTATTGCTAGAAAGTTTGAAATACCGTTTAAGGTTGTAAGGATTTTTCTTATGTACTGATTTATCTAATACAAATGTTTGGTACTTTTTTCACTGAATGTCGTATTGAAAAACATAGATTAATCTTGAAATCAAACTTTATTTTAGTATAATTATTTATCAACTTGAAACTCTTACTACATGGCAATTTTGAATTCTTCTCGGACTGAAAATAGCATAACAATTTTGAACTCTCGTCAAACTAAATAAAAACATATACTAAGGGGCTCGATGAGGCGGATCCGATCGCCGCGCCAGATCCGGCTGCCTCCACTCACCTCTCGCCGTTCCACCCTCGGGTCCGCCCGCCTCCACCCACGTCACGTCGAATCCGACCGCCTCCCACCGTGCTACGACCGAATCAGTTCAGCTCCACCTGCGCCACGCCCGAACCCTGTAGCCTCCTACTGCTCCAAGCTTGGGTTCGACCGCCTCAACCCACGCCACGCCGGATCCGAGTCTGTGGAGGAGGAAGGAGGCTGGGGACGGTGGAGGAGGGAGGAGGTTGGGGGCGGTGGAGACCAGAGTGGCGGAGGGAAAAGGTATGTCGCACGGGGGAGCGAGAGAAGATGAGGAGAAATGAGGAGATGGGAGAAGGATTCTTGAGTTTATATATGATGGCATTTGGTGGGTAATTTTGGAGACTTACAGTGGCTAAAGGTTATTTCATCCTAAAAAAGCACATCTCACCTGGCTTTTAGCTTATAGTTATATGGAGGCTTTTGGCTTTTTTTAAACCCGACTTAAAAGTCAGTCTTTTGTTTCGGCTTTAGCTTTTCTGCTTTTAAGCCAGTGAAAAAGCCGAAACAAACCGGGCCTATGTGCAATGTGGACCACTAACTCGGGCTATGACTCTTCATGATAGGCCACGGACCCTGTCCAAGTAAATATGTGTAAACGTTACCCCTAGTCAGGTTCCTAAAATCGATAAAAATCGTGATTTTCGATTGTATCAGTGTAGCTCGGTTTAAAAAACCGCTCGATAAATCAGTCAAATTCGAAGAAAAAAAACAAAAAATCGAAAAAAATTATACGATGTAAACCGGTCGATTTTCGAAGAAAAACTCTCAGAAAATCGACCATAAAAAAAAGTTCAACTAGTCCACCGATTTTCCAAAAAAATTCAAAAAATTTGATTTTGAAACTCTACGATTTTTGACAGATTTTTGGCTCGATATTTCTGATTTTCGAATTTCGAACGATTTTTTGAACCCCTGCCCCTAGCCTTGGTTTTATAGCGAGACACCTTGCGCGCTGTTTGCTAGGAATGAGTTCAAATCGGACACCGTGCATGGTCGACATGTTAGCAAGCTGCCTTGGAGGCATATATAATAAGGCCACTTTAGTTTACTCTTAGCACGTGAGTTTTGCCTTATATAATGAGAAAAAAGATAGAAGAGACTTATACAAGAGCCAATATGGCACGAGAAAAAAAATTATTTATGTACCAGAGAGTAGAGATAGTTATTACACAATATCTAGAGACAACCTTTAGAGATTGTTATTATATAAGCTGACTTTATTACTTACTCTAGATGATATAAATAAGAGACATAGTAAATACTAAGTAGTGGGTTTTATTATTGTACTCGCACTCGTATACCGGTATCAGTCCATGTGTCATGTGCGGGCGTCCGGTTTTCGTTTGTGGATGAATTTTCGCCACTCGATTAACATTGTCAGAAACAAGAACATTTTTTTAAAAAGAACAAGGACGGCTACGCACTCGATTAGACAATGTACATGCAAGTATGTACAGTGAAGTGAACGAAAAGAAAAGATCCCTCAAATCAGAAGCCCTGTAGAAACCAATTTTAATTCCCATGACTATTAGCCCCTAAACATGAACACAACCCAATCTCAATCGACTGCTCACTTGTAAGCACGTGTCAGCGCTAGCAATGCTCCGACGCATTGCCCTGCAGGCTCTGCCTCGCCGCTCCGCCGCAATGATAGTCACTAGGAGCGGGAGCGGGAGCTGCGCTTAGACAGGCGCCGGAAGAGGCTGGCTCGTCGGAAATGATCTCCAGCCGTCTAGCCATGACGTCCATATGGTCTGCAGCCGCCGCCGCCTCTGCTTGGAATGCGTTAGAGTCCGCTGAGGACGTGGACGGCGGGGCCCTGACGGCCGCGCGGTAGACGGGCGGCATGGTGGCGGCGGCGCGGTGCTTGCCGTTGGCTCGCAGGGAGGCGCGGCAGACGGGGCAGGTGGAGTGCTGCTTGAGCCAGGCGTCGATGCAGGCGACGTGGAAGGCGTGGCCGCAGGAAGGGAGCACGCGCACCACGTCCTTCGCCTCGTACTCCTCCAGGCACACCGTGCACCTGTCATTCAGCAAAGCCTCCTTCAGAGTTCAGAATTCAGGATCGATAAATATACTACACTACGCTAATTAAATTAATTTGGTAATTCTCTGTCCTTGAACGTGTAAATCAGCAGCATCCTTTGCACATCGTAGAATACAGGACATGTGTATGACAAAAAGGAAGGCAATGGGTGATCGTGGCTATCGAATCTATGAGTAATGCTTCTATATTTGCTATCCTGAAAAGTGAATTGCACAGATCCTAGGATTGGTTGATTTAGGAACATATCTAAAATCCCTCGTTTTTAGTTCGGTTCGACTCCGAATTGGTTAATTTTCAACCTTTCCAATACTTTCACTACAGTTGCAATGTCAGTCGTGGGGAAGTAGTGTGCAAAGCTTTGCAGTGGCCAGATTTTCTTTTTCTTTTTGGCTTTTTTATGGTACACGTTCATTTTTTCTAATCTAATGAATTAGATTAGCTAAAATTTATTTATATTTTCTATGTTATTCCTTTATTCAAGTTTATAAGACTTATTTTTTGAATAGTTTTATCTATAATATAAGGCTTATTTGTAGGTTTAATGAGACATTTCCTTCTATAACTCCTATTTATTCTCTCTCAACAATATGCATTTATTCATTACCACTCACACAAAGTATCATCTCTTACTCCTCTGTTAAGAAATATAAGTCCTATAGTTTGAATGATCTTGTTCAGAAATATAAAGCTTGCATATAGATTTAATGAAGCTTTTCCTACTATACCCTTATTTATTTTCTCTCAACTACATGCATTTATTCATTACTACCACACACAAACTATTATCTCCCATATTCTAAGACAATTAAGTAGGGTATCTAAGTCATTTTCATTCATACATTTCTCAATTTCACCATAACCTTAATCCTTGTGCAAAGTAAAAAATAAGCCTTATATTTTTGAACGAAGAGAGTATCTTTTAAGGCAATTAAGTGGAGGCATCTAAGTCATTTTCTCTCGTATCATTCTCAAATTCAACACAACCTTAATACCTGTGCAAAGTCAAAACACGCCTTATATTTTTGGACAGAAGGAGTAGTAGAGTAGCAGAAATACACTTAACAAATCAACGGTTAGATATGATTTCTACTACCCGCTATATTCTTCTGGTTCACAAAAACTTGTTGGTTTGGGATACATGCTGTCAAAATTTTGAAACTTTAGCTATCTATATCTTTTAAATATTTAGATTGGACACATAAAAATCACATGTGTATATTCGTCTCAAAATGTACTTTTATAACATTCTAATTTTTTGGATCTTTTAAATATATTACAATAGAAGTTAGTGATCAAAGTTGAGTTTTGAAGACCGTGTTCATGTCTAAAACAATAAATATTTGTGACCATAGGGATACTAACGGTACAATGCACAGTAAAATTTCTTTTTTTTTTCCTGTTAAGTAAAACACATTGAATCAATGTCAGATGCACGATCAGAGTAAATGCAATCATTGAGGTCAGAAAAAACTGAAACTACAGCTAATTTCAGGTTGACTTTGTCTCTCCGCCTACGTCAAACTCAACTGACAATTCCTGAATTGACAGCCAACACGGCCTTTAATGGTAAGAAACAAGCCAGTTCAAATGCAAAGAAGCACTACATGGCTATTAAGGGTGTGTACATAGTACAGACATCTAAACGACTAAATCCATCATATAGAGATCCCTGGTGGATCTTCTGCATCAAGCCTAAAATAAAGCCACTAAAATTGGACCGACTTCTCCTAGAAGCTGCACTAGAATCTTAGACCATCTTATCGAGAAAGCACGAACAAGGTTCACAACTTCACATAGGCACGTAGCAGCACAGGCTGCAAGAGGGGTGCATGAATTCTGTTTTGTCACGCAATCTCCGGATACTTTCTCCCGAAACAAGGCGACTTTACCTCTTCCGTGATTCACCTGTCCACAGTTCTATGTATGGTCACAGACAGTTGTTATTTTAAACATAGATATAGGTTTTAAAATATAGATTTGATCACTAATTTCTATCTTAATATATTTATAAAATTTAATAAAATTATAACAGTATAAAAGTTATTTTTTAGACAAATTTGCATGTATAATTTTAATATATATAATTAAAGTTTCAAAAATTCAACTGTCTAAAACTACACTAATCGGAGGTGTAACGAGGACGTGCAAACCATCTTAACGATCTGTGCGCGCGTCAATGATGAGTAAATAAAAAACTTTAGGCAGCGAAGACTGATAAGTGTTATCTTAACTGCGACTCCTCCTGCGCGGGCGGCCGATTCGAGCCGTCGCCGAACTTGACCGTCGGGAAGCTCGTCACCACGGCCGGCTCCAGCCCACGGATCCCGCGCTCCACCTGCCGAACCCAATCGATCAATAAACGAAGAATCAACAATAAGTGGTGGGCGATGATGCTTAACGTGAAAGGACGGGAAGGCGGCGTCGCCGGAGCGCGCGGCGGCGGCGTGCTCGGCCGCGGCGGTCCTGAGGTGGATTCGCGCGCAGAGCAGCCTGGTGAAGACGAAGAGCACGAAGAAGGCGCTGACCGAGAAGGCCATCACCGTCGTCACCATGTTCATGCTCATGCTGCCGTCCCTCGACTCCGCCGGCGCGGACATTGCTCCTCTAGCATCTCACGCCAGTTCAGCCCCTGCGCCGCCACGAATTCGCTCAAGCTCAACCACGCACGAGCGCAAACATGCTCTGTTTCTCGCATCTCATGGCAGAAACTGTGAATAGGACTTACTTGATTGGTCTCTTGATCAGGCCGCTTCGCGTCCTATGCTCGGCTGGGAGAATCTGTTACTATTATCTACCGCTAATCGTCCATCTCGCTCTGTTGTTCTTGCATAATAAAGGAGGAGAGGAAGACAAGGGAAGAAGGAGAGGAAGCGGAGCGGATAGAGGCAGGCATGGCGAGATAGCGAGTGTGTGTATCCTGTGCCCGTCTCGCCTACGGAAAATTTTCAACTTTTGCTATTACTAGTAGCAAATAATATATGCTCGCCTGTCGATTACTGGCACGCTAATCTTATTATCGTGGAGAAGAGAATCTAATCGAGTCGTTGAGGCGCTAATTGGTGATTATGCGGAGTAATTAACAAGTCAATTATGGATGGGCCTAGCTAGGCCCTCGCTTTCAGCCGCGGTGGTGCCCACCCGTCGTCGCATTATTAAATGCTGCGTTAGTGAACGATCGATGGATTCGTGCGCTAGTGAGTCTGCGTGCGCGGTGTGGACCGGTTCTTTTCCAAAGGACGGCGTCGCCAACACGCCCTGGCCCTGGCCCTGGCCCTGGCCCTGGCCCTGGCCCTGGCCCTGGCCCTGGCCTGCTTCGTTCGCGGCCGCTTCACAATCGATTTGTGTGCTCCGCATGAAACGGCGCGTCGCCCACCCAGGGCCGACGTACGTGCCGTCCCGATTTTTTCCTCTCTTTCTTTGAGGGTTTCTGGGGTTTTCTGTCCACCCGCCTTAACAGCTCGGTTAGATTCTGCACGATAACTTCTCTCTGTCTTCCTCGTGTTCAGGTTTTTGTAAATGACCAATATATAATTGGTAGTACTATTAGAGCTGAGCGGCGTAGCGTCCTATGGATCCAGGTAAGCTTGCGTCGAGACACCTCAGGTACGAGGTTGAGGAGTCGAGAAGATGCGTGAGGTGGAGCGCATGTTCTTAACAAATTGATTTTGTATGAGTCGATCCTGGAGTCGTCGTCAGAGGGCATGGCGGCTGCGGAGGTGGTGGTGTACAGACCAACGGTGACAGGCTGTCCGGGAAGGTGCGCATAGCAATAAGGGATGAAAACGGAACAGAAACGGTCGATAAATAGTCGTTCCGTTTTCGTTTCCACATCTTATACCGGTAACGAAAACGAAATCGAAAACCCCGAAAACGGATACGAAAACGAATAATGGCAGAGACAGATACGGAACAGAATGGAGAGGATATGGAAACAAAAGTGAAAAATTCCACAAGAACATAGTACATGATCATAATATACATGACCACAAAAACAATTTAACTCATTCCACCTCAAAGACGGATACAAGAACAATATTATGTTCACCGATATCACTAGAATTTTTTTCTCAAATTTGTCAGTTGAAGGCTCGCTATTTGTCTCATAGATCAGACGATCGTGTCCTCCTACATATCATTATCATCGATATCCTCTTGCTCCTCCAACTATAAAGATATAATGCTCTAAAATTTGCATATTATTGTTCAATGTTCATTTATGATTTTCTGAAATTTATCCTAGATTTTCTGGAGTTTATAAATGCCATTTTGCTATTTTTAGATTTATATAATTAATTTATTCATGGAAAATGAAGCCAAAATTATGCTAGAAACAATTTTTCTAGGTTCAAAATGTTCCAAAGTAGTTTTGAGATTTTTTTTCAAAATTTTTTGAATCTATTTGATATTTTCTATAAAGCCATTTGTAGTTTTGAAATTATTTTAATTCGAAAATAAATGTAAATTCTCTATTATCCTTTTTGGTCCAAGTGCTAAGTTTCCGAGGAATTTTCGATTCCGTTTCCGACAAAAAATTTGCGTTTCCATTTATGACAAAAAAATTCCGTTTTTATTTCCGTACTGATATTTTCTGTTTCTGTTTTTTTCCGTAACGATCAGAAATTTCGTTTTCGTTTTCACCCCTACACGTGTGGATGGCAATCTAACCCTGCATGATGGCCAGCCGGGCTTGCATGATGCAGCATGCACACTTCTGGGTGCAGCATGTATCGGGTTGGGCTGGAAGGAGGAGATGGCCTGGCGAGGTAGCGAGCCATCATTGAGTTGTGTCATGTGAGGGAAGAGTCAGTGAGAAGATGTGGCAGCAAAAGGGTGAAGGAGGCGTGTCTCTCTGTTCTTGCTATTGACGAGCGTCGTTAACAATCGGTGCGACAAGATGATATTAGTAGCCATCTATATGTCTTGTTGAAAAGACGGTGAAAGCTACATGTTCTTATGTCAGTTATATCCATGAGATAATGTGTGTGATCGTGTGAGTTCTTGTGCGACTTATATCTATATGATAAATGTGGATAAGTCGTAGTTGAGGCCAACTTATCAATGAGTTAAGAGATGTGTCAAGATTAAGGGGAGAAGTCGTCTTAACTTAGAATTTGAGTTGTAATTTGCATGCAAGAGGAGTCAAGACATTGAGGAGTTAGGACCGCCGTCCTAGCTGTCTGCGTGCATGCAAGAGTTGTCCCAGATGATGTATTGATGAGTTGTGAACACTACCTTACAGATTATGCGTGTACAGTGCAAGTCGAAGTTGAGTGAGGTAGAGTTCGGGATTTGATTTGTGGTCTACATGAGTCGACAAATCTTGATTACATGAGAGATTATCGGAAAGTAATCAAAATTTGCTAAACTAGTTGGATTGACGTATCATACAAAGCAAGTAAAAAATCACGAAATCAGTTAATTTATTTTCTTATTTATGCTTTCCATGTATAGCCTGCTCGGGCGCGCGGCAAACTTGCTCCCGTGACGTTGTGACAATGCCTTGCAGCAGTTGCCTCGCTGCCTTTCTTCGGGCCACCTCCACCTGTGCCCCCTCCCGTGCTGATGCAGCGCGCACCATGGCTTTCCATCTTTGCTTCCATCGGCGGCGACTTTTGGGTGGAGAAGCCCAGCGGGCAAGAAGGGGAGGATGACAACGTCGCCGAGCTCCCGCTACCACCATGGTCGGGTGGGTGGCCGTTCGATTCAGAGCGGCGAGATGGTCCGTTCTTTGGATCGCCCTCTGCCAGCTTCTTCTTCTTCCCAAGCAACGGTGCTGCGAACTGCGGTCCGTCGCGGTCTGGCTCCCTCTTCACGACCACCTTCTCCACCAATGTGCACGCGGACGGTGCGGCGGCAGCGGCGCACCCGGCCTGATCATTCTTCACCATGCCTACCACGGAGCATTGACAAGTTATAATCTGCAATGGCTCGCTGAGCTCCTCAAGGACCGGGAGTCGGGAACTTTGGATGCCAATAGGAGCTTACTTTGGCCCCAAGTCAACCATGTGGAGCGCCACATCGGCAGAAAAGGGTGTCTAACAGTGAAAATGACCTTCTGTGCAAACGGGGAAAAGTTTTGGAGGACGACAAAGTAAAGTGCAAGTTCAGAGTGCTAGCCAAGACAATCTCATAAGTTTAGAGAGCTCCAATGCAATTGACTGTATAAAAAACTACACTTGGCGTTGGGTTTGCTCGGGCTTCGAGTGCCTTAGCAGCAATATAGATGTACAGATTTTCTAGAGAAGTATTCTGTTATATGGTTTTTTTAATATGGTCTAGTAGATGATTTGTTGATCTTGAAGGTTGTGTGATCAAATCACGACTTTGTGACATGTCTTCTTATTGTTGTTTTAGGCCTCCCATTTTTTGTCATCGTTTACACTAGATCAACCGCTGGTCGGTTTACAGTTCCGCCCGATATTCAGGTACCAAACTGTTTAATGCAGTAGGATCCTGCATTTGGTCCCTCGGTTCAGATGTCCCTTGTTGAACGACAGGCAGTAAGATGACATGCAAACAAGAGAAATGGGCATAACCTTTCTGTAATGAGAGGGGCTTCTGAGGAACGACGATTGCAAGACAGATTTCTCGTAGATTTTCTAAATTGATGGGGCGAACTGGGACTTAAAACATAAATTGACGAGGACTGGATGGACTTGGCAGGCACAACCCTTTCGTAAAATCCAGCTCAAGAACCTGTCACGAAATTCGAACCACGCGCGTGTCTTAGAAAAAAGCAAACTGAAGCTACAAGCAAGCTGCAAGGCGTGATGACGTCAAGGATTCTTGGCATGCAGTTTAATCTTTCTTGTCCAGGCCCTCTACTCCTCTCTGAGAGAAGACCATGTCCAGGTACGTCAGGTTGCTCGACAGTGACGTAGCAACAGAACCATACGAAACAGATAATCTCTCGTGAGCTCATCATCCTCATTAGTCACAGAATGGCGCGTGTAAGGTCACACAGAATTGATCCCCATTTCGCAAACAAATTGCACGTGGCAGAGCTCATCTTGTACGGTGGCAGCAGAGTCCAGACCAGGCCGGGTCTAGTAGAGGGTCTGTATCATCTTGCTCATCTCTTCAAGCCTCTTCATCCGCAGCCTCTCGCTCTCGCTCACTAGCTGCTCAAAATGCGCAGAGTGCAGTTAGTTTAGTTGGGTACCAAGATGCTTGAAACCTGGTACAATACTAGAACTAAGAACATTGGCCCGGCCTGGTTTTCCAAGCCCAATCCATGGTTAAAGCAGGGCTAGGCTTGGGATTTCAAGCAACCAGGCCAGTCTGTTGGGGTTGGGATGGACCTATGTCTGGCTCAACCGATGTCAGCAATCTGTATGCAACTGGACTTCTTTTTTTTCTTAGAGACCGTTTGGGACGCAAGATTTTCGTCATAACTTCACATAAAATAGTTCAATTCTCGTGGTACTTAAAAAATTATCGCGTTCCAACTTGTACCGCAGGTTCCTATATCTGAATTGAAGTTTCCCATAAAAACATATAGGTTAGCTTAGCGAGCTCCTTAATTTGTTTTCATTGATCAAGTGGTCAAGTCAATGAAGTGGCCAAGCTCGAGTCCAAATAGAGAAGGGGCCATCTTCTAATAGAGAATAAGGTCCTGTTTGGTAGAGTTTCAAATTCTGCCTCTACCTCAGATCTGAATCTTATAGGCTAAAATAAATATAATTAAGTTTATATTTTTAGCTTAAAATTAAATAAGATGGTCTACCAAAACACTCTTAATATACCCACAGATCCAGCTTCACGGATCTGTGGAGCTACAAATACCCAGCTCCATCAGATCTATGAATTTAGTGGAGCTGGAGCTGTACCAAACAGGCCCTAAATTGCAAAGGAAAGAGGTGGCCAGTTTCTAGTCTAAACACTTGCTAAACGTAATATGCATTACTTTCTTCAAAGGATTGCCAAGTTGAAGGGGAGGCCATGGCCGATTTTTTTTAAAAAAATAATACATTGTTTAAATAATTTTACTAAAATAATACGCCAAAAAAATCAAAAAATATACCTTTGTAGCCATAAGCTTTGTCGATATGAGTAAATTTGTCGTGAAAATACTTTCATAATATTACACTTTTATAACTTTTCTGGTACATATAAAAAAATTAGTGGTCAAAGTCGTACTGACTTTGGAGAAAAAAGCACCACTCTTTTTACTGGAGGGAGTGTTTTGCTATCATGGCCGGCAAATTCTATTTGGAGAGACGACATAGGTCCTGTTTGTTTCGGCTTTTTCACTGGCTTAAAAGCAGAAAAGTCAAAGCCGAAACAAACGACTGACTTTTAAGCCAGACTTAAAAAAGCCAAAAGCCTCCATATAACTATAAGCCAAAAGCCATGTGAGAGGTGGTTTTTTGGGCTTTTTTGGAATAAAATAACCCTTTGCCACTGGAAGTCTTCAAAATTACCCACCAAATGCCATCATATATAAACTCAAGAATCCTTCTCCCATCTCCTCATTTCTCCTCGTTTTCTCTCGCTCCCCTGTACGACATGCCTTCTCCCTCCGCCGCTCCGGTCTCTGTCGTCCTCGACCTTCTCCCTCCTCCGTCGTCCTCAGCCTTCTTTCTCCTCCACCGATCCGGATCAAGTTGATAAATAATTATGCTCAGAATGAAGTTTGATCTCAAGATTAATCTTTGTTTTTCAATACGACATTCGGTGAAAAAAAGTATAAAACATTTGTATTAGATAAATTAGTACATAAGAAAAGTCCTTACAACCTTGAAGGGTATTTCAAACTTTCTAGCAATAAGCTACACCTAGGGTTCACAAAACCGAATTTCAAAAAATCGTTCGAAATTCGAAACCAGTAAAAACCGCTCGAAAAATCACTCGAAAACCGTCAGAAACCGAAGGGTTAAGAAATAAAAGAATTCAAAAAAATCGAAAACCATTCGATTTTTCGCGAGAAACCGGCTCGGATTTTAAGAAATAGTTTTCGAGCGAAAACCGCGGTTTTTCAACGGTTTTCGAGTGGTTTTCAACGCATAATTTTTTTTAAAAAATTTGATTTTTTTAAATTTAAATTAAAACGGTTTACCGAGCGATTTTGAATATCGAACCGCAGTGATACGCTCGAAAACCGCACTTTTCGCCGGTTTTGTGAACCCTGACTACACCATCCAATCCATCAAAAAGCCAAGATACCAATCAGCATGTCTTGGCTTAAAAGCAGACGGCTTAAAAGCTCGTTAAGCCAAAAAAAGCTAGTTTTAAGCTAAAAGCCAAAAAGCCTAAGCCGAAACAAACAGGACCATAGTATGCACATAAAAAATCGTCCAAATTACATACTGTATAAGAGACGAGCAAAGGAAGTGATCGAGGATAGCTTGCGATAGGCTTCAACAATTATGAAAATTCTAGACATCTATGATGTCGATCTCCAAGAAAACAAGTTGATCGCCAAGAAAAAGCTAGCATAACTTAGCTAATGGATTACTTAGTTACTGGATTATGGATCTTTATTCTCTCTAAAGGGAGTATACGGATATTTAGGAAAAGTAGGCAGGTTATAATTATAGTCTATTGGTTATTCACCTCCATTAGCCTGTCGACAAGCGTAGCTTTCTCATTGCTCTTTTCGTTGTATGCCTCGAGACACATTTTGTACTCCTCCTCCTGCTCACCCAAAACCAAGCAAATCAAAACTACGAATGCCACCTGGCCAACTCTTTGAACAAAATAAATGCAAATAATTACGGGTCACCATGAGTAGAATCAACAACGGCTTCACCTTCTTGAGGCAGCTCTTCCCGAGAGGCTTGAGCTGCCGGTTAACCTTGTCGATCCGCTTGCGCATCGACCCCACCTCCCTCCGTGTTGGATCAGCCATCACTTCCAGCTCCTGCAACAATTAATTAGCTTCGATATGTCATGTCATCGACTGCTTAGATTACACTTAATATCTGCTTCCTCCGTTCTTTTTCACTCGTTGTTTCAACATAAACTTCAATATAAACATTTGAGCATTATTTTCTTTCTAATTTTATGTTAGTAAAGAATATTAAAAAATAAAGATACGAAAGTGTTTTTATGGCAAATTCAGCAATACCATTTCCACCTCACAAATCCAAATACTTTTATGTATATTAGCGATTAAAGTTTTAATTAGAAAGCTGACCCTATGTGCATGTTCTAAAACAACATCTAAAAAGAGCTGAGGAGTACCGGTTTGGAACGCATAAATCTGAAGAAAAACGATTGATTTCATACCGAAATCACCAAAACACTCTTCGCGTTCCAAACGGTGCATAACCTTTAGCTGGTGTGACGAGTTAAAGTACGTAGTACGGACCTGCCGGATGAAAGCGAGGTGCTTGGTCTCCTCCTCGACCCTGCCGAGCATGGAGAAGACCTTCTCCCTCATCTCCAGCTTCTTCCGCTCGATTTCCTCCTCCTTCTCCTTGAACAGCGACAACGCCGACCGTGACGATTCCCATTCTCCCGCCTCCTCGTCGCCGCCGCCCTGGCCGCCGGTCGAGGAGCCCCTCACGCACACGATCTGCATCTGCTGCTCCCTGCCGCCGCTGCTCTCCATCTCCCCCTGATGCATCGATCGGTCGATCGATCTCAGCTGCCAACTAGCTCGATCTGACGACATATCTCACAAAACAGAAGGGAGGCACACCTTGCACTCTCAAGTCGTAGAAACTAGCAGCTAGCCATTGGATCGTCTATTTATCTAGTCTCTCTTCCTTCTGTTTCCCTCTTGGTCATGTATATATATATTTTCTTGCAAAGGATTAATAGTACTTGAGTAATCGTGTTGTAGTTGCAGTCTGAACCTTCAGGCAAGCAACGGCAGTGCGTATCAATTAGTTTACCAATCTCTGTATATCTTCATGCAGGTGTCGGTCGTATCTAACTCTCGATAATAACTTGGGCCCTCTGGGAATTGATCGATTGAAAGGAAGGCTGCAATGTATCGCATGATGGAAGGACAGCATCATTCCGCGTACATGTGATGCGAGCCGGAGGGCAGCTTGGGATTTGTCCAAAGGCAACAGCAAGTGTTAATAGGCGTTACGTGTGAGCCCCTTGTCAAAGGTCGAGTAGAAGTAACTCTTGCGCAAGCTGTTTTGTATCATAGTGGTGGGGAATTGTCCGTTGTCATGAGTTGGTGTGCCCATGCATGCTCTCATTGTCTCTTCTTTGGATAGGACATGCATGCATGCGACTGCATCCCTGGCTTCGCCTTGCTTGCATTACCAGGGTTGTTACCCCGCCATTGTTACGGGGTTAACATCTCGGGAAGGGAGGCGAGATGACTGCAACGCCAAGCCTGGATGATGAAGTGTCTTCAGGGATGGGATTGTTGGTGCTTTGGTACGAAGCATCCTCACTTGCTACTCATGATGGAGTAGCAGTGCAGGATAGGCAGAGCAGGAGCACACTGCTCTGTAGCCTGACGTGACCAACATACTTTTGACTCCCATAAAACCTCACCTGAAAGGTCATAACTCTTGGAAGCTGGTGGCTCAACTCTCAAATCAGTAGTGCTCAACCGTATGAAAGACGTGCATAATTAAACCCAAAAAAAAAAACGAAAGTGCAAAAAACTCTGCTTGACTGGTAATTCAAACTTTGAAGGGTAGCAATGACCCACGAGAGCATCACGATTTACAAAGCCAGAGGCATTTGCGAGAGATTCTATTGCTGTTCGACAAAATGGCACAAATATGACCATGTTTTTCTCATAAATCCTTATTGAGTTGGGATCTCAACCTTATTAGACCCATTCGCAGAAATTGCTCATGACATGAGACATACACTTGCACAAGGTTATATTGACCAAATGATTTTCCTCGCTTCTTTGCGACAACAGCCGCAAACCTGCATGTGACATCTTGTTATGTCAGTTCACCGGAGCATAGACAACACACGTTCTACTAGGAGTATACACTGAAAACGAATAGGGCCTGTTGTCATGTGAACAGTCCTGCAAGGAACGGACAAAGCAGAAGTTAGTTCAGATTTGCCAGGAACGAGTTTACAAGCATACTATACGCAACCTTGTCGGAGAAAAGACTTACGGCAGTGAAGTGCTCTGCAGTGTGATGGATCCTACCAAATCCACCAAAGAGTCCAGCGTCCGAGTCTAAGACCACCTGAAAGAAAACAGCAGATATTATCAGCACCCAACACATTCAGTTCATCTGTATGAAAAAGCTGCTTCCAAACTGATTAGAGGAATTCTGAGTAAATTTCCCAGGTAATTTTCAAAACATGGATGGGCTCAACGACGGCAGGATCAAGAGAATGGGCACAAAACCACCCAGAATAGGTAGCCAATTCTTGTTTTCCAAGATTATGCTTAAATTCAAAAGGTGAGCGACAGAAACATCATTTTCAGCAGGACACAAGCACTTGTATTTGGCGTCCTGTGTCTGCTTATAAAACAAAAGCAAAGCAGATTAAAAAAAATCTTAGTTGTTTAGATAGGATCGAAACAAAATACAAAGTTCTGAGTTCTGATTACCAAGATCCCCCCTCACTCCTAACTCTACCAATGTATTTGGAGGATAAATATTAGGAATTTTCCATAGTAAAAACAAGTGCACAACTCATCTAGTGAAGAAAAATTACAATCTGATCATGGGCAATGCACAACAGCTGCATACCTTGTACTTCCCAGGCTTTAAACAACCAACACGGTAGTCAAAATAGCTGTTACTCCAATGGAAGTTGAATACAAATACCAGATCTCCTCTTTCAATCACAATCACCTTATCCTCCTCATGTTTTCGAGATATGTACTGGTGGTCTGATGTCATGAACTGCAATTACATGGTCCGTTTCATCAGCAAATCTTCATTGATGCCAAAGAATGTTAAGAGGAAAAGCAATAATCATGAACTTGCTAAAATCTACCCAGTTTAGAGCGATGACCAATGGGTACTAAAAGGACAGTTAAACATGAACCATGAAATAGAACTCGCCAATGGGAACCTGTACGCAATTACGGTAAACGCGAGGGCTTTTCCACAAAAGCCGCTGACTTGGGGTGAGCCTGGTCACGCGGATTTCTTCCGCTATAGGGATGTTAATATTAGTGATAATGGAAGAAACCATAATCTCTTCTTGAATTTCAGGTATAATTTGGTGGCAAGGCCAAGCAGTAATACAGGTACTGCAAATCCTCTCCCCATTTCAAATCTCAGTTAGCACCCGCAAAGTAAAAACTATTCCAATGTTTTCCTTACAACATTTCTTAAAGTATCAAAAAACTAAATGAGGGGGAAGTATGCAGTGCATACTACAAAATATGAGAGGTGCTTCCATACTTTTCTTTTTAACAGTTGCACAAATATTAAAGTATGAATAAAGGGTAGATAGTTATTACTTACCCCTTCGCTTGCTTTAAGATTTGTACAATTTGTATTGAGACTTGAGAGGGAAAACATTAAAGCACTGCTCACAAAATATTCATTTTTTTCACCTGAAGAGGTTTTAAGTTTAACATAGTTGGATATAAATATAACATAAAAACATGGAGGACTATTCCCCTAAAAAAGAAAGAATGGAAGACTACAATATTATCCTACTGCAAGCTGCATTGGTATAAATGTATAATTCTTCTATTCAGCATATATAACAGGCAAGTGGTTTTACTATTTTTTCATGATAAATAGGTGATGTATCGAGAGAATTAGAATCAGTTTTTACCGAATCGGACACCTTGAACCCAAGTTGGATTAGCATTTCCCGTGTCCAAAAAACTTTGCCAAATTAGACACCCGAATCTGAGTTGGATTCTGACTCCCGTGTCCAAGTAATACCGATTAGAATATATAGATATAGCACCAACTGAGACAGGACATATATCAGTTCATCAGATTTAGAGGATGGGTCCCTCATCCTACCAAACCTATAGCTGACTAACCAAGTGACATAGTGAAATGATTACGAAGAAACATTAATGTGATTGTGTTAGTACAAACAGTAAGCAATAAGAATAGTGACTCAACCTTGCAGGAACGAAAAGGAAAGTAAAGACCAAATAGTACATACTCCATATTTTTCCTCAAGATGTTGCATTGCCTGATCAAACTGTTGCATACCATGATACCTAAGATATTCCGCATCACCCTGACAAAGTAAAACAAGGGAAAATTTATTAATGGTCAATAAATTTAACAAAAGCATGGTTCAATATTTCTGGTCCAGCCCAAACACTAAAATAAAGAAGAGTAGATGCCAAGATGAATTATCATATTGGCACCTTGTTGAACAAAGCACTGGGGAAGAGGTAAAAGATCTAAATAACTTCTGTTGTTATCGATAATAAGGTAATAGCACAAAGAATGTTTACCAGGTCAAATCTTCGACGGCATTTGTCATAACTGTTGTTATTCCCTGGAATGAACTTACCATTTGGAAGTACCTGTGGACCTCTTGGAAAATCTATCCATTCTGCAAAATAAAAAGTAGAACAATACTTAAAACCAACTGGTTCCTGAAACATAGTAAAACTAAATTTGACAAGATAATCGTCAATCGGAAGTTTCATTAAGATTCAAACAACACAACATGCAAACAAAGAGGTTGAATCAACTGGTTCCTGAAACATAGTAAAACTAAATTTGACAAGATAATTGTCAAATGAAAGTTTCATTAAGATTCAAACAACACAACATAAAACAACGAGGTTGAATCTCACCAGGATGTCCAAACTCATTTCCCATAAAGTTAAGATAGCCTTCTCCTCCTAAACTCATCGTGATAAGTCTAATCATTTTATGCAATGCTATTCCACGATCAATGCTAGGTGTTGAAGGTTTTTCCAGAGCCATGAAATCATACATATCCTGCATGAATAGATCAGATGAGGTTCTCGTGTCATTCTTTATTAAAATTCTGGGATGCTGTGCTTCTACATGATTTGCCTAAAAACAATTCAACCAGAAGGATTATCTCAAACAAAGGCATGAGAAATATTTGTTATCCAACCTCAGTGAAGTATTAAAACACGGAAATCACAATTTTTACAGCTGTTGTGGCATAGCAGCAGCAACAGCACATGCAGGAAGATGGGTCCGATTGGGACAGGGTAGATGAGTACGTCCAGAATTAGGATTAGGCTGCAGATAAGTGGCCGACTAATAAATTAGAGTCAAGGGAGATTAAGAAGTATAGTCATAGTAGGAAGTGTTATGTATTCAAACTAGTTTATGCAACCAGGATTCATTATACAAGGATGCTATATATTGTAGAATCAGGCAAGCAAGAAGCCTAGAAATAAATCAATCTCCTATCTTCCCATTGCTATTCTCAGCCCTTCCAGCTTCTCTATCTCTACCTCTGCTACCCTTCTCCAGTCATCATGGCACCAACACACAGGCGGCGACCTCGCCTTCCAGTATTGCATCCCTACAACCTACGCAGCAATTCTGCACACAACAATTTTCCCTCCTCGAAAGACAGCTCGTCCTCGAGCTGGGGTTCAAGGTGGCCTTTTCGTCGTCCACCACCTTAAGGTAGAAGAGTCATTGGCAGCATCTATGTTCCCTGGACCCTGGTGAACTTTTCATCACAATTGTAGCACAAACCTTTCTCCCATCGTTCAGCCATCTCTGCTGGTTTTAAACAACGAAATTGACGTTGTCTACCAGCCCTTGTGTCTTCTTCAGTCCCTGCTGGTTGAATGTTGCAGACCACAGCTCAGCGCGTAACAGATCAGATAGTCCAGAAGTAAATAGTTGAACTTGCTGCTCAATCGTCAACTCTACTGCCCGACACAACAAAGCCAAAAATCTCTCTTGATACTTATCAACTGAGCTTGAGCCTTGCGAGTTCACCAAGAGGATTAGCACAAATCGGCGGTCCGAATCGTAAGTGGCAGCATTCCTTTAAGCGACCCCATGAAGGTTGCCCTACTGAACTCTCAAGTTGGATGTACCAATGTTGTGCTGCTCCTACCATGTGGTATGAGACCAACCAAACTTTGTGGTCATCTGTTCTTGGACCCCAAAAGAATTGCTCACATCGATTGAGCCAAACCAATGGATCGTCTTTGCCATCGTACATGGGTTCCAGCTTGAAGTAGCGAGGGACCGGTGAGGAATCAGATTGAGGTAGCACCAGAGCAGGAACAAGTGGAGCTGAAAATTGTGGCAATGTCAGAGGGAGCTGTTGATGCACAAAAGTAACTCCCATCGGCAACGTTTCCATCTGCGGCAGCATGGCAAATGAAGGCGCCAATGTTGGTGGTGTGGCTGACAAAGTGGGCAACTGGGCATGATTGGTGCCGTAGTTGTCAAGTGACGGTCACCAACTGCAATGAGTCCGGCCCTGAGTTGTGCGCTAGCCAAGGGTAAATCGGCCGGCTTGCGAAGAAGGCCGTCCAATGTTTCCAGACTCTTGACGCGCTCACCAATGCCGGACAGGTCTTGACAAATAGCCACCAACTCCTTGTGGACTTCATCAAAGCCCTCCTTCATCTGCTTGTCCATATCAGCAACCATCGCCTTCAAGTCATCCATTGCCTTCTTGTCTGCGTTGGAAGCCATGTCCAATTGTCTGAGATCTTCCGCTCTGATGCCAAATTGTTGTGTGCAGAGTTGTTGCGTAGGTTGTAGGGATGCGATACCGGAGGGCAAGGTCACTGCCGGCGTGTTGGTGCTGTTATGGCTGGAAAAGGGTAGCGAAGGTAGAGATAGATATACTAGAAGGGCTGAGAATAGCAATGGGAAGATAGGAGATTGATTTATTTCTTGCTTGACTGATTCTACGATACATAGCATCCTTATATAATGGATGCTTCCTGGTTGCATAAACTAGTTTGAATACATAACTATTCCTACTATGACTAGACTTCTTAATCTCCCTGAACTCTAATTTATTAGTCGGCCACTTATCTGCAGCTTAATCCTAATTCTGGACATACTCATCAACCCTGTCCCGATTGGACTCATCTTCCTGCACATGCCGCTGCTGCTATGCCACAACAACAGGACTAGTCAAGAATAGGAATTCTCTCAGACAGGTGGCAACCATGCTCCAGTGCATGAGATTTCATAGATACAGGATCTAAAGATCATAGATGCATGCAACTAAATGAGAAAAGCAGGGTGACCTAATCTAAAGCTCTCCAACTTAGCCAAGAATCTAGCTTGCATTTAGTGCTTGAGGAAAATCAAGAGAAATAATTGTTATAATAACAAATAAATTTCATAAAGAGACAAGCATATAGATGAAACAAAATAAATTATGGTATCAGCTAAGATCAGAATAAGTAAACTTTAGAAAATTGATGTGTGATTACCTTGTCCATCAACCAGAATGCAATAGTCTTATCACCAACTAGTGCTTGATCATGGCTTTCAGCATAAGTAACACACTTCTCTAACCACCTCCTATTTGTTAGTGTGTGCACGATGTCAGCCATCTTCCAATCTTGATCACTTTTTCTGTGCAAAATAAAAGTTGCAATTCAGACACCACATATTTGACATAAAGAACCCCATAAGGCATATGAAACACCAACCTTTTACAGCTTCAAAACAATTGAGAAAAATGGGAGATGCAAAGAGCAGAAGAATCCTTTTTTCATAGACACAAAATAAAGGGTAACTGCATCTTGTTTTTGTAGTTATGCTGCATAAACTACAAAGTCACGACAACTAACCCCTTTTATGCCCAAATCCAATGTACTAATGCACATGCGTGTGTAAGTTCATATGTGTAGTAGTGCTATAAAGAGAAAATTTTGAATTCATATTCATATACAGTGCACAACAAAATCTTATATCCAGTAGATATATATTACCATCTGCCCTAACCAATATTTGAACACTTACTTGAGAAGTTCAATCCATTTGTCAGCAACAGCCATATGCAGGCGATAATCAAAACCAACCCCACCATCTTGAATAGGAATGGAAAATGTAGGCATTCCACTAACCTGAAAAAGTTAAATGAATAACTAACAGAGCAGTTTAAACATTAAGTTATTTATTTATTTTGAAATTCCTGTTTATGTTTGGAATCTATTTATTTAGAGACTAGAACTCTGGCCCATAGAGGCTCCACCATAAACTGGCTACTGTTTTAGAACTCTAGCCCATACAGGCTCCACCATAACCTGGTTTATGTGTATTTAATCAGACTTTCAGCGAAGTTGTAGTCCCCAAGAAAAGGAAAGGTTGTCACTCCATGGAACATGCATCTATTTGAATATGGATAAAGACGGCTTTCTATATCAGCACTACAGACATGTAACTAGTCCCAAGTAGCTATTTGATCACCTTGCTACCTGACAATTCCATAGTAAGCGATGACTTGAATGACCTCGCAAATTTATGTACAAACAGGAGCTGATAAGCACATCTCAATAAGTGGAGTACTGGAGTTAAATGACCAAACAAATTGTTGAAGAATAATGCTTTTCAATTTTCATACAAGAATATGCATGTAATACATAATGTCCATGACTCTGGACATGATGTAGTTGCAAAGTAAGGGAGCAGTGCGCTTCATTTCAAACTCTAAAGCATTTTTATATGAACCTCCTGTCAAAATAAAGCAACCTGGACTGCAAAAATGATCATGTGTGAGAAATTTATATTGAAAGGCAAATTCAGTCACTTACATCTTCACCAATGGTTACGGCCTCAGGATAAAGTCCATGAATTAGATCATTTACCAGCATCAAGTAAACAACTGCATCGACATCGGTGGCAAAGCCGAAATACTCATTGTAGTTCCCCGAAAAAGTTACCTAAAATAAAGTTCAGTAATTTAGAAAAATCAATAATAGGTTGTAAACTTGTAATAAAACATGATACCGTAACGGGACACATAGAAAATTCAAAATTCTTAGGTGTAACCCAATCAGAATTACCAAGGTAGTTAGATAAAGTAATGGAAATCAAGCGATAAATTACTTGTAATCCATGGTGAGTATACATCATAGAGGTCACACCATCAAATCGGAAACCATCAAACTTATATTCCTCGAGCCACCATCTTGCATTGGAAAGTAGAAATCTTATAACCTGTATAAAGATAAAAATGTTAGAAGATATATAGACAGATTAATGGGGATAAATACGTAATAGATGGCAATAAGAGTTATCTTGTTCCATACTTCCCAATTCCCATAGTTGAACAGGCGAGAATCCCACATCCAATGATGGCCCCGTGAACCACTATGAAAGTAATGTGTATCTGTACCATCAAAACCATTCAACCCGTCCAGGGTATTATTTGACGCATGACTGTAGGAAAAAGAAAACCAAAGTTAAAGCTATGTAATAATGGGGGCTTAAATGAATCAAACAGGATATCGAGTTAAAATTAATCTCATCCCAAAGGTAAAGCTATACAACCAAAAGGGCTTTGAACAAAGCCGTCCAATAGTTTTAAACCAATCTCATCTACATATACATGAACAAAATAATTAAGCATGAAAACAAGTGGAAAGCTATTCATGTATACTGGTATCTCTATTCTATATATTGCTTCTTGGAGCATTCTTTCTTTTACTAAGGAAAATATCCAGTGATTCTCTTTTCTTCCTTTACTTTGTAGGACTTATGGCATAACATGTCACCAACTAATTGTTCTTCCTCAGACATCATTGCTTCTGTCCACAAAGCAATAACTTCATATATTTCTATATTTCAGAGTGTGATAGTGATTGACCACATTTGATATGTAAAATGTACTTATAGCTGTTTGGAGAAACTAGATGATGCTTTCATCATTCCAACCACAAGAAAGGCCACCAAAACTGAAATAAAGAATCAAGACTAATGTGAACTCACCAGTTCACAAATAAGAAAAAAGAAGAAAAAACGGTTAGATTTTACAAGAACTTACACAGGATAATAAATTGGAAAATCATCCTAAGATTTCAGTTAATCTTAAATGCTTACCATATTAAATTGTGAGAATTCTCAGTGCAAAAATTCCAGTAGCGATAAAAAGTTACCAAAGGGAAGAAAGAAGGGAAGAAAACAACATAAAATTACATAGATCACAAAAGATTAGACCATGATAAAAGATGACTGCAGATGAATAGGCAAACATTCAGAATAAAAGAGCCTAAAAACAAAATCCGATAAGGTATAATATTATACATAAACTTCTAGAGTCCATTTACAACTGTATACTAAAAATGGGCTGTTTCATGATAGCCATTAAATCAACTCAAAACAAATTTCTTATTTGCCATGACACACACACACACACACACACACACACACAAAAGGAAAAATGAACTGTGTACTAAAAAAGAGCTGTTTCATGATAGCCTACCCCAACCTGTTTGGGACAAAAGATTTGGTTGTTATTGTTGTTGTTGCCACAACGCATGCACACACACACACATAAGGAAAACGGCAAAAGAAGGGACCTCACAATCATAAAACTGGTGATCTAAAATAAAATTTCAAGAAACTACATCGGAACACTGACCTAAAGGTGTTGAATGTATTCAACTTCAAAATGAACAATATTTGAATGTACTCTACTTCAAAATGAACAATATTTGAAATAATATGAAAGATAAGTTAACAATCAGCAACTTATTAAGTACCTGTGAACAACATCCATGAGGACAAGCAAACCAAGCTCATGAGCTCTATCAATCAAAGACTTTAAATCTTCCGGCGTCCCAAAACGGCTACTTGGTGCAAAGAAATTGGTAACATGGTACCTGCAATAAAAGTAACAAAATACTAATCAATGTGGTAGTGTTGGTATCAAAAAAGAAAAGGCAGCATTTGCGATAAAAAATGAGTTGAATGTTATTTCAATGGAAAGGACACCAATATGAATTCTGATGCACACGAGTTGTCATACTGCTAATATGGTCGAGCTTACTATCATCCCTCTACAAAGATAGTCAATATGTATTTAACATTATTGTTATGTGTGCATTCAAACACAATTCTTTATTGGAGACCAAACCAAATCAGTTACATTTCCAGAATGTCAAAATAAACTCTGTCAGTGATAAGATGGCTACTCTGAATGAGGACACAGGAAGAAGTAATTGAAAGATAGCAAGAAGTAACAGTTTCTCACATAAAAAATAAAGGAAAGAAAGAAGTAAGGAATACGAAAGATGAAAGCACATAAGAGTTGCTAAAGCTGAAATAGGTATAAATTATAAAGACAAGAAAGAAAAGCAGAAATGGATCCAGAGAATACCCAAAGCTTCCATAATATGAATGCTCTTGGATTGCCATTATTTGCACTGCATTGTATCCAAGTCTTTTAATTCTTGGAAGCACCTCATCCCTAAAGTTTGCATATGTGTTGATCTTAGGTTCCTGATGGTAAAAGGAAACTAGTAATTATACAAGTGTCCATATAATAGTGCCACCAGCAAGCACAATTTATAACAAAAAAAAAGTAATGAATTAATGAAAGAACATCTATATACAACAATTTCTTGGTTCGATACGGTATACCCATTTTACATGGTAAGATGGGACACAGTTGTGATATTGACTATTTTTATGGTGTGACCATGTGAGACTTAAAAACAGAGTTAATTAAACATTTTGTTTCAAATATGTTAATATAATGATGAAAAATATATAAACTTGTAGTAGCAACAGATGTAACATCCAAAATTACATCAAGGTGAAGTTTTGAACTTCTCTAACTTTTAAAACACCATATTTGAATTAAGACAGCACCATTCCTGGATAACTAGTTCTACATTGCCCTGGAATTACATTTTTTTATTGTATTAACAAAGTAGCATAGGAAAATTTCATAACAAGCTATTACCGCAGTTACTCATCAGCTTAGAAAAGGAAGCCAAGGCTAACAATATCGAAATATCATTGTAACAACATGTAAGTTGATTTGAACTGCATATAGATAGCATCATAAATGGTAAAGGTGCAATACCGGGCTACTCATCCCAATATGTGTTTCATATATCCGCAATGATTTTGGTCGTTTAGGTTGAGGATGCTTGAATACATACTTCTCCTGCATATTCATGTAAAGAAATTTAATCACTGGCTAGCAAAGATGCCAACAGCAAATAGAAAGTTGCACAGCTTGAAAGAACACTTCAGAGGCTTCATGAGAAAAAAAGATAAAATAAATTTTCCCAATAAAAATTGCTGAAGCACATAAAGTATTATTAAAAAATGAATATTTTAGAAGTACATTAGACGGAGAATGTACCTCTACAGGAGGATCATAGTATATCCCATTGTATGGTATATCTCCTGGGGGTTGCACAGAGTACTTGATCCAGGCAGGAATTGAATCCTTTATCCCAGATGGTGTATCCATTCGCACCTAGATGATCAAAAGAGCTGCTGAGTAATACAAGACATGCTCATGAGATGAAAACACTTGACAAGAAGAAGAAATAACAACCTTTACTCTTGAGCCATGAGGAATAGGTGGTGAACCATCTGCGTTGTTGGGCAGAAAAATCTCCCAAACACCGAACTCATTCTGAAAAAAAAACATTGGATATGAGCATCAGTAACTCATTATCAATCATATGGATCTAAGGTTCATGAACTATGAAGTGTGCCTACTCCAGGTCCATCATTATTATGTAAAACTACTCAGCTACTCCTTTCATATGACCACAAACTGTAGAAGATATCAAGAATTCAAGAACATAACAATATATGTGTAACATGCACGCATTCACTATCAACATCCTAAGGCAAAAGCAGCATCAACATTGATGTCTAGTAGTGGACTTATGGCAGCAGTCAAGTGAATGAACAGAATCCAGTCAATTTAATAGGCACTTTCATCTATAAAGTTTGGACAATAACAAAATGGGATAATTCATTCTATACCACTTCAAAGGTTAGCATAGCTAGGGATACCACTTCAAAGAATTTTCTTCAAACTATACCACTCCAAAGACTATTGGGTTCACACAATACCATTAGCCTCCATTTCCTCCGTTTTAAATCATTTTGCAGCTTTGAACCCATGGGAAAAGTCGTTTTTGCCCCAATCGGATCCTACTCTGCACAGGCGTGGTGCAACTCTGGTGTGACTGAACCAACAGATAACTTGCTACATGCAGACATTCGTAACTGACGGATGGTATCCATCAATGGTGGAAACAAGCTTCGTAGCTAAAACATCCAGTCAAACACAAACAAACAAGTTACTTTTATTTACAGGTTGAAAACACGCACCTTGCTTCAACCTTCCTAATCTACTGAATATTCATTGAAATTAATAACTGAACCACGACTGATGACCCATACATGCAAGATCTTGATCGAGCTAGGAATAAACATAACCAAACAAGCAAGTTGAGAGTTTCAAACACGTGCATGGTTCCTAGCATGTTTTCGATCGGGGCAAAAATGACTTTTCCCATGGGTTCAAAGCTACAAAACGGTTTAAAAGGGAGGAAATGGTATAGTGTGAATCCAAACCTCATTGGAGTGGTATAGTTTGAAAAAAATTCTTTGGAGTGGTATCCCAAGAAATGCCAACCTTTGGAGTGGACACCTCTCTAGTATGAATTATCCCTAACAAAATATAGAAGAGCAGCTGTATTATATCTATGGCTCAACTCTAGAGTACATATGAAGTCTATGCCAAAACTAATTCAAATAGATAAGCAGATCAGCACAAACTAATCTACAAAGAGAAGACGAAATATTTGTGAAGTTATAGACATACTTTGCTCATACGGTCTGCATTTGGATCCCAATTGTTGAAGTCGCCTACTAACGCTGAAGACTGCAATAGGAAGCAGGCATCAGTTATTAATCAAGATAGTTATGTAACTTTCATATGCTATTCATTTGTGAGGTACCAAATCCGTACAATCTGCAATATCTTCGGATAGCCAAGGAACAGTAATTATTCACAAGTAGTCGATTTTTTTTTAGAATAACAGAAGGGCAACAAACCCTCTTATTTTCTATTACAGAAATCACAGAAGTCACAAGTAGTTGAAAGATGAAACTAGTATAGTACACTAAGTACAGTCTAGCACTTAGGTAAATGATAAAACTATCAGAAGAGCATACATTTGCTCCAGGAGCCCATTCTCGGTAGGTGATACCTTCCGCACTACATAGGAAGAGGAATGAATATGCTAAGTTATTTTTATATATATAGCAAAGGAGATACATACTTATGTAGTAAATAAATTTACCTGCGATTAAATCCAAACTTCTCGTAACTGCGGGAAAATACTTCCAAGCCTCCTTCGTACTGGTCAATGTCTGAACATATTCTCCTGTATAGGCTGTATCTGTTTTTGATCCATTAAGGCATAATGAGATTGCTAGTCGAGTACGGATTTCACCTTATAAGTTATAACATCAATACAAAAGAAAGGAAACAGAGTTGTTGTTCAGTTGGCAGACAAAATCAAAATATAGAGCCGATTATACCATATATTGTCATCACTTTAGCCTATTAGAATTGGTAATTATCAAGGTACATAGTTTATATTGCAGTTGTGATACCATCCTATAATACATTTGTTCTGTTACCAGTTCCATAAACCCTAAACCAGTCTACCCTCAGAACCATGTATATGCAAAGAGTGAACATAAACGTCAAGAGTCTCGTGACACATCAAGCAGCCATTAACATGTTATGAAAGACTGGAATATATTAAAGAGCACAGGGGTAGAAACGAGGCATACCGATACTCAAGATGGTACTTATAACCTTGCAGCATTGGGTCAATCTGGTATATTTTCTGTCCATCTCCTGGTGGTGGGACAATTCGTGGTTTCTCCTCAGCAGCTGATTCTTTCGCCATTTTGTTCGCGCCTTCAACATGACTTTTTTCAGCACCCTGAGTGGTCTCTGAAAACCCAATATTAACTTGAGCTCCAATCTCCGTACTTGATTCATCATCGATGACTGGTACCTAGAACGATGTCCAAGAGACAAAATGTAAATCCATCCAACTTGTATCCTTTGTGGCGTCATAGATGGGGTACCTACTACCTAGATCTCAATTATCATGCAGATAAGTACTAACAAGAACAGAATCCCCGTGAAACAGAAACCCACACATGCAGACGCAATTGCGCGCACATTGAGGTATGAAAGAGGATGCAGTGCAACATACGTATGGAATTCATCAATTCTTTGATATCTTATTTCGTTAGATAGTACTTGACACGTATTTCCAGAGCGAACCATGCAAATGTGGTAGTGCCAGTATTCTCAGGGCAGGATATATCACGCACCTGCAGATCATCAGACTCGAACTGAACCGCACCGGCGGAAGACGGCATCCCGTCGTTCTCGCCCTCAGGGACCGTCACCCACCCGGACGCGCCAGCCGCGCGCATGGCCACGCGCCTCCCGGAACCTCCGAAGAGAACGGCACCTAAATGCACCACCACACCAGCAAAGTAAGATCGCGACGTAGCCCAGGTCTGACACAGTTGGTTGAATCGAGACGCGCGACGGGCCAAGGACGAAGACGACGGAATTAACCAGAGAGGAAGGGAGTGAGTGAGCAAGGTGTTGCGGATCATTACGAGGGAAGCAGGGGCCATTGTTGCGGCCGAGGAGCAGCGACGGAGTGTGCAGCTCCGAGCCGCGCCTCCTCCGCTCCGCGCAGCCAGATCGAGGAGCCCGCACGGCCCCGCCGAGCCCCGCTCCGGAAACCACAGACGCCGGCGCCGCCATCTTGCAGCAACCGGATCGGATCAAACCAACCAACCCCGCCTCGTCCCCTGCTTAAACCCTACGGCGGCGATTCACAGCGAAATGAGGAGCGGAGCAGGCGCTGGGTGGTGCTAGAATTAGGAGGGGGCGCTATATAGCACGGAGAGGAGGGCCTTCACGCGAGAGTAGCAGTGTGGTGCGGGGTGGGCAACGCGCGTGCGGGGCGCGAGGCCGGGGGCCGCACGGGAGGTGGCGTGCACGGGCGGCGGAGCGAGGCAGAGGCCGTTGCGCGTCAGTCCAACCACGGCGCACAGGTGGCGAGGCCCTTTTTGATCGGGCGGGGCTGGGGTTTTGCGCGGTGGCGATCGCGCTTCGGTGCCTCGCGGAAAGCGTCGGTTTCGGCTGAGGAAGCGTTGCGGCCCGCCAGGTGGGGTAGCGGCGCGTGAGTTGGCGGGCGGAAACCAACGGCGGGGAGGCTTTTCCTGCAGAGCACTCGTTGTCTAGTGTGCGCTAGCGGCTAGCGTTACTCCTTTTTTTTCTTTTCCTTTGATAATGCTTTTCAGTTTTCGCTGAATAAAACAAACAAACAAAAACTGCTGGCCTGGATCTGAAAGTTCACACGATTCTGTCGAACACATCAACGATCTGGTCATGCTTTTTTTTTAATTATATTGATAGTATACGATGAGTAATAGAAATTAGAACTATCTATTGATTTGACGTATTACCAAAGGCAGTATAAATAAATAATAACTAATTTAATATATTGGATCGAAAAGAATGGACGATTACTTTTGAATTTAGTGTACCTAAAAACACTTTTCTCGAGCGTTTCACGGAAGTCGCAGTGTCTAAAACCTACTTTTTTTTAAGGATAACAGCGCATACTTGTTTTGGTTTTTCTGTATACCTTTCTATGCTTTACGGCAAGTTCTTTGATTCCATTCTCACGCGAACGAAAAATGATAATCGTGAAGAGTTGCCGTGGCACGGCATGTGCCAGAGTATCCCTTGAGCCTTGATGTCGTTAAGATTGCTGCGTCAGACATGCAGGCATGCTTTCTCCGGCCGGCGAAATGCAGGTTTTTGTTATTCATCACTTCAGCGCTTGCATGGAAAATCTTTACCATCAATTTCATCCGCGACCCTTTTCTATCCTAGATAGGATCATATAGGAGCACCTGAGAGATATTTTCTATCTCAAGACTCACTGTCGTTTAGAACGACGACGCTCGTGTGCGAGGCACGAGTGTCCACTAGCTTAGCTTAAAAAGCCCAATCAGTCCACAGTTAAAACATATCAAAAATGGGCTGGCCAAACCTGCTTCGCAAATCCAGACCACCTAAAAAAATTGCATTCCAGACTTTGCCAGGCTTTGTCAGGCTGGTCTGTCCAGCAGGCCAGGTTGGAGAGATTCGCAAGGCATGTTTGCATAGGAGGACTTTGGGAATGCTTAGGTTTTAGCTCGAAATCCAAAAGATCCCGGAGTTCCCAGGCTCCCAGCTGACGCACGTTCGCTACCAACCAACTAGCGGATGATGATACCTGGGATCACGCTTTGCTTAACTGCACAATGTCGCGGTGTGTTTGGGATTTGATTGACGAAGACTTAACCGAGCTCATCGCGACCACGAGTATCAGGAACCCCAAGTATTGGCTTTTCTTTATGATAAAGGGATTGCCACAGGAAGATGTTCTTTGTTGTGCAGTCCATGGGACTACAACTTAAGCAGTCTGTGGTCCCTACGGGACCGTCTAATTAAAAAATGGATATTCCGGATCCGTAAAAGTGCTGTACAGATTATTTAATGTGCACAAACAGTATTCATAGTACTGTAGCAAACAATGTTTACCTCGTTTTCTGCCAATTCGAACAGGTACTGCTGCGAAGACTGCACCGGATCTCTTTCCCTTCTCGACACATGGTTTTATACAGAGATATATTGCAGGAGATGGCATATGAAGTATCCGCCAATCGGCCGTCACCTATCAATCAGAAGGCCAGTGGTGTTAAGGCGAGAGCTCCTATCGACGTTTCGTGCACCGGCAAGTAAATTTGTAAGTCTAAGGGGCCGCGCGTTCCACTCCCTGAATGGTTAGACTCAGAAGTCCAAGATGTATACTGGTTCGGGCCGAAAGTCCCTGCTCCAGTTCGTGTGGTGGCGTTGTATTCCCAAGATGTATGATCGCACAAAGTTTACAAGCGAGAGTGCTAATGGCTTAGCGAGATGAGTTCGATTGCGATCGCCCCTCCCACGGGGGTTCCTGCCTCCTTTTATACGAAAGGAAAGGGCAGGTTACATCGAGAATTAGGAGAGGACGAGATGACCTACACTAGGGGCTTCGGTCCTTCGTTCTGCTGACTGATCAGCATCCGTCTTGCCCATGCTGGGTCGGTAGCTTAGTTGGTCAGGGCGGTTAGGTATTTCCCTGGGAAACGGCGTACCTGCCCTCTGCGAACCTTACGAGTGTTGACATTGCTGCGCATGACGTGGGAGCTGCCTCAGGAGAGAGCGTGCCTTCGTCATCAGATGTGACCGGTGATGGATCGGGAGCATGACTTTGGTCGATCATTAAACCTTCTAGGAAGGAGCCACCGCCTTGTATAGTCACTTCGATTGACCCGCTCGGGGTACGTGGCGGTTGTCCGATAGAGGCTTCGACACGCGGCCCTTGGCGGGGTTGTCTTGGCACGATCGGAGTCGGGGATCCCGACCAGCTGCGGTCGGGAGCTCGCTGGTCTGAGCCGGGGTCCCGTCTCGCGGCGGGTGGGAGCCTCGCTTGGTGGAGACACTTCCTCGGTCGGTCGGGAAGGATGTCTCGTGTGGCCTTGCGTGTGCTTGGTCGGCGATGGTGGGAGCGGCCTGTTGGGCTTGAGCTGTGCTTGAGGCCGCCGGCTCGTCGCTTTGGGCCGTTGGGGTACCCCTGTTATAAGTATTCGTCAGCTCCTAAGTGGATTCCACCCCAAGTGGGTAATATGAAGATTAATGTTCATGCCTCTGTTATGAAGTCAGGTTCGTCGTAGCAGTAGGCGCAGTGCGCAGGGATGGCAATGGACCGTTTGTAGCTGCTTCTGATGTAGTTTGGAAAGTTACATATGAGCCTGTTGTAACTTGCTTGCAATTAGGGGCTAAATTTTGGCTCAGGATTGTTACATCTCCAAGGTTCGTTTGGCTTCAGATTGGTAACAGATCATCGAGAACCTAGGGTTGACATCAAGATGTTCCTATATGACGATTTCTCAATAAGATCAATACCAAGGCGAGAAGCCTGTTGAGTTGTTCTTTCCGTCACGGAAGTAGGGACTATTAAAAGGGATGCTCACACTAGCGAGATTCGGTTGTACTCTTGAGGTGGTCGCCATGTTTGGTTTGGTGTGTTATCAGATAGAGTTTTTATGTACATAATAGATAAGTTAGTTGTTAAAGCTAACTCTGAACTGATTGTATCTAAACGAGTTCAGAGATATTGTCGAACAACTATTTATCATCCGATACGCATGGTAGTTGCCTGCGGGTGTAATTCCAACTGAAGTAATTGGCTTCGATCAAGGCTGCTTATCTATTTTCCGCACATGGTATCAGAGCCATCTTGGTGATCAACATGACAACAAGCTCATCGTTTACCACCACGAGCTGCCTAACTCTTTCGCCTACCACATCATCTATCTCAGCCGGAGTTCTTCCAACTCCATCCTTTAGCCACTTTATCAATGTGAAGCTCAATCAAGGGAATTATCTCTTGTGGAACGCACAGATCGTGCCTTATCTACGTGGCAAGAATCTTCTGGGCTATGTAGATGGCACAGTCAAAGCGCCGGCAACCCACATCACACAGATAGACGAAGATGGAGCGCAACAGGTACCTAATCCTGCATATGCACAATGGTGCCAACAAGATCAACTTGTTTTGAGCGCCATTCTCTCCTCACTAAGTGAGGGAATTCTTGGCCATGTCCTCCTCATGACCTCATCAGCAGAGGTATGGCGTGCACTAAAACAACTTTTCAGTTCCAGATCACAGGCGAGGATGATGCAAATCAGGATGCAACTTGCAAATCTTCAAAAGGGCGAGTCTAGCATCATTGAATATTTCTTAAAGGCCAAATCATTGGCTGACACCATAGCGTCCATCGGGCGCCCTCTTGATGAAGATGAGATTGTTACTTACATTCTTGCATGTCTTGGCTCGGAGTACGACTCTTTGGTGACCTCAATGACAACTCGCACAGAAGTTGTTACGCTGAGTGACTTATATGCTCATATGATGGGCTTCGAGCTGCGCATTTACAAAAACAATTCCTTCCTAGGAACATCGACTAGAAATAGTGTTTCATAAGGTGCAGCAAAGACAAGAGGTGGATTGTCCAAGCCAAGCCGTGGTGGAGTGGTGGCGGCCGCGGTAATGGAGGACAAGCATGGAGTGGATCAAGTCAATCTGGTGGCAATGGTGGCAGCTACAACAAGCCGTTCAACAACAAGCTAATGTGTCAAGTCTGTGGAAAGCGTGGTCACGATGCATTCAAGTGCTATCACCGGTTTGACCATAGCTATCAGTCTGAAGATCCACGATTAGCAGCAGCAGCAACCCCTTCATACAATGTTGACACAAACTGGTATGTTGATTTAGGAGCAACTAACCATTTGACCAGTGACCTGGACAGGTTGTCAATCAAGGAACGATACAAGGGCAATGATCGAGTTCATGTGGTGAACGGTTCAGGTTTGTTGATCTCACACATTGGGCATTCATGTATTGCTGGTTCATCTCGTCCATTGCATCTCAAAAACATACTTCATGTGCCCAGTATAGATAAAAATCTTATCTCAGCTCACTTGCTCCATCTTCTGGAAGGGCGATGTAGAGGGGGGCTTTATCCTCTCTTTGAAGCGCACTTGCTCCCAGTCAATGGTCATGTGTCTTCTACGCATGATTGTTCTCCAATAAAGTAGTCGCACCGCTCCTATGCTGCATCCAAAGATTCAATTGAACAATGGCATCGCAGACTTGGTCATCCGACGCCTCCTGTTGTTTTAGCAGTTTTGAAATCTCAGTTTACATTTAGAGAGTCCAATAAAGATCTTCCTGTATGTGATGCTTGTCAACAAGCCAAAATACATCAACTTTCCTATAGTAGTTCTTGTAGGCAATCCAATAGTCCTCTAGAGTTTGTTCACCCTGATGTATGGGGTCCTGCAGTCACATCAATAGGAGGTTTCAAATACTATGTGAGCTTTCTTGATGATTACAGTCATTTTACTTGGATTTATTTGCTTAAACATAAATATGAAGTTCTGAATATTTTCATTCAGTTTAAACGACATGTGGAGTGTCAATTGGGCACTAAGATCAAAACTATGCAAAGTGATTAGGGAGAAGATCAATATTTGCACCGTTATCTTGTCTCTTGTGGCATCGGTCATCATGTATCGTGCCCTCATACACATCAACAAAATGGTCGGGTAGAGCGTAAGCATCACCACATTGTGGAAATGGGACTTGCTCTCCTTGCTCAAGTATCTATGTCGGTCCGATTTTGGGATGAGGCATTTCTCACAACGTGTCACCTTATCAATCGTCTTCCAACTCGTGTTCTTAATGGAACATCCCCTCTTTCATGCCTCCACAACACTGATCCTGATTACACCATGCTTCGGGTGTTTGGTTGTGCCTGCTGGCCAAATTTGCGCCCTTATAATATTTAGAAGCTCACTTTTCGTTCACGTCAATGCATCTTTCTTGGCTATAGCAATATGCACAAAGGCTATAAGTGCCTAGATAGAACCACAGGATGCATATATATCTCACGGGACGTCGTGTTTGATGAATATGTATTTCCCTTTTCACAATCAACTAACACACGTTCCATTCCTTCTGCTACCGAGTCACATTCAGTACCCTTGCCTTCTATTTCTATTCCCTCTCATTTGCATGAATCAACAGTACTTGATGCACCATGTGCTGAAGATTACTCATCTACTACTAATACCATTTCTCCAGATGTTTTCGTTGCTCCAGGTGTATCCTCATCGTCAGCTAGTTCTGATCCAAGGGGTCACAACAAATGTTGCATCGCCCACACACACGCCTACAAAAACAATATCTCTTGGCCCAGGGAATTTCATGATGGCACTATTCGATACCCACTCAATAGACGTGGTTTCTTAGCTGCCACTGAGTCTGAGCCAACATCTCATCATGAAGCAATGCAGAACTTGCAATGGAAAGCAGCAATGGATACAGATATAGAATATCAGGCTCTCATGAGAAATGGCACATGGAAATTGGTACCTCTGAACAGGGGTCAGAACATTGTCGGGTGCAAATGGGTGTTCAAACTCAAGCACAAGGCAGATGGCTCCATTGATAGGTATAAGGAACAACTTGTTGCAAAGGGCTTTAAACAGCGATATGGGATAGATTAAGATGACACCTTCAGTCCTGCGGTGAAACCCATGCAAATTCGGCTTGTTCTGTCCATATCTATTTTAGAAGGCTGGTCATTGCGACAAATTGACATGCAAAAATGCTTTCTTGCATGGTGTGCTAAAGGAAGAAGTTATATGTGCCAACTGAAGTATTTTTGTACCAAAGCATAGTGGGAGCGCTCCAGTATGTGACACTGACAAGACCTGATATTTCATACTCAGTAAATAAAGTATGTCAATATTTGCAAACATCTACTGACAGACATTGGGCAGTTGTCAAGAGGACATTGAGGTTTCTAAAAGGAACTATCAGTTTGGAATTGCATATTCAGAGATCAAAGTCACGGCTATTGAGTGATTTTTCAGATGTCGATTGGGCAGGTTATCTGGACGATCAGCGTTCTATTGGTGGCTTCGTAGTCTTCTTTGGATCAAACTTGGTCTCCTGGAGTGCTAAGAAACAACCAACAGTGTCAAGATCGAGCACAAAAGTAGAATACAAGGAAATTGCAAATGCTACTACTGAATTGATATGGCTTCAATCAGTGATGAAAGAATTGGGTGTGTTTCAGTCTAGACCTCCTCAATTATGGTGTGATAATCTTGGTGCAACCTATCTCACATCTAATACCATGTTTCCTGCACGTATGAAGCATGTTGAGATAGATTTTCACTTTGTGAGAGAAAGGGTAGCAGCCGGTGCTCTGCAGGTTCAGTTTGTCTCATCGCATGACCAGTTGATGGACATTTTCACAAAGCCGTTGGCACAGGTTTCATTCTCTCGTTTACAGCACAATCTCAATCTTCTTGATATAGGTTGAAATTGAGGGGGGTGTTATCAGATAGAGTTTCTATGTATATAATAGATAAGTTAGTTGTTAAAGCTAACTCTGAACTGAATGTACATAAACGAGTTCAGAGATATTGTCGGACAACTGTTTATCATCCGATACGCAGGGTAGTTGCCTGCAGGTGTAATTCCAACTGATGTAATCTTATTTGTGACTAACTATATAAAGCACTAGGGGGCCAATTGGCTTCGATCGAGGTTGCCTATCTGTATTCCTTACATGGTGCTCCCCCAAGCTTTATTAATGTAACTTTGAGCATCATTCATGAATAAAGCCCTACTTTCCCTAAAAAACAAAATTATAGCACACATTCTACCTCTGGCTCACTTTCGAAACTTAGTGCTTTCAAATCTTGTACAAGGACAAAACTTCCCGGCGATGGCTTCTTCTTCACGGCAAGCAATTCACCAAGTCCTTATACCACAATTTCACACAGAAGACAGTTTGGCAGTGATGGTGGAGAGACAATGGCGCTATCGGTTGCGGGCCCAGCAGCAGACAGTGGGCAAGGTTGGGGACGGCCTCTCGATGAGGTGGACTATTGGGTTGAAGAGATAGGGTGCGCGGGCAATAGGTAGCGAGGGCTGGGACAGGAGGTGGTCCGCCATGACAGGGGTGGGGGTATGCAAAGGAGGCAGTGGAATTGAAGAGAAAATAGAGGAGTTTGGGTATGGTGGAGGAGATACGAATGCAAAGTATTTTTTTGATTTTGATGTAGTTTGGGCGAGGACTTACTACAAAGCACACATCCGCTTGGTAAAACACCCCAAAATAACGCACTTCATCCAAGCACGTCTTTAGAAGCCCCTCCAGCGCTCCAACGTTTGCAAATTCCTCATAGGCTTCCTAGCCTGTATGATAGTATAACAGAGAGACTATAGCATTAGTCCAGCTATACGTGCAAATCATTTGTGGTGACAAATGAGATGGAGCTATCCTAATAAAAACAAGGAACCAAACAAGCTCACTTATATCTCCCTTGCAAGGCAAACTCGTCATGGATATGTCATACAGGCCGAGCTAGGAGTAGCCAGTCAACCAGACACTCGAACTAGATCTAGTTTTAGCAAGATTATTTATCAACTATATTTCTTCCTCTATTAATGAAAGATTGGTAGTTATCCTGTATATTCTAAAAAAACACAAACAAAATTATACCCAATCACATTGCGTTCATCTTTTTGGTTCGATACAAACATTAGTGTGGTTAACGTAAACGTGTTTGTGTAAGGTCAAGGATGCCGACTAGAGGGGGGGTGAATAGGCGGTTTTTTAAAAAAAAATCTTTCTCTTTCTAATTTCTACAAAGCACTTCACCCCTAATTACCCTTATGCCAAAACCTTATCAAAAATAATGCGGAAGCGATAAACTAAGGTTTTGACAATCAAAGTCTAAAACAACTAGGCTCACTATGTGCACTAACTAATTATGTCTCTAACAATAATTACAATACTAAAGACAAGCAATCAAACAATTTAATTCTATGAATGTAAATTGCTTGAATATAAATAAAGAGAATAAAGCAAGCACAAGAGACACAATACTTTTTACCGTGGTGATCGGAGACTTGCCGGTCTCCCTTAGTCCACGTTGAGGTTAGCCCAAACGAATTAGACCGGCTCCACGAATTGAGCACCCACCTCGAATCCACTAGATGTGGTTTTTCACACTTTCGCGTAGACTCAACCCGAACCTTCACAAACTTTGCCGGGGCTTCTCACAACCTTAAGAGCTCCCGCGCACGACGCTCTACGTCGTCTAGGAGTCGGCAACCTCCAAGAGTAACAAGCCGAATCCTCTCGCTTGAACTTCACCAAGCACAACACATGTGCTTACGGTGATCACCAAGTGCAACACATGCATAAGGATCCTCCTCAAGTGCAACACATGCACAAGAGACTCTCAATCCTCTCCTAATTGCAACACATGCAATTAGAGGCTCACACTAGCTCAAGAAGCAAATGGGAGAAGGCAACACATGCACACAACTCCTATAAACACCTAAATTCTCTAGCACACAGCCAACACTATTTACCCTTTCCCCCAAGGCCTCCTTTTATAGGCTCCAAGCCAAAACTAGCCGTTGGGGGCGAAATGGGCAAAGATCCAGCAAACCCGGTGCTACCGCCTCATCGGGACCGTAGCACCGCCCTCGCCAACGGCTACAAAACTAGCCGTTCTGAGATTTTGGTAGCACCGGCCATCGGGAGCGGTGCTACCGCTCGGGCGGTAGCACCGGCCTTCACCCCGATAGCACCGGACTTAAGCCGAACACAAAAACAACTCTGGATTTTTTACACCGGCCAGAAGAGCGGTTGCACCGGACCTCCGGTGCTACCGGCCTACCATGGGTGGTAGCACCGACCACGCATCGCCTAAAAACACCCTCTCGGAAATTCCACACGGCAGAGAAACGGTAGCACCGGACCTTCGGTGCTACGGCCAAATCATGATAGCACGAACCCCGGTGCTCACAGGCCTTACTGCAGATGACGACCGGCCTCAGGGAGAAAACACTGTTTTTCATAAAAACTTTTCTCCAAACCATTCAAGATATATTCTTGGAGCTATGTGAGGATCAACACATGATCACAATACTATGCAAAACACATTTGCATATGTTAATCACATACTCCAAAGAATCTCATTAAGCACAACTTATTTGCAAAACATATATGCAAATAAACCAAGAACTTATGAGATCAATCCTCTTAGCCATGTGATGATCAACACATGATCAAGTCAATTTGCAAACCCTATTCACATGCTTTAGGATCGGAACCCATAATCTCAAGTTCATTTGCAAATAACAAATCCAACTAACGAAAACACATTTCGTAAACAACTCAAGATCTATTTGCAAAACGTATTAAGCAAATCAAACCCGAGTCTATGAGATTAATCCCCCTAGCCATGTGAAGGTCAACACAAGACCCAGTCAACTTGCAAACACCCGTTGCAAACCCTACTCACATGCTCTCGGGATTCCGGACTCATAGACCTCGATTTATTTGCACAACGAACTTGCAAATACACATTAAACCAATTTTATGCTTGAGCATTATTCTTTGCAACACATGCAAAAACCTAGCTCCAAGCAATACCAAAACATGAGCTCTCTATTTGCAACACATGCAAATCTCTAGTACCATGCAAGCAACCACAACAAATATAAGTGCATGAGTTCTCTATTTGCAACACATGCAAATCTCTAACTCCATGCAACCACTCTAAACCAAATTGCTTGAGCTCTCTCCTTTTGAGACACATGCAAAACTTAGCTCCAAGCAAAAACCAAATCAAATAAGATGCAAGTATGAGCACCCTTATTTGCAACACATGCAAATACTTTGCTCATACAAAATCCAATGCATAAGCTTCACCCATTTGCAACACATGCCAAATGGTTAGCTCCATGCAAACACCAAACAAGAGAGTGAGCTAGAGTGAACCGGATCGAGTTCATCGACACATGATGAAGCTCAAGCTAAAAGACTCAACCCCTCTTAATAGTACGACAACCTAACTAGCAACCCGGTCTCCCAGCCAAACACCGAGACCGGTAAAAGACTAGGAACACATCCTTAGCCCTAGCTAGTTATACCTTTGCCTCTAGCGATCCACTTGGAGCTTTTATGATTTCCAATCATTTTCTCTCCAGGATCACATCTTCTTCATCTTATTCACCAACACATGATGAACCTTCTCTAGCCCTTCTCTTCACTTCGGGATCACCTCTTGAAGCTCATCAACACATGATGACTTCTTCTTCTTCCCGATTCTTTATCATCTTGGACTCAACCTACTTCACAACTCATGGAAGATGTTAGTCCAACAAACACGGTTGCCTCAATCATCACCGCACTCCATTAACACATAATGGATGCCTCTAAGATCGATTGAGCACAACCTTAATCAATTTGAATGATTAATTGTGTCTTGAGTACTTTGATGCAACTAATGCTTCATTATACTCAAGAACTTTTCGCTTGTCTTTAATCAACAAGGAAACACTATCAACACATGATGAAATGTTCTTTGATTGATTGAGAGACAATCGAACTCAATTTAAACTCATTTAAATTGACATGAGCATATAACTACACAAGTCATATATACTCAAAAGATTATTTCAAGGTCTTGATCCTTTATATTGTATGACAAGAGGATATGGATCAATACAATTGAAACATCAAGTTAAATTATAAACTCCTCCTAGATGTGTGTATTCATGTATATATGAATTAAAAACATAATACACATATTTGGTCTAAAGCAATGGAAGAGTTCATACTTTAACTTGAATTCTAAGTATGCATTTATATAATAGAATGAATACGAGTGCATACCTTAGGTTTTCCATTTTCCATCCAAGTATGAGACTAATAAGAATAAGACTTAATAAAATATGTTAGTCTCATAATGATTAGATTTGTCATTAAACAATGATTAAACATTAATATTAAACCAATCACCAAAACCAATAGAGCTTGAACTTACAGTTTGTACTTGTTCTATTCTATTGTTGGAGTCAAAACCTTTCACCCCCACCTTCTCAAATATCTCCTTTTCTTCTAAACCAGCTAGAACTGACATTTCCATTAATTTCTCTTGCTTAATTGCCATGGAAGCAACGAAGGCCGGTTCCACCAGTTAGTTGCACTGACTAGCACAAACATCGTGCACCAACCCTTGTTGTGTACACCAGGGACATCTCCCGCTTAGCCTATAAAGTGGTGCAACCCCCCTGCGAAAATCATAAAGAGGAGATGCTGAGAAGTCATTGAAAAGATAGAATTCGCTTGGTTAGGATTTCACCTAGGATATCCAAGGTGTCACCATCCCCGCCAACACGTGGCGCAAAACTGCGGTAGGCGCCAACCAGCTCAAGCTTGTGACTTGTGAGACATCCAACACAGGTCCCTAGCGCCCGCCCAGCGCTAGAAGGGATTCATTCACACCTTCACCATGATATTACCCCGAACCAGTAGAGGGTAATCTCTTGTTCTTCCCTCGGGTTTAGGGGATTTGCTATGTAATCAACATTGGTATAATTTGTGATGATTTGGTAATTTATTGATTTGGTCAATTTATTTGATATTGCTTTAATTAGTTTTATAGCATGTATCAAGTTGTTAGTTACCGGATTGAAATATGGTGTTTGGATTTAGTCAACCAATCTATATCAATTAGTGTATAGTTTTCTATGATGGACTAGTCTTATCACGTGATAGGTGAACAAGCGAAGAAAGTAGTATTGATCTGTAAGGTGAAAACAATTTTAGCAGAGTGCCTATTCATAGTTATCATGTCTTTTGCATGCAAATGAACCTAGCCCAATGGAGGATTCATTAAACATTGGTAAAACCTAAGGGTCTGTTTTGTTTGTGGAATTGAATAGGGTCAACGGAATTGAAGCTCCAATTCAATTTCATGTTGAAATAGAATTGGTTTATGATCCAAATCTAGTCTTTGGATGACAAAAAAAAATGCAAATAAGAATTATAATCCAATTCAATTCCCATGTATGTTGGTTGCAAACCTTTGAGAAATCCATGTATCATTCACACCCCCACCAGGCCACCATGTCGTCTTCCCCCCACCTGGCAATCAGAATCACAATTCAAAATCCTCAAATATGGGCCCAATTCAAACATCCAAATGAGGTGTAAGTGATTTGTGCAGTCTTGGAGTTCTTGTTAGTAATAATTGTCCGCCTTAGTCGTAATCCAAATGGGCCCAAGTCAAACATCCAAATGGGGTGTAGCATGGTCCTTCGTACAATGTTCTTGTTAGTAATAATTGTCTGCCTTAGTCGTAATCCTATATATTCCTGTGACTCGATACCCTGGCATACTTACGTGAAAATCCACGGCTAACCTATGCACTTGCAGTTAAATTAATTGTACGTATAAAGCATCAACATGATTTTGCCAATAGTTGTCTATCGGGAAAGGGTAGGTATCTAGGGCAAAACACCTGTCGGCAACAGTTAGAAAATTCACCATCAAACTGTCTGTTGGCGAAGCTATTGGCTATGCCGTCAAATTATCTGTCAGAAAAGTTATATCTATCGGCAAAGATTTCGCTGATGCTAATTGTTGCCACCATCGGGTATTTGTTGGTAAAGCCTTTGCTGACACATACGCGATGATTGGGCCTTTCGTTAACTGATAATTGTTCAGGGAATAGTGTATCATGATACAGTGTGACAACCACTTAAAAATATTATTTGATTTTTTGTGTTAAGATAACAATATCCGGTTCTGTAAAAAAAATAAGATAGCAATCTCCGGATTCTTTTGTGTTTGGATAGCAATATATGAAGTTTTTAACCTTACGAGCAGTGCTTATATGATTTTCTTTTCAATACAAGTTGCATAAATCTTGAAGCAAGTGAAGGGTAAGTAAACACCGTCTACCCTTCATTCGTGCTATAAGAGCTTCCAACACTTTGCCGATACATTGTTTGCGAAAAAAATTTTGAAATAATTTTTTAATAAAAAATTACAGAAATAATATACCAAATTAAAAAATTACAAATATACACCCCTGTCGCCGTTTGAATTGGCGACAGGAGACTCTGTCGCCAATGGTTATAGAAAGCTATAGAGAGTTGTCCCCAACGGTCGCAGCTCTCTATTATTAATTGAAATGGCGACACGGGTTTATATTTGTAATTCTTTAATTCGGCATATTATTTTTATAATTTTTTATTAAAAAAATATTATTAAAAAAATTAATTCCATTGTTTGCGTCAATGTCAGATGCAAAGCTTGGGCATCCGTCTAGCCGTGCAAATCAGGCAGCTTGTGGCGATAAGGGCGGGCATGGGTCGCGCGTGGTGGGTGGGCAGGCTGCGCGGGGGCATCAAGCGAAGCAGGCAGCAGCCCACGTCATCTCATTCAATGGATCCCCATTGGCATTAGCTGCCTAGCAATCATACGATGAAATGCGGGAAAAGAAGCTAGATGGGTTGGTCCGGATTGGATGAGGAGTCCGCGAAGGAGAACCTGGTGGAATCCGGAAGCCGTGATGCTCAGGGAGGTGGTCCCTCCGCTTTTGCATACGCCATGAGCATGCAACATGCATATTGCTCTGATCGAACTGCAAGCTCGCTCCAAAGTCCGAAGTAAGGAGCTAGGCCTTCGATGTGCTTACCTCTTTGTTTTAGTCCAAATATGGGACTCAGGAGCCATCTGAATCTTATCCCGATTCAGATGTTGCGGTGTTCTGATTCGGATGTGCTACGACAGCGGCAACTTCCTCACACGAACACTTTAACTAGCTCTTCCTTTCGGTCCATGGAAAATGATTGCTTGTTATCCACGTGAATTTGCATGTTGGGGTGAGATATTTTCTCTTAATTAGCATGCCAATTTAGCCGGTCCAGTTTAGTCTAAACAAACCTTGAGACGATAGGATTCATCCTACTCCTTGCTTGTGTTGGATGGCCTGCCTGAAACAAGCCAAAGCCCTAGTTAGAACGTAGAAATATCATCGCTTCCTACAAGAAATCCCTACAAATTTTTCTACGATGTTCTTCTATTCCAAACAATTATGACGAACATGTTTGATCTAGATATAATTAGATTAATATTCCGGACAAGACTAACCCCAGCGCTACCACCCATCTCCTTGTCTCCTCCACCGCAGCACGCGCGTCTCAACCCTACTGTCGAAAGTAACTCTCACCACTGTTGTCGTCGTGTTATCCGTCCTTTGAACCTGCAGTCGACAGTCGAGAGCGGCTTCGGATCACAAGCGCCTAAGCATCATCCAGTCTGTACATGTGTTGACGTCAAAAACTTGAAGTATGGTTTCGAGCAAAGACACCGCATTTAACACCGATTCAAGAACGTGCGGTCGATTTGACTCAGAACCGACAAGGTGAAAAATATAAAATTCACTCGAAGCCGATCGTTGGGATCAATCGGCTTAGACTCAATCAGCTTGAAGCCGATCAAGATCAAAGTATCAGAATAGATCTAATTAGCCGATTAAGGCTAATCAGAGGATAAAATTCTCTCAAAGCCGATCGTAACGATCAATCAGCTTAAACTCAATCAGCTTGAAACCGATCAAGATCAAGGTATCAGAATAGATCTAATTAGCCGATTAAGGCTAATCAGAGGATAAAATTCTCTCAAAGCCGATCGTAACGATCAATCGGCTTAGACTCAATCAGCTTGAAGCCGATTAAGATCAAAGTAACAGGGTAAGTCCAACTAGCCGATTAAGGCTAATCAGAGGATAAAGGCGATCGATTCAAGAAGGCGATGCGCAACAAAATCGTAATAAATCAAACTCGGGCGAATTTGAAGAAGATCAACAATCGCGATGCACAACTTTATTGATCGAGATCGAATTACAAAGACTAAATTACAAGAACTACTCCTAGTCGACGGAAAAGTAGATGAAAAGTAGAAGTGAATTGGTTGGTTGGCTCTGAGCAGCTTTTCTGATCACCTCTAGACCTCTTTTATAGCCATTGGCCGATAGAGTCCTGGTACAACACGTTAGGAATAGAATCTGTATCGGCCTCTATTTGGAGGGTGCTTTCCTTAACAACTTGTTTTGTTTCCAAATATCTTGATCCGTTATCCAATCGTATCTTGTTGATCTTGGACTGCCGATTTTGACCCTATCTGCCAAATTTTGGTGCAAACATATGCCCCCCATTTTTGGGAGATAATATGTTATCTTCCAAAAATTTTCATCATCGACTTGAACATATATTTTCTTACCATAGCCAAATTTTTAACTGCATCGAGTTAATTTGGCTTTCAGGTCGGTAATCGGCCAACTCGTATATTCGTATTTGAGTTTTAGCCAATCAAGACCTAACCAGTACTTTGACAAACCGATGCACACTACACGATCCCACGTTGATCCCTTACCAAATCGGCTATCACGAGCTGACGGGTGGTATGATTTTCCAGACTAGATCGGCTTCGTCGAACAAAAATCATTGGCCGAATCCGGTTTTTTCTTCCTCCACTCTTTTCTCACAATCTTAATCGGATGAAGCTCATTAAAAGTTTTATCCCTTCGTTTTTCTTGTTCAGCTTCCCTCATCTCTTGGGTCCTTAGCCGCTCAAGTCTTCTTCTTTGTGATCGGCTTAAACCTGGAGGACACCATCTCGGCTTTGGTTCGATCGACTTACATATTTTTCCTAACAGATCCATACTAGCCGCAGTGTTAGACCCTTCATTTTGGTCTTGTTTCTAACTTATGGTCGGCTTAGAAATTCTATCTTTAGCCGACCATCGCTGCCTATCACCTTGGCATGGGTAATACTGCATCGGACATGTGTTTGGTGATGGCAAAGCTAATCCCTTCTCCCAGCAAAATTGCCAAAAAGGGAACCATCGGTGAGCTCTTTCAGGGCCGCTTGGCCGATATTTATTAACTGGCCGATGTGGAGGATTTCGTCGTGGCCTTTCATTCCTCCTTTCATATTTTGCTAGTAGTTGGGAAAAGTGGGCCGACTTCAGACGGCCACGAGTGGCAATGCTCTCTCAGCCTGATAACCCTTTGGTGTGATTGTTTTAGAAAAATTTCCTTCACGGTCGGCTTTTATTTGTATAGAGCCAACAGTAATCATGAGTGTCTTATTGCCATCATAATTTGATTGTACATCGGCTTGACGTGTCATTTTTATAGCCGATGATATATGAATTTGATCCTTAGGCTCTGTATCTTGTGTCGGCTTTTCCTTCTTTTTAGAGCAATGAACCATGTTAATTGGAAAAGGATCAACGTCCAGCTCCATCGTCGGCTCTTCTGCAAATTTTAGTTGGTCATCCTCTATAGCCGATTGTATCTTGTCTTTGTTATTCTTCAATTCATTTTTGAAGCCGTTATCATCGGAGAAACGGCTTTCTTGAGCCGATACTCAGAAGAGATGACTTAAATTGGTGAATTCTCGCCACGAATTTCTTTAATGGGGTATCAACCTCGAAAGCTAAATCGCCAATTGATTATCGTGCAGGTAACACTAAAACACCTATTTCTCACTTCTCGAATCTCTTAACATAATCATTTACCGATTCCCGTCTTACATTGGATGTAACTTAGATCCAAATCCGAGTTCCGCATCACGAGAAAAATACTCATGGAATCGGCTTTCCAAATCGCTCCAAAATGAACCGAATTTGGAGGTAAACTAGTAAACCAAGTGAAAGCAGCTCCGATAAAGACAAGGGAATAATCTAATTTTCACCGTCGCTTGATCGAGCCGCCGCCACATCGAGCGATAAAGCGTCCGACGTGTTTCTAAGGTCGTGGATGAATTATTCGAAAATTTGGCAAAATCAGAACTTTAAAATCATGTGGATATTGCATGCAATCTATATAATCCGGACACGGCTTTTATAGCCGATGACTTTACCCTTAGGTTGTAATCCAAACCGATCACGCGAAGACGACGGAAATTTGGTCACCCTGTAACATCACCACCGACCAAGTGTTTGGGTTCCGCCAATTACCATAATAATTAGCACCGCTTCGAGCGCAAACTCGGCCGCCGATTTGTTTTGGCCGATGGATATTGTGCGGCCGGTCGCACCATTGTATCTCCTAATGGGTGGCTCCGCAATGGGACGAAAGGTTCCGTAGGTGACAACCTTATGAGGAGCCGGATTCGAAGCGAATCTACCGTTGATGTAGAGGATATCTGTTAACCTCAATCGGCCGTGGAACCGATCGCGGAAAACATTAAACGGGCCGACGGCCGCAAGATGGCCGACACGTTCGGCTTTAGCGCATCGGTGTATGCTCGATAATGTGTGACCCGCTAGGCGTGAGTCTCGCAGTAATATGACGGTAGGTTGAGTCAAGATCATAGTGAGGAGTGGAGTTGTAGCCGATGGTTTAGGATCGACCGAGGCACTCGTGTATTTTGTGCTATTGAAAAAAGAGTAACTGGCGGCAGGCTTGCATTGGGTCAAGCGCACCTCCGGATGATGCCAACTCCGAGCTATAGTTTTCACGCTATTCGTGATCATCCGGCTTAAGTGTCGCAACGAGCCGATGATTGATTTATCATAGCATGGTGCATGATTGATTTATCATAGCCGATAATTGATGCAGGCGGGCGGTATTGACTTATCAACCGTCGGTGACACTCGCATCGCCGAGTGGATTGAGCGTCGGCAAAGCGGTCCATTGCGTGATGTCGCGCCGGGTTTTTGGTAACAACCCAAAGATCATCTCCTCCAGCGCTTTTCGATCTTCAATTTCCTTGCGCGCTCTGTCGTTAAATCGTCCAACATGGGGACGATTATAGCTTCGTGTTGAGATCGGATGACGGAGTTTCTTTACTTGATGAAGCCATCGGTCCCACCGGCGTGCTAAGAGTGTGTTGACGTCAAAAACTTGAAGTATGGTTTCGACAAGAAGACACCGCATTTAACACTGTTCAAGAACGTGCGGATCGATTTGACTCAGAACCGACAAGGTGAAAATATAAAATTCACTCGGCCGATCGTTGGGATCAATCGGCTTAGACTCAATCAGCTTGAAGCCGATCAAGATCAAAGTATCAGAATAGATCTAATTAGCCGATTAAGGCTAATCAGAGGATAAAATTCTCTCAAAGCCGATCGTAACGATCAATCAGCTTAAACTCAATCAGCTTGAAGCCGATCAAGATCAAGGTATCAGAATAGATCTAATTAGCCGATTAAGGCTAATTAGAGGATAAAATTCTCTCAAAGCCGATCGTAACGATCAATCGGCTTAGACTCAATCAGCTTGAAGCCGATTAAGATCAAAGTAACAGGGTAAGTCCAACTAGCCGATTAAGGCTAATAAGAGGATAAAGGCAGATCGATTCTGAAGAAGGCGATGCGCAACAAAATCATAATAAATCAAACTCGGGCGAATTTGAAGAAGATCAACAATCGCGATGCGCAACTTTATTGATCGAGATCGAATTACAAAGACTAAATTACAAGAACTACTCCTAGTCGGCGGAAAAGTAGATGAAAAGTAGAAGTGAATTGGTTGGTTGGCTCTGGGCAGCTTTTCTGATCACCTCTAGACCTCTTTTATAGCCATTGGCCGATAGAGTCCCCAGACAACACGTTAGGAATAGAATCCAGATCGGCCTCTATTTGGAGGGTGCTTTCCTTAACAACTTGTTTTGTTTCCAAATATCTTGATCCGTTATCCAATCGTATCTTGTTGATCTTGAACTGCCGATTTTGACCCTATCTGCGGTGCAAACAACATGCTTTGTAATTGTGCGTAAAAACCCCAATGAGGAAAATAAAACGAAGAAAAGAAAAGAAAAGAAAAGAGGAAACATAAATGAGTGGAAAAACGGAAAAAGAAAGAGAGAGAGGTCAGAGGTGGTTGGCGCTGAGGACCGTGGCCTCCCCGTTTCGTCTCCGGTCCTCGTTTTATCCCCCTCGGTGTTCCCCTCCTCCACATCCTTTCCTCCCCTCCGCGGCGCGGTCTTCTCAAGAGGCCGCACAACGCAGTCCCCGCCCACTTCGCCTCCTGCGGCGACCGGTGGGCCCAACGAAGCGTGTTGGTGGTCGGCCGGTGAGTCCCTTCCTTCCTACGCTACTTCTCCCATCATGTAAGCTTCGTCGATCCAATCACCATCGGACGAGATGTGTGCTCTTGTCAGTTGCTGTTTTGTTCGAGTACTCCTGTGCAGTGATTCCTGCGCTGTTCTGTGCTGGGTACTTGGAGTAATGCATCGCACGCTTTTTACTTCAATTTGTCCGATTCTTGTCGAATTCCTCAGATTAGATCTTTTCTTTTGGTGCCCAACCTCTTGACCATACGCTAACGTAGCCTTGCACGCCTTCTTGCAGTCGCTCGTTGAGTTGGGAACAGGGCGCCAATGGGGATTGCGGAGGTGGCTCTCCACACCATGCCGGGGGCATTCACCGGCCACTCCCCGGCATCCAATTTGCCCCTTAGGGCTGACACGAGGAGCAGAAGGAAGAGGGGCACCCATTCTTTGCCCAACTCCAGGGCACTTCAAGGTCCACTCGAGTTACCCGGGTTGCGGTCTGTCGTGTGCCAGTGCCAGCAGATCGATGACCTTGCGAGGGTCACAGAAGGGAACGGGACATGGGTTAAGGATGCGGTAAACAAGGCAACCCAGGTTCTTGGTGATGTGAGCGTGCCTGGTCTGACTGTAGGTGGCAATGGAGGTCTAAGTGGGAGTGCTGTAAAGCCTCCGCCTCAGAGGCGGAAGGTGTCATCGGTTGAGGATGAGGCTTGGGACCTTTTGCAGGAGTCTGTGGTTTATTATTGCGGTAGTCCAGTTGGAACGATTGCTGCCAACGACCCAAATGATAGTAATCCGGTGAATTATGATCAGGTGTTTATCCGAGACTTCATACCGTCTGGCGTTGCTTTTCTATTGAAGGGAGAGTATGAAATTGTGCGCAATTTCATTCTTCACACCCTTCAGCTTCAGGTACTGGTTCCACCTTGCTGTTTAAACATTATTTTTGTGTTGTTTAGATTCAGGTGGCACATCTATTATGATAATGCAAGAGAACATTCAGGTAATATACATGAACCAACAAAATTTATCTGTAAGCTAATTGTGGTTACGGGAAAATAATGGGTTTATTATTATCTAAAGTACGTCACTCTAGTGTCTAGTTGTATTTTCTTTGGCATATAATAGTTTGATGGGTTGAGCAAGTGTGCCCAAATGTAAGGCCCTGTTTGGAACACGGGAATTTTTCCCAGTTCCTGCTGGAATCGAACTATTTCCTGTGAAATTCCTGTGTTCCAAAAGAGGTCTAAAGACAATCACCTAAATCAGATTACGTACTCTCATGCACAATAAGGTCTTATTGGAAAAATAGATTGCATGCTCTCTTCCCCATGTAGAAGTCAATATATAGTGATACATGTGAACTTCTGTTAGCGTTTACTGTTTAAACAGGTCTACTAAAATTGGTAGCCTATAACACTTCTTAAGATGTTAATCTCTTCTAGATACTGTTGCAACAAAGCAATTTATATGCACTGCCTAACATGTGACAAAATTTGTCTAACAACTTGAATCGATCTGCAGAGCTGGGAGAAGACAATGGACTGCCATAGTCCAGGCCAGGGCTTAATGCCTGCCAGCTTCAAGGTGCGGACTATTCCACTTGATGGCGATGAGGATGCGACCGAGGAGGTCTTGGATCCTGATTTCGGGGAGGCTGCAATAGGCCGTGTGGCACCTGTTGATTCAGGTAGAGTTGTTAGCGGAGTTAATGAGTTTCCTTGTTTTCAAGTCTGCATGTCCTAGTTGTTAATCAATTACCTGATCACCATGGGCTTCAGGTCTATGGTGGATCATATTGCTTAGGGCATATGGAAAGTGTTCAGGGGATCTTTCGGTTCAAGAGAGAATTGATGTCCAGACTGGCATAAAAATGATTTTGAAGCTTTGTTTAGCTGATGGGTTTGACATGTTCCCTACATTACTGGTAACTGATGGTTCATGCATGATTGATCGTCGAATGGGTATCCATGGACATCCGCTTGAAATTCAGGTTTTCTTACTATGCTCTAGTCAGTTTTTTGTTTCATTTTGGTGTTTGTTTTAGTGGTAGATTTTGATCCCATTGGTTGGTTCAGAAGCAACTTTTCAAACTAGAGCAAGATTCACCAACTAGCAAAATTTTCTAGCGTCCTAGTATCTTCAACTTGAAGACAGACAGAAAATCAGATCTATGAAGGGGATGCAAACATTTTGTTTAGTTTACAATTGTAATATTTTTTAACAAATGTAGCAATTATAATGTTTTTCATATCTTGGATTAGCAAAATATGTCTTTGGAATTCATAGAATTCATGTGCAGTTCCGATGAGACTAATCACATATTGGTTACTAACTTGGGTTACTGATAGTATATCAGCAATTTCAGCTAAGGAAATTGTTTAGCTGATTATGGTCTTTTCCCACCTGAAAGTTGACAACATTTGCAATTCTCACTATTGAAATGAATGCATTTGTGATCAACCGTATTCAAATCCAATTGCAGTAAAATATGTTTGCTATTTGTCCTAAGAAGATGTTAGGATCGAAGCCAAGCTAGAAAATTGCTGGACACAATGAGATTGCGGGAGTAATGGTGTTGATGTCGTTGATCACAATGATAGGTGTTAGGACTGAAAAGTCAGCATCAGTAGTGGGGAGGATGGCAGAATCACCAGCAGTGACATTTATAGGGGTGATGATGGCTTGATCAATGGCAGGGAAGAGAGTGGGATCACTGGAGACTGGAGAGAACATTGGCGGTGAGGACGGTAATGAGATCTTCAATGTCTACAGTGCACACAAGTTTCAACAGAGCAAATTACCTCCCAAACAGAGAAAGCTAATAGACTGAGGGTGGATAATATTCATTATCATAATTGCAATGCAACATTGTCTTGTAGAAAAGGCCTGCGATATCTCTAATATAGTTCCTGTGGAATAGCCCGCTGCGGTTGAATTAGAAATTACCACACATTTATTACCTCAATCCAAAGTTCCAAATACAAGGCAAGCCTCAACCATGTTTCATATTCAGACAACTTCACAAGGTAGTGAGTAGTGACCAGAAAACACTCAATAGAAGCAAGTGCGGGCATCATGTGAAATAACCTGTTAACGTTATTCCTTTGTTATACCAAGACATATAGGAAACTTTCTAAATTTGTGATAAAGCATTAGCTCACATATATTATTTTCTGTGTAGGCACTGTTCTATTCAGCTCTCTTGTGTGCACGTGAGATGTTAACTCCTGAAGATGGATCAGCTGACTTAATCCGCGCTCTTAATAATAGGCTTATCGCCCTGTCCTTTCATATCAGGGAGTACTATTGGGTTGATATGCAAAAACTGAATGAGATATATAGATACAAAACTGAAGAATACTCTTATGACGCTGTCAACAAGTTCAACATATATCCTGATCAGATCTCTCCATGGCTTGTTGAATGGATACCTCCTAAAGGGGGTTACTTTATCGGAAACCTGCAGCCAGCTCACATGGACTTCCGGTTCTTTTCTCTGGGAAATTTATGGTCAATAGTAAGCAGCTTGGCAACAACACATCAATCCCATGCCATTTTGGATCTGATTGAATCTAAATGGTCTGATTTAGTGGCAGAGATGCCATTGAAGATATGTTATCCTGCTCTTGAGAATCAAGAATGGAAAATTATTACTGGGAGTGACCCAAAAAACACGTGAGTCTTAGAATATTTTTTTTTATCATATACCTGTGTGTATATTGCAGTTCCTTTGCACATCTGCTTATTAATTTCTATTGACACAGGCCTTGGTCGTACCATAATGGAGGATCCTGGCCAACATTATTGTGGCAGGTTTGCATATTCTATATTCTCTTGGAGATAATGCCTTCTTATTAATGATTTACTGTCTCCTGATGTAAAACTGATTTCTGTTGTCCATGCATTAGTCTCAATCTTTATACCTTGATGCAGTGGAGCAATTTGTAGTGAAAATCAGCGATATTGTAGTCATTCACTAGGATTTCTTGGTGCATTTGTTTGTATTTGCCAACCAATCGCTATCTTTACATGCAGCTCACAGTGGCATGTATCAAGATGAACAGACCAGAGATTGCTGCAAAAGCTGTGGAGATAGCTGAGAAGCATATTGCTACAGACAAATGGCCTGAATATTATGACACCAAGCGAGCACGCTTCATAGGGAAACAGTCGCGGCTTTACCAAACCTGGTCTATTGCTGGGTACCTCGTAGCCAAGCTACTGTCGGAAAAACCTGATGCTGCTAGAATACTCTGGAACGACGAGGATGCAGAAATTCTTAATGCTTTGAGCACAAACAGGAAACGTGGCAAGAAAGTGTTGAAGAAGACATACATTGTGTGAATTCTCGCAGCAAATTCGTAAAGGTAGCATTTTTAAGCTATAGGATGTGCCTTTCCTGTATATACTTACAAAAGGTTGTGCTTTTGAGGGATGCCCGCTGTTGGATGCTGTTTTTGTGGATGCATCTGGCTTTGCAAGAAAGCACTTGCTTGAGCATTCCTCGATTGTATACCGTTTATCACTTTTTGTACCCTTGACCTGCCTCATGTAGGTTACCATATACTCCATTTGACATGACAAACTTTGTGGCAGCAGTCTGATCTTTGAGTCTGGACTTCCGGGTTTTTCCTCTTAACATACGAATAGCTCTTTTGTAGTTTTCCCTGTGTTTTTTTTCGTTATGTAGGATTCCAAAGGAAAAGAAATTCTATCCCCGTGGTTTTGGCCCATATTGTATCCAATATGGTAGTGTACCAGATACTAAAGTATACCCGTGCAATGTTGTGGGCCTGCTAAGGGCTCCTTTGGAGCAAAAGAATTTTGTAGTATTTATATTTTTAGGAAGTTTTCCTGTGAAAGCTTGTGAGGCCTCTTTAGAACGTACTAATGAAAAAAAAACACAGGAATAGAAAAAATATATGAATATAATAGGAATGTCGATGCAGAACAGAGGATAACCAGTTTTTTAATAGATTCAATCTGAACTTCTATGAAAATAGTCGTGATTTGGAGGAGTTTGTCCAAAGAAAAAATTCCAAGGTGGCAAGAGGGTGGTTCCCCTTTTGCATATTTCTCTCCCTAATCAGCACCAATTGTGTACTCCAAGGAGACAGAAAGGCCGGAGGGGAGACCAGAAATCTTTACATTAACTTTGGTATCCTCTATTTTGAAAACGTCTTATTGTTGTTTACGTTCGTGCACGTCATTTGATTAATCGATACACGATTGACCTTGAGGTTGAGAGAGAATGAATTATGCATGGTTTGCATGACCATGACGGCACGTGATAAATGACAGAACCACGTTCTTTCTCCGAATATAGTCTTGTCTCGGCCACCGAATGGACCGCATAAACTTCCCAAAAATAGCATCGCTCTCGGTAAATAGACTACTATATATAAAGAGAAGGATTTACATGGTGGAAAAAAAAGCTCATTGCCGACAAAAAGTTCTTTGCCTCCTCTTTTGCCCTCCAAGGAGGAGGAGGACAAAATCTACCTGGTTCGGCCAATTCCTCTTGATAATTTTGATCTCATGTCATCATCTCTTTCTCTATTAGTTTGATTTGTCTTGTAAATTCGTTCGTGCTGCTTTCTTTGTTGGGCTTGTGGTGATTTCTCGGTTTCTCTCTCCCTTTGAATGCTTTCTAGTTTTTTTTTAAGAAGATTCTTAGGTTGGCAATGCCATATCTTTATTACATAAATCCAAACTTCAAATCCCCATTTGCAACTGCGATTGTTGGTCTCATTTTTAGCAATCGCAATGTAACCTTCACCTCTTTGATTTACAGGGGAAATAAAATAAACTCCTGGTTCTAACCCGTCCCTTATTACTTACAATAACCTAGCACATTATATTATTGACGGCAAGATGCCTGTGTCACGAGGCGCCAAGTCCTCTTCCTCGAAGCCGAACCCCTTCGACTCCGACTCAGACTCTGAATTTACCTCCAAACCGGCGAGGAAATCGTCTGCTCCAAGCAATGGAACGTCGTCGTCGTCTTACTCTGTCCCCGCCGGCGCCAAGAACAAGTACAAGGACGACTTCCGCGACGCCGGCGGGCTGGAGAACCAGTCGGTGCAGGAGCTGGAGAACTATGCGGCGTACAAGGCCGAGGAGACTACCGACGCGCTCAGCGGCTGCCTGCGCATTGCCGAGAACATCAAGGAGGACGCGACCAACACGCTCATCACGCTGCACAAGCAGGGCGAGCAGATCAGCAGGACCCACGAGAAGGCCGTCGACATCGATCAGGACCTCACCAAGGTGTGCTGTGGTCTTCACTCTCAAAAAGCTGCAAAGTGTGTGCAATCCTGTTGCAAACTATCTATGTGCAAAATGAGCTGCACATTTCCCTCTTGAACAATGGATGATGCCATTTTCCTACATAATTCACATAATATGCTTACACGTTAAAAGGATACTATTTTGATCGTTTTGATGTTGGTGTTTGCGCTTCTAGAGCGAGTCGCTTCTGGGGAGCCTTGGAGGGTTCTTCTCCAAGCCATGGAAGCCCAAGAAAACCAGGCAGATCAAGGGACCAGCCTTTGTGTCGCGAGGTACATATCTACATTGAGAATGTCCATATCATGCTTGTGCCCACATGGGGTTTTCTTCTCACTGACAACTACATGAAATGAAACAGATGATTCCTTCAAAAAGAAGGCAAGCCGCATGGAACAGAGGGACAAGCTAGGGCTGAGCCCTCGAGGGAGGTCGAATCCTCGCAGCTACGCCGACGCCACCAACGCCATGGATAAAGTTCAGGTTTGTGTTCACTTCAGTAGTATAAAAAAAATCTCTTACCAAATTTTAGCATATTTAGAAGCCATTTTTACTTGGCAGGTAGAGAAACAAAAGCAGGATGATGCCCTTGATGATCTCAGTGGTGTGTTGGGGCAGCTCAAGGGCATGGCTGTTGACATGGGTTCAGAACTTGATAGGTGAGCTCCTTATTGCGTGAAAGCAAACTCAGGATAATATAATCTTCCCAGTGTAGAATCTTTGACACCGTATTACCAGTATTGTCAAATTGAGTTTCACTGTGTTAAACAACATTTCAGGCAAAACAAAGCACTGGATGATCTGCAAGACGATGTGGAAGAACTGAACTCCAGGGTGAAAGGAGCCAACCAACGTGCACGCAAGCTGGTCGGCAAATAGGCGTCAAACATGCAATGATGCAAGCGTCACTTTGCATTAATTTGCAGCACAAAGAAAAATGTTGTAGAATCGACCTCACCGGCGCACCATTTGGTTTTTTATTAACCGGGTTTTGTTTGCTTGCAACATATGTTGCTCTTCGTTATATTGAGAGGTTTTCATTTTTTTCTGTTTGCTTCAACAAAGATTGTTTTTCTCCGTACGTGATCAAAGTTGTATACTGTATGTATAGATTATGACAAAAGGGAAATCACATATTGTTGACAGCACAAGGGTATATTACTAAAAGTTCAGTTCACGGTCATCCAAGAAGATAAATGAAAAAACAGATAACCCTGAAGGTGGAAATTGTATTCCTATACATGGAGGTGGAAACTATAACCCTGAAGAAGATATATTGCTTGGAAATTATATTCCAAAAAAGAAGCAGCATTGCTGGGAATGTTTCCTATATATGTCACAGGACCTATAAAGTTCACAAAATGAAGCACTATCACTAACTAGTACACAGATTTAGATTGTAAAATCTTGAACTGCCAATGAGCTAATGAACTTCCATCAGAGGGGATGTTTTAGTTGTAGTCCTGGGAACAATGACCTGCCTTGGAGCCTCCTAGGCTACGCCGTTCCTTGTATTGCTAAGCAAGGTTGGGAGGATGTTTTTTTCAGAGATTGGTTTAGGCTGATGCTGATAATTTCCAACCATGGGGAAGTTGTCTGCCTGTTCCCAAAAGTATATTTTGCTTTAGGCCGAAGTGTCGTTGTTTATTTTGCAAACATTACAGATGTTAGCTTGTTGGGAGTTGGGACCCTCTCAGCGCCTACGTCTTTCAGAAGAAAAAGGTATTGCCTATGAGCGTTAGATGCGAAAAAGAAGTCTCCTGTGGAACAGATGCAGACATGGACTTAAAACAGGTTCAACTGTTCAATGATTAGGAAGGTAGAGTACTAATTTTTAGCTTTCTTTCCTTAAAGGACATGTGGGATTAAACCATGATTTGGCCAACGTACCACAAAAGCTTCAATTGATAGCTAAGCTTGGATGGATAGCACAGGGGTACGTGATTGGTGCATAAATACATACAACTTATTTGTTAATAATAAGTGAAGATTATCCTAACAATTAGGTACCAATAACTATCTGATATCTAATTTTGTCTTAACAACTCCAAGTAGAGGATGTATACTGATCACAAATTCACAGAGTAACCTCGAGTAATTCAGATGGCTTATACCTCTGGATTCTGGATTTTGATTTTTGCAGATGTGACTTATGAGTCCTTTCGAATGGCCACAAGCTATAACCGTTTAGATTCACGTGTGTGTTTCTAGGAAGGCATTTGGTTTGATAGGACAGGTTTACAACGCCGCTTATGGTCAAGTCTACTCAGATCGTTGCTGGTAGCTCCTTAAGATCCATGTCTGAAATCTCCATGACAACGTGGATCTAGTAGCAGTAGAATAAAGTCAAATGAAAAAAAAATCATACATGGAAATCTTGAGCTAGCATTAGCTCCGGTGCATGAACAGCTCTTAATCTTGTACAATTAGTCAATTAATTTATTTTGGTCAGTGATGAATCGCATCGTTGACTTGCTTGCTGTCCATGATCAAATCAGCATCTTGATTGATTAAATTTATTACTAACGCATCCTAAGAAACTGGTATCAGCCAGGCTCCGATGCAAGGGGCTGAAAAGGAAGAACCGCTGGTTTGGAATGTAGAAATTTCACGGAGATAGTTCAACACCAAAAGGAATGACGTGAATCTAGGAAAACTATTGCGTCCCAAACAGGCCAAAATAATGCAGAACTACAGAACAAAACACCTTGATTTTGTTTTTAAAAAATCTGCACATAGACTGATTTAGTAAGCAATATCAGATACAGCCTACAGGCAATAAAGAAGATTTCACCAAAGTGAAAAGGAATAAAATGAGGTGGAAGATAAAAGGATGCATTAGATAGTAACTTCGACTCCAAGACAAGCAGTTAGCTATTCCTGTTAAGAGACTTAACACCAGCAGCAGCAAATATGTGAAGCATCAGCAACTCAGCAAGCAATATGACTGTAGCTGTGGCACTGTGCAGCTTAAATGGACTAGACAGAAAAATCACACTCTGAAGCTGAAAGGGTGTCAAAACTCACGATTGCTGATCAACATATAAACTATTTTACAGAGATAAATTTCTCCAGATCTTACCACACAAGAATTAATGACAGCTATCAAATCCCCACACTTGAGCCCTACATTTGGAGAGATGATGACTTTCCTAGCCACTCTTCCCTCGTTTCTTTCAAATCTAGCTCTCTTCCGAGCGAATTTGCATTTATAACCCCCTCCACTGTGCTCCCGCGCCCCAGGAGCGGATGGGACTAGGGATGGCAATCTTACCCGATTACCCGTGTACCCGCGGATAAAAACACTAATAGATGTGGGTATGTTTCTCTTTTATTACCCGCGGGTATGTTTATGGGGTGGAGGAACTTTACCCGACGGGCAAACGGGTACGGGTATGGGGGAACTTCACCCGTACCCGTTCCGCTCGATTACCCGCCACCTTTTATTGACATATGGGCTAAAATAGGCGCCCAGTTAGCCCCTGATCCCCAATTTGTGGTACCTCATATCAGTAATTGTTGAACTTGAGCATCTGTGTGTTATTTGTCTGTATGTGTTATTTTAATTCTTATTCTCATGTACATTTGATATTTTTAATCATTGATAATCATTCTTCAATCCACAGAATGTAGCTGATTTCCATAATTTCATTAAAAGAATTGTATTAGTACCATAACTCATTAGCTCATAGTACTATTTGGTTGAAAAGATTATTGATGGTAGCGGATAAACGGGTATACCCGCGGGCGATGGGTATGAGCGAGATTCTTTGCCCGCGACCCTTCGCGGGTATACCCGTGGGGGAGATTTTGGGTCGCGGGTATGGGTATGGGCGAGCGCTACCTGTGCCCGCCGCACCCGATTGCCATCCCTAGGTGGGACTGAGCGAGCACAGCAGTTGGTCGGCGAGCGCGGGAGCGCGCGCTCCCGTGACAACGTCCTTTCACGAGAGCGCGTGCTGCCGCTGCAGCCTGGAGCGAGAGCAGCGTGCTGCCACGTCAGCTGAGTGGGAGGTGGGCGAGCACAAGAGCCGCCCTACTGCGGCGTCGGCACAGGAGGTGGCCTCCCGTAGTAGGGAAGCGCGGGAGCACGTTGGAGAGGGTTATATTTACAATTTCGCTCGGGAGAGAAATAGTTTTGAGAAAAACAAGATGAGGGGCTAGAAAAGTCATCACTTCACATTTGGACGTGACAAAGCTGGGAGAGTGACTCTGAAACACCTTAAATTCAGATGACAGCCCCGTTTGCATCATCATTCGAACCAAAATTATAAGAGTGAAGATCAGTTTTTAGCAGTCACTAGTACGAAATCAAGTGTTCAAAAGGACCAAATTTTATGATAACTTTCCCTTCAAATATTCTTGGATATCAGAAGAGTTGTACAGGCATTCCCAACAATTAGCGAACTGTCCAACATTTTATGAGATAAAAAATATCCATTTGCCTCAAACATCATCAAATTGGACATCGACCAGGAAAACATTGCATATTTGCCATTTAAAAGAAAACTCAAACGATAGCATGCATCTAAATATTAGGCTGAAAGATGAAACTAAAATCTTGATAATTCCCTAACCAGGTACCGGTAAATCATCAATCCATTATATAACTTTGTAAATTAATGATGCATCAGAAACAATAGAAACAAAAAATAAAGATGCCGTAGTAATTTTCCCCTTAAAAAGTGTGGTTGTAGGATTTAGGAAAATGAGTATTGAGGAGTGCCTTGAAGCAAATTCAGTGCCATGTTTTCTTTTCTTCTATAATTATTCAAAACCAATATAACTGGGTGCCATACTAGATTTAGGAAAATGACAAGTAGGGACGCAATAGTTATTCTGATCTTCCTGGATAATGCAAATTCCGGTATGAATGGGATAGGGATACTAAAATTGCCAAACCATGAACAATTTTGGGACTAAACTACAAATTTTAGGCATCAAATAAGACAATTCTGCAAATACCACCAAATGAAGAAGACAATACTAAATCATGAAACACCCTACTTAGCACATTGCAAAAACCAATAAAGTTCAGGCATTTGGAGCTCCATTGGCAGAAATTAGCGAAGGGGGAATCTTACTATAGGGTTAGATGTTTTTAATTAGCTATGTGATATGTTTTGCTTCAGAACTTCAATATACCGTGGTAGACAAGATAAAAGAACTCGAACTGCTACCAGGTATGAACTACACATAGTAGTAGTGCTTGTTCCACTAGAAGCTAGCACTGAACTGAAATCCGATAAAAAAAAATGAGGCTATTTCCTTCTGGTTTGAGCTCCAATCACGCTTAACTCCATGATAAACATAGCTTGAAATCTCTAGCTGTTACATAAAAATAACAATTCATGAACAAAAAGAAAAACAGAAAAAGGGGGAGCGAGTGGAAACTAAAGCAACATCATCCCCAAGTCACAAAACGCTCTGGGCTCTGGCCTTGAAGAGAGCCAAAGCAAGTATATGCTATTGCCGTACCACCAATTCTCATCAAAACCTTCAAGAAGTGGTGGATATCTTGGCCTTCACATCAAGATTTTCCTTGTCGTCGATAGGCTTGGTGGTCTGATTTCTGATCCTCTTGATCTTGGGGCTTTCCAGACCCTTGTGCGCAAAACCATACAGCCGCAGCACCTGGTTGTCGGCAAAGTTAAATGCTCGCTCCATACTCTTGAGGCACCGCTCCACCGGGTAATCCCCATAGCTTCCGCAAGGTTTGCACCCGACAAAGTGTGTCACAAACGGCCACCGCTCGTCGCCAAGCCCTGGGTGGTGATTCTCCATCATCTCCTCATACTTGTCCACCAGCCCAGCCCAGAAGCCGTGCAAGTAGTAAGAATTCTCTATGAACACCTTGTCCATCCACTTCTCCTTCTGCGAGAGCAATAGGTATATCAGCGCAGACTGGTCATCGGCCTCAAACGCTGGCCGGCCCTTCAGGTTGGCCGTGAGTATCTTCCCAGCCTCGTCGCGGACGAACCCCTTGGGCCCCATGGGCGCCCACGCGTCGAGAAGGTCGAGCGACCACTGGCAGTTCCGGAAGAGGAAGCTGCCTGTGTTGAGTGCGATCCAGGAGTGCTTCTCGAAGAGGAGGTCCTGGTACCCGTGGATGATGAGGTTGTGGCCGTCGTAGCGCGCGAGGGGCAGCTCGAAGGCCATGTCGGTGAAGAGCGCGTCGCTGTCCATCCACCAGATCCACTCGACCTCCGGGTGGGAGAGCATGAGGCGGCGGAGCAGCGGCAGCTTGGCCCAGTAGCCGGCGAGCTCCGTGTCGAGGTGCGCGAGGTTGTGGACGATCTCGATGCCGTGGAGGCGGCAGTAATCGATCTTGTTCTTGGTTGTCTTTAGCAGGTAGTGGTCGCCGAGCGGGTTGTCGCAGGGGCCCGGCTGCGACCCCGTGACAAGCAGTATCCTGGGCCTTCCGCCGGCGACGGTGGCCGGGAATCCCGGGTTCTGCGCGAGCCAGCGGCGGCGCTCTTCGTCCCAGACGGAGATCTTGGGGCCGAGCGCGTAGCTGCCCACCGCGGCGGCGTAGGCCGCGGCGGCCTCCGTCCCATTGAGCGCGGAGGCGTTGAGAGAAACGCCTGAGCCGTTGAGGTCGTTGTCGTCGGGGTCGGAGTCGGAGCGGATCTCGCGGAGGATGCGGTCGATGTCCTCGACGGCCTTGGCGCCCGCGAGGGCGTCGGCGTCGGAGGGGTGGGATGGGAGGGAGAGGTTGAAGCCGATGGTGCCGCGGAGGACGAGGATGGTGACGAGGCCGCAGAGGACGGTGATCTTCACGTTGTTGAAGGTGCGGTGGATCTTGCGCGAGCGGTGGTGGTGGCTGCTGAGCGGCGACGCCCCCCGCGGCCGCGGCGCCGTCATCGGCAGCCCACCCCCGCCCTTGCCGTTGTACCCCGTCCCCTGCTGCCCCATCCCCCAATCCTCAAATGGAATAGAATCCCTCGCCTCGGATTTATTAGCTACACCTACTCCCGTCGATCTCCCGACGATTGGTAGTTGGCGCGTTGGGGTTTGGGGAGTGCGAGCGCGAGTGTCACATGAAGGGCGGGCGCGGCGAGTTGAGCTTGAGTCCTTTTGAGGGATCGGAGGCTGGGTGGGGTTGGGGTCTTGGGGATCTGGAAAGAGGGGAGTGGTGGTTTCTTTCGCTTTCTTTTTCCTCAGCTTCTGGTTCTGGGGGAGTGGGCAGTCGGCCGTTGACTCTCATCTGCTTCCACGTTTCGGCCGTTCGGCGTGGGGATGGTGGGAAAACCAACCCGTGCAGTCCGTAAACCGCAGCATGTCCTCCCAATATGCTAGGCTCGACCGCTCGAGACACAGTGTGGTTTAAATTGTTTAAGATTATTATACTGTTACAGTATATGCTGTAGCATTCTAATTTAACGGTTCACGTACGACTGTTTAAATTATGACGGCATTGTATCTTAATTTACGATTGATGCAGGGGCGATGAGTCAAAAGTTTAAGTCTACATTTAAGTGAGGCCGTGGTTGGTGTAGGCTTCTAAATAAGATGAGCTCCAACAGGTTGAGTTGAAGTATATATATATTTAAGCTCAAGTTTAGCTTACTCTAAACTTAAGTAAGGTCGATAACGGTTAATAATTTAATATGTATCATTTTCAATAATAAAAAAGCTTACGCTTAAGCTCGAGCTCAGCTAAGCCTCTGTTTGTTTAGGTTTAGGTTTTTTTTTCATATAGCTTAAAGTCAGCTTTTAGACTTAAACAGCTTAAAAGCAATCGGCTTTTATACGCGATAAAGATGAATAATTTTACCCTAACTTCAGTGGGATGCAGATCCACTAGAATTAAAAAGCAACTCTAACAGTTTGGTTGAGATTGCAACACTACTGGGTAGAGTTAACTTTTAACTCCAAGGGATATGCACCTACTTCAGTGATATTTGTCTAAAATCAACCCTTAACGAGAAATAAAACTAGTGGTTTTTGGCCTTTATTATATTGAGCTTATAGTTTTTAAAAAACCCAAGGTAAAAAGCCACATATTTATATACTTTGATTTTTAAGCTTGTGAAAAAACTTAAATATCCAAAATAAGTTCGGTAAGAATTAACGTACCAGTGATTTCATAGCATGTAATAAATTTACAGAGTAATAACGAACCGTTCAAACTTGGATCGTCGAAACGCGCGAGCTACGATCAAAACTGGAGCTCGTTTCGAGCGGGAATAGCCGTGCGATGTCGCAGCCGGACTGTGCGTCGTGCAGGCACGTCCCCGCGTTTTTGAATCTTCTCGTTTTGGTTTTCTAATCTTGACTGATGGTGAGTACGAGTCGAGATTACTAGTACTATTACTACTGACTAAGAGTTATTGGGATTCGATACGGAATTAATTGCAGAGCGGTGCGGTTTTCGAGCTTGAGATGGAATTTGACACCGTGGTAGCGCGAGTTAGTTTACACGTTACTCCTAGACTAGAGTCCTGCAGCCCATCTGGTGGTCGAGTACCACTGTGTCAGTGCTGAAGTACCCCCACCACCTGTTACGAAGCCGCTTGTCAACGAAGCAAACGCAAAAGTCGAGTGAAAGCCCAAGCCTGCCGAGAGTCCGAGACGTGCTTTGAGGCGGCTTCGATCGCTTCGCTCCGTTCTTCACCACCTCTGTCCCGTTTGATCCTTCTCTTCTTCTCCTCCTCCTCCTCCGCCCCGCCGGCCCACCGACACCCTCAGTCCATGTCTCTGCCTCACCGGCCCTTTGATGCACCCCTACAAGGACGGAGTTGGGCCTCAAGCCACTGGAGCCTAGCCCAAATCGTCGTGTAGTTCCCCAGCCATAATCCACCCGAGGCCCGAGCTGAGAGTGTGCCCTAGCTCCACATCCACGTAGCTGCCTGACGTCGCAAGGAGGAGCTCAGCAACCCGCGCTTAGCCGCCGTCTCTACCGCCTACGGCCTGCCGCCGACTGTCACCACCGCCCACTCGCCGCCGCTCCCGCCCCGGCCCTCCAGGCCGCAGAGGCGCTAAGGCGTAGACGGCAGATCCAGAGCTCAGGAGCCAGGAGGCCACCGGCCCGCCGCCACTCCCGCCCGCCTTCCTGCTCTGGCGGATCCTGCCTCGGCTCCAGAGCTCAAGAGGTCCTGCCCCACCCCAGCTTCCTGCTTCGGCGGATCCAGAGCTCAGGAGGCACAAATCCAGCCCCAGCTTCTTGCCCCGGTGACCGCCCTCCGGCTTCGGCTCCGCACGCAAGTCGACAGCTGGTAGGTGTCAGGCGGTAGCAGAACTACAGTCTGTAGAAGCCATAAGGGGCTATTGTCTTGCATCTTGCCTCTTGGAGTCTTGGGTAGTTGGGCAGACAACAGACAAGTTGATTATCAAAACAAGCCAACAAGGTGAGCAGACAAGGTGTGATTAATTAAGTTGTGAACTTGTGATAGAATGATATTGATATTTGGTAATGATACATTGACTGACTGACCACTGTAAATGAGGAAGGCCACTGATATTGATATTTGGTGAGGAAGAGCTCCAACTCCGCCACTTGTAGGTTGCAGATGGTCGCTTAATATATGATTTGATCATTTGAATAACTTATACATTTCTTGATTAATTGATTGGACTCAATTTGATGTAATAGTTATCTTCGTAGTTTTGTGCGTCTAATTTACATGTGCAATTTCCTTTTTTACATGTTCAGATTTTTGTTCTATTGTTGATGAAAATATGATAGTCTCAGATACACCAAACTGTCCTTAATTAGGTATTAACTTTTCTACCACTCCACTACATTATATTATTTTGATATATTTTATCTATTTTACTGAAATGTTAAGTATGAAATTCAAATATACCTTTAATTGTGTATTTGTGTAGTATTTTTGTTGTACCTCCGTATGGATAGTATTTAGCGTTAGTTATTGCCGTTTAGTTTTCGGCCCGAGACTTGAAAGAATCCCTCTGCCACTGCCTCCCTGGTCCCCGCCTCCACCCCGGCCTGTCCTTCTTTGCCTCCGTCTCGGCCGGTCCTTCGCCTCAGTGGCCCTTCGCGCGGTGGCCGCCTCCTTCTCCCCGCCCGGTGGCATGGAGGCGAGGCGATCGAATGGGCACCAGAGCAAACCAGGCTTTTGCATGGGCTCTTCTGCGATCAACACCCACGCCGCGCCCGCATCGCCGCCGCGCCCCCTCCATGCGATGGACGCGGACGAGAATGTGTGCGTATAGTCGGACAATGTAATATTGGAGTAGAAGTGATCTTGACAAGTTTTACTTGATTTTCACATTACCCTCTTAATGTCATATTATGGCCAGCACTAGCATAGAAAGTGCTGGAATGGGACTGGGAACCATATAATCGTGATGCATGGACAATAGATCTTCTGTCATTTGTGGTTATATCATGACCCGAGCTTAACTCCGTGTTTGGTGCTTCTTCACATTTGCAGTATTACTGGGTTATTTTCTAAAGAAAGCTGTTGATCCATGAGGCAGATAGTACCCATTTCACTTACCTCTCAGCAACATCAGGCATTGAGATCCAAATTAGCACTAACCTCACAATCACACCCTAGATTTTTTTTTTTTAAAAAAAAGACTTGCAGCCGCATGAAGAAACCATTGCACTGTACATCCATAGAGTTGGTCGTACAGCTCGTAGCAACAAGAGAGGAAGAGCTCTTATATTTGTTTGTCCGGAGGAAGAAAGAATGCTTGAAAAATTGAAGGCAGCAGAAAGTAAAATACCTATAAAGGTTCGTAAGGTTAGCAACAAGCTTTTCTGTTAATTAGTGCTTTATTGCGAGATCTATTTTTTGAAGGTTGATGTACATCAGTTCACTGTGAGCTAAGCTATTAGATAATAGAATGATTTTACCATAGAATTGCTCAACTAGTGCATACTAGAGTGAACAATTACTTCATTTGATGACTAGTGCATTTCTTATTTTATCTGTTACTCATTGTCCAACTTGCTTTATTCTAGGCAAAGGCAGAACTGGAGCAGAATATATCTCAGAATATAGCATCAATGCTGGTTAAGTTTCCCAATCTGCAGCAGCTGGGTAAAAGAGCTTTTGACACCTATCTCAAGTCAGTGTACCTCCAGAGCGACAAAGAGGGGTTTGATCTGAGCAGGTTTTCTGCAGAGAAGTTTGATGCATATGCTGCTTCGCTTGTTCTTCCTGTTACCCCAAAGATCCGCTTCGTAAGCCACAAGAAGAATGTGCCAAAGAAGGATATAGGTGCTCGTCGTGATTTAATTACTAACTCCTTGATAACTACTAGAGAGTAGGAATGTGTTTTGCTATGTGACAGTGGATATTGTACCTTTCGTGGCTAGCGATAGGGAGTATGAATGTGTTTTGTTATGTGACAGTGAATATCGCACCTTTTGTGGCTATTGATCAGTTATTCATCATTTAATTAGTACGATGGTGTTTATGTTCTGATTGGACAACTGGAATTTATGCATATATGGGGGAAATTGATGGTCTTGTATGTTGTCATGTACTTGCATCGAACAAGATAAACAAAAGGTTCATGAAGAAAATAAACGAAATAATATTGTGAAAAAATAAAATATAACTAATGCTCAGTTATTCATCACTTAATATTTTCATAATTATAATCCAAAAGATCAATATTTAAGTTAAATCAGCGTATAAACAAGTCTTCATAACTCTCAAGATTATTTCAGTCATTTAAACACCAGCTACAGCTACAGCAGCCAACTTACAGCCAGATTGCCAAACGGCCTCTCAAAAAAAGCTACAACCGACAGCTACAACTGCTTTACAACCTAACAAGCCAAAATCAGCTTTACAGCCCAGCTACAACCCCCCAAACAGGCCCTTAGTTTAGCCAGAAGATGGCGATTTTATTTCAGTGGTGAGACCTAAAATTTCTACCAGTGCATGCTTCATCGCATCGATAACGTCAAGCATGCTAACGGGCTAGTAGAAGGGTTCTAAATTTCGTTTTCGGTTTACATTTTGTTACCCAGCGAAATCCAAAATTTCAGCGAAATCTCATTATTTCGGACAAAATTCGGATGAAATTCAAAAATTAAAATTAAAATCTGGAATTTTTTGGACCGAAATTTTTGGCGAATTTTAACTGAATGAAAAATGGTTCAAACGCTGTTTAACAATTTTGAAATTTGTTTTTGAGGTTCATGACACATCAGTGATGTTCTCATAAAAATTTAAGGTTATTATCACGTTTGAGGAATTTTTAAAAATTCGAACAGTGCTACTGTTCTTATAAAACACCGACCGACAAGTTTGATCCGAATGAAAAATGGTAAAAACCATATTATAAACTTTTGAAATTTTTTTGCATGGTTATTATCCATCATTAATGTTCTCATAAAATTTTCATATGATGATCAAACTTCATGAATGTTTAAAAATTCGGACAGTGCAACTGAAGGCTGACCGATAAATTTCAACCGCATAAAACATGGTTCAAACTATGTTAGAACATTTTGAACATTTTTATGGAAAGTCTTGATTCATCACTAATGTTACCATAAAATTTTCAAATAATTATCAAACATGAAAAAAATTCTAAAATTCTGACACTGTTACTACCTCGTTTATGCTAATTTTGTTTTTTATTTTTAAAAGATAACAAATGAAGTTAAAATATTTTAAATTTTTCCTGTTTATCCTAGACTTCTTGAGATAGTACCATACATTTTTCATAGCATGAAAAAGCTTATTAAAATTTATAAAATCCCAACAGTGTTTCTGCCAGAAATTTAAAATGTCTAAAAAAATAATTTTTTTGGACAAATTATCCTCAAAAATCACTTTATTATAGGTTATTGATGTAATTGAAGTCAAATCCGGCCATAAAAATCCGGTTTTTTTGGTGAAATTTCGCCGAAAAAAATTAAATTACTGTAGCAATTTCAACAATTTTTGTCCACCGGTAATTTGGATCTCATGGTGGCCCAAAATTCGTCGAAATTTGCATCCATGGCTAGTAGGCTACAAGGTCCTTTATACTTAAAGGAATTAAGGAAAGGAAGTAAAACGGACTTTATCCAAAAATAAATGAATATGAGTCAGCATTCACCTTCCGGCAGCCTTTTCTGCCAGAAAATTTTCATTGCATGAAATTTCGCAACATGGGCTATACCGCTATAGTCCCATCCATGGTTCAAAATTCCAGCGAAATTTTGAAATTTTCAGTTGAGATTTTGGATTTCGGCCGAGGACGAAATTAAAACTCCCTACCAAATTTGAATTTCTGGAAAAAAATATCAAATTGCTACAGTGATTTCAGAAATTTCGGGTATTTTGACTGGAATTCATATTATTTGGACCGGATTTGGCGCCAGATTTTTTTGTGGAGAATTATAATGCCATTATGAGTAATACATGTGAAAATTTGGAACAAGCACTTTAGGTGAGTTGGTAGAGTGAAGGGCTGAAGTTTGTGAGATCCCTATTTCGAATCCTAGCTTTCACCAGTTTATTTTTTTATTTTTTTCGAATCCCCTCTATGTTGCCCAAGGCTTGTGGTGATCAACCATGCAGGGATAGCTAGCTGGTCAAAGTTACCATGAGGAAAAAGGTTGTGATCAAGCCAGAAATGTTGCAGTGTATGTGATAATCACATGTCATAGCTCTTATAATCCCCTTCATAGTTCAAATGCCACCCTTTCAGATTTTAACAAGTCTTTCTTTGTTCAGAAGCCAAAAAATGTTGCAGCATATGTTTATCTAACTCATCTACCTCTTTTAACAAGTCTTTCTTTGTTCTCTTATAACCTCCTTCATAGTTCAAATGCCACCCTTTCAGATTCATCCTTAGTCTTCTTAGTTTCTCTTGCTAAATACTTATACTACACGTTCCATTTACTGGTTGTTTCCATGACTTAGTCACCGATTCATTAAAACCATCTCTATGGAACCAATAAAGTTCAAACTTAAAAGGTGAATTTGGAAGAGAAACATCCCTTGTATCTATGAGAAGAGGAGCATGATCTAATAATGCTCTCTCTAGAGCTCTAACAGATACAAAAGGAAATTGACACCTTCCAATTGGGACTGAAAAATTTATGGTACCATCTTTAGTAATCTAGGATCATTTAGAAAAATTTCCAAAATAATTGAACTTCTTTTGTTATCTTTGAAAAATCAAAAACAGAAGAAACCCTTGTTAGAATTTTATAAATTCGCTTGAGTGTGATCATGATCCAAATTTTTAGGAGAGCTTAAGCATTGCCTCAACACCCTTTTATAAAAGTTTCAAAAATTCTAAACCCTTTTTTGGTTGCTCAATCAAATCTATAGAAGCAATATATGTACTAGTTAGGCTTTTATCAGGACAGTAGTACTGTCATAATTTTTGAAAATTTCTCAATATTCATCATAATCTAAAAAATTTATTAAAACATTAGTAATGTGTCAGGACCATCCACAAAAATTTTCTAACGTGGTTTGAACAATTTTTCATTCAATTGAAATTTGTTGGTAAGGCTTTTATGAGGACAGTAGGACTGTCAGAATTTTTGAAAATTTGTCATGCTTTATCATTATCTAAAAATTTTATGGGAACATTAGTAATTAATCAATACAATCCACAAAAATTTTCAAAATTTCTAACGTGGTTTGGACCATGTTTCACTCGATTGAAAATTTGCCGATATTTTGGCAATTTCAACCAAAATCTTGAAAATCTCAATCCAAAAAATTCCAGATTTGAATTTTGCAATTTGGATTTCGTCCAAAATTTCTAAACCTCACCGATATTTGTTATTTTGGTTGCCACTGAGATATGGTACGAAAACCAAATTTGAAACTTGGTCTCACCCAAGGTTTGAAAATTCAGTTTCGGAATAAATTTCGTCCTTGGCCGGATCACGAAATTTCGGACGAAATTTGAATTTGAAAATTCAAATCCAGTCCATTCCAGAAAAAAAATCCAAAATTCGGCAAAAAAAACCCGAAATTTCGGGCGAAATACCCGAAATGTCGGGTTTTTTTGCACCGGCTGAAAACTGGTCTAAACTTTAACGAAAAATTTTGAATTGTTTTTTTGGAGGTTCTTGACATATTTCTTATGTTCTCACAAAAATTTCATCTAATTATCACATTTTGTAAAAAAATTTAAATTCGGAGAGTTGTATTGTCCTGATAAAACACTGACCGACAAGTTTGATCCGAATGGAAAATGGTACAAATCAAGTTATAAACTGTTGAAATGTTTGTTGAATGGTTCTGATCCATAAATAATGTTATCACAAAATTTTCATCTGATTATCACATGTGAGAAATTTTTAAAAATTCGGAGAGTGTTACTTTTCTGATAGAACACTGACTGACAAGTTTGATCCGAATGGAAAATGGTACAAATCAAGTTATAAATTGTTGAATATTTTTAATGGTTACTATGTATCTATAATACTCTCATAAAATTTTCAGATGATGATCATATTGTATGAATTTTTAAAAATTCGAACAGTATTACTGCCCTGTTAAAAACCTTACCGGCAAACTTGAACAAAATGAAAAATTATGTAAACCATAATTTTTTTGAAAATTTTACATAATGGTGATAAGGAAGTTATTAATATCCCATAAAAATCGTGATTCATGATCACTCTCGAGTGAATTTATAAAATTCTTACAAGGTACAGTACCATTTATGTTCTTTTCTTTTTGATTTTTGAAATATAATATAAGAAACGAAGTTCAATGCTTACATAGATTTGATTGACCAAACAAACAAAGTTGAATTTTTTTGAAAAATTTATATAATGGTACTGAGTAAATTATTAATCTCTCACAAAAATTTTAGATCATAATCACACTCAAGAAAATTTATAAAATTCTGAAAATATAACTGTCCCAATTATGTTCATTCTGTTTTTGATTTTTTAAAGATAAAAAATGAACTTAAATTATTTTAAATTTTTTATGTATGATCCTAAACTACTAAGTATAGTACCATAAAATTTTCAGCTTATTATCAAGCATGTACAATTTTATAAAAATCTGACAGTGTTTCTGCCAAAATCTTAAAATGTTGAAAAAATTCGTTTTTTCAACAAATTTTCATAGGAGATGACTTTCCTAAGGGTTATTGGACCAAATCAGGCCCTAAAAGATTCAAACCGGCCAAAAAACACAAAATTTTGGCGAAATTTGGTGGAAAAAACCAAAATTTCGGGGGTACTGTTGCAATTTCAAAAAAATTTAATTGTTTTTTCGGCCGATGCTTTAGATTTCACGGTGGTCTGAAATCCGAAATTTCGCCGAAATTCACCGAAATTTGGAACCCTGGTCTCACCAAATGAGTGGCCTCCTCTCCTTCCACAACTCGAGAAACTCGTCGGGAAGACTGCGAGAGCTATGATGGAGTTGAGGCAAAAGTGGAGGTGAACAGCCTTGCACTTGACGATCGTTGCCTAAACTGGCGGCTTAGGTCAGAACCGGCTTCCTTCTTGGCTGCACTACACTAGGGTTTCACTTTTTGAGAAAATAAAAACCGTTCGGTTTACGGTCAAGTTCAAATTCAAAATATTCGAGAAATTTGAAAAAATTTATCTAAAAGTTCCCTAAAATTAGTATTTATAGCTTTATAACATCTGGTGAGAATATATTTTTTTAAAAAAAAAAGTTTGAAGATGTTTTTTAGCCATTCAAAATGCAGATAATAGAAAAGCAAAAAAAAGCCCGGCTTGCAGGCTTGAGCCCACAAGACAGAACCGCCTCTGGGCCTCCGGCCCACCTCGCCCCACGAAGAATGGCAGCACTTGGCAACTAGTAGCGATGCTATATCGGACCATTCATTGCATCCCAAAAAATCCCCATCCAGTGGACGATGAAGAAGGCGACGCCTCCGCTTAGATCCAGCAGCCGCTCATCGTCTTTCCGCAGGCGACAGAGCAAATTTCAAGCGATAAGCTTCGAAAACCGACGGCCACAACGAATTGTCTAAAATATTTGTTGACATATTATTGCTAAATGCCTATTTTACAACTTGCAATTATCTAAAATATAACAAAGGTCATATTGAAATTTTTCTGTATTTAGGAAAGATCGTGACGGAATTTTTTTCGTGTTTTTTTCATATTTCTTACATTTTCCCCTTTTTTGAGTTTTTAATGGCTTTTTATAAATTTTACAATATTTTTTGCAATTTTCCCGATTTTTTATATTTTTTCTTAATTTTTCAACCTGTCATCGATTTTCACGAAAACCGCTCAAAATTCGCCTCTTTTCGAGCGGTTTTCGTCCTTTTCATTCGCTGCACGGTTTAACCAGATTTGAAATTCGTTTGATTTTCGAAATCGTTCGGTTTTAAGCGAATTTCGTTCAGTTTTTCGCAAATTTTAGTATATCCGGCTCGTCAAGATCCGAGATCGAAACGGTATCGTTAACCGTGCACTGCACTCATAAGCGCAGATTATCACTGTTCAAACAATAGAAAATGGAAGAATATTATCCCTATGTAGTGTAAATGGGTAGAGAACGCGAATCCAGGTCCATTCAACTATGTGCAGACGACAAGAAACAGCAACCTCAGCCTCAGGTGTAGGACTGAAATCACTACAGAATGGGCCTTTGACTTGACAGGGTCACAGTTCACAGGGCAATACAAACTGCACATTCGTAAATCATAAATCCTCCGAAAGGAGGAAGGGCAACGCAACAGATCATGATAACCCATGTTGCTTTTGCTCAAACAATTCATTCTTAATGAAGCATCAACACCGGCTTACAAAATTATGGTTCAACCAATACAATTATCGGTACCATATCCTGCATCTGAATTACTAAAGAACAAAACACATGTATCCTTAAAGCATGTTCCAGTCGGTGCTTCCCAAGTTAACCAAACGAACATAGTAGAATCCTAGGATTCACCCAAATTACTGAGAGGACTAGTACTGGTGATAACATGGAATGGGCACACACCTAATCGAACAAACTGAAGCCCATGTCCTGCACACATAAGATAAAGAGAAATGATCAGTCCAGAATCTAAATGGCAAATATGCTAGAAAGTAACACATAGGGTTTATAACAAGAACTATCATCATAATGGAACGGCATGATGCAGCCTAGTTATTCAAAAAAAAGGGACAGAATAAGATTATCTATAAAGTAAACTGGTACTAATCTGCATTTCAATTTCAACACGGCTTGTAATTCCATACCTTCTACAGAGAACCAAAAAGGAAAGAAACTATATAGTATAGAACAAATGCAGACTTATTGTGACAGAAAAAGGCAAGCACTTTCACCAAACCTATGCATCCTCCTAACAAGGTCAACAGGATACCATGAGCAAAAAAATAAAAAAGCAACACAGAGCACAATGGATCTTACATCATCAGATTCTTCCTTCTCCTCCACCTTCTCTTCTTTCTTAGCTTCAGCTTGAGGAGCGGCTCCAGCACCACCACCGGCAGGAGCAGCTGCTGCAACAGCTATGCCACCACCGCCACATGGAACAGAAGCAAACTTCTCACGACCAGCGGCGATAAGCTCAGTGATATCCTTACCAGCCAGTTGGGACAAGAGCAACTGGATCCTGTCATGGTCAACTTCAGCTCCAACTGGGGACACGGAAAAGATTAAATAAATATGATTAGACATGAATAGCCCAAATATGTTTCTTATGCACGTGTACTTGCATGCCATAACACCTATTATCAGTTACTGATAAAAGAGAGAGAAATACAACACCTTTCTACTCCAAATATATTATCTAGTACAAATCAACTGAAAAGCTAACCCACTGCTTATCCATCTATCAATAAAAAATCTTTAACAACACGTGTTTGGATAATTAACAAAAGCAAATTAAACTACTCACATTTAGCAAAGGACAGCTCTAACAGCATGATCATGCCAGAACCCATTTCACCCTTGACATCGATAAAGTGGAACTAGAAAAGCAGACAACACATCATCCCTAGATGGCTCATATACACATAGTTATTAAGTCGTAAAGTTGAGTCGTGTCGCCATGCTACCGACTTGCCGATTAGTCGCAACTAGTCCTCGACTAGTCCACTACTACTTGCTGGTTTCTTCTACTACTACCTGCCTTCTACCACTACTACTACTTGCTGTTGCTACTACCTACAGCCTGCTACTACCTTCCTCTTCCCCCCTTCCCTTCCCCAGTTCCCCCATTCCCCCTCCCCTTCCCCTTCACCTCTTCACCATGGCACCAAGTCGACAGGCTAAGTCGCCGGACTAATCGCGATTAGTCGTCGACTTGGATTCCAAGTCGCTCGACTAGGCAACTAGTCGAGTCAAGGTCCTCTAGTTATGCTATCAGGCCGACTTGGCGACTAATCGTCAATTAGTCGCGACTAATTGCGCGACTTGATAATAATGCATATACATATGAATTGTTGAAATATGTGTGATTTTAGCAAATTTCTAAATTAAGCACAGGATTAGTTTGAAATTCCGGCAAGGTATGACAAAAATTCCAGCAAGTACAAAAGCATAATGAAATATATAAATGCCCATAATAATAATCACAATTATGATTGTATCACAGAGGTCAACATAAATATGGAATTATGCCATAAACCACAAAAACATAATCACTGGAATTATGCTTGTATAAAGGCAGTTGTTCAGTTGTCTCTAGTTGCCAGCCACCTAAGAGCAATCAATCGTATTTCATTCAAATCACTCATTGTATGCCCCTGCTGCAGCTAGATGTCTTTAACCTCTTAGTGTTAAATACATTGATTATGTTCATATCATCATATGTTTCCTGGCATTGTTCCATTTCCACATTATTATTTATGATGCAAGCATAATGTGGTTCTTATGCAAAATTTATCTGCTTCGTTACAATTTTATAATCGCTGGAAACTTTGCTTTACATTTCTGAAATTTCAAAACCTTATTTCCTTAGTTCGGAAAAAAGTTGCTAAAGTCACAAAATTTTCAACACTAAACCAATACCATTCAATTGGACAATAAACAAGACAATTAAGTTAACTAGCTTTCACTAGTAAGCAACTCTAACAAGATAATCATGCAACCCTTGTCCCTGGGACCTGCAATTCAAATTCTTCCTTTTCATTCCTCTCCTTGTTGATCAGTCAAGCTATTTCGTTCCAAGGACTCTAACACTGGAGCTATCTCAGGATTACCTTTTTATGAAATTAGATGCGGTTAAGAATAAGGGTAAGTTGCTTAACTTGTTGTTTCCAGCAGGATAAATAGATCTTCATGGGGACATTCACTACACATGGTAGTTTAGGGAGTTAAACAGTGAAATTACCTGATTCCATTATAGTTGTAAGATCTTCCGCGGATGGGTTAGGGTTACCAGCAAGGGTGGCAAGCAGATACGCAGCAACAAACTTCATTCTGAGCATATCAGAAAGAGACATTTCAACAGGGTTGAAGGGCATAATTATTCAACCATCAAATGGACTAAACTAACATGGGAAACAGTACAAACCAGCGGATATCAGGCAAACAACCAAACTTTCAACATCATGGGGAACATTGAGCAAGCATCTTCAGCAAACTGAACTACCAATTACCAAACACAACAATGAATGAACATTTAAATCCTAAACCATTCTCATGTCTAAATTTTTCAACCCAGCTCTCCCCTATATAAATGAGCCAAAAAAAATTATCCTAGGCAAGTAACACCCTGATGGTGATAGCAGTTTCTAACATTAGTACTACCATGCACCATCTCCGAATTAGTATGGCGGTACCAAATTCTCGAGCCTTCCAAGTCTCAACCATGCTTGTATCCTAGACTTGGCTTCTCCTAGAAGGCCAGAAGCCTCATCGGCTACACTCCCCAGAGTGATTGATGGATAGGGGCTTAAGAAAAAGCATATGGGTAACCCACAGAACCCTATTCGGAAAGATAAGCAGATACGCTTGTGCCACCTCTAAGGATTAAGCAGTACAGTCTTACAGAGCAACCACAACATTGCCGCATCCATGCTGTGCCTAACCTTGTCTTCGTCTACACGACGGTTTCGAACTCGCAGCATGCACCGAACGAGAGAACATAGGCAATGGCATTCTAACAAGAACTCGCAAATGAAGATGAGTAGAATCTTTGCCCTTACTTGGACGATCGGATGCTGGATCCGGGGGCAGAAGACGGGGGAGAGGTGACGGCGCCGAGCTCCGAGCTCCGAGTTGGAGTATTCCTCGTTAGGGTTTCTGAGAAGATGGCAGGGGCAGTCACTTACACGAATAAAATGGATTTGGGATGTAGTGGGGTGGACGGTTGGGCCGAGCTTCTAGAATAGAGGAGGGGGAGAGGTGGGCCATTGCTAAGGCCTTCGGCCGGGCCTGCCTTGGTGGCTCCTCAGGCCTTTCGATCACCCAAAGTTATCTCACAATGTGTTCCTCTAAAATGATCATGCTATATAGCTTTTTTTAATTACAAAGTAGATACACGCCCTGCACGCACACGACACACCGTGCATACACACATACGAATATGTCCCCTTAGCATATACCTAAGAATACGAAAGTCGAAGGTAAATCCATGATTTCACAGACGCATTCAGGTGCGTGTAAAGATGGGGGCTAGGGTTTAAACCCTGGTGGATGGAATCGTACATAAGTACGTCTACAATTCTACCAACCCACCAAGAGGTAGTTCCTGATTATGCTATACAGTCGACTAACTAGGTAGTTTATTTTCCAAAGAAAACTAGATAGTTTATTTAAGAGAGAGTGGGGTATACCTTTTTTTTGCAAAGGGACCATGTAGTACTTTAACACGCACGTGCAAACTACCACCATGCACGTACACCATTGCAATGCACCGTCTTTGCACACACGCCTAGACAAATGATATGAACCCTACTAAATGGAGCTATACATCTACAACTCTATCACCCCACCCAGATGTGATTTTCAATATAGTAGTAGTACTTTTACCACTGGACACAGCTTTCAACGAGGTGTTATGGACTCCACTGGGGGGGTCTTAGTAGCACAACCACCTTGTCACAATATCATAATTCCAAACCATCCAGTTTCATGCACTTCTTTGTGCATAAAAAAAAGACAACTTTTATGGAGGAAACTTCGCAAATTAACTTCAGATTTTAACTAAAAAAACATATATCACATGCAAGCCTACAGCATGATGTTTTTTCTTTGAATATGGCACAATTCTCCTTATTAAATATGTTTTAATGAGTTTTATTCACACACCTACTTCCATATTTCTTAAAAAGGAGATTATAGTTACTTTAACCTACATTATAGAAAGATATTATGCTGTGATGAAGGAAGTACCATTACTTTTCTGCATCATCTGAACAGCCAAGAAAATACTTTCGAATTTAATCAAAGATCATTCGACAAATCTCTTTGTTTTGGCAAGCGAGAATGGCTCAAAGAATCTTATTCCATTGAAACCAAATATAATACAAAGAAAATTATGTACATCGTACAAAATATAGTACCTATACTATACAAATGTACAGCAATCTGCAGTTATAATGTCCACTTCATCTGCACTGTACTGCACTGTACCCAACTGCTGAATCAGTTGTAATAATACCATCATTGATAGTGCTGGTTGGCAAAAACATTTCCTCAACAAAATACAAAAAAAAACGTACATACACAGAAATTTGTGAGTCCTTTAAAGATAGTTATTTTATAAACTGATTTTATTGCTTACTCTAAATGACATAAATAAGAGATAGAATAAGTAGTGAGCTTTGCTATTATACTTACTCTTAGAAGCTCACAAGTCAAGAGCATACTTCCCTTTGGACAAACTTTGAGTATTACGAGGAGCAATCAGTATACTCATTAAGTTAGTGTTAGAGAAACTTGTGAATGATGTATAGGACCTTTCCAGGTGAAGCATTTGCTCAACAACCACCTGGGACAAGTCTTGCTAGTTTGTCTGCTGCAAGCTTCACAGTTTTGGCATTTCCATTTTGTTTGGCAGCAGAACAAAGTAAACTCCAGGCTGAAGCACCAGACTCTGAAGGTACTACCCTATCAATGAAATGTTCTTCCTTGAACATCCCAGCACGACCAATTTCTGCACAGGCCTTCAGCACACAAGAATGCTAGTGAAGTTGGCGATTTGTCCTTTCTTAACATCCATTTTCCACATTAGCGATGATTATTGAACTCCAAGAAGATGCATTCTTGCCAGACATATATCTGAACGCATCAAATGCATCTCTGAGGCTACCACAATCGGAGTACATGTCGATAAGGTAATTAATTGCTCATGCAAGCTTTGTTAGTTTGTGATCTCTGGTGTTTGTTAGCTAACTGCTAGCAGCTTTTTTAGGGGCTAGGCCCACCTTAATCTCATGCTTAGCGCTTTGATCAGGAGCGCACCAGAAGAATTGGTTTTGGTCCCGTTAGCCAACGCAAGAATAAAAAGGGAAGACCGGCACTCAAGTTCATGCATGTTTTTACTCGAGTCTAGCCCTTTCTGATACTTATCCGATCTGAGGACTTGGCGTTGAGGCTAGCGAAGGCTGCTTCTGTCAGGACCACGAATGAATCCGAGGTATGAATCGGATTCAAACTCCTGACCAAAGCGTAATGAAGAAAATAGCTAGAGATTTCTAAAGGGAATCTACAGATAATGACTATGAAGACTCAAATATGAGGAGTTCTGCCTCTTTTCTCCATTCTTCAGTTCTTATACTCGGTTACAAGACCAACTCGTAATGTAAAAGATTCGCTCCATTTAACCCACGCGGAAAAAGTAAACAAATGACAATAAAACGACAAGAGTTACATTCAGTTAATTTCCACTCATTACTATTCCTCTTCTTCACCGTCCGATGAAGCTTTCCCGACCATCGAAGTTCCCGACCGCTGATCTTCACTTACTCAAGTCGATCATTCTCGTTCTTCTTCCTCCTTGTATCCTCCTTGACAATTCCCCGCCGTTAACCAAAGACTTGTCCTCAAGCTTTGAAATTTGGAAAGGTACTTCTGATGAAGCTTGCATCTTCCCAGGTAGCATCTTTATCCGACAAGTTTAAGCCATTGTATAAGCCATTGTGTCACGGCTTCGCCATTTCTCGGAATCATTCTCCTGTCCAGCACTGCTATAGGTTCAGCCTTGATTCTTCCTTCTGGGTCAACTAAGGGCAATCCAGGAAGAGGAATAGCCTTCGGCCCGATATGTTTTTTCAGTTGGCTTACATGGAAGACGGAATGAATACTGGATTCTAGAGGTAATTGCAGTTTGTAAGCCACAGCTCCTATCTTGGATAACACCCGAAAGGGTCCATAAAATTTTAAACGCAGTTTTAGTGATCCTCTTAAACCAAAAGCATTTTGTCGGTATGGCTGCAACCTCAAGTACACCATGTCTCCAATCTTGAAGCTTCTCTCAGTTCTTTTTAGGTCTGCAAACCTTTTGATTCTATTTTGAGCATTCAACAGATTATCTTTGAGTTGCCTGAGCATTAACTCTTTTTCTTCAATAGTGATTCTAGCCTCATCTGACACATTGCATGGAATGGATAATTCAGCCACTTGGGGAGGATGATAACCATAAAGAGCTTGGAACGGTGTGACTTTGAGTGATGTATGATATGTAGTATTGTACCACCATTCTGCCATTGTCAGCCAATTAAACCATTTCCTTGGTTCTTGAAACACCATGACACGCAAGTAAGCCTCCAAGCACTGATTCACATGTCCGCTTGGTCAGTCCGTCTGCGGGTGATGTGTTGTGCTAAATCTGAGAGAAACTTTGAGGGTCTTGAATATTTCTTGGAACAATTTACTTGTGAATATACGGTCTCGATCAGTCACAATTGCAATAGGCATACCATGCAACTTGAAAACATTATCCATGAAAATTTGAACAACTCACAGATCGAATACTGAATGTGACAAAGCTAAGAAATGAGCATATTTCGTCAGCCTGTCCACAACTACCAATATGACTTCCTTTCCCTTGGAATTAGGCAAGCCTTCAATGAAATCCATAGAAATATGAGTCCAAGCCATTTCTGGAACTTCTAATGGATTCAAAAGTCCTGGAATCTGAATATGCTCCACTTTAGTTAGCTGACAAATAGGGCACTCCTTCACATAATATTCAACACATCTTCTCAATTTCGGCCAATAAAACAATTTTTTTAATCGATGATGAGTTGTCCTAACACCTGAGTGTCCTCCAAAAGCAGATTTGTGAAATGCTTCTAATAAAGTGGTTCTGAGATTGGTTTGCTCTCCCACATGATTTCAGCAGCTTTAGTATCCTGTTCATAACTAGCTTTGACATCTTGAATCCATTTTGGAATTACATAAGTGATAGCCACGCATGATTCAGCTTGGATATCCTGATGATTGATTCTAGACAGAGCATCCGCAGCCTTGTTCTCTTTTCCCTTCTTATACTCAATTTGGAAATCAAACTCCAACAATTTAAGCATTAGCTTGTGCTGTATCCCCTCCACTAATCTTTGAGAAGTAATGAACTTTAAGCTTTGCTGGTCTGTCTTAATGATCACAATGTTTCCAAGTAAATAATGCCTCCATCTCTTGAGAGATTCCAGAATAGCCATAGCCTCTTTATCATATATAGATTTTGCTGCAGCCCTCACCCCGAGTGCTTTGCTGAAATAAGCAATGGGACGGCCAGATTGCATGAGTACAGCTCCAATCCCGGACCCACTTGCATCAGTCTCAAGGTAAAAAGGCTGAGTGAAATCAAGCATGGCTAACACTAGACATGAAGTCATAATATGCTTCAATCGCTCAAAAGCATTAGTCTGTTCCAAACCCCACTTAAAACTTTCTTTCTTGAGTAGATCAAAGAGTGGACGACAGATTTCACCATACCCCTTAACAAATCTTCTATAATACCCAGTCAATCCCAGAAATCCTCTCAATTTCGTGATTGAATCTGGCCTCGGGCATTTGGGAATATCGGCTATCTTCTTCGGATCTGTGGCCACACCTTGAGAACTGATTATATGACCCAAATATTCAATGGAACTCACAGCAAATATGCACTTGATCTTTTTGGCTACCAACTTGTGATCTCTCAAAACCTGTAGTGTTGTTTTCAAATGACTCATGTGTTCATTCCAAGACTTGCTATAGATAAGTATGTCGTCGAAGAAAACCAAAATAAACTTCCTCAAAATTCAAAGAATATCTCATTCATCGATTACGAAAAGTAGGAGGGCGTTTGTCAAGCCAAAAGGCATTACCAGTATACTCGTAATGACCGAGATGAGTTTTGAAAGCGGTTTTCGGAATATCTTCCTCCCTCATTCTTATCGATGATAACTCGACCTCGATCAAGTCCGAGAATACCACGCACCCATGTAACTCATCGAGAAGATCTTCTATCACCGCATTGGAAACTTATTTTTATTGTTAATGCATTTAGTTGTCTCAAATCCACGCACATCCGCCACGCACCATCCTTCTTCTTGACCATCACCACGGGAGAAGAGTATGGATCGCAACTTAGGTCAGATCTCCCTGTCTTGAGATTTCTTTGATGATTTCTTCCAATGATGATCTTTGGTGATGTGGTATTGGTATGGCCTCAAATTAGCGGCTCACTCGTGCTTCAAATGAATAACATGATCACACTTTCGCTTTGGTGGCAATCCCTCAATGATAGCAAATACATCCGCATAATAAATTGAGTATCTGCTCCACTTCGGATCGCTCAATTTTCTTCAGAAATCGGGTCCATATCTATTTCATTAACCTTTATGAACAGTCCATTCACCCCCTTCTTTGCCATTTTCTGGAACTTGCCAGCATCCAACATATTATTACCATTAGGTTGAGTAAAATCTTGAAACCTGATTTGCTGCCCTTCTTTAGTGATGGTTAGTAATCTCTCTTTCAAATCTAGCTCTATTGGACTGTAAGAATATATCCAATCCGCACCCAAGATTACATCATAGTTACTCAATTTCAATAATTTGAAAGAAGTATGAAAAGTAGTACCCTGGATCTCATATTGTAAATGTTTCACTAGAGCATCAGATGTTAACTCCCCTCCACCAGCAACAGTCACCTTCCTACAGGGCATTGAGCCAAATGGAATCCCATGTTTCACTGCAAAATCATAATCCATGAAAGTGTTAGTGCTTCCACTATCCACCAAGGCTATTGCCTTCTTTCCTTCAATTCTAATCGTCAAAGAGAATGTGATTGGTCCATAAAGCCCGTGAGCTGCATACACAGAAATTTGCATTAGATGTTCCTGATTATCCACCAATTCCTCCTTATCTCGACTCCTGAGTGTGACAAAACACCGCCGGTTCATCGATAGCTCTTCTTCCTCTTCAACTTCATTATGATGTTCTCCTAAAGTCAGCATAGTGTGTAGAGCATTCCTCACTTTACACAATTGATTATGCCCTGGAGTCCATGCTTCATTACAATGCCAACATGTTTTACCTTGTTTAGGATTTGGTACCCTTTGTTGTATATCTCTTTTGTCCACCCGTGGTATCACCGGATTCACCACTCTCTGCTGAGTCTGAGCCCGTGGTTTGGACCCTCCCACAGCCTGACTTGATTTCCTTGCCATCATATAGCCTTTTCTTCCAGTTTAGCATACCAATATGCCTCTATTAATCCTTTTGGCTGATGACTGCTCACCACATACTTGATTTCATCTTTAAGACTTCCAATAAAACAGCTCAGCAAGAAGTTCTCCTGCAAATAAGAATGATCCCGCTTAACCAGTTCAACACACTTTTCAAAATAATCAATATATTTTGCCACCGTGCTCACTTGCTTAGCCCCCAGCAATTTTTCGACAGCTTCATGGGCACTGGCTTCAGAAAACCGATCACAAAGGATTGCACAGAATTGTGTCCAGTTCAACAATTGCCAAGAAATCCCGATTCCCTTGAACCAGGTATTTGCCCTACCAATTAGGTGTCCCACAGCTAAGTTCACACACTAATCAGAAGGGGTCCCAGCCATCTCAAAGAACTTTTCACATTGATCAATCCACCCAATGGGATTATCTCCTGAAAATGAAGATAACTCCAGCTTTGGACCCTTAATTACAGCTTCAGCATAATGGTGCATACCACTATTCTCCCCACCATAAGAATTCCTTTGGCCATCTAACATCTGAACCCCCGGATAATGCATATTTTGAGCCAAGTTAACCCCATAATAAGCATTGCCCGATTGAACATATTGAGGCAGAGCAGGATGACAATACCCATGTCCCATCTGCGCACCTGGATATGCTGGCGGCGGTACTGGAACCCCAGCATAACCTCCCACTCCCCCAGATGATATTCCAGTTGAACCTCTATGATACGGATAAGAAGATGTTCTAATGGCAGAAGTGAAAATGGGTGGAAATTGATGACTACCAATTTGATTTCCCGTCATCACAGATGCTTCCATAGGGCTACTGGAACACCCAATCTGCAATCCTACTTGGTTCAGTTCAGATGAAACTAATGGCGTGTTACCTTCAATATTCACCGAAGGGCTCTGTTGTTCCAATGGATTACCCACTTGCGGAGATCTAGCCAGAAGCAGGTTCTTGATCTCCAACACATCTGATTGTAAAGTTTCCATGCGTACCTGAAGTTTTCCAATTTCTTCCTGCACATCCATCCTTCCACGATATCACCGATCGTCTTAACTCTTCCTGATTGAGGGATTTTACGGAATATCCAACCTCATTCCAGATCCATACGCCAAGAACCGAAAAGCTCTGATACCAATGTCAGGACCACGGATGAATCCGAGGTATGAATCGGATTCAAACTCCTGACCAAAGCGTAATGAAGAAAATAGCTAGAGATTTCTAAAGGGAATCTACAGATAATGACTATGAAGACTCAAATATGAGGAGTTCTGCCTCTTTTCTCCATTCTTCAGGTTCTTATACTTCTCTGGTTACAAGACCAACTCGTAACAGAAAAGATTCGCTCCAGTTTAACCCACGCGGGAAAAAGTAAACAAACAACAATAAAAACGACAAGAGTTACATTCAGTTAATTTCCACTCATTACTATTCCTCTTCTTCACCGTCCTATGAAGCTTTCCCCGGTCATCGAAGTTCCTGACCGTTGATCTTCACTTACTCGAAGTCGATCATTCTACTGTTCTTCTTCCTCCTTGTATCCTCCCTGACAGCTTCCACCACCGAGAAAATCTCGGTGCTCTCTCCTTCGTCGGCCTTATTCTACGTTCTACTTCACCGACGTTCAAGTGCTACAGACCAAACCCTAATGGCTTCCTCTTTCTCTCCGGGTCAGTTTGATCTAAAGATTTGTGTTCTGCATTATTTAGTGATCATGCTTAGGCTAGTTGTTCATGTTAATAATGTATTAGTTAAGCCTTAGTTGCTATCATTTAGTATTAGAGCAGATCTAGCCTATCTTGATCCTTTTTAGCCCGGATTGTTTTTTTTTGGCTCGGTTTGGCCTTGTTATTGTCGGTCTTGGCTCAGTTAGCATCTTAGAAGGAGGGGATTAGAGCACCCATAACCCCAAATCCAAATCCACAACCCTAATCCCCAAATTTTTCCCCCAAAATCCAATCAAGAATTCTTAATGATCTAAGAGGGGGTTTTGGTCTTACCTTTACCGGTCATCGTGCGTCGCCGTTCCGATCCTTGTCGCCGTTGGCCACTCTGGGCGTCTCGTCTTGTTCGCCATCACCGTCGCGGGCCTGTTCTTCTCCCGCGGGTGCGATCGTGCGCAGCGAATTTTGTCTCCGCTTCGCCCGAGCCGCGCGGCATCAGTTCGCTGCGCGCACATGCGCCGTCGTCATGTTTTGTTCCGGCTCGCGCGGCATCTGAACCGTTCATTCCCGATCAGCGACCGAGATTTCTTCTCGGCGCGGGCTGCGCGTCCGTCTGGGCTGCGCTTATTCTAGGCCATCGCTTAGCGTGGGCTACGCGTCGCGGCTGGGTCGCGGTCATGATTGGCGGTCCACGCGCTCGCGTTTTGGGCTGCAAGGTCATTTAATTGTTTTGGGCATGTGGTATTTTGAGCTAAATAGTTTTTAGCCCTTTTCAATATTTGTGTACTTTCTGTCTTTTAAATTCTAGCAATAAGTACTGTTTAAATTACTTTTTCCTGGGCATTTATGCTATGATTAATTTTACGATTAATTTTCTGAGAAAAATAATTAATGTTGCAATCAATTTCTTATGATGATTCTTTCTGGGCATTATCTCTAATTAAAATGGAACCAACGGAAGTTTTGATTAGAGATTATTATTTAATGTTAAAATTGGGATTATGTCATGACCATGATCATATACTAACCAACGTTGGTTATGAACATGTGTCACCCATAAGATAATTTAGTTCTTTTTCATTTCTACCCAACGATGATGCGAGTTAGAACTGTTAATTTTTCTTGTCATTAGCATGTTATTAATCAAATCAACGTAGGATTAATTTTCATGCAAGACATTTATTTCCTCTAATATTTACTAATTATATTTTGTTTTGATTCAGCTATGAACAACACTAATGTTGCCGCTTACTTGAATGGCATTGAGCATCTGATCGGGACAAATCTTCCCACTTGAAAAGAGAGAATCTTAATTGTCCATAGAGTCATGGATTTGGACTATGCCTTACTCGAGGACGCTCATGTAGCTCCTTCCGCTGATGATGAGAGTTTCACTGAGAAAAAGAAACTCTATGACTTAACAGCGGAGAAGTGGGAGTGATCCAAACGTGTATGTCCTTAATGATCATGAAGAGCACAATTTCTGTTGGGATAATGGGAGCAATCCTTGAATCTGACAACGCTAAGTAGTACTTGGCCTCAGTCGAGGAGCAATTCAAGGGCTCCTCAAAAGTATATGCCAATACATTAATTATGAAAATGCTCACTGCTAAGTATGATGGCTCCAGCAACGTTCGTGAACATATCATGATGATGACAGATATGACTGCTAAGTTTAAGGGCATAGACATGGCTATTTCTGATGGCTTCTTGGTCCACTTTATTATGACATCCCTCTCTTCTGAGTATAATACATTTAAGATTAACTACAACACTCAGAAGGAGCAGTGGACCATGAGCGAGTTGATCACCATGTGTGTCCACGAAGAGGAGAGGATAAAGGCCGAAAGAAAGAACCATGTTATAATGTTGATCACAGCAAAAGAAAATTCCAAGAGAATTCTAAGCCTAAGAAGAAGCTGCATTCCTCTCTTAAGGTTGAATCAAGCAAATCAAAGCCAAAGGAGAAGGCCCCTGCAGCACCTAACTCTGCTTCTTCTGATGGGCCCATCTGTCGCTTTTGCAAAAACAATGGGCACATTCAGAAGGATTATGTGGCTTCATGAAGTGGCTCGCTAAGAAGGGTAACGACATAATTCCTACTATTGATGAAACCCTTTTATGCTGATTTTTCCCTAATACCTGGTGGAGTGATTCTGGTGCCACTGTACACGTTTCTAATTCATTGCAGGGATTTCTTACTGTGAGGACACTAAGAAAGGGGAGAGCGAAGCCTTAGATTTGCTAATGAAAAGGAGACTGAAGTTGAAGCCATTGGCACACTACCATTAGTATTAGAGTGGCTTCACTTTTCGTTTGAATAATGTTGTTTATGTTCCTACCATGAGGAGGAACCTTATTTCAGTTTCTCTATTAGATGATGATGGATTCATTTGTATTTTTGGGAACAATAAATGCATTGTAACTTTTAATTCAAATAATGTTGGTCTCGCGACTCGAAGAGACAAACTCTATATGCTTCCTCTCTCTGAATTCCCTGTATCAATGAATGTGTGCGATGCCACCAATAAGTGAAAGAGAAGTTTAAGTGATGAGACTTCATCGAAATTGTGGCACTGTCGTTTAGGTCACATTTCGAAGGGGAGAATAGAATGTCTCATTAAGAAAGAGATACTCCATTCATTAGAATTCTTTGACTCAGACCACTGTATTGATTGTATTAAAGGGAAGTATGTAAAACAAATTAAGAAAGGAGCCACTCGAAGTACATGAATCTTAGAATTAATCCACACTGATATATGTGGATCATTTACTGTAACTTCAGTGGATGGGTATGACTCCTTTATCATATTCACTGATGATTTCTCCCATTATAGTTATATTTTTCCCATTCATGATCGATCTGAGTCAGTCGATAAGTTTAAAATATTTAAGGCTAAAGTAGAAAATTAGCATAATTTAAAGATTAAGGTAGTAAGATCAGATCGTGGAGGAGAATATTAGGGAGACATGCTCCTTATGGATAAATTCCTGGTCTATTTGCTAAGTTTCTTTCAGAAAATGGCATAATAGGCCAATATTCATCACCTGGTGAACCTCAGCAAAATGGAGTAGCTGAAAGACGCAATCGTACCCTTATGGATATGGTGAGTATCATGATGAGTTACTCCAGTTTACCAATTGGTTTGTGGATTGAAGCGTTAAAAACAACCGCACATATACTTAATCAGGTTCCCAGTAAATCAGTGTCTAAGACACTTTATGAATTATGGACCGGAAGAAAAACGAGCTTAAGATACTTACATGTGTGGGGTTATCCTACTGAAGCTAAAAACTTTAATCCACATATTGGGAAATTAGATCCTAAGATAATGAGCTGCCATTTCATTAGATATCCTGAAAGATCTAAGGGGTATTGATTTTATTGTCCAGACCGTATCACTAAGTTTGTAGAAACTCGACATGCTGTATTATTAGAGAATGATGAAATCAGTGGGAGCTCAGAGGCTAGAAAAATAGATCTTGAGGAGATTCAGACTTATGTACCATTACTGATAATTCAAGAGACTATCATTCCTTTACCTCGTACAGTTACACCTCCAGATGAGAGTCCTAGAGTTGAGTCCCCACCTGAGGATTCTGGGATCAACAGTATAGCACCTAATGATGAGCCTCCACAGCCCTGTGATAACTAATGAACCACTAAGGAGATCACAGCGGGACAGAAGGTCTACCATGCCGAATGACTATGTCGTATACATGAATGAAGATGTAAATGACATAGGGAAGGTGGACGATCCCACCTCATTTAAGGAGGCCATGATGACTAAGGATTCACCCAAGTGGATTGAGGCCATGCAGAACGAAATAAAGTCTATGAGCATTAATGACGTCTGAGATATAGTAGAAATTCCTGATGGACTCAAAACAGTAGACTGTAGATGGGTCTATAAAACTAAGCATGACTCTAAGGGAAATATCAAAAGGTTTAAGGCAAGGCATGTATCAAAAGGGTTTACATAAAGAGAAGGGATTGATTATATTGATACTTTATCTCCCGTCTCAAAGAAAGATTCACTAAGAATTGTTATGGCGCTTGTTGCTCATTATGATTTAGAGCTACATTAGATAGATGTTAAAATGCATTTCTTAATGGTAACTTACATGAGAATGTTTATATAGCTCAACCAGAAGGTTTTGTCATGAAAGGCAAGGAACATATGGGATGTCGACTTAAAAAATCCATCTATGGACTAAAACAAGCGTCTAGATAGTGGTACCTTAAGTTCGATGAGACCATAAGAAATTTTGGTTTCAAAGAAAATGAAGTGGATAATTGCATATACATTAAGACTAAGGGGAGCAAATTTACTATCTTAGTACTTTATATGGATGATATCTATGCAAGGTACTAAGCATTTCATACCCACATATAAGAAGTCTGATACCCTTGAGGTTGTGGGTTATTCGGACACTGACTTTGCAGGTTGTGTTGATACTAAGAAATCCACATCAGGTTATATCTTCACACTTGCGGGAGGAGCCATTTCGTGGAAAAGCTCCAAACAATCTCTTATTGTATTATCAACGATGCAAGCTGAGTTTGTGGCATGTTATGAGGCTATCGGTCAGGCTGAATGGCTTAAGAATTTTATCCTGGGATTAAGAGTGGTAGATATCATATCTAAACCACTACCTATATACTATAATAATTTTACCGTAGTTTTCTATTCGAGTAACAACAAGTCAAGTGATGCTGCCAAACACATTGGCATTAAGTATCATGCTGTGAAAGATAGAATCCATGATCAGACAATTGATGTCAAGCATATTAATATTAAGTCTATGATTGTGGATCCACTTACTATATGCTTACCACCCAGTCTCTTTCGAGAGCATGTTGCTGTCATGGGTTTATTGGAAAGACTCTGATTCTGAAAATTAGGATCATAAGAACAAAATCAACTCATGTTAAGAATAAGTAATTATTCTATCGAGATAGAATAATGCACTATAGATACTGGAATTTTAGTGGTGGTTTTATTAACCGTTGTAATACTTTATTTTAGTGTATTGTTCTGTTGAGTATGAATTTATGATATTAGCTTTTCGATCAAGTAGGAGAATATTAGTTGTGACCTTTGACGTTTGTTAGCTAACTGCCAACAGCATGCTGTAAGTACAGAGGTATCAGTGAATTCGTTAGGCTGCACATGCTCCTACTGCATCCTCCTAACAAATGCATTGCTCTTTCAAACTGACCATTCAAACAGTTGCCTGAGATCAGTGCAGACAAAGAATTCAAATTTTATTTTCGGATTAAATTTCATCTGGGATAGAAATCCAAAATTTCTCCGAAATCTCGGTATTTCGGACAAATCTCAGTTGAAATTCAAGAATCAAAATTCAAATCCGGTCCGTTTTAAACCAAAAAAAATCGAAATTCGGCTGGTTTTCCCCAAATTTCGGATGAAATATCTGAAATTTCGGTGGTTTTGCATTGGCTAAAAAGTGGGTCAAACAAAGACGAATTTTTTTTAATTTTTTTCTGAAGAGTCCTGACATATTTTTGATATTTTCATAAAAATTTCATATAATTATGAAGTATGTGGAATTTTTAAAAATTCAAACATTGGTACTGTCCTGATAAAACGCTGACCGGCAATTTGAAGTGAATGAAAAATAGGACAAAACACGTTATAAATATGTGAACTTTTTTGTGCATAATTCTGATGCATTAATAATGTTCTCATAAAAGTTTCATATGATGACCAATTTTTATGATTTTTTTAAAATTCGGACAGTGATACTGTCCTGTTAAAAGCCTTACCGACAAACTTGAACAAAATGAAAAATAGTTCAAACCACGTTAGAAAATTTTGAAAATTTTTGTGAATAGTCCTGATGTATCTTTAATTTTTCTATAAAATTTGTAGTTGATTATCACACTCTCTAAAATTTATAAAATCCTGACAAGGTTGCTATCCCAATTATGTTCATTCTGTTTTTGATTTTTAGAGACAACACATTAAGTTAAATTATTTAAAAAAAATGTATGATCATAAACTACTAAATATAGTACCATAAATTTTTCAGATCATTATCAAGTTAGTAGAATTTTATAAAATTTCAACAGTGTTTCTGCTAAAATTTTAAAATGTCCAAAAAATAAGTCTTTCAACAAATTATCATCAAAAATCACTTTTCTTATGGGTTATTGATGTAATTGAAGTCAAATCCGGCCATAAAAAGCAAAATCCGGGTTTGTTTCGTGAAATTTTGCCCGGTTTGGGTGAAATTTCGGCGAAAAAATGAAAGTGCCATAACATTTTCAAAAAAATTCCCGGTCAGTAATTTAGATCTCGTGGTGGCCCAAAATCCGAAATTTTACCAAAATTCGACGAAGTTTGAGTCCTTGGTGCAGACCATGCCGCTGTACCCAGATCCTTGGTTCTTGAAAAGAGGATATGTGATTCCTCCAAAGAACCGCATTTAGCATACATGTCAACCAACGAACCAGTCACGAAAGGATCTGAGTTCATATTAAGCTTAAAAATGCAGGCGTGTAACATCCTTCCTGCTGCCAAATCTGGATCAGAAGTGCACGACTTCAAACTGCTGGCCACGGTGAACTGATCCAGCCTTTCCTGGACCAACAAATAGTATCTCAGCATTCTCAAAGGAAACACACAGTGTCTCTTATGAAGAGTAGCCCAATTGAGATCATATCCATGAAAGCACTCATGACATGCTTATCCTAGTCCAAACCTGCCCAAATGAGATAACCATGTATTTCCCTACCATAATCAAAAGCATCTCTTCTGGTAACAACATGCAGAATGCTGCCCAGTGTAAAGTCATCACATTCTGAGCATTCGCACATCAGAGCACGGAAATGAGCCAAAGCCTCCTCACCACACAGGTTATTTGCATAGCACCGGATGACGGTATTCCAAGAAACCAAGTTCTTGCAATTCATATCATCAAACAATTATTGCAAGAACGCACTATTGACCAACTCCATCTTGATCATGCAGCAATGCAGCTGATGTCCCAAACCCACATGGGCCAAATTCGAAGCTGCCCTGAGTGCGACAGACAGTGAACGCAGCACATGCAATGCCAGCATGGGCCATTTCCATGAACAGCATTAGCGCCTTCGCATCGAAGCCTTTCAGAGTGTAGCCATTGAGCATGGAGGTCCAAGAAATCAAAGCAGGCACGGCAATGCCACCGAACACCTTCTCGACGCTACCCGGCGAGCGGCATCTCGCGTACATGGTGACGATGCCGTTCGCCACGAAGAGGTCGGCCCCCACGTAGTCCATCTTGGCGGCGGCGCAGTGGAGCTGCCTTCCCAAGCTGAAGCTCCCGAGGGCGGCGCAGGTGCGCAGCGCGACGGAGAAGACGAACGCGTCGGGCCTCAGCGGCCACTCCATAATGCGGAGCAGCAGGACCAGCGCCTCGGACGCGGGGCAGTGGGTGGCGTATGCGTACATGAGAGCGGTTCAGGCGACGAGGGACCTGTCCGGCGCCGGCATTGCGTCAAACACCTGCCGCGCGGGCTGCATGCGGCCGGCGAGCGAGAGCTGCGCGGTGGCGGGAGAGGAGGCAGCATATGGGATGGTTGCCGCGGACTTGTGGGGGGGTGGATTGGGCGACGCTTCTGCAGATACAAGAAGAGCGCGGGAGCAAGGGAGGAGGGATCGCCATTGGAGGCTGCTTGGCGAGCGAGGTGTATTCCAATGGAGTGGCCAGGAAGACGAGGGGCTGTGGTAAGGTGCAGGTGGGCTAGTTGGGCCTCAATTGTAAGCCCATCTGGGGCTCGAAGAAAATCTAGGCCTGAACAATGTAGAAATCTGGTGAAAGAGGAAACCCAGGTTAAACGGCAAAACCAACGGCTGTCCTTTCAGTTCGCACGTCGCCGATTTTTTCCATTCACTCCAGTCAGGTTTGGGCTGCCCTGGCTCATATCTTGAGCCCGGCCCAAGGGCACCTAGGCAGCCAATCACACCCGTACAACGGTACAAGTTAGGGACTGCATGCAATCTTGGCTGTCCATTGGTAGATGTGACAGCTCAAATATTCTGCTATAGAACTTCTTTCTACAGTAATATTTGCTACAGGTCTACCTACATGCTATTAAACAGTACACGAGTTATCCGTGTACCTTCGATCTTGATCCAATGGTTGGTGATACCAACAGCTAAAGTTGCCATTATACTACCGACTCCATGGAAACCGTTTTCTCTGTCCGTACAAGATAACTTCAGATAAATGCCGTTTCTCGTTCTGAAGAATCACTAGTTTTTTTTTTTTAGATTTCGCCTAACATCTGCGACTTAATCATCGATATCTGTCTGTCACCATAGCACTGGTAGGGCTGCTAGCTAATACTACTCAAGAGCAACAATAGCCCAAGCAAACACAAACTTCTAAGCATTCGTTTTGCTGCAAATCAAGTTCTTCACGTTAAAGAGGAGTTGCTTGCATGGATTCGTTAGCACACGTGGTGTGAGTATTTGCTGGGTCGGATTGGACCACTGGGTTGACAGCCACGGACAAGCCAGCGTGGTACACGTGGGGATTGAAGTTTTCCTGTCAGCACAAGCATGGGAATCTTCGCGAGAGACCAGAAAAGCTTGGGCTAGGAGCCCCAGGAAGAAGCGTTGTCTCGTCGTTACCACTAGCAAACGCCAGTTAACTCGGCAATTCCGCCATTTTCGCCAGTTACGGTTAGCTTGCGCTCGCGGATGTTACTGCTCGTACGGTGGCAAGACGACGTAAACAAAAAGCTTGCGTTCACCGTAACAACAGAGACCGTCAGACAGAGCAAACACTTGACGTACGAACAAAAGGAAAACACACATGTACGCTCGCTAACACACACTGGGATCATCGAAATCTCGCCCGTACGGTCCCTACCAGCTCCGACTGCAGAATACGGCGGCAGATGCAACCGAACACGACGGACCTAAGACGTTACAAACGCTCGTTTCTCTTCGCCGCCCAGCTGCTCCTATCACCCCTACGCGCCGTTGCGACTGGCTGGACTAACAAGTTTAATAGTTTATCGAGCTATTATTGCCGTTCTTTCGAAAGTAAAATAATTTTATATATCATTTAAGTGATTATTTCGCTTGAAATAGATTTATTTTTACTACTTCATAATTAAAACAATTTTTTTTGCTAGCCCCTAGTGCAACCCAACCAGAACGGGATCCGCTGCAGTCTCGTAGGGACTGCAACTTAAACAGTTCTCGTGGGACCGTCCGATAAAAATGGACGCCCGGATCGACTACAAGCAGTGCACATTTTTTTTACAGCACACAACACTATTCAATATACTGTAGCAAATACTGTCCAATATTTTGATCCGACGGTCCGCGCCAGCCACTACACCGGATCCCGGTTCAACCCAACCCAATTACCCAACCGTTGTTGTCGCTGTCGTCCCACTCGCCGTTCGGGTTCCGTGGCCGTGCGTGAGTAGCCGCGCGGCGCCTCTCGATGTGTCGTACCGTTGTCGCTATCCCTTCCCGTCGCTTGAAACAAAAGCCAAATCGATCCCACCTTTCGGCCGCTGCCTTCTTTTGCGTGACGACGCTGCCTTTTTAATCCCCTCTCCCTGCCTCCTTCCCCTCACTTTCCACCCTCATCTAGCTCACCTTCCTCGGCCTTGGCCTTGGCATTGGCTTTGGCTTTGCCTTTGCCTTGGCCTCTTCCCTTCCTTGCAAGAAGAACCATATTCAAATCCTTGCTTGGGTCATGGCGGAGGAGCAGAGGTGGCAGGAGGGGCACCGCCTCTGCGCCAACAACTGCGGCTTCTTCGGCAGCCCCGCGACGCTCGACCTCTGCTCCAAGTGCTACCGCGACCGACAGCACCAAGAAACACCCGCCGCCGCCGCCTCCCCGGCCTTCTTGCCTTCCTCCTCCGCCTCAGGGGCAACTGGAGCTGCCTTCGTTGCAGCCTCCGCCGAGCCCGTCGCGGCCGCCGAATCGTCGCCGTCCTCGGCGCACGCGGGCGCCAGGGCGAGCAGGTGCGCCAGCTGCAGGAAGCGGGTGGGGCTGACGGGGTTCGCGTGCCGGTGCGGGGGCACCTTCTGCGGGGCCCACCGGTACCCGGAGGGGCACGCCTGCGGCTTCGACTTCAAGGCCGCCGGTCGCGACGCCATCGCGCGCGCCAACCCCGTCATCAAGGGCGACAAGCTCAAGGACAAGATCTGACCCCATCATCCCATGGCACGTCCTCGGCGGTCGGGCGCGGGGTCATGACCTCACTCACCTCCCTTCCCTCCTCGCTCGATACGGAGGAGGAAGAGAAGAAGGATCTCAACGGTATTCCCCAATGGTATTGGTGTAACTTTGTGTAAGCTGGTGATGAAATCGTCAGCCATTGAAATGGAAATTCGTTTCGAATAAACTCTGCTTCCATCATCGTCTCTAAGCCTGTTTCAACCCTCGTATTTAGCTGCTGCTGCTGCGAGGATTTAAACGGAGATTGAAATGAATACGTGACGAACACTGATCTTGCGATGAGTGTTTGAAAAACCGATGGTTTTCAAACTTACTGAGCCGGTTCGAGATTTCAAACCGATCGGTAAACGGTTTAATTTAAAATATATATAAAAAAAATTATACGATATAAATCGGTCGAAAATTGGTAAAAATCGTTGATTTTTTTATAAAATCAAGCGAAAATCGCTTAAAAATCGGCTCCAAGGAACATTCAATTGGTCGGTAAAAACCTACCAATTTTTGATTGTTTTTATTTTTTTATTTCTTAACCCTTTGGTTTTGACAATTTTCGATCAGTTTTTTTCAGAAATATTTTGTGAACCCTGCTTGCGATAGTAGTATTGATTTTGCAATGGAAGACGGCGCAAGCATGCGTGCTCACCTACGTGCACTAGCCATATCATTTCTCTCCCCGTCTCTACGGTAGACGATACCAATCCAGCTAACGATTAGCACCCGTTAACAATAGGAGGCTCGTTTCCGGATGGGATCTACGTGGATAGGCCAGTATTCTTAGTTTAAATTTTTGGTAAAATTTTTTGGTCTATTCACATGCATCTTGAGCAGGAACGAGCTTCCTTGTCCATCTTCATCTCGAAAATTGATTTTTGATGCGAGTGATTGCAGAACTGCTGATTGAATCTCAGAGTGGATAACATTGAACGCTCTGTGCTGCTACGGTGCTACCTCAGTATAATTGTAAGTTATCTAGATTCTTCTTGGTGGCAGCAGTCTCACCGGAAATTTAACTGCGGCCATGAGCACACGAACGAACGCTCCGTGCAGATGGAAATCAAAGCAATCGTGTAGCCCTGTAGCCAAAGAAGAAGAAGCCAAGAAGTCTGCTGGCTTTCTGGTGATACGAAGACGAACAGGTCCAATAAGCTAGGGACATAATACGCGGAGGAGGATGCCTGATGCCTCCGAAATGGACCGATTCCTCTCGCTTTTCTTTAATCTAGATTATCTAGTAGGTGCGTCCCGCTCACATTCTTGATCTAGAAAACAGAAACAAAGTCCTGGATAGATCTGGGTATCGGGCTGAACTGTTTTGGGCTAGCACGTAGCCCGGCAAGCACAGTACAAACCACAGCATAGATGTGTGTGGGCCAGGGCCAGCACGGCCCGTTGGGCATCACAGCACAGCACGAACAACTGCGTCGTGCTTTAGCTAATCTATCATGAAAGCAATCCATTCGATAAAATCCTATGTCAAGGATGGTCTAACCAATCGCAATGACACACTATAGCCTAGTTACCCTCTTAGCCCCCTCTTTTATCCTCTCCCTTGCCCTCAGCCCCTCTTAGCCCCCACTCTCCACGTGCCCTCCAGCATGGTCTCCTATCGGTGGCGACGGAACCATCCACCATCAAAATCATCACTTTTCTAGCTCCTTCACAATTTTTTTTTTGCAAATCTAGCTCCCTTCCGAACGTAATTGCAAAAAATAGTCATCTTCTCCAACCATGAAAGCATCAGTAGGTGACACATGTCGCCTGTCACGCTCTCGTAATGCGGAAGAAGGTACCGAGCTACCATAGCTCGACAAGACACCATACTACCGATGTCCCAGAGCTCGGTAAGTGAGCACCTGCAGCGCACGAGAGCACCGCATGAGACAAGTGTCACCTACTAGTGCTTCCGCTATCACGGAGAAGGCTATTTTTGCAATTGCGTTCAGAAGAAGGTCATATTGCAAAAAACAAAAAAGTTTATGAGAAGGCTAGAAAGTGATGATTTCTCCACCATTGATCCTCCTTGACGATTGAGGAGGTGGCGACGGTCCCACCTCACCATCCCTACCCCAGTGACCACCCCTGACTCCTTCGCTGCTCAGCCCACACCCACCACCTCACCATTGATCGCATTCACCTCGTTGGACAATGACCATGGATATGTAAGTGGAGGTCTTTTCCATGATCGTTGGGGACCCATGGCCACGGCACCTGTCCACTGCACGGTGGTATCACCCATCCCTGTTCGCCTGATCTGGAGCTCTCAACAAGCCGAGTGGTGGGAGCGGTGGGGAAAGGAGGGAGACTGAGTTATGGGGCGACGGGAGAGGAGCTCGTACTGTAGCAATAGTATAAATGAATTGGACCTATGGTGGTGGTATGTAGGGATGAAAACGGAACAGAAACGGTCAGTAAATGGTCGTTCCGTTTTCGTTTCCACATCTTTTACCGGTAACGGAAACGAAATCGAAAACCCCGAAAACGGATACGAAAACGGATGCGGAACGGAACGGATACGGAAACGAAAGTGGAAAATTCCACAAGAACGTAGTACATGATCACAATATACATGATCGCAAAAATAATGTAACTCATTTCACCTCAAAAGGCGGATACAAGAACAATGTTATTTTCACCGCTTTCACTAGAAAGTTTTTACTCAAATTTGTCAGTTGAAGGCTCGCTAATTGTCCCCTAGATCGGACCATCATGTCCTGCTACATATCACTATCACTGACATCCTCTTGCTCCTCCAACTATAAAGATTTAATGCCTTAAAATTTGCATATTATTGCTCAATGTTCATTTATGATTTTCTGAGATTTATCCTGGATTTTCAGGAGTTTATAAATGCCATTTTGCTATTTTTCAAATTTATATAATTAATTTATTCTTGAAAAATGAAGCAAAAATTATGCTATAAATAATTTTCCTAGGTTCAAAATGTTCCAAAGTATTTTTGAGATTTTTTTCGTAATTTTTGAACTCTATTTGATATTTTCTATAAAGTCATTTGTATTTCTGAAATTATTTTAATTCGAATATAAATGTAAATTCACCATTCTCCTTTTTAGGCCAAGTGGGCCAAATTTCCAATGGAATTTTCGGTTTCAGTTATACGGAATTTTCGATTCCGTTTCCGACAGAAATGGTTATCCCGTTTTCGTTTTCGTTTCCGAATTTTTTTTTCCGTACCGATATTTTCCATTTCTGTTTCCGAAAAAAGACTTCCGTTTCTATTTTTCTCCGAAACGATCGGAAATTTCGTTTCCGTTTTCACCCCTAGTGGTATGCCGTGTTTAGGCTTGTTGGAGATGACGTGCCGACATGGCACATCGGGCTGACCGTGCTAGGGCAGTCCATCGTGGTTTGGCCTAGGCCCACCGGCCCATGCAGTGCCGGTAGAACGGAGCCTAAGGAAAGGATAAGAATAAAGGAAGCAAATTAAAGCACCGACTGCTTTAATTTTCTTGCATCCCCACGTAGCACACACGAACGACCGAGATGGCCGCCTCTAACCCTCCGCGTGCTGACACCAACATCAGAGCTGCCCTGCCCCTGCCCGTCCCTCGAGACCACCACTAGCTAAGCTTTAGAAATCTGACGGAGACTTGCATGGAGTTTAATCGTAAGCTTTTCTCTCTCTCTTTCCGCCCGATCCGTGCGAACACGTCGCCGGGTTAGTTAGTTGTTGATTGTTTTTCGATGGAAACAATGAGCGCGCGTTGAGCTAGGAGTTCCTGAAAGTGAACGTACGTACGTGTTCATACACGTCACAAAGACATGACAAATGTGCAAGTGAACACCCTGGAGGGAGGGGGAAAAAATGGGGAACGGATTTGTTAAAAGAAGATTGGACTTCTGAGCGAGTTCGTCCTTTTCTTTTTCTTCTTTTCGTTCAACCATTCACTTTGTCATTGAGGGAGCATAGCTGATAGAGGGTGCTATTCTTGCCGGCCGGGACACGCGGTTTCTTGTCATTCAGCAAAAAAATGGGCTTACGAAAGAAAATAATTTAAATCTCTCTGTTTAATTGTTTTGAAAGTTGAGAGATAATACTTTACGGGAATGGTAATGAATAAATACTTATATAATTAAGAGAGAATAAATAAAAATATAATAAAAAAAGTCTCGTTAAAACTATATATAATTCTTATATTTTTAAATAACATCATTTAAACTATAGACTTTATATTTCTTTCCGAACGAAATATAGTACGTGTCATTCTTCGCTGCACACGCACGCTCGCGGGCTCCTTCGGCTTCAAGCACTATTCACTCCATGGATCGTTCGCCCTCATCCGTCGACACGTCTGCCGGCCATCGATCGATCGATCTCGTGGTGCATGTAGCGCGACGAGACCGACAGAATTACTGCTGAGTGGTTCTCGTCGCAGTTGTAACAGTGTTCTGCTTAATCAATATGCGTGCATGACCCAGTTGCTAGCTAGCCTTGTCGCACTCCGCTCGATCCCGAACACGTACGAACGTGCGTATGTGAATCTCGATCGACAACAGTACAGGCCAACACGTACAGATCTCTTATCAGTATGTATCCATCGATCTGTCTTGATTCTCGATGAGCAGTATATATAACTATAAAATGCTACCTCTGTCCTGCAATATAGGTACAGCATGTATACTAGAAAGCATATAATTTAAATAATATCCAATAGAATTTGATCATAGTTATTCCTATTAGATAGATATAGTCCTACTAGTTACAATAGAGACTACTACATAAAAACTCATCACATACGGTTTAAAAAACTCATCACATCAGGGCACATCATAGACGGTTTTTGAGCCGTCAGTGGAAAGAAAATTAACATCACATACGGTTCTAGACTAGAACCGTATCACAAGAACCATCTGTGATACGCTTACAGTTTCATATCACAGCAACTTGAGCAACCTTCAAATGGGAAAGGGCTTAGGTTAGCTGCGGTACACTTTCAGAAAACATGCTGCTCAGACTAAATAGTGCATTGTTGAAGAAAACATTATGCTCATGAAATATGCAACATAAAACTACCCTTACATTGGGTAAATCTACATCTTCGCACACAATAAATGCATCTTTACCACCAAGCTCAAGAGTTACAGGTATTAATGTCTCTGATGCTCTTTGCATGATCTGTGATAAGCATTAAAACTGAAGCTGAAGACATCAGAACACACGAAAATAACAGAGGACAGCAAAAACTTCAACTACAGACATGCTAGGAGATAGGTCCTAACTCCCTATAAAAAAATACATGCATGTTGCTCTGCAAAAGAACGTTGATTTACTAATTAACTGTCAATGGTCAGTTGATTAACTCTACCGTTGCTCAAGATTAAGAAATCACTACTTCAGATGTGAGTTATACCATCCTTCCAACACCAGGTGATCCAACAAATATTATTTTGTCCATTGAGGATACGAGAGCTTGACCCGTTTCTGCAAAACTAGAAACAAACAAGAAATAGAGGCCAAGTAAGCCATGTGAGCAATTAGCCCGAACACTAAACAATGCAGATTTACATTCATACCCAGTTATTATGTGAACCAGATTATCTGGTGCACCAACAGCTGAAAGAGTTGTTTGTATGATACGAAAATAAAAGCAGCCCGACCAGCTTGCGTGCTCTAAAACCTGTAAAAGGACATTTTACTGATCAGAATAATAAACATCTGAACAATTGTTAGCTTAGACCAGTATACATGGCATGGAAAGATGAATTTCAGAGGTCATATTGAATTTAATCTTGCAGCAAAGAGGCAATATACATATGATAGTCTACAGAAATTTAGCACTTTGGCTTAGCACAGACACAGCAAGAGATGTTAATGACATAATATAGTAAAGCTTTGTTATCCTAATATGCTATTAACAACAAAACAGGATCAACCCAAGAAAGCTTAGATGAAAATTGTTCCTCAGTACATTTGAGAACTAAGGGTGCTTTCTCCTAGCCTACGGTTTTGGTTCACTGTGCAATTTATTATTTCTTGAGAATTTTAGTAGGGTCACCTAAAACGATGACCAAAAAAATAATACAGCACACAAATAATAGCCATCAAAGACTCAAAGGTGATAAATAATATATGCAAGGCTTTGAGACCATCAAATAACAAGGTTTAACAGTTTGACCCGCGAACCTATGACACGTCCTTCACAACGAGGTATAAGAAAACAGATTAGCAAGGTTGGATTAAAGGATTCGACCTTATAGTTTACATAAACCATCCAAAAGTTCCCTATGGTAAACTTAAGGTACCGCATTTATACTCAGGTTGGGAACAAGTACCAGACATCAAGCAGATAACAAAACTAGTAACAGAAATTTAATGAAAAGTGTGCAAAGGATGAAAAGAATATTTCTTTTGCCTGATCATGGTCAGCGACTTTATCTCTATATTATAGAACATTCATCTGATGGCTTACCTTTATAACTGCTGCATTACCAGAGAATACTGCATCCAGAATCGGATTGAAAACATTGTGGAATGGGTAATTCCAAGACACAATTGCACCTATCACTCCAAGAGGGTAGAATTCAACTTTTGCTCTCTTATGCAGCATGGATCTCCCACAAGACCTCAACAGCATTGAAAGCAAGTAGGGAGAATCCTCGTATTTAATTATGATATCGGTAATAAAACAAGTACTTCACCTGGGAAAAAGAACTATTAAGTAATTACTTCAGGTGTTAAGAAAGAAATGACTTCAGGGACGGTGCGGCACTACATGGTTGCTAACTTTCTAGCTTATAGAATATTATTGTGTGCAGGAATGAAAAAAATCTTATCTTATATGCAAGAATTAACAGAAGCTGCAAGTCCAAGATCTGCCGACTAGTAAGTATTTTCAGGTTGCAGTACATAGTCCCATTTTATTCAACACCGGAATTTATTTGCTATAAACTTCCTAATTTCCAATGCACACACTTATTGGGCTACTAAACAATGCTAAACAGCCCATGTGCTGTTGCAAAATCATATGAATTAGTGTGAAAGGTGATTATGATTTTTATTTCTTTAACATAAGTGGTGAAAACAAAATTAAAGCTAACTTATTAATCATTGGTACAATATACAAGGCCCTAAGTTACTTTATCCACAATACATCAAGTTGGAAGTACTTCTTGGAGCTAACCTGTATTCAGGTTTTAACCACTTCTCACCCTCGTCCAAAAGCCAGGTAATCTTCTCACAGGTGGTCATTCTCACCTAATGAAGCATCAACCATAGTCTTTCTAATGTCCCGGGATGATATCCTACACAACATAAACAGTACTGACCCTCAGCTCTCCCTGATGTCGGAAAGTTTGAACAAGTGAGGAGAAAAGAGGAGCCATTGATCAGGATCAAGTGAGCCCTCCATCAAGGGTTTGAAACTCATTAAAGGACAAAAAAAGCACAAATCATTGGCATTTCAGTAATATAATCTAAAAGATAGGACACCGTTTTGAATTGTAACTATGTCCTTACTCGCAAATCAGATCCTGATGTTCAAGTATATACTTGAGAAGGATCCGAAGAAACTGACGTCTTTGCTTGAAGCTGCTTTTTGCCCATATCTTTTGCGCTTTCCTGGCTTGTGCAACATGCTCCTTGACCTAATTAGTCAAAGAACAAGTTACGATAAAATCCAAATAGAACGTCACATTAATGAAATTCAAATTATGTCAAGGAAAATACAAAACAAGCTTTATTTTCTCAACCATTACTTCAGAAAAATCAAAATAATAAGGGTGAACTAGATCTCTAGTTAATAATGCACAAGAGAATGACCAGGGTCTAGATTTTACTAATGGAAGTCCAAAATTAGAGAAAAAAGATAACCTTTTTTTGGAGCCGGAGTTGTCTTGGTTGCCATCTTCTCTTCTGGGAGCATCAAACCCCAAGATCCGGAGGCGGGAGGGCATGGGATGGCAGATCAGGCGGCGGCAGCGAGGAGGGGTGGGAGAGGAGGCTGCGGGCTGGTGGGGACCTGGTGGACGAGCCCCTTGACCCCCTCTCGTGTGAGCTTGGCCTCCTCCGCCAGGTTCACGATGGTGGTGCGGAGGTTCACGATGGTGGTGACGGCCGTGTCGCCCCTGCTCTTCCCCACCATGTCCTCCGACGCCATCTCCTCAGCCACGCCCCCGCTAAACCCTCACTGCCCGGATCGCCCGCACGCCACGACGGTGGCTCAGTGCGCTGACGAGGAGGAGGCGGCGGGGACGGGTGCGGCTCGGCTTGGGGTTTCTATGTGGCTACGGCGGAGGAGGAATGGGGGCGTGCCGCGTGCGTGCTACTCGTCCAATCGTCGCCTCCTCCGGCTGCTCCTCTCGATTGGGCCGAGGCAAAAGGTGGCTAGGGTTTGGGGAAGGCGGGAAAAGGGAGGGGATTGGGCGCGTGCGGGCTCAACATTGTGATTACAGACGGTTAAGCCCAAAAAAGCGTCAGTGATCAGCGTTCTCGTCACATATATTTTTAACTAAAAATCGTCAGTGACGTTAACGGGTATCGTTATTGACGATTTTTGGTTAAGATTGAAGACTACTTGTCATGAGTTGTCTAATATGAGTTCTTTTGTAGTAGTGAGATAAATATAATCTAATTTTATTAAATATTACTTAAATAAGGTACTTATGTGTAGCAAAATTATATTGCACTAGAAGGTACATTATTAAGTAATATTTAACTGAGAGAGAGATTAACTGAGACACTATAATATCTGGGCGACATGATCTAAAACATGTATTTTTTTGTATGTATGGCAACGCAATATTTTTTATTTCTTAATGTTGAATTTAACTAGTTTACTAATTAGTTTAAATAAGTTTGGACTTAAATTCATACTAGAGTTATCGTTTTACGGTAGTTTGATTGTAGGTATAGACTGATTATATATGTATATATATATATATATATCGGTAAAATATGTTATCTAAATTGGTTCAAAAATTTTGAATTTGAGTATGTTTTTAAAAATATGTATTTCATTTGAATTATTATAGATAGGTATATACGTTAAAACTGATTTTTTTGAAAAATATACTAAATACATGGATGGACGTGACGGATCGACTAGAAACATTAATTCATACTGGCCAGTACAGTGCATGTTTTGACAATATTGTTTTACCCGTGCGTTGATAACTAACTATGTTATTTGTCACACAGGACTGGAGAAGAGGCCAGCCGGCATATATGCAGGAAACACAGAGAAGCTGCCAGCTGATCCTAGTAAACTAGTTAGTTAGAATCAGTCGCGCTGCAGCGGGCGACTTCTAAATTTTAATTAATAAAAAAATAGAGAAAATAAAAATAAAAATGCTGTAACCCAACGTTAACAAAGAGAGGGGAATTTTTTTTCCTAAATTAAATAAATAAAAAACAATGTAGCTCTTACACAGTAGAAACTACCATATTTGGGGGGCACATGGCGCCGAGCGGCCAGGGCCTCCGTAATTCTCAAGATTAGTGATATATTAGTTAAAACTCCGTATATTGTCGTGGGCGACCTCTCAATTTTAAGAGAGAGATAATTCTTTTGAAAAAAGAAATAAAATAAGAAAATATTGTAACTTAAGTTCAACAGAGGGATTTTTTTCCAAATGTCCGATGTGCCCGTCCGTACATCACCAATAACATAGAGATACAGATGTATGTATAGATTAAGCACGGGTTCCGATCAGCTTCAGCAAAGATACAGGAAGAGCGTGCAAAGAATAATTTTGCCGATCGTTTCACTTTCAGTAACCAGTATTCACCACCTCGTGAGGACACTCAATCGATCTGGTCAAGGGAATGATGGCAAGGTACGTACGTACGTCATTCAAGTGCGGTACATGTGAAGGCCATTTACTGGCCTACTGGGTGCGTGGCTACTTTTGAGCTTTCCTTACCCCTGTCTGTTCTCTGTTCTGCTCTTTGGTTGCTAGGATTATATTTTTCCTTTCCCTCGCCACTTTCTTGGCTAGCCTGCTGCATTCCACGAGACAATGCTCACTTCCGGACAATTTCTTATTATAGTCACGTGTTTAGAGAAGCGTTTGTTTGAAGAATTTATTGTCTAAAATATCTGGTCGCTCGGCATTTCTGATTATCTATACTAGTTGTTGATCAGCGTCGGTGACGGACGAGTAGACGAGGGTGACGGAGGGGCCTAAGACCAACGGCGAAAGCCCTCGGGCCTACGACGACTCATGGGGGAGGCAGAACCCGCATAATCTGAATCAGAATTAGCATAACCTGATGGGTAACAGCTTCTGATTCTATATACAAATCAACTTCTGATTGTGGGAGAAGATATCCAGAATCCTCCTGTTCGACAGACAATCTGCTTTTCTTGTAAGCATAAGCTTTGCAGAAGCTGATGCGAGCATGGCCAAGATTGAAACGCTTGCGCCACTAATTAACCGAGGCTATGAGCTAGTTAGCTAGCTAGCTTGTAGCTACGTACAAGTAGGTTCTTCAGTTTTTGCTCATGAGCTCATCTAAGGCAAGCACAAGTAGAGGTGGGCGTTGTACCGGGCCGGTACGGGTTTATCGTGTTTCGTATCTGAACCGTTCCAGGCCACGATAGCCCATCATGCCCGTCGTGCCGTGCCGTGCCAGCTCGGCTCGCCTTCGACAAGCCCAGGCATAGCCTATTTGTGCTTCGTGCCTGCTTCGTGTCGTGTAGGCCAAGCCCAGCCCATTTGCACTATTGCAACAAAAGGAAAGGAGTCATAGACGCATGGAGTTGAGGCAGTAGACACAAATATTATGGAAAAAGGAACTAAAATTTATTTATCTTGAACAATTACATAGGGTGAGGGGATGTGCTGAACACGGGCGAGAGGGGAGCAATTGAAAGCATTTAGGCCCCTAATTCAATTTGGTTTTGATAATTAATGACAAATACGGTTAAAGGACTAATATTTCCAATTTAATTATTTTGAGAATAGGTTGGTCAAAATTTCACGACAAATTAGCATAAAAATGAAGTGAAAGAGGATCAATACGTCAAGCAAAAGAGCCAAGGTATAATCTTAATGACCTTTTCATAACTTTTACCGATCTTGAAGTTTTGTAGAAAGATCGAATTGCTAGAATATGTGCCGTACTATTAAGAGGGACTCTTGATCAGTAGTTTGATGTGTTTTTAGTGAAAATGGCTCAATCAATGCTCACAAAATTATTATTTTTAATTTGAGTAAAAAAGAAAAGAACAATTCCCTCTTGGTCACTCGACCGACACTCATCAAGATTTGAATGCGAGACGCCCAGTGCCCAGACTTATATTACGAGAGAGGGTCTTGGCGGTCCTATGCCCAGCAGGCACTACCAACCCCATGGGGCAGTACTACCGCTTGGCCGGCACTATCTATCATGTGAGAGCGGTACTGCCGCTCAGTCGGCAGTATCGACCCTAAGGGCGGTAGTCTTTTTTCAGAAGGGGTATTTTTGAAGCCAGCTCGATCGGCACTACCAACCCAGTTGGGCAGTACTGCCGCTTGGCCGGCCCTATCGGCCTAGCATGGGCAGTAGTGCCGGGCTTCAGGGCAACGACTAGTCTGTCAGTGCATTTAATGCACACAGTCAACCGTTGAACCTAAGGCCTGCAGTACCGGCCCCAGATGGGTGGTAGTGCCGGCCAACCTGAATTTTTCAGGGAATTGGTTGCAACAGCTAGGAGAATTGATGAGAACTATAAATACACCCTCATATACAGCATAGAGTTCTTCTTGGACTCCCATTTCATATTCTTGAGCTCTAGTGTGCATCTCCTAAACTCTAGTGCATTAAATTCATATTTGAGGAGTAGTTAAGTGAAAATCAAGTGAGAGCATTAAATTGAGCCATTTAGACACTTGATTCACCTCAAGCGACCATCAAATTTTGTTACTCTTAGAGGGTGCCGCCTCCTAGATGGCTTGGAGATGTTCGTGCACGGTGAGCGGTAACCCTCTCGACCCAAGCGTTACGGCCTACGCCCCAGCGGCTATGGTTGCTAAGTAACGCTTCGCGGAAGAAGGAAGTGCCCGAGTGGAGCGACCTTTTAGTCAGTCGGGAACACTCCTCCCCCACGCAGACTCGGCTAGCTCACGCGCTTGTGCGAGTCGGTGACCCGACTGGTCACGAGGTCCTCCCCAAGCGGTAATCCTCTCGACCCAAGTACTATGGCCTACGCCCCAGCGGCTATGGTTCTGATACTTTGCGGAAGAAGGAAATGCCCAAGTGGAGCGATCTTTTGTCGATCAGAACACTCCGATCCTCACAAGTGTGCATAATCACGAGTAACCAAGATTCCTATCCTCTTAGCCCTCTCAAGCAACCCGACCTACGATAAGTGACCTTTCTTTGTCCTTAGATCTATGGCGGTCAAACGTTCGCCAAAAACACGAAGGGCAAGGCGATCGAACTTGTTAAACTTAAAAATTGCTTGTGAGCACAATAGTCTTTACAAATTAAAAAGGTTAAATCTAACTACTTCGTCCTTCCTCGAGGGCGACCCGCGGCGAGACGTGGCTGGCGACCTCCCGAGCATGCGGCTCTACCAGAAGCTCGAACCTGTCGATCTCTCCGTCGGTCCGGTTCCCGGCGACGCCACTGCTCACCACCGCAAGGTCAATACCATCGTAGTGTGAGATGGTGTTGACGGTATGAGGAAGCCCCCGAGCGCCGCCACGGCGATCACCGCCTTCTCGATGCGCTCGGGACTCGAGCTAGCAAGGGCGCTAGAGCGCTCGGGCCTGCTGTGGCTCCAAGGGCCAGAGTGCAGACGTCCTGGCCGGCCCTGCGAAGGGCCTCGGCTCATGCCGGCTCGGCCGTCGTTTTCGGCAACCTCCAGCGCCGCCAGAGCCACGTCCCGTGCCGTGACCGCTTCGTCACGGGCCTGCTGGGCGTCCTTTCGCTCCTCAACCGCAAGGCCCAAGTTCTTCTGCGTCTCTGCAGATGGCAACGGCACCAGATGATCACGACTTACGAAAAGTCCCCGCAGAATTAAATAAGAAGCTAAGACCCTTACCCGCCGCGGAGTTTGCCAGGTTGCCGACCTCTTGCCTGACCGCCTCGTAGGAGGTCCTCAAGGAAGACAGATCCTTCCGAGCGGCCTCCCGCTCGGAGCGGACTCGGTCGGCTTCCTTCCGAGCCTGGTCTCGCTCGGTTCGCAGACGGTTTGTCTACGCTTGCGCGGCCCCCTGAGCGGTGGTGGCGGCGTCCCTAGCAACGGTGGCCTCTGCCAAGGAGGACTCGAGCTCCGCCGCCTTCATCCTCGAGGATCGGGCCTCAGCGCCATCGAAGAGAGCCTTAGCGACCCCCTCAAGCTCCTGGTGGACCTTCGCCGCCTCTGACCGCCTCACGCTCAGCGCCTCCTGAGCTAGGCGCAACTCAAGCGCTGGCCGTCGCGTTCTTTCTTGACAACCGCCACCGGTCGCTCGAGCAAGCCCGCAGATCTTCGCAAGATGATGACTAACCATTAGTCTCACGGCGCGTACGTCAGAATTTTATAAGTTGGGTTCTTTCGCCAACTTACGGTGATCGACGGCTTGACTCCCGACCATCGCGTCCAACGCTGGTGGAAGATTCCGGACAAAGAGTCGCTCTTCGGACCAGCTCCATCTCGCTTGGCCCGTCGAACGCCTTGTCAAGAGCGACCCACTCGCTCTCTTACGATCCGCCACCGACCCGACTCGGGGCCTCTCCGACAATGGGCCTCGTCGCTCGCTCTCGGGGCGTTACCGTCGAGCACCATCGGCAACGATGGTAGGATCGATCCCTAGGGGTCCCTCGGCGACCTCGCTGCGGGACCTCGGTCGGCGCCTCCCGGGGCGAGGTCGGGCACGCCAGCACCAGCCGTCTCTCTGGCACGATCGCCGGCGGCGCCGCCATCTCTTCCTCCGCAGGGACCACCACATCGGACGGCGGTGTCCCCAACCGAGGCGTCGGAAGCTCCTCGCCAGCCTCGACCTCGTGGGCAGGCGTGCCCTCGGTCGCCAGCACCACGATCGGCGTCGACCCGATAGGCGCCTCTGGAACTTCCTGCGGCGTTGTCCCTTGCGAAACCGCCACGAGACGCCCCACGGTCACACCAGTATAGGCGCTGCACGTGGCAAAACTCTAAAAAAGCGGTTCGAACGGCTTTTCTGCAAAGGTGTTTGAACGAAAGAAAAGAAGTACTTACTGAGCCGAGCGGGTGCGCGGCAGGCGCGCTCTCTTCACCGGTCCCCCTCCGAGGGGCAGATCTGCCGGTCGCTTCCCTAAAGCTGCCTCCACTGAAGGCGCGACGATAGCGGCGACCGCACCCTCTGCCCGAGGCCCCTCAGCCGCGGTGCCTGTGGGGTTCCCCTCCGGCAGGTCCACGACCGGATCACCGCCGGTCGGCGGGTCGGAAGGAAACCCACAGTCTGCGCGTGGATCGAAGTGCTACCACTGCTTGTCGGTGGAAGTTGCACCCACAAAGGTGGCCTCCGACACGTCCTCGCTTGTGTGCCCTCGCCAAGCGCTCCTTCTTCTTCTTCTTCCTCTCCTCCTTCCTTCTTGCGGAGGAGTCGAGGCCGCGCCTTCGCCGCCGCCGCCTCGCCTCCTTGTCTCTGGGAGCGGTGCACGGAGGACATGCCCAAGAGTCCCTAGAAGACAAAAGCACTGGTCGGACTGCACGTTAAACGCCAAAAAAGAGGTGCGGGAAGAAGTCCGCCGACCTACAGTTTGGAGAGTGGGCCGCCGAGAATGGCTCCGGGTGGCCGCCTGCCGCCTCCGTGGCGCTTCCTCCCATGACGGCGGCCACCCGGGCTTCGACCTCCGTCGCGGCCAGCTCGGGCTCTGCCATCCTCATCCGGTCGAACGCTCCCTCGTACCGGAACAGGGGGCGGGGTCTGTGCGCGAGAGGTTGCACGCGCATCCCCATGAAGGCACGCATGACCACATCCCCGGTAAGCCCTTGCCTCCTTAGGGCCCTGATCTGCTCCACGATCAGGGCCACCTTGTTCTTCTCTCGGTTCTCACCGCCCCAGTCCCACTCCTCCCTCGCCACAGGAAGATTGCCGGTGAAGGGCGGGGCGCTGTCTCCGACGTTCTGAACATAGAACCACTCAGAGCGCCACCCCTTGTTGGACGACGGCAGCTTGACCTCGAGGTACTCCGTGCTCGGCGGACCGGCCGGAGGGCCAGCCACCAATGGCGCCGCGGCGTCCGGTCGGCTTGTCCTTCCAGAGCCTCGCTTGGAAGAAATGCCTCCACAACGCCCAATGCGGCTCGATTCCCAGGAAAGCCTCGCAAAGGGTGATGAATATGGCGATGTGGAGGACCCCGTTGGGGTTAAGATGGTGCGCCTCCGCCTTGTAATGGAAGAGCGGCCCGGACGAGCGGATGCAACGGCAAGCAAGCGGCGCGCGAAAAAGAGGCGAGCACCACGACCTCGTCGTCCCTCGGCGGGGGCGATCGCTCCGTCGGTACCCTCCAACCGAGAGATCTTGCGAGGAGAAGCCCTTCTTCACCAAGCCAAGCGCACGACTGCTCTGGGCGGAGCACTCCGGCCACGACATCCTTGCGAAAGAGGCGACGGAAAGGCGAGGAGAAGAGAAGGTTGAGTTTTCTTTTCCTTGGCTCTTTGTCGATCTTTTTTGTCTTAGGGACAGGAGGCGAGGAAAGCAAGCAAGCGTAACTACTCAAAGCGCCGGCGTATATATAGAAGACGAGCAGGCGCCGACCGAACAGGCGCCGAGCGGCGTCGTGCCCACTCACGCCAGCTGGTAACTCCCGATTTCCAATCCCACTCCGCATTTAATCCTGACAAAACTGCAGAGCCATAAAAACCGCCGCCCGGCAAGGCCCCGACCTCTCGGTCTCGCCTTGAGGCGGGCGGTTGCTCGGCACGCGCGAGGCCCATCTGGCCGCGCCCCAAAGCGGCAAAAAGCCCCGTGGCTTGCGCCGGGGGCCCAGCTAAAAGCTGCGGGTTCAAAAGGCCTACCCCACCAGATGGGCGTAAGGCCGCCCCAGCGAAACTTGAGCGAGGGGCGAGTATGAGGTGAGCCCCACGGTGGGCCCTCGGTTAGGTCGGCTGATGACCCAATCACCTCTACTCGCGTCCGAGACCATACTTCACACTCTCTCAGAGCTCATCAATGAGCGGCGGCCGGTGTGCCGGGTCGTGAACGACCCGGGGCCCATACGGATTGAGTAGAGAAAGGTTTTTATGGGTCGCCCACAGCAGGCCAGACACCCTACTGCGGGACCGTCCGCTCGGAAGGGTCCCCTTGGGCGGACCTCCGGGACCCACTCGAACTACCTATTATAAGCTCCACGAGCACGGCATTCAAACCAACGCGGGTAAGCGCGCCGCTCACCCTCGGGTCCCACACTGCGGATGGGGTATACGTGTGGGATAGACGGTGGCCACTCCTCTCGCAGCTCCCCTCGCTAGACGAGGACTCGGGATGGATGCCCCACGTCCAGCTACGACGTAAAACGAGCCTACGTCCAGCTACGACGAAAAATGAGCCTACGTCCAGCTACGACGTAAAACGAGCCTACGTCCAGCTACGACGAAAAACGAGCCTACGTCCAGATACGACGTAAAACGAGCCTACGTCCAGCTACGACGTAAAACGAGCCTACGTCTAGCTACGACGTTAAACGAGCACTCGGACACCCGAACCTCGCGCAGAGGCATCGCGGTCGCCCCTGCCGACCAAGGCACGGTCTAGCTACGACGTTAAACGAGCACTCGGACACCCGGACCTCGCGCAGAGGCATCGCGGTCGCCCCTGCCGACCAAGGCACGGTCTAGCTACGACGTTAAACGAGCACTCGGACACCGAACCTCGCGCGAGGCATCGCGGTCGCCCCGCCGACCAAGGCGCGGTCTAGCTACGACGTTAAACGAGCACTCGGACACCCGGACCTCGCGAGAGGCATCGCGGTCGTCCTGCCGACCAAGGCACGGTCTAGCTACGACGTTAAGCGAGCACTCGGACACCGAACCTCGCGCGAGAGGCATCGCGGTCGCCCCGCCGACCAAGGCACGGTCTAGCTACGACGTTAAACGAGCACTCGGACACCCGGACCTCGCGCAGAGGCATCGCGGTCGTCCCTGCCGACCAAGGCACGGTCTAGCTACGACGTTAAACGAGCACTCGGACACCCGAACCTCGCGCAGAGGCATCGCGGTCGCCCCTGCCGACCAAGGCACGGTCTAGCTACGACGTTAAACGAGCACTCGGACACCCGGACCTCGCGCAGAGGCATCGCGGTCGTCCCTGCCGACCAAGGCACGGTCTAGCTACAACGTTAAACACAAGGCAAACTCATTACGAAGACATCCATAAAGAAAAAAGAGATTTCATTATAGGCCAACAGGCTCAAACTTCACGCAACTTTGCAATATAGTACTCGACAGATACAAGAATAGTTACGCTACACTACGGCAGGACCTCCTCCGCGCCAAAGCCTTTTAGCATCCGTACGGCATCGGCGGCACCGACGGCATGTTGGTAGGCCCTTGCCTGGTCGACGGGACGGCTGCCGCGCTGCGAATCCAGACGCCGCCGCGCCTCCGCCGCTCGGCGACATCGACGCAGCCGCGCACCAGCTACTGATCGGCGTCCTCACGCCATCGCCTCTAGGAGGCCCCCTTGTTACCTCGAGTCTCGGACGACCTCGGCGCAGATCGACGGCAAGAAGATCACGGTCGTATCTTCTTCCTCCCGAAGTTCGGCCATCGCCTGGTCAAACTCGGCCCAAAGCTCAGCCAAAGGGTCTTCTTCTACCCCGACATCATCACCAAAACCGAAGACTAAAGGGTGCCCCGAAGCCATTCAAGAAAACAAAAAGGATTCTCGTCTAAAGATGTATCCCTCAAACAAGCCACAGCGTCCTTATATACCCGGACGGAGGGAGGTTGAACGTCTCTGAATGAATGCAAGCATCGAAAAACGGCGCCTCCACCGTAACCCCAAGCGATCCGAAGACGAAGCGGCGGCGGCGCCAGATCGTCTGACGCAAACATGCCCAACGAGGTAATTCAAAGCCCCGGCGTTTGAATGCCCTGTGAATTCGTGGCAGCCGTCGGATGCGTTGGGGCACACCTGGCACAAATCGTTTGACCTAATCGGACGGGCCAACCACTCGGGCCCAGTCACCATTTTCATCCAAGAATCAACCCCCGACCGAATCTGCCGAAATCACTCGGGAGTTCGGGGACTACTGACGAATACTTATAACAGGGGTACCCCAACGGCCCAAGGTGACCAGCCAGCGGCCTCAAGCACAGCTCAAGCCCAACAGGTCACTTCCAGCCCACTACCGACCGAAGCACCTGCGAAGCCACACGGGACTTCCTTTCCTGACCGACCAAGGGGAATGTCTTCGACCGAGCTAAGCTCCCGACCTCCTCAGCGAGACGGCCCCCCGGCTCCGACCAAGCAGGGCTCCCGACCCTCGCAGCAGGTCGGAATCCCCTGACTCCGATCGTGCCAAGACCACCCTTGCCAAGGGCCGCGTGTCGAAGCCTCTACCAGACAACCGCCACGTACCCCACGAACGGGGTCAATCAAAGTGACTATACAAGGGCAGGTGGCTCCTTCCCCAGAGGATTTAAATGATCGACCAAGTCATGCTCGATCCCCATCACCGGTCAGATCTGACGAAGGCACGCCTCTCCCGAGGCAAAGACACCACGCCAGCGCACCAACGCCAACACCGTAACGCTCGCAGAGGCGGTACGCCGCTTCCGTTGAAATACCTAACCGCCCTGACCGACTAAGCTACCGACCCAGCATGGGCAAGACTGAGCGATGATCAGTCAGCAGAACGAAGGACCGAAGCTCCTAGGGTAGGTCGTCTCGTCCTCTCCCAATTCTCGATGTAACCTGCCCCTTCCTTTCGTATAAAAGGAGGCAGGAACTCCCTTAAAGAGGAGAGACAATAAGAGAGGAGAGAGCGCCATCGAACCCATCTCGCTAAGTCATTGGCACTCTCGCTTGTAAACTTTGTGCAGTCATCTGTACTGAAGAGAATACAACACCACCACACGAACTGGAGTAGGGACCTTCGGCCCGAACCAGTATACATCTTGGACTTCTGAGTCTAACCATTCAGGGAGTGGAACGCACGACCCCTTAGACTTACAAATTTACTTGCCGGTGCTCGAAACGCCGACAACATCTCTATAATGTGAAAATATCAAATAATTGCAAATAATTTCCAAAGGAAGACTCTAGACTATACTAAGTCAAAATACTTGAAAATGTATTTCAAAGTTTTTTAAGTGTAAATTTCCTGAAAACTTTTATTGTCAATATATATATATATATATATATATATGTAAATATCATCTTTTGAATATTAGCATTACAATAAACATCTTCTATATTTTTAACATACCTTAAATGTTTTAGACAAATTTTTATATGCTTGTCTATATTGACATATTTAATGCACTAAATGAGTTAAAGCCTTTGGAACTAGAGTTTTCTTATGTCTAGTCTCCTAAAAGGTATTTCCAAACTCATATATGGTAACAAGTTAAACCACTCTTGACGAATGATTGGATTCCGAAATCATCTCTTATTTGCTCAAAATGAGTCTATATTATTACAAACTATTTGAAAAATCTCTTATTTGCCTTTTGGACAAAGTTGAAATACTTATAAATATATCTTATCTCTCGATAAATATATTAGAGTTGTTCACAACTTGTTTTTATCATTTTAGAGTGTGCCCTTGCCAGGGCCGGCATTACCGCGGCTAGTGCCCGGTACTACCACCCTAAGCCGGCACTACCGCCCCTCTAGGGCGGTACGGTCGGAATTGTTGGGCTAAGGTGGTTGCAGTCGGTTTTTAATTTTCCCAACCATTATCCTCCTTGTTTATTGCCCTGGCCGATGCAACCTCTTCTCTTCTTCATTTCCTTTTCCCCTCAAGCAAGAACTCTTCTGTCTCTCTCTTTCCAAGTTTCCAACCTAAAGTTCAATCTCTCATTTGAAGGAGTTCTTTTGGTGAAAATTTGATTCCTCTCATACCAAGGTACTCATCTCCTCCGTATTTGTGGTTTATTTCAAATCCTTTTATGCTTTAGGTCTCAAATTGCTTATTCTAGGGTTTAGATGAAATGTTGCAAATGTTTAGTAAAGAAAAGTAAAAATCTTGATCTGATATTTAGATGGGCGATCAAGCAAAGCATATTGAATAAATTTTGGCCCAATCTAAACATCAAATCAAAAAATGCTAGGGTCGGTAGTGCCGACGCCTCATGTGGCCGGCACTACCGCTCTACCTAGAGCGGTAGTGCTGCTCATGGCTGACAATACCGCCTAGCATGGGCGGTACTGCCGCACCTGGCTGGACAGACTAAACATTTGAAATATTTATCAAGCCTCTAAATTGCATTGAGATCCTAGTATCTTTGCTCATAAATTCCTTTCGTTTCCTTAATTCAGTGAGCATGCCTCGAACCAAGAATCCCTCTCAACCGAAGGCTCCTCGTGGTGGGGGGCAAATTAGAAAATCAACTCGAGGCACAGGAATTCCTTCTCATCCCTCATACAGTGGTGATAGAGATGCTCAAGCTACCAAAAATGAAGAAATAAAGAAGCTCGTGCAGTAAGAGCTTGGACTAGGTAGTAGTCCGCAGGGTGCCAAAGGAAAAAAGGGTGGCTTCTGAGTCGAGTGAGGACGATAATGAGGATGATGAAAATTATATGGGTGAAGGGCGAAATGAGGATGACACTGATGAGGATGTAAAAGACTCAGATGAGGAAGCATTTCCGGGTTTCGACTCTAAAGATGATCTCCGCCAAATCAAGGCGGATAAGTATTTCTCTTTGAGAGGGGCAAATCAATACAAAATACCAAGGACTGCTACAGAAAAATATTTTAGAACCTTATTCCAAGAGAAAGTCTTTCATGAGATTTATTCAGATAAAGAGTTTGCAGATCAGAAATGGGTTGACTGGAGCCACATAAGGAAGTTGCTGTTGTTTGTGGGTGTGCCTGACCTATTTGACGGGGCAGGGCTGTTGCACTTGGTGTCATTGAGATGTGACTTTGCAGAGAATTCCATTCGCCAGTTTTATGCTACCTTGCACATCCCAGACTCTTTTGACTCAATTTCTTGGATGACAAATACCAGAGACTATATAGCCACAAAGGATGAGTTTGAGCAGGCTCTTGGGATTTTTAACAACAGTTATCCAAAAATTCATAGTGAGAGGCCGCTTGAGATAGCCCAAGAGATGGAGTTTTATGATCCAACGGCAAATGTGAGGAGGCCAGCGAAGTTGGCAGGATTTCTCCCAGAAGTGAGTTTGGTTAACAGGATAGTCAAGATTACCATTCACCCCAAGAGTAGTAATTTTGACGATATTAGAGGTTATGTCTGGAATATCATCAGCAAGATAATGCATCGGGAGAAGTTTGATGTAGTGGACTTCATCTTGAGGGAGATAGCCTAGTCAGCTAGAGAGCAGGGTAAAATTATCTACTTTGGCCCCTTCATTATGAAGCTTATCTTGATTAAGACTGGCTCCAACAAAGGATGGGGCTATGCTCATAAGTAATATAAACCTAGAGAGGGTCACCCTCAGGTGGTTGGTCACCCAGTGTTGCAGCGTCAGCAGCAGCAGGAGGCTCAGGATGTGCCCGCTGACATTCCACAGGAAGTGCATCATGCCTCTCATGCCGTATCTCATGATGCTTTCTTGGCTAGCAACGATTCCTTGAGGCACGACATGATGGCACAATTCTCGGCCCTCTCCTCGAGCATCATGAGCAGATTTGATGAGGAGCATCAGTATCAGGTTCAGACTCGAGCCTTGCTACAAGAGACGAGAGCCAGACTGGACAGTGTCAGTGAGCAGGTGGATTATTTGAGAGACGAGCTTGTTTATGTTCGTGCACGTCGTGTCCAGGGCCGTGGTCATGTCACTCCTCCCTCTTAGACGATGCATGGAGACCATTTTTGGTACTTGATGCCAAAGGGGGAGAGAAGATGAAGATAAAGATCGAAGCTTTGACTAAGGATTAGCTTATGCTTTATAATTTTTAAATCTATTTATGGTACTATATTTAGAAGTGTAAGATCATACATAAAATTTTTCAAAATAATTGAACTTCATTTGTTCTCTTTAAAAAATCAAAATCAGAATGAACGTAAGTGAGACAGTAAAATTGTCAGAATTTTATAATTTTCTCCAGTGTGATCATGATCCAAAATTTTTAGGAGAGCTTAATAATTTCCTAAGAACAACAAAATTTTTTAAAAAAAATTAAAATTTTCTCAATCAAATATGTGGATGCATTGAACTTTATTTGTTATCTTTCAAAAATAAAAAACACAAGGAACAGAAATAGTACATGACCATTGTAAGAAATTTATAAATTCACTGGTGTGTGATAATAATCCGAAAATTTTACAAGAGTTTAAGAATTTCCTCAAAACCCTTCTCTAAAATTTTGAAAAAATTTAACCCTTTTTTGGTTGCACAAGAAAATCTATATATTGATCATCAGACTTTTATCAGGATGTAGCACTTTCAATATTTTTGAAAATTATTGAAGCTTGATCATCATCTGAAATTTTTATGAAAACATTGATGATACATCAGGACCATCCACAAAAAATTTTAAAATTTTATGGAACATTAGTGATGCATCAGAACCTTGCAAAAAAAATTGAAAAATTTATAACGTGGTTTATTTCATTTTTCATTCAGTTCAAATTTGCGGGTCAACATTTTATGAGGACAGTAGTACTGTCCGAATTTTTTAAAATTCCTCGGGGTTAATAATCATCTGATATTTTCTTATGTGTAAGGACCCTCTAAAAAAATTTCAACGTCGTTTGAACCTATTTTTGATCGGTTCAATTTCACCGAAATCTTGACAAATCTCGTCGAAATTTCGGGTGAAATCTCAAAAAAATTTGTGTAAAAAAAACCGGATTTGAATTTTGATTTTTGTATTTCATCTAAAATTTATCTAAAATTTTGAGATCTCAATAAAATTTCGGATTCCCACCAAGTCCGAGATATCAACCAAAAACGAGTTTCGAAACCTTACACAGTACACACCAAGCATGCGTACGCTTGCAGGACCTAGCCATCTCTTGCTGCATTACCGTACCATTGGGGCTAGCTGGCTTGCGCAGCATGGTGATGGATTGATGGAGTATATTAGGTCTGCGTGCAAAGATGGCCGGTTGCGGCCCAGCTTATAATTGGCGCTTTCGGGTCTGCTCCATGATAATTTCCGTCTGACATGGACAACATGCATGCATATGCTTATTTTCTTGGTCTAGCTGGTACCAAGAAAAGTTTTCCATGGATCAAATCGATGCATCGCGTTGACCATCTTAATAAGCAGGCACTGCCCACTTCTTCTGCAGCTGGTTCATGCATGTAGTAAATTTTCTGCTCCTGCGCTCCCTTCTGCATGTGCTTCATTGCACCTGCATTCCATTAAGCCATTCTAGCTAGAAACCACGCAGCTCAATGTTTGCCACTTTGCCCTCCTTATGTATGCAGTATGCATGCAGCAGCTCTTTAGTGTCAGTAGATTAGTGTTAATACTATTATTAGGAACTCCTAATACGTGGTTTCTATAGCCATATTAAAAATATCTACATCATTAATAAATAGTAATAGATGCTACTCATCTAACACTTTGTATCTTAGCACAAATACATAAAGAACATTAAATATATATCATCTAAGACATCGAATGAAGTTGAATACAACATTCATCTTCCTAATGCATGTTTGTATTGTATCTTCTTTTGGTTTGTGAGAATAAGCTATTTCTCATACAAGAAATAGCTTGTATCTCTCTTCTTTAATCTTCTCTTCATGTAAGCATTAATCATATATGGCATGTTGAAGGAACTACTGATGTAGGAGTATTGGGAGTACCCTTGGCAACTCCTATTTCGTTTTAGCTCTGAATTTACTCCCTCCGTTTCTGAATAAATGTTATTCTAACTTTCAAAATTTTGTTCTAAATATATGTTATTCTACCATTTCGAGATAACTTTTTAGCCTCTCTTTTTTATATACCCCTCCTCTCTGACTATTTTTAAGATCATTTAATGTTATAAATTAGAGTAATACAGTACTAACCAGTAGTAATAAATAATCTAATTAAAGAGGGTAATTTGATCTTTATACATGAATGGAGATAGTATATCAACGAGCAAAAAAAATCATAAACTTCATGTACTCTACCTGTTTTCTTTTCCCACACGAATCCAGTACTGGATTGTATCGAGATTCGTGCAAACACTAGGATAGAAAAAAACCTCACATCAATTCTCCCCATTTCCTCTTGGCGCCTCCTCGACCGCTCGACGTCCTCGTCCACCTCGCACCAATGGTTCACCGCCATCTCCCCCGTTTCTTTGGCGTACTAACCCTGATGAATCCTGGTAATCTCCGATTGACGACTATCTAACGGCCCGAGGATTAAATACCTCATTAGAGTGAAGAAAACACAAGGTAAATGATCCATAGCATCAAAAAAGAAAAAGGTGGAACCAGAAAATTTAAAAGCCTAGACAAACGTAACTATAGCTATAAACTTCAACAAGTCTATATACACATCACACGAGCAAAATTGAAAACAACAATAAGATTTTTTTACTAAAAGTATAATGCAACACACATGCAAACATTCATGGATAAAAACAAAGAAAGACGTGACGAGTAACTCGCTATGACACTATCAACGCTTTGATGATTCACCAACAAAAACCTTCTCGGTTTTGAAATTTTACAAATCAACTAGCAAATGTTTAGCTCTTATCAACATTGCATAATAGATAATGCATCAAAAAAATCAATATCAAAACAAGATATTATAATTATGGTACTTCAAATCCATTTTATATAAAAGATAACAGTCTAATTATTCTACTTTAAAAATCAAAACAGTAATAGACTACAGTCTTATTATCTTATAACGTTGGGCGACTAGGTCCCCTGTTGCTCACTGTCCTCACTATTTCTCGCTTATCGGACATAGACGAGTTTTGAAATATCGGTCGGAGCGAAAAAAATTCAAAAAATTTGAATTGCAACCGTAATCTCGCAATAAACCATCAAGATCTTGGAATTTTAATCTGAAATTTGATGTTTTATGACTGTATTTGACCGGAAATTGATCAATAACCCTTAAAAAAGTCATCTCCTATGAATATTTGTTGAAAAACCGAATTTTTGAGATATTTTTTAAAAACTACAGAAACATTGTCGGATTTTTATAAAATTTGATGTGTATAATCATGATGTGAAAAATTTATGGTACAATCTTAAGAAGTTTAGGATCATAAAATAATTTAGCTTCATTTTTTATCTTTAAAAAATCAAAAACAAAATGAACATAATTGGGACAGTAACCTTGTTAGAATTTTATAAATTTTCCTAAGTGTGATCATGATCCAAAAATTTTCTGAGAGCTTAATAATTTCCTCAATACCATTATATAATTTTTTTAAAAAAATCAATTTTTTTGTTTTCTCAATCAAATCTATGTATGCATTAAACTTCATTTGTTATATTTCAAAAATCAAAAACAGAAAGAACATAAATGGTATAGTGCAATTGTAAGAATTTTATAAATTCACTGGAGTGTGATCATGATTCAAAAATTTTATGAGATCTTAATCATTTCCTTAGAACCCTTTTTCAAAATTTTCAAAAATTTAAACTTTTTTATTATCAAATCAAATCTATGTATTAATCATCATGCTTTTATCAAGACGAAGCACTGTCAGAATTTTTGAAACTTCTTTAAGCTTGATTATCATATACAAATATTATATAAACATTAATGATACATCAGGAACATCGACAAAAAATTTCAAAAAATTTTAACGTGGTTTGTAACATTTTTCATTTGGTTGAAGTTTGCCGGTATGACTTTTATAACGACAGTAGCATTGTCCAAATTTTTAAAAATTAATGAAGTTTGATGATCATATGAAAATTTTATGAGAATATTAGTGATGCATCATAACAATGCAAAAAAAATTCAAAAAATTCTAAAGTTGTTTACTTCATTTTTCATTTGGTTCAAACCTGTTGGTCAACGTTTTATCAGGATAGTTGCAATGTTTGATTTTTTAAAAATTCCTCAAATTTATAATCATCAGAAATTTTTATAGGAACATCACTGATTTTTTAGGAAATCCACAAAAAAAATCAGAATGTTTCGACGTCGTTTGAGCTATTTTTTGTTAGGTGCAATTTTGCCGATATCTCTTCGAGATCTCGGTTTCCTCATTAGAAAAAAACCGGAATTCAAATTCTGTTTTTACATTTTGTCTGGAATTTGTTTGAAATGGCGAGATCTCGCCGAGATTTCGTTCTTTGGCTACGGACGATATTTAGAGCGAAACGAGATTTCAATCCTTGGTTCAGACTTCACTCTTTTTCAAATCTCATTGTCCTTTCTTTGATGAATCGGTTGTTTCGGTCGGCCCCCTCCTGTTTGGCTTCCTCTGTTGGGTTGAGAACCAAGTGGAGTTACGGAGCCTCTGCTGCCTCCATCGCATCCAATCCTCCACCACCAGACCTCCACCACTCCACCGAGGGTTCAAGGCGAGCCTCTGCTGTGCCGCTCGGGAGTGGCCCACCATGCGTAGCCTGCCCCTGGACCGGAGGCCTCAAACATGTCGCTCCCCACCATGTTAGCAAACTCGCGCAGGGTGGCCGAGACGGCGAGGGCAGTGGCGACCGAGACGGGGACGTGGTCAAGGTGGTGGCGGGAAAGACGTGAACGTGGTCAAGGTGGTGGCGGGAAAGACGTGAACGTGGTTGAGGCGGCGGCCAAGACGGTCAGGCACGCGTGATGGCTCAGGCTGCCTCTAGGTAAGGGTTGGGGATTTGGGGGAGACAGACAGGAAGGGGTAGATGATTAGGGATTTTGGATCTAGAAATGAGTTTGCTTGTGAGCTTTGGCACTTTGGACCATTGGTTTTTGGCGTCCGACGGTCCACTCGAAATGCCGACCGCTTGCTCGGGAGGAGATCAGAACTGAAAGCTTGATGATGGTAGGTGATGGCCAGAAGTCTTACTTACACTACTAGGAAACGTAGATATACGCTCGCCCTGCTCAAGAGCTGCCTCGGCCTCTGCCTACAGATGGAAGCCTCATTCCAATAATGAATTAAAGCCATTGCTCCAACCGAGGTAAACTTCAGCGATATAGGTGATCGACAGGAAACGAATGGCTGACACCATGATGCGCACAGCACTTACACAGAGCACAAGTACGTGTACGTACATTGCCAACAGCAGCTATTGGCTAGTACTCGGCTATGCATTGCAACATTGCATCCCTAGATAGATTAAGTAATTGATCTTTTCCTTAAACTCTGGTCTGCAGCTAGCAGGTAGCAGCACATCCCAAAGAAAAAAAATGCAGATAAGAAGAAGAATCCAACACATGCCAAATCGTGTCAGGAGGCTTTTCTTCTTCCCTTCTCACGATCGATCGAGCTTCCTAGTATATTCTCCCAGTGGGCGACTGGGCGGCCGCACCAATAAAGCTCGAGTGGCGCGTCGAGTTTAAGGGTAGTCGCCAGTCGGTAAAGGGCAGTGCTGGCAATGCGGCATCGGCATGGGGGTGGTGGAGGAAACAGGGATTCGTGGCTTAGCTTTCAATTTGTAGTCCATGCATCTTGATTCCACGGCATCGGCATGTAGCTTTCAATTCTACATCCTGATTGCTGTTCTAGCTAGCTAGCTCCGTGTGCGTGTCCATGCAGCAGCAGCTGCCTGCAACACAGTGATCATATGATGCATCTGTTACTGTGTCGCGGCAAAGTTCACGATGCCAGGGATTCGCGGTCAGATCGATCGTCTGCTGTTTCTAAAAGAGCAGTACGGATTTCTCAAAAGAAAATTGGAGGAACAGTGCAGGCCAGTTTACTGGTGAAACGAAGTGAAGCATGTTCAGGGATTCAGATCTAGATTCCACGGTCCAGATCAAAATCTTAAGGTCAAGGTTTCGTAATCCTAGATGATTATAAGGCAAGACAAAATAGTCGCGCATATACACGAGGTTTTTGGACTGACAAATGATGGTATGATCGAGCAGTATTTGAACGCTTTCCCTGCTAATACAAGTTGCGTAGATTTAGAAGCAAACGAAAAGGTAAATAATCATCATCTATCATTCATTCATACTTTAATATTTATGTAACTTAAAAAAAACATAAAAGCACGTCTCTGCTCTAAATTATATACACGTGTATGGACTTACACGTTAGATGCTTGTAAAAGTACAGTGCAACAAATTGGTGCAGCAGTAGTCCAAATTAAGGGCAGAAGCGTCATTTGACAGAACGCGCGAAGTGGACGTTTATGCATGCATGTGCCTAAATGGGCTGATCACTGTGTGGTTGGTTCCTGAGAACGCTCACAAATGAGGACTCCAGAGTCCAGCCTGTCAGGAATCATTGCTGATGATTCTTTTCCTTTAATTCAAACAGTGCCGTCTCATACTATGGCGCTGGCGCAGCCAGGGTCCAGGGATCGATCCCCTAGATTTACCATGTGAGAGGTGCTTTTATATTTTTTTAAGTTACATAAATCAGCAGATTTACTTGCGCAACTGCTCGTTTAGATATTAAGATATAATTGTCTTTGATATACAACTTTACTTCAATTATTGAAATATAATTGTAATGGTTATATAACTCTGTTTTATATATGATTAATCTGCACCGTTATAATCTGATCCCACCAAAATAAGCGGTGGAGATTCTTTATTTGATATACAGCTCTACTTCTAATTATTGAAATACAATTGTATTTGTTATATATGATTAATCTACAGTGTTATAATTTGGCCTCACTAAAATAAGTGATGGGATCCTTTTTTTTTCTTTCGATTAATATGAAAATCTCTAGAATTTAGGATTATTATAGGATTTTTTTGCCCTTAAAACGAAAGAGATACCTTAAATATCATCAGTTGTTTATATATATATTAAAACGTGAACGAAGAGTAGAGCCGATTACTTACCATATCCAGGGATAGACTTGCAAAGCAGAACAAATCAAAAGAACAGAAAGTGCAAAAGGGGAAAGCAACGCGGTAAAACAATGTGTACAGGGACGATAAGAGCAGTGTTTTAATGCTTTTTCTCTTAATACAAGTTGCATAAATTTTGAAGCAAACGAAAGGATAAATAAACACCATCTATCATTCATTCACGTTTTAATATTTATGAAACTGTCAAAAGAAAAAGCATGAAAACCCATCTCGGATGATAAACAAGTTACTAGTTACTACTGCATAGCGGTACCAATTGTGAGGCACGCAATTTGGATGGATCGGAGGAGATCATGATAGCCAGATGGTGGTATTAATGGAAGGAGAAGCAGTAAGTGACAATAATTCTAATAGGGAGAGAATCAAAACATGAGGACAAAGAAGAGATAAGGGGGAAATGAAAAAAAAAGAACAGAAGAAGGGAAATATAGAGCATGCGATGATGAGCGAGGAGAGGACCCGGAGATGAGTCATCATTACGAATCTTGGGCCGGACGATCGAGGCCCATCATAATCATTGGAAATAAGTCATCTCCTCTTGCCCGGCCGGACCATTCTCCTCTCTCCCCAATCTGCCCTCGTCTTCTCAACTTACCTACGCTCCTCGCTGTTGAACATATTTATGCCTCACTTAGAACGCATGAGTTTTCGTGATAGGACGAAGAGAGATTACTTAGGGTACAGCAGAGAAGGCCAAACGGGCGGCACGGCATGGCCGGTCTGGTTCGTTTAACCGGTGGTACGACCTATTTAGACCCGGCTACTAAACAAGTCGTGTCGTGTCGGCTCATGTGCCGGGGTGGCGGCCCAGGCACAGCCCGTTATCCTATTGGGTCGTGCCACGCCGGTCCGGTCCTTCGCGGGCCTAACCGGCCGGGTCGGCCCGGTAGCTCGTTAGCGCAAATAAAAATTCAAAAAAAATCATAAAAAATTAGAAAATAAGAAAAGTACAAAAATGCAGAAAATAATAAAAAATAGAAAAAATTTAGAATAATTAGAAAAACTCGAAGTATGTAGAATTTGTTTGGATTTTTTTCGAATTTTTTAATCCTCCAACTGCTATAAAACGGATATTTTTCAAATTAAACGGTTGTGCCGCACTGGGTCGTTTCATGTCGGGTGCCGCCCAAGCACGCGTGACGGCTCGTGGGCGTCTTGACGACGACCTTTCTGGTCTAGCCGGCCGTGCCTACTAGATGGCGTGCTGGGGCGACCATTAGGCATGACCCATTTGGCCATCTCTAGGGTATAGTGTCACTTTGACGTGGTGGAAGTCATCCGTTCAAGTCTGATTATCTCAATATGAGTTTTTTTTTCTATTTAACTTACTCTCCTGCTACAATTGAACACAAATGGATAAGAGGCTTGGGGGATAAGCTTCATCGTCAAGAGTAAGCAGTCTGGATCACAGCTAAGACCCCTAAATGACAGCTTAGTGATAAAGAAGATGGTTGTGGAAAGATAACCGGGTGGTTTGCTTACAAACAGTCACCCTTTAAAGAGTGCGTAATAGCTCACTAATCAAGCACCCTTGCACTCAAGATGAATGGGCCTAAGTGATCTACCGAAGTTGTGGATGTCAAAATACATTGAAAGGGGAGTGTTTCGTCTTAAAGAGAAGCAAACTAGGAATTTCGCAATAATTTTACAGGAAACAATTCATTGCTCATATAAACTAGAAGAATCTCTCCTGTTCCAATCAAGGCCTAAAGTTTAAACCGGTTTTCTTATTCGTTTTTTCTTTCTTCTTCCACACGCTAATACAATGATAGTATGGATCTCTTTGGCCAGATCTCTCGATGCCAAAAAAACTCAATTAAGCTCCCGTACGTACAGGTACCACTGACAGGTGGACCCCGCATAAGCCCCCACAACCGTCACATACCAAGCTTGCCAGGCAGCAAGAGCAGCGAAACCTATTGGATGGAGTACGAAGGGTGCCCCTATAAATAAGCCCCACCACTGCACCGCACCGAGCACACACAAATCACAATTGCCTCCCTGCCCCACACGAACATCCCGTAGTCTCATCAAGCCTCTGCCTTCGCTGCTGCCGCTAACTTGAGCTCCATCTTCTCAAACTCCACAAGCGCAAGGTGATCGATGATGCTCCCTGCTCACTGACTCGCTTTTGGTGTTGTGCTTTGGCTCCATTATTTTCGTGAACGTGCAAAAGCCTTGCGTGTTCTTCTCCAAATATTCATGCATGAACAGATTGCAGAATCATGTAGACTTGGCGATGGGAATGGGGCCAGCCGGCATTAGTTCCCTGTTTCCTTAATGTCTTGATGTAATGTTACGTGCATCGCATGCCCCTTTTTGTTTCCTTCTACTTTGCTTTGTTCTGCATGCCTCCGTCGATTTATTTATGTTCTTGAGATGACATCTTGCTTTTCGATATGGCTGTAATGATGGATTCACGCATATGCTAACATAATAGCGGCAGTATCTTTTTTCTTCTTTTTTGTACATCTTTGGCCGCTTGGAATGGAACGGAAGCTTCAGAGGTGAAGTGCTAATTAGGAATCAATGCTTCTGCATCTTTTTGTTGTTATTGTAGTCGTGCTGACATTGTCAATATGTCGAGCATAGTAGCATCTTGGAATATCCTATTGGATCTCAATCACAATGTACACTAGTGTTCCTTCTCCCATCTTTTGCAGTGATGTGTAGAGGCTGAAACAATGGCATTCGTACGTAGCTGATGTTTTTGTTCTTCGTTTCTTCTGATTGTGCAGAAGCAGATGGACAGGCTGAACACGAAGCTGTATCTGCAGAACTGCTACATCACGAAGGAGAACGAGAGGCTGCGCAAGGCGGCCATTTTGCTCAACAAAGAGAACCAGGCCCTGCTCTCCGAGCTCAAGCACCGGCTCGCCAAGTCGGCGGCGGCACCCGGCGGCAACAACAATGCTGCGGCGGCGGCGAACCGTGCGGCCGTCCCCGACCTTAGCGCCGCCTCGCTGGTTCAGACCAGCAAGGACAAGGCCGCCCCCAAGTCCAAGGCGCCACCAGCCTGAACTAGAGTTGTAGTACGTCCTCGTTGTGGGGTTGTAGGTTTAACCAGTTCTGGGTGTTATTTAGGAAGGTTAAATTTGTGTAGTTTTAAATTAATGAAGCTTAATTCCTGCCCACTGAAATGTAGCAGCATCCTTGTAATGGATAGTTGCTGTCTAGCTTAATTGGAGGTACATATGCATAATTGGATCTTTCCTAGCAACATCTTCATCTTGTTTTCATATTCATTCTCAACAGTGAGCTGGTTATTTTCCTATCTTCTTCAGTATGAATTGACGAAGACCATTAGTTAACTTTTTTTTCCTTTTGAAAAGGACATAATGCACGGAGCTGTTTAATATAAGCAATCTCAACTGGTGAGTTTAAAGGTCTTGTCAGTACGCAGGAAAACTCATAAAGATGAAATTCATATGTAACCTTTAACTGTGTGTTGAATCAATCTAATCCTAGCACGAATAGGTCAAACAGTCATCCGGCAGAGATTTTGCGTAATAACTCAGAAGTACCTACAGGGAGAATGCTAATCTTCATATAACAGATAACATGAGTCCGATCACCGGAAAGCGCTATATTCTGTATTATATGAACTGCCTTGTCATCGATCATTCAAGATCAAAGTTGAATGCGCATTAGTGATCACTTTGTCATACTAAATCCAGCAAGCAAATCAGAATATACTTATATGGTGGTGATAGACACGACTACTTGAAGCTAATTACACAAATGTGTACCCATTAACGTACAGGGGTAATTGGTCCAACTGGTGTGTTTTAGGGGCCAGTATAGAAGCACTACTATAAAAAAATATGTCTGATTCTAATTTTTACTTCTGAGTTTTCTCACCTGTCAAATGTTATTATACTACGATTCGCCACAAGTAGATAGTCCAAGACTGTATAAGCATTCCTGTGCTGCACATGCCAGCATCATTCATTCATGCTATCCTCTCTTCCTTGATCACGTCAACACATCATCTTGCTCATTTGTTAAGTTTATTAATTTACTACTCCACCTAACCAACAATATGAACCTTGCTATGTCTGTCTTTATCATGCTTGCTCTTTCATTCACTAGGTTCTAAAGACATTTAGGGGAGTAAAAGATCAAAAGGACCAACCGAAGTTACAGCAAGAGATTATTCTTGTGGTTATAAAGGATCATAATCTATCATATGCACTGCTTACACCTGAGGTCTCTTGCTTTTCTTGAGGTCATCTTTTGTACAAGGAGATAGTAACTGTTCAACTAGGATGAAAGAAAATATCAGAAAGAGCTAGATAACAAGAGCCGGACAAGAGATGATGACTGGGATCACATCAAGAGGAGCGAGACATCAACTACTCACAGACACACTTATCCGCTTGAACCAACCATCCTCAATTTGTTCCTTATTTCATTTTATTTCAAAATTAAATCTTGTTGCAAAATCATGACACAAGAAATGTGTTCGCCTTGCAAGGACTCGTGCAATGATCACAAACAACATCAGCATGTTCTTAGCTCAGCTGTAGCAAGCGAATTCCAAAATCTATATATAGCGGAATGATTTTTCTTCTATCATGGGACGTGTTACTTGTAAGTTAGGTAGTAATTTAGATTTGCGACAGTAACAACTAATCTTATTTCATAACGAAGAATAATTGCAAGGGGTGCTTCTATGCATTCCTATTTAAAAATTATACAAATATTAAAAGTTAGATGGTGATTACTTGCCCCTTCGTTTGCTTTAAGATTTATACAATTTGTATTAAAAGGTTATATATAGAAGCACTACTATGATCGCAATCATACCAGCCAAATGACTAAGACTGTTTACAATATGGAAAAAGAAAAAGAAAACACGGACAATATATATTGTTTGCTTAATGTAAATATGATTAAATCACTAATTGCGCACAAAGACATTCTTTCTATTATCTGGTCACTAATGCTCGCACATTCCAAGCAAATGCTTAGTCACTGAGCAATGAGCCCGAGTAATAGTATGTTTTAGCCAGGTGGCTAGGGACCAGTACGAGTTACATACTACATACACAACCAGCCAGGCAGAAATTTGTATGCATGCATCATGTGAAGCACCTGATCATGAATCGTAATGCCAAGTGCCAAATGGTACCGAGTACTACTCTGAAACATAATGATCATTTGGTGATACGAGCGCAAAGAAACAAACAAACAAACAAGGGAAACATGTGCCTCTTCTCTCTCAACAACAAAGTATCATTTCTACTGAAGACCAGTTTATCTTTTCTAGTTTCTACTTGCTTCAAACCAGACGATAAGAGTAGTGCATGCTTTTGCCTAGATAAATTTCGCATAATAAGTAGAGACTAGGTGAGAGTGCGGTGGTCCACTCATGTTTGTGATGAATAATTGACAGGGTTTGAGCTTGTGGTGCTCAGGTGAGTTTAAAATGAATTTGTTTTGGTTTTGAGCAATTTGAGTTAAGTTTTCGGGGCACCCTTAAATGGTTATGGCATTGAAGAGTGGTTGTGACCTAAGTTGAGATCATTAGATGTGTGACTGGTCAACGATCTTTGTTAGATTAATGTTGCATGATGGTGAGTGTATCATTTTGAATCATATGATAATCATTTAATTGCATATGTTATTGGACATTGCTATATGATGTGTTTTCTTATCAGTGATGGTTGCAGGGCTTCAAAGCTAGGTCATGGTGAGGTGTAGGAGACTGGGACTAGGCTAGGAGAGCTGAGGTTTAGACGGTCAAGATGATTGAAGCCGGGGAGTTGCTGCAAGCCAGAATGACAAGTGGATGGAGGGGATGCTAATTTAAGCCCTGCTCAAGCGAATGAGGATCGTTGGATTAAGGGTTCGCAGGTGTAGTAGCGGTTAAGTTATTGGCGCTTTGAGAAGCGTGCAAGTGTGTGTCAAAACTCGTTATGTTGTTGGGTTTCGGGTTAGCTCATGTATAAGTGAGGGAGTAAATTCTAGCCATTGATAAGATTCCTTATGGGATAAGGAAGTCATCGAAGGGTGGAATTTGCTCCAAGTAGGCTATAAATAGCGGGGTAGATGGATGCTTCTCCCTAAGGGTTTAGGGTATATGAGAAAGATTTTGGTTTTTTATGCTCTCATGAGTTTTGCCTACCTGGTTGTGAGGTTTTGTAACTATTCCTCATGAAGAAATAAAAATTATTTTTTGTGCTCAAGTTGATACTAATCTAGTTGCCCTTCCCTCTTGAGTTTTGATCTCTCTCGTGTTTCCAAGGATGAATGATTGTTGGATGAATGTTCTATAGATCATATCTCAATCATCTAGGCAAACTGCAACTCCCTCTTCTACGTTTTTGCAAGAAACCGATCTTTTTACTTGAGAAGAGAAAGATTTTTAATAGAACATATTCTGGCTCGTTTAATGTTGTTTCCTTGTTGTTCTTGCTTGCTGTGACATATGAAAAGCCATCTAAAGTTATCTTGATCATCAAATCCTCACGAGATCATCAAATCCTCACGAGCAAGCTCACGATAACTTTTTTAGTTTTTGCATAGTTTTAGTGTAATATTTTTATATTAGAAAAAAAATCAAAACTTTGACATTAATCCTTGTGATTGAAGGGCGAAATAGATTCCTAACATCTATAAGAAGGTGCATCATCTAATCAAAAGATATATCAATTCTTGGATTTGAACATTACTGTTTTTACTATTCACCCTGATTTTGGTGTTCATCGGATCAATTGCCGAGTTTATTGTTTCATCCGTCTGAGTTGCTATTCACCCTAATTTTGCTGTTCATCGGATCAATTGCCGAGTTTATTGTTTCATCCGTCTGAGTTGCTGATTTACTGTTCATCAGCGCAGTTCATCCAACGAGATGTGGTTGAAAAGAGAATTTAATTTGGCCCATATTCATTTCCTCTAGAAGTCTTTTTCGGTCCTTTGCTAGGAGGAAGGAAGGAAGCACAAGATCAAATTTAGGAGCGGTAACCTGAGGTCGCATTAAGATCCCAAACACATATGTACAAACTGATACAGGTACGTCATGTTCTTCCAGCAGCCTAAAAGCATGCATGCTTACTGGCGTTTCCCTAGGACATATTTCATCAACCAACACACCAACCGACGGCTATGAAGAAACCAAAAGAAGGCAGCCCAAAATGGAGCGCAGGCCACCACCATCGTCACCAACTGCATCACTAGTCACAACCCCTACCGCTCTGCTGCGAAATGCAGGAAACTACTCGTGATCTGACCGTGACCGAGGACCCAGGTTGTTCACTCGTCCGGTACCACTTCCACGTTCTGCTCCTCGTACTTCACCCCGATCAGGAACTGTATGCTCACCTACACAACCATCAAACATCACAATTACAGTGCCAAGAGTTCTCAAGCTTGATCTTGATCACCGTATCGATCACCTGTGACTGCAAGTGGGCTTCGTTTGGTAGGTAGTATTTACCTGCTTCGGGTCATACACGGCGTACTCATTGTACTCGAGCGGGCCATCCTTGTTCCTCGACGGCACCAGCTTGCCGCACGGCACCTTCACGCCGTCCCTCCAGGTGAAGTGCTCTGACTCGTCGGTCGTCTTCCGCCCCAACCCTTTCACGCCAATCTTCTGCTCTTCCAAAGCTTTTGCATCCTGTTGTCGCACTCAGAACAAAAGACAGCATCAGCATCCAACTAGGAGTGACAGTTTCAAGATTACTGAAGGTGAGGTACGGTAGGTCGAGTACCTCTGCCCCTGGTGTGCCTGTTATCTCTTTGATCTCTTCCCCCAGAGAAGCCACTGCCAAGACCAAGTATCCTTCTGGACGGTCCACCGCCGTGAAGCCGTAGCGAGCAGCTTCAGCTGATGCGTCTGAGCAGACTATGGCTTTGCCAAACTACATCAACAGAATCGAAGCTTTTAATAATCAGCACAATGCTCATTCTTCCTATTAGAGAAGAATCACATGACCAACGAGTTAGTTACCATGTATCCCGGCACAGGAAGATGACAAACAGCAGGCAGGAAACCTTTGTGTAGATGCCTAAGCAGGTTTGAGCTTCTAGTTCCTGCGGAAAATAAGAGGCTGCGAGTTAAACCAGAGCGGCAATACCGATAATACATCAGCTTGCTTGTGTCATGGATGAGGATTGAGTAGAAACACATACCACACCAGAGAAGAAATTTGTTTGGTAATTTTTTTATTTCATCATAAGAAGGAAATGCACTGGACTCAACAACGTATATCCGCTCAACAGTCACACCGTAAACCTGCAAGAGAGCAAATCACTAGACAGAACTTTGGAGGGAGAAAAGATACGAGCACTTCTACGCTTTCCCAAATAGTACAAGTTTGCACAAATCTTGAAGCGAGCGAAGGGGTAAGTAATCACCATCACCCTTTATTCATGCTTTAATATTTATGCAACTTTTAAAAAGAAAATCATAGAAGGACAATGTATAACGCAATATGACATCTTACCACATCTGCAACCTCGACAGGTTTGTATGTTTTCTTCAAATACTTGAGGATCATCTTGTAATCCTCTGAATCTTCAACAACAGGATTGATTGAACAACCGAGCTTCTTGTAGAATTGAGACAATGGATCATCTAAGGTTGAGCCAAACATATCCCCTATAAGATGAGACGCGTCATTTATATCGCGGATTGTCTCCAAACCAGAGGCCACCTGCATGCCATAGGAATCGAGTACTTCAACCAAGTATATCAACCAAAGAATGACAATAACAGAGAAGAAAGCATACACCGTACGTTGTCAGCAATCTGTTCAAATCCCCTCATTGCATACGGCCGAGTTGTGGGGAATAGGGTGAACCACTTGTTGCTGATTTCCATCCAGAATGCATCAGCAGCAGGGCCAGACTCTGGAGCCGACTCTGCATCTCGTCTCCACTGAAGTAGCATCTCCTCCCCTGGCAATAGGAATAATTGATGAAAAATTGCTAAATAGGGCCAATAGAAACGTTGAAAGCCGAACCTCTCTTCAAATGGAGATCCGTAAGCATTCCGATAGGAAGGTCAGGCAGATCATGACCCATCTCTGTCAAAGCATACCTATGAAACAAAACACTAAGTTTCGATGGGTTTCCCAGGGAGCATAGGGCAGGTAAATTGGAAAAGACTAAACGAGTGATTGCATCCATTTTAATGATTTCCCCAAGAAACACAAGACAAGTAATTTTCCAGTATTAATGATTTCCCCAGGACACAAAGGGCAGGAAAATCCCCAAAGACAAAATGAAAGATTATAATTGCATTTTCAACTAGTAATTCAGAAGTTACTCATCAAACACCTGTATATTTCTTGGCTGCATAATTGCTTCATGAGAAAACAAATAGAAGGGTCAAGCTTGCAGTGTGCTGCTGCAGCTCCCAGTTGACGAAGTGCCACACCGCCATGACGCACATCAGTACCAACATCCTACCAAGGAAAATTTCACAATCACGTTCCTTGGTGCTACTTGAAAGATTAAAATCAGAGAAAAATAAACTAAAAAGTGCAGTACCATGTCCAAGGGATGCATCTTCGTACACTTCTTCTCAAACTTCTTCTCTCTCTCCCATGGCTCGAACTCATTTCCAGTAACCTCCTCAAAAAGACGAACAAATTCTTTGACAGCATCATTCACACGGCTACCAAAATCCTCAACTCTCTCCTCTGCCATCTGGTCATGTCCAATGGGACCCCTCTTGTAGTAAAGGTGTAAACTATTTTCAGGTACCATGATTAGCTGCATAATACAAAACCTGCATAGAAACAGTTTTTAAGTTCTAATCAAAGTATACTTCATTCCCATCCAGGTCCTCAGTACATATGATGATATGAGAATACAAATACATACTGGTTTATCTCGCATCCTAAATCGCACACCGAGAAGGCACAGTTGTAGATGATTCCATCCTTCTCAAAGATATGCCCTCCATCTTTCTCCAGTTTAGAGTCCTTGTACACTGCTCTTTTACCGGCAAGTTTAATCTGCTCAATCCAAGCATTGCTCTTGAGAAACTAAATAAAGCTGCAATTCATGAAAAATGCACTAGTCAATGACAACAACCTCTGCAGCTAAGGTCTCGATGGCCTCCACACTTGGATCAAGCTTGTCCAGTGGGAGTCCTCGGCCTTCCGGAACAACATCAGCTGCAATATCATAAGCAGCCAAAGACTGAGCTTCCTTCTTCTGGATGCTATCAACTATCCAATTCTCACTCACAATAGGAATTCCACGCTCCCTGTGCATGCAGGATCCCAGATATCAAAAGAAGATTAATAAGATGCAGTGCGATGGGCTGTATGAAGATTTTTTATTGAACTGTGTTAATCTACTTCTATCACAGTCCAGGGCAAGGAACAAATCAAAAAACAAAAATGTGTCTCGGCAAGGGATTACAGTGCTTCAGAAAATCCTCCTGAGCCACCTCTCTCTCTCTCAGCTGGAGAAGCAACTACGCAGGTGACACCTGCGAACACAACGGCACGAAGTACCAACATCACCAATAGCCTATCTTGCATTATCAAATGTGCAACAAATCATACATTATACAACTGACAGGACAGTACTGTATGATACACACCAAGCACGGAATTATTGACTTTTCCTCCATGCTTCATAATCTGCTCCTTGAAATAAGCCTGGCCATTTTTAGTATCAGCAAAATTAGATTCATGCAACTCGGTATCATAGGATAGTGGGAACAAGGTTCAAAGGCACTACATGTGAGCGCGACATCCGGCCAGACAATGCAATCATCATGCCCGAGAAGATATGGGCCTCTTCAGCCATATCACGTTTAGGGTATCCCATCCCTTCTTGTTGCTTCAGCAACTGCAAAAGAACAAGTGAAATGCAGATAAATATCGTTAACTCAGACATGCAGCACTAGTAAATACTAAAAATGCAATCTCATCACCTTGCGCACAAAATCATTGCTGGCGTCATCAGGGACCTTTATAGGACCACCTCTCCTTGAAGGATTGTTAGTACTGAAAGTGCAACTTGCCCACTCGCTGTATTTACCAGTGCACTTGTATTTCCACCCCCTACACTCAAGCTGACCACCACATATTGGGCACTTCTCAAGAGGTCCGTAAAACATCACATCCTCACTGCAGTCATGGAGCAAATTGTTAGGCACTAGCTGAAAATTTAGCATATGAACAAAGGTAGTTGTGATTTTAATATAAAAGCTTAAAATTTTTAACTAGATGATACCATCTTGGAACAACTGCATCTTCGGATCCAGAAGCATCTTGCTCATTGGCTTGAAGGATCATGCGCATGTCCTCGACAGAGAGGTGTTCTCTTATGGCCTTGCAGAACTCTGAGAACTCTTTCACGGCGGTTTCCTCAATTTTGAGCTTCTTACTCTTTGTTGGCGCCTCCAGCTCCCCATCATGCCCTTTATTCTCGACCGAGTTCTTGTTCTTGGAGGGGACCTGCTGCTCCCATTCCTGCTCTTTGTTTTCTGCCTTCTGCTTTTTCGGGGCAGCCTTCCCTTCCTCATGAGCAGCCGCAAGCGTCCGTGATCTTGTCTCGTGTACCTTCAAGGACATCAACAGTTCACAATTTGGTGAGCTACATATAAACGCCAGGAACAAAGCGAGCATAGTTCGTTTGAAAATAACCACATTTATGCAGTAACAAAAGAATTGAATGGTTAGATTAGCAGCATATATTAGCCATGATCCTACATGGAGAAATATGCTAAGTTGCAACTTGATGCATAATACATGCATCGAATAGAAAAAAAAAAAATCAAAATCTCCCTCTCTTAAATGAAACCTACAACACACAGCTCTAAACTTGTAATAAAGTACATCCTGTCTCATTATGAATAGCAAGATTTATACAGATAAAAAGTGACCAAAATACTAGTACTATGTTTACATCCTCAAGATCCATGCCAAATGCGATTAGTTTCTTCCCTGTCTATTTTCACAGTTAAAAGTAAAAAATACGTGGGAACACAGCCACGATGGGTGGCTAAGGGAGTTATCCCCTTCCCAAAGTAAGTTAAATCCATCGCACGTGGGGACATTTCATAATGGAAGAACCAACGACATGTTAACTACAAAAAAGAAGTAAAAACTGTAGATACTTATCATGAATCAGCGAACCATTCTTGGTGACATCAATCAGTCAAGCAAGGCGCACCATCGTACTAGCTAAGTTAACTACTCTTTTAAGTTCTTGCAATGGAACGCCAAGAGCCTATCCATGTACTAGCTCGCAACCAAGAACAGCAAAGGAAACAAGGGAGCAAACAGGCAATAATACTACGCGATACTACAATTGCAGATTAAAGCAATGCAAAGAGCGGATGAGGCACGAGAGGAGAGCAGACCATGGTGGCGGGATGACGAACAGACGGCAGCAAGAAGCATCAGCGTCTCGATCCATCCTCATCACGGGGTATAAATAGGCGCGGAGGCGAGTGGGGAGGTGGAAGGAGTGGGGGGGAGTTTGGGTGTCGCCGCGGATGGGCTACAGGTGTGCCCTCGCCGGCCTCCCCCGCGACACGTCGCCTGCCGCCCGCTCCCATGCAGATGCAGTCTTGGGCGCGCTCTCGGGCCCCGTGAATCGGGAAGGGCACGAGAGAGTGGGGAGGTGTGCTGGAAGGCGCAGTGGGTCTCGGATGAGGAGCGGACAGCGGTGGAGCGCTCGGATGAAAGCGGCGGCGTTCTCTCTCCACCTGAGTTTTGTAAACGTCCTGAAAGTTTTGGAACACTGAAAAATAAACAATTTAAATTTTAATATAAATAGTTCTGAAATTTCTAAATATTATTTGCTTCAATTAAAATTTTTTAGACTTTTGTGTTATATGAAAAGATTAAATAAAAGGGAAAAACAAAGGAAAAGGTAAAAAGATGAAGATAAAATTTAGAAAAATTTACCATGGGTCCTATTCAAGCTGGTCATAATGTTTGACCAGTAAATAAATTTTTTACAAACTTGGGGTCAAGTTAAATAAAACATGTATCTACTTTTTGACTAAAAACAGTGAATCAAAAAGTAGGAAGAAAAATAACCAATGTCAAGTAAAGCCAAGAAAATTTATATAAAGCCCTGGAGGTATAATACATCACTGGTAAAATTTTTATGATTAAATGAACTAATATAAGCCTCTTAAAAATTTAAATACAGTGGGTCCAAAATGCAAGGAAAACAGTTGTCAGAATTTTTATAAAATAATTATTCATATTTTTGATTTGAAAAATTTATAGTGATCCAATTATAAGTATTTGAACCTCTCCAAAAAGTTTCAAAAATAAATCCTAGAAAATGAATATTTAATTAAATCAAAAACCGAAATCAAAGTTCAGGACCAGGGTACAGTGTCAGAATTTTAATAAATTGTATAAAAGGATTTTTTGTCTCAAAATTTTTCAGTAGACGTGTGACTTCCGGTAAGACTTGGTCAAAATTTTTGAGAAAATCTTGACTCGGTTTGAGGCTTAAACAAATTCGAATTCTAGAGATTTCTCGTTCAGTCAAATCACATTAAACACCCCCATCTCGCCGACAGGTAGGCCCGGCATTGTTGAGCCCATTGCGCTGGCAAGCAGAGGCGAAGCGCTGTCTCGCTGCCAGTGGGCCCCGGCCCCACCCGTCAGCCTCAGCTCGCGATTTTCTTCCCCTTTCTTCTCCCCTGGCCGAGGCGAGTCGCCGTCCTTCGCCGCCCGGTCTTCACCTGCTCCCGTCCGACGCGAGCATAGCCTTCCACGTCGCGTTGAGCTCCTCCTCACCTGTGGTTGATTGCCCACGGTCGAGCCACCCGGGAGACGAGGCTGCGCACCGTTGTCTCGACAGAAATGCCGAAGCCAAGCGCCCAAAATCGCAGCAACGATCAATTCCCTTCAGCTTTAAGCCTCCTGCTTGCGTCGCAGTGCTCCTGTGCTCTTCACCTCGCCATTTTGCTGGGCCAAGAGCCCTGCACGGGGTCGTCTTCCTCGCTGAGCCGCAGGAGCCCGAAAGAGGGGGAAACGACGATTCGGATGAGTTTCTCCCCAATCCTCCGAATCAACTCCACCTCGAGCTCCTCTAGCCCTCAAGGATCACTGATCAACCGCGATTCTTGTTCCATTTTGCTCGCAGCGCCGCCGCACCATTGTTCTTCTTCCTCCCGGCCGGCGCACGGTGGCAGCGCGTCTGGGGCCTTCTCCGACCCAGCCAACAGGTGAGCTCGAATCCCCTTCCTCCACTGTAGCTCGCCTAGCCCTGGTTCGCGAATTCTAGCCGTTAGCGGGCTTTGCCGTCCACGCCATGGCGCCGCCGCATCCTCGCGGTGGCAGCCCCTTCCGCTCTCTTCCGCGAGTAAGCACCGTCCCTAGGTTCGCCTTGCGCGGTGAAGCTAGAACCGCGCCCATTCCGTCATGGCAGGGGGCTACGGCCGTGGCGAGCAAGAATCCGTGGCGCCTGCTCGGTCAGCGACCGGTGGGACCAGTGTGTCACGAGCCAGCGTTTAAACCCGTTTTTTGCGCGAGAGAAACCGTCTCTCTGCGTTGAAAGCGTATTTCGATTTTTGGATGATTTTGAAACCTTTGAAATTCAAATGCTTGTAACTTTCGAATCATCGGCCAAATTTAGTGAAACTAGTTTCTAAATTCGTATAAAATTTGTAGTTTGAATATGCAAAAATTTCGAAGATGAGTAAAATGTGATTTTAGGAAAAATCAAAGAGATGCTTAAGTGTAAATAAGGTTGTATGAATAAAACATTTTTGGGATGATCCAATTAAGGTAAGATAAATTTTTATGAAGCCTCTGGGTTATGAGTATTCCAAATAAGCAAGAAAATGTTGGCATGATACCTTATTATATATCATGTTGCTCAAAAATGAATACTAAGCGTGAAAATGAAATTAAGTAAATAAAAGAAATGATTAAAGTTTGAATGTTTAAAAGTTCATCCTAATGGGGCCTAAATCATGGGGAGTTGCTCATGAGAAAATACTTAGGAAAAAGAGTATGTGATAGTTGTTCAATTAAGAAAAACAATACTTGTAATAACCAAAATAAATGTAATCTGCTATGAACAAGTTCAAAATAACTCAAATTCAGTTTTGAAATGTTTTTAAGATCATGCCCTGATGTCAGGATGAAAATGAATTAAAATTGATAAGTGGTTTAGTAATAAATGAATGTGCAAGTTGATTTGGCTATAAAGCAGTGTTTGTGTTGATGTAGTCCTTTTCAACATATGATAAAATAGATTATATAAATTAGAAAGAATGTAAAAGCGGTATAGAAACACTTCACAAAGTATATACTAGTAGATTCTGGAAGAAGAATGGCTTTTTTGCTAAGGTTTGTATGCAAAACAAGTTAGTGGAATAAACCTACTTTTCATGTTTTGCTGAATATTTGAAACAATCAGGCTTTTTCAACCATGTGTAAAATAATTCATCCAAATGAGAATTTTAGGAAGAATAGTGTAGAAGTGATCACCAAAGTTTGTATTACTAGATTCCAGAAAAATATTCTGTTTTGAAGCTTTGTTTCACTTAGTTTTCATAAGTGCAATAACCTTAAGTAGTATTGTTTAGTCTAAATTCCTTAGCCAGTTTTGTAGCCCAAGTCTAGAGTTCAACTAAGCCTTTTCAACAATAATTTTCAAGCTTTACCCAAACCCTAAAAGTTAAAAGAAGTCATTAGAATTGTCAATCAAAGGATGCTCTAGCTAATTCAAGACTTAAATCCTAATTTCTTTAGCTATTGCACATAAATCTTGTTAGACATATAACCCTAAATGATATAGTTTTTAAGTGCTCTCTTCTTGAAATTTTTGAGAAAAAAACAGAGAGCTCTGTTTTTAGTGTTGGTTAAGCATGGCATCCTCTAAAAGAAGCTAATGAACAATCTTTTCATTTCAAATAATTTTAGCATCTATAATTTGATGTTTGAATTCAAATATTTCATAAATAGCAACCTTCATTTAATTGAATTGTGTTTATCTTTTTGTCCGTCATTTTCTTTTTGCCATTTGGAGTTTGTTGATATTCTTTTATTCTTCTTGTTCTCGACGAGTAGAGACCGACATCATCATCGAAGAAGAAAACGGTTCTGCAGATCCGGATTTTATTCCTGACAGTGATTTGCAAGGCAAGCAACTCCTTGATCACGTTGAGCCCGATAATTCACCTACTTTATGTTGTTTTTGCTTATGTACAGTGCATTCGGACAATTCCCCCTAAAAGTGCTAATTTGGGTTAGAACTGTAGTTAATCCTGTAAATTATGGTTTGTCTCAATTTGTATGAACATGTGAACCTTGTAAACCCTAGATTGAACTAGACATACTTAATGTCAGGTTTGGGTATAATCGCTAGCATAATAATATTCCTGCTTAAGCTTCCCGTTGGTGTTTTCAGTCTTTTCAACCGGTATATGATCTTTTGGGAATTGGTTGATGATAATTTGCTAAAAATCCTTAAACAAAACTATGGTTTGACGCGGGTGATTATTTGGCACTAGCCGGTTGTGCAAAAGGATATACACGTAGCTAGGGTGGAGTATCGCCCGTGTCGGATTAAGGACCGAGCAAATGGGATGTTATAGATCCATGTTTTTCGTGCAACCACAAGGGCTTGTATGGGCGAGTCTTAGCTTAATAAGTTGTTTAGATGTGGCTTTGCATCTATGGAAGGCGGAAGATTGCACAGGCATTCCGGTCAGGTCTGTCTGTAGGGGTTTCTACATACCAATGCAACGGTGTACGCCTTGCCTTGGACAGAGACGTGGTGTGTGTGTGAAAATGTGGATCCACGGCTTGGGTGAGTGTCTCTGTCTTCAGGGCGAGGGTTAACGTCCCGGGCTGGTGTAAAGCCACGTCTAGATAATGTAACGGCTCTGTATGATCTCCTTGCCGACATACCAAAGGAAGTGTGTTAACTGGCCTGGCAAAAGAGGTTGATCATTCCTTGTGGGTAAAGTGTACACCTCTGCAGAGTGAAAAATCTGATCGATTAGCCGCGCCCGCGGTAATGGGCACTTGGGGAAAATCCTCCCAATGCTAGAGTTTTGGTGCTTTTAAAATGGGTTGGGGTTTTGGAACTGTTTTACAACCATCTTTTGTGTCAAAGGATCGACACTGGGGTCATATGCAGTCGGGTAGACTGGGTTGAAAATCTGGAATAATTGCTTATCTTTTTGTCTTTCAATTGCTTTTATTAAAATGCGATGTTGCAATCTTTTATGCTTATTCATTTTAATGTTTTCATGCAACTGCAAAATAACCATAGCCTGTCCATTGCTCAGCCTGCATAATTAATTATTTGCATCTGTGAACCAATATAAGTCTTGCTGAGTACCAATGTACTCAATCTTGCATCTCCTTGTCTCGGAGGAGGAAGACTGCGATCTGCCAGACGACGCGTTCTTTCAAGCAGGTCTCGGGGGTTTTGACGATAGTCTCTTCTAGGTTGCCTAGTCAGTTGCCTGAGGGTTTAGTGGGCAACCGCAAGGCTGTTTGGAGTTTCAGTTTTCTTTTGGTTTTCGTGTTTAATTTCTGCTGTTAAAATGGTTTAAATTTGTACTGAACTCTGTATAATTATTCAGTCATGTAAGTTCTTCTGTTTGTTTGCGTGTATGATTTTGATACGAATGTTGTAAACATGTGAGTGCTAGCTACTGATCCAGGGAATAGCACAGTAATCACATGGAGGTTCCTGTTCATCAGAGCGGGGTCTCACAAGTTTCGTCCGTGGGTTTCAATGGCCTGGTTTGTACTGTTTAATGGCCGGTTTGGTAATAGTGTGCCGATGTTAGAGGATAGATTTTTACCAATTGTAGTAATATATTTGTGTTTTGGTTTGAAATAGATGTAATTGTCGTAAATCTATCAAAATATGATGATTTTAGTAAGCTTGCAGTTATGATGATAAATCTTTGCAAAAACGGCGCCTCTAAATTGTTGTATCTATGACTTGATTGTTCGTATGCGTTGGAGAAGATAAAATTTAAAATCCAAATATTACTTCAAAACATTTGATCAAGTACATTATAGACATTACAAAAGTCTATGTGCATCGATTCAATTATGTGTGCAAAAATTCTGAATTTTATTTTATATAATACTATAGATAAAAACACATGTTAGCAAAATATTTTGAATGTTTTACAGTAGAAAACGTGCCCATATTATTATCCAAATATCATAAACATGTTTTTTTTGGCAGTTGATTATATCACGCACCCTTCCCTTCAAATGTCCATTTGGTTCTAACCTACATTATTTTTGACCGACTAGAACAGCAGGCGTGACATTAAGGATAATATTTGGAGACCTAAAATGAAGGCTTGTATTTGCCTTACCCATGATTTGGTAGGGTGGCATGAGTGTTGTCAACTACTGGTGGGGATAACAATAAATTGAACATAATTGTGGAAGTGAGGTGAGACGAAGAAGTAGGCATGAGGAGAGACGAGGAATTAAGGATGATGATAATGTGAACCTTAAGCAAATAATATATTGTCAATGAATGTATCTGATTTCTTTGAAAAGAGATTACATGTATGCGATGCAAAGATAGCTCTATATCAATGTTAATAGCAAACACATTATGATTTTTGTAATCTTAATTTTAAATAAACATAGTAGCGCTAGTTTAGATTTATGTAATCTTGATTTAAAATAAACATAGAAGTGCTATATGGTTTATTCTCCGTCACTAAATACTCCTTCCGATTAAATACACGTCTCTTTGAACAGTAGCACGGTCTCTAAAACAAAACTCTTACTACTAATTTCTATTTGTAATATTTTTATAAAATTTAATATAAATATAATATTATGAAAGTACTTTTAAAAACAAATCTATACACATGATTTTCATCTATCCCATTTAAATATTTTTAAAGATATTTATAATTAAAATTTTAAAAGTTTGACTGTATCTATATTCAAAACGATAGAATGTATTTGTGATTAAAGGGAGTGAAAAAGAACGATCAAACTGTTGTTGTTTTTACAGTAGAATAAAATGTGTCCCCCTCGAATCTTTTGGTTTTGGTTTGAATTGGCATTGAACCCCAAATTCTGAATCGAGCAGTTGGCCGGCCGACAGGGCAGCCTGCATCCCTCGGTCCCTCCCTCCCATTCCCACCTCACTTGCGCGCCGCGCCGGCTTCCTCCGCTTCCGCCGCGATGATAACCCACCACCTCTCCCTGCTCCTCCCACCCCTCCCCGCTGGCCTCCGCCGCCGGACTTCCCACGCCTTCCTGTCAATCGCCGCTGCCTCCTCTCCTCCTCCGCCGCCGCTCCGCCTGCGGCCTCTGCGCGTCGCCGCCCTCTCCCCTCCGCCGCCGCCCCTCCGCCTGCGGAATCTGTGCGCCACCGCCGGAGGAGCCTCACCGGTAACTCCCCAATCGGAACACTGTGTCTCAAACTCTCTCCTACTCTCATGACATGCTTCGTTCCAACTCGAGTGACTCGTCGCGCCGCAGGTAGGTGGCGATGGAGGCAAACGCGCGGCGCGTCCCCCGCTGGGAGCCGCGGCGCTCGGCTTCGCTCGGAGCAACTTCCTCCCACTAGGTGAGCTTCCTGCTTCCACGCGATCTGAGCTCGTGCCTAGTTGCATACTACTACTGATGGGTGATTTTGTACTGCGGACTTGTGTGTGCAAAGTTATGCGTATCTAAGGTGCGCGGTTACGAAATTTTACGGGCCAATTTAGATACAATTGTCATTTACATGCACACCAATTGTAATGTAAGTATGAGCTCCAGTCTGCGTGTAACTTTGCTTGTGTATGATCCTGGCATTTTACGGGGTTAGAGATTTAAGAGTTAGATGGGTTTGTTTCTCAAATGCAGCAAGGTTGGATGGGAAAAGAACTGTTTGGCATTTAAACATTAAGGTCCCTGCTCACTATTGTATTTTCTTGGTTGTACTATTTTGCTGCAGTGACGATATAGTGTGCGCGCAATTTTTCTTTTTTGGTGAAACATAATAGTGTGTGCACATCTCAGGTTATGAACTTAAGTGGATTGATTTTTATCTTTCTTATTGTTAAGCTCTCATCGCTGGGATCGCTTTGGGGCTCTTGGATCCTACCCTTGGATGCCTTGCTCACAAATATTCCCTGTCAAAATACAGCACCTTTGGGATATTCTTCATCTCAGGTTAGATTTATTAACCTATTCGTTTGGTCCTGATGCTATGGCTTTCCCACACTAATGGCTTCCTTTGGCATAGGACTGACTCTGCGAACCAAGGAGCTTGGTGCAGCGTTAGAAGCTTGGCCTGCTGGACTCTTTGGACTAGTATGATCCCATGTTTATTCCATGTTTCACTTGTATGATATAATATTATTTCTTCGGCTGTAGCTGTATCTATTTTGAAAATATTTCTTGCTCCCTGCGCCATAATCTAAAATAATGTTGCATACCACATCTCATGCTATTAAGTATTCTAATAACTTTATAGCATTTACATGTTGTCAAATGATGCCTTTCTGATTTTGTTAGAGCTTCCAGTTCCCATATTTTTATTGATTACCCTCAATAAGTTTGCTGACATCTCTTTCTGTTATATCTCATTTCAGGGCTCAATTTTGTTGTTTACACCCTTTTTTGCGCAGTTTATTATGCAGATTCAGTTCTTCCCTCGTGAATTTATCACTGGTATATAGGATCAACTTCATGTCCATTTTCCCACTTCTCTCAATGGATTTCTCTGTTCACATCCGGTCATTTCCTGTTTCTATGTGGTAGTTCATACCTTTATGCAACTTACAGCTTGTTTGTTTGATATTGACAATACATCTTGCAGGGTTAGCTATATTTTGTTGCATGCCAACAACATTATCAAGTGGAGTCGCACTAACACAGGCACTACTCATCTCTAATTACTATCAATTAAGATCCAATACTATGTATAATTTCTTGGATAGCTAGACCACCACTCCAATCTAATCAAACTTTATCACTGCTGTGCAGCTTGTTGGTGGTAACTCTGCACTTGCTCTTGCAATGACAGTCATGTCCAACTTACTGGGCATTATGTTTGTAAGCACATCTTTGTTACAATTTTAACTTGGCAGTCAAGCATCACCAGTGATTGAAATAGTTAACCCAGTATTGAGATACAGATTTAACTGTTGAGTGTTTCCTGACAATATGGAGCTTTGTTCAATAAGCCGTTGAATGTAAAATGTTGCTGAGTGCTTGAAAATTTAAATAATGCAGCGAGATGTTATTTATTTTTCTTGTTTTCCAATTTTAGTATGAGATAATTCATGTGAGCCTTGATCTGTTTTTACATGTAAAAATTATCCTCATGTGTAAGAGTTACTTAAATGCAATCCTCCGTCCTGTAGATTAACCCTTATAGAAAAACTGGATTCTTGTCGGAAATCCTGCGTAGTAATACGTAATAAACTTCTTCTGTCAGTTTCGGCAAGGACAATTCTGAGATGTTGAAGTTTAGTGGTATTAACTAATATTTAGACTTCTGAGTAGCATTGGAGATTGGACCTCCTAGATTCAGTATTAGTCAATTGATAGTGAACACAAAGCCAAATTAGTTGTTTTTAGATAACCATCCTTGCTGAATTTTGCTTTTCACTTTCCGAAGGCAAAAACCTTCCCTGGTAAATTTGTTCATGTTTCTTGTGATCATGGAATTAGGTACCTCTTTCTCTTTCAAAGTACGTTGGCGATGGAGCTGGGGTATCTTTGCCTACTGAGCAACTATTCAAAAGTCTGGTCAATACCCTTTTAATCCCCCTTATTTTAGGCAAGGTATGTGGTTTTTCATATCTCTGTAGTCCACAACATAGCTTAGTGGTCTATGATCTGGATACAATATGATTGTGCCATTATATGCATATTGTGCTTCTTTCAGTTTAAAATTTTGAAGTGTAACAGTAGGCTTATTCTAAGGCTCATGTTTAACACTGCGGCTGTGTCCATAGTAAACATCTATATGATAAACAGGATTTTTAGCATAATTTTAGAGAGTTCAGTTTTGGTGAGGTCTGGTCTGTCTGGATGTGCTTTTAGTGTGAATATGGTATCAAATTATCAATCCTTAGACTGGAATATGCGGTAAAACTTCTTATTTCTGTTGATTTCATGGCAGAGAATAATCAGGAGTGCCTGTCAGATTTGAACTCCTCCTTTTAAATGCATAATATTATTTTTCTTAGAACTTTGAATTTTCTCACTCACCCTATTCTTCAACCAAGTGTTGCAGGCTTAAATGTGAAGTAATTAATTACTTCATTCTCAGTATTATACTTCAGAGCTATGCATTTTTTTACTGCTCTAGTGCAGGCCTGAAATAATGGAAGCTTATCAAAGACACTAATGATGGTTTGTTCTTTGTCAGGTTGCTCGAGAAACCTCTAAAGGTGTGCGGACTCTAATATTTTCCTTTTTCTTTTTACTGTCACTTACCAAGTTATTAATGTAGAGTCCTTATTTGTGTATTTCCTTGTGTAGGTATTGCTGAATTTGTTGATGGAAATCGGCAGGGCTTTTCAGTTGCAAGTGCTGTTCTTCTCAGCCTAGTATGTCTCTAACATGAAACATGTCGACCGATACATTCTTTTTCTTGCATGAATATATTCACCATTGTTAAATGCATTTATTTGTTGTATTGATTTGCTCTGTTGTACACAATCAGGTTACATTAGAAGCACTTCCGGTGATGCTTACTTTAGCTTATTAAAAAATTTAATATAGTTTTTCTTGTTCTGAAATATATATATTGATTGATTTAGATCTGAACCTGTTAATTGAGAGATGATGAACAAATTAGGGGACTGAATACTGAAGCTGTTTTTTGGCATGACAAATTGAAGCTGTTTTGGCACTGACACATTGCTCAACTAATAATATCAAGTGTCACCTTTAATGTCCATCACTTCTGCAGACTGGGAAATGGATACATGTAATGAATACTATAAATTCTCTAGGAGCAAATTATTATCAGTCAGATTATTCATATAAATAGTTTGAAATGTAATGCACATGTACAAAGCAAATTTCTTTGTATTTGTAGCAATGCGAATAGAGGGAACATATATTCAGATCAAGGTGGAGAGAGATGATGATGGGTAGATGCGTACAAAAAATTTACTTAAAAAAAGAAGAAGAGTAAAACCACCAAATCAGGACAAGGGAAATTGATGAATTTAATAAATATTTAAGAGAATGTATTGTACTAGTTCAGAAACTATAGAACTTTAGCAGTGCTTTGCTATGGTTTCAAAATGATTGTATATTAACACTTATTATCTTAATTTGAACAAGAGAGGTAACACTCTATGCTCTTTTGGAAGGAAATTTGTCTACCATAGTCGGTGGTTAATTCATGATTGGTGATGAAAATAGAATATTTTGAGACATCGGGCGACAAGAGAAGTCTAGAAGTCCCAACTTTTCAAATATAGTGGAGCTGCAGAACTGAGACCCACATTTTGCCTTTACATGAGAGGACACTTTCCAGGGTTGTCCTTAACTTTTTGCTGTTTTTGTAGTTTGTTTTGAATATATTGCAAGTTTGCTTATCTACACTCTTTGGAGGGCACTCTTGAAAATTTCCCGTTTCACAGGTTCCATGGATACAAGTAAGTAGATCAAGATCGCTGCTCTTGTCTGTTCAAGCAAAAGCTTTCGCTACTGCTGTGACTATTGGAGTGTACGTTTTTTTATCTGATCCTATCGTAGTGAGAATGTTTGTAAATATTGTAATGCAGATGTGGAACTTAAAAAGTAAAAGTGGGTATGGAACTTAAAAACCGGATCTTGTATTTTAAAACGTTTGTGTTCCTCATCTGTAGAAAACTGCACATCCTGTATGTCACTATGTCATTTGACTAGATTAAGTTTGTGCTTGAAATCATTCTTCATAATTATCAGTCTAGTTACTATTGTCACCACTTTTCCAAAATCTGGATTGAATGTAAATTTATGTTTTCAATTTGCATAATGAATTGACTTCCAGTCCTCCTGCCTTCTGGCATTCAGTATAATGCACTACTGTTAAATTCAGTTTCTAACCACATCTACTGACAATTTGTTCACCTTCACTCAAACGGTTGCATGACAACTGGCGCCTCCAATTCATTAATAGAAGCACCTACTGGTGTTATTAAGTGCTAGATAAAAATAGTGATACTGACACCTTTTTATACTGCTTGCTGGTAGTGTCATTTTGACGGGATTAGGGGGCGTTGTTACTCAGTTTACACAGCCTTATTAAGTAAGTAACCAGCAGTTAAATTGAATTAAGGCTATTGTCATAAGTAAAAATAAATAAATAAATGAAGAATACCTTGCTTGAAATGATTCCTAACTAGACTCTTTTTTGCCACTGGTGATGCATAGCCTTTTTCTGCTTTGGATATAATCTGCGGCTTACTTTATTGTATCTTGTTTTCTAACGGAAGCATGTTTCCTGTCACAGGCTTCTACATCTTGCTCTGCTAGCATTCAATGCTACAGCACTGCAGATCTTGTCCTGTCTTAAACAGAAGGAAGAGTCAGTCTTTGCAAGGAAAGAGTATGCACGAGCTGTCACTTTGGTGGCCAGTCAGGTGAGTCTTTATCACCATTTACAGAAATAGAAATTTTGTAAATGAAACTGATCCAACTCGTGATGGTAATCGTTTTCATGATCTCTTTGACCTTGCCTGCCTATAGCTGGCGCCAAGGTTTGCGAAGCTGCCAGTTCCTTGGTAATCAGTTTTGTTGTCTAGAATTGTTAGCATACCAGCTAGGGAATAGGGTTTAAGGCTTTTTCCCCTGGCTTGTCTGATTTATGAATGCTCATTGGAAGATTTGGATATGTGGTTCTGTGCCAATGGAAAATAACGAATTTTTAAGGTTTCAATTGTTTTTTTGGATCATTGGTTTCAAGCTAGTGATTTCAAAAAATCCCTCAGAAATGCAATTCTTGACTTTTTTCTCTCTCGAAATGGCAGAAATGCCCTTGCATCTTTCTTCCCCCTCCTTTCTTCTCCCTCTTTTCCCTTTCTCTTTGCCTCCAATTCCTCTACCTCTCATTCCATCTCAGGCCGCTGCCTCTCGCCAACATGCGTGCAGCTGCTGCGGAGTTCACAATGCACAGTGTTGGCACACTCGGCACTCAACGGCGGGTGGCATGTGCGGTTGAAGACGGTGGTATGCGTGAGGCAACAGACCACAACCTACAGACTTGCACATGGTGGTGGTGGAGCATCTTGAGCTCGCACACTGTGGCGACAAAGCGTCCTGTGCTCGCCGCAGTAGTGGCGGCAATGTAGACCAATATCGACCGCGGCAGTAACATGAAGTGAGCTTGGCCGCAATAGGGGTAGCAACCAGCAGGGCCCAACCTTGGTGGTGGGTGGTCAGGTGGCACAACTGAGTTCTCCACAGGCAGCAAGGTTGTGAACTTGTGATTGCATGTGGATTGCAATGGTGCAATCCAAGCTTCACCTTGTCCATTGGCCACTGCGTGCACCCCTGCCGCTTGCTGTTGTCTGTTGACCACGTAGTGTTCGTTGAAATGGCCAGCTCAAAAAGAATGATAAAGAACATAAAAAAAATGTAATGTTAAAATTGAGCTAACTTGAAAAGGGCACAATAGTCTTTTTCTCCTGTCAACATCTTTTGACCTTGTCAGGGGCACATTCTGAAGAAACTTTACTTTCTAGTTGCACCACACCAATTAGCTCCAAAACAGTAGTGAAGTCCAAAAGTCCAAAAAGCCTAAAGGCATATATCCAAAAATCTCATGCTCATAGGTGATTTCGACCCAAGTTTCACATCCTGGTTGCAAGTAAACATACAATTGCATGATATTATTTGAAAGAAGTAAGGGGAAAATCACAACTCATCCAGAATAGCTAGTGCTGCCGGTAACTAGAGAATCATCAGCATGTTCCTGGCCTAGTAGCATGCTTCTAGTCACAAAACGTGACTTTTTGGACATTGACAATGTCCCTAAACAACAACTTTGACCACCAATTTCTATTGTGATATTTTTTAAAAACCTAATAAGATTATAATACTGTGAAAGTATTTTTGAGAGAAATCTCACATCATTTTCGTTTGTGAAAGTATTTTTTCTATTGTGAAAGACTTTGTTGGTCAAAGTAAAAATTGTTTGATTGCAGGCATGTTAGGATGACATCTTCTCTTTTTACTGGAGGGAGTAGAAGGTTTTGTCCATTACTGAACTAGTGACTGCAGGAAATTGCTAGTAGAAACCGAGCAGCATGGTTATCACGACGCCCCGGTGAGGCGAGTCGCCTCTGGGGAGCCTGGACGTCTAGGCGACAGTTAGACGACCAACTTGTTTAGATTTGAAGCTCAATTATAGTTCAAGTTTCCTATGTACAAAATCATAATTCAAGCTCAAATATAGCAGGAGTGATGAGTGATGTGTAGTACCTTATATATAGCATCCATAGCACCTTTCATATGATCCAAATCATTGCTGTCCAAACATTGATGTAGAGTCTGAAATAACTCAATCCATACAACAACTCACCTTGATTTTCTCTAGTACAACCAGGAGATTTACCTGATGTTAGCAAGATGAAACACTAGGTTGTTGGATACATGGAGTTCACATAAACTACAAAAATATCTTGAAAACAGAATTGAGAATGTTCCAAGGACAGAGACATTGAAAGTTTCAAACATAGATATAATGTTCCAAGGACTAGGACATTAAAACATAATATAATGTTCCAAGGACAAGGACATTCAAACATCAATGTCTAAGTCTAAATCATCTTGACGATTCTCATCACTTGGTCCACTCTCATGAGGAGAAGTAGGTGGCGTTTGACCATAATTATCGTCGATGTCTAGATCATCGGTTACCAAAGGTTCATAGACTTCATCCTCGTCAGAGCCTTGCTCTTCTCCTTCAGTTGTTGAGCTCAAATTTACACCACGTCGAGAGTACATCCTGGTCATCCTAGGCAGATTACGACCCTGAAGCATTAGTGATGCACCGGTGGCTTCATCAACATGAGCCCATGAAAGATTTTCTCCGTGGTGGACTTCTTCGGTACTCATTTCAACCCATTCATTGTCCCATTGGAACTCTTCTAAGATCAAAGGGTTGAAATTTGCCCCTTCCACACGCCTCTTTTGAAAAAGTTCGGCAATCACTAATCAACAACAGAAAATACTTGGAATATATGAGCACCCTTGAAATAAATACAACTTAATTGCAATGCTTACAAATTCAAAGATGCTCCAACTGCGCTCACAACCGGAGGCCGAACAACAAAGGCCGAGGATGCGTTTTGCAAACTTTTGAAGCTCTTTAGCAAGGCCACCAAAAGCATCCTATCAATCAACTAAAACGTAAAACATTATATCTATGTTAGAAACTTAGAATGTTTAAAATTGAATCAACTTAGAATAGAAGTTTAATACTTACGAGGGCTCTTTGTTTTTTGTTGCATCACAACTGATTGCTTTCCAAAGCTCTTCCTCATTTTCTCATAATCATCCGCTTGATCACTTATCTTTCTAAGCAAATTATCATCACAATTAACAATCTTTTCAAGCACATCATTGAATGCAATCCGGAGCCTCGAAGCATAGTCAATGTCTTTTTCTTTGATGTCGAAAAACTTGTTTAGGTTCAAAACAATGCAGCTCCATACAGCTTTTGCTCTATCTGATGCACCCACCGCCTCTCAGTGATGTCCATTACCTTCTTTAGTACCCTTGGTTTGCTTCCAAAAGACTCTTATCTTATTCCTAGCATGATCCATACTTGCTGAAACCTCCGGCATGGCAGGCTTCTCATCCCCATCAGCAATCCTCAGCACAAGCAGCAAAGGTTGGGATGCTCTTATGCAATTCTCCACAGCATGCCAAAAACGCAAGGAAAGCAAAATATCACAAACTTTCTTACCCGCCTCCGTGTGAGCTAATTTGGCTCTAGTCCAATCCTCACTAACAAAGAGTAGTCGCAAAGCATCCTTATGCTTATATAAACTTTGCAAATTGAGAAAAGAAGTAGCAAACCAAGTGGTTGCGGGTCTCACTACCTCCCTCCTGTCTTCTCCCTCATTGTATTGAGAAGCCTCCCGTGCCTATAGATGAAGGTAGCCACATGCTTAGCTTGATTGATGGCCTTCTTGAACTCACTTATTTTTCTGATATCTTCCAACATAAGGTCCAATCAATGTGCATCACAAGGGGTCCAGAAGAGAGTGGGAAACCTCTCCATAAGAATTTTACCTGCAAAAGAAACAGATTGAGTTCCAAGCAATTTGCAGCATAAGGTAGATTTTTTTTGGCTAAAGAAAAGAAACTTACCAGCAGCCTTGAAGTTGGCACCATTATCTGTGACCACTTGAACGACATTGTCAGGGCCTATCTCCACAATCTTCTTCTCAAGCAAATCAGCTAACATCCTTGCATCAGCCGACTGAGAGGATGCATCTACAGACTCCAAGAAGAAAGTCCCTTCAGGACAATTGACAAGAAAATTTATCAAGTGTCTTGCTCTCCTATTAGTCCATCCATCTGACATTAGTGTACAACCGTATTGCCTCCAACCAGACTCTTGCTTCTCCCTTAATGCTTGGATTTCATTCTTTGCCTTAGCAAGCAATGGCACCTGGATGCTTGTATCCATGCCCGTCCAACAGACTCCATCATAATTTCATAACTCCTAGAATTTGCAGCATTGAATGGTATGCCATACTGATAAAAGAAACCAGCGACATGCATATCCACCCTCTCTTTTTCTTCCTTTGTCCTCATACATTGCTCCATGGAGGTTTGGGACAACTGTTTGGAATGCCTTTCCTCAATCACCTCTTCGGGTGTCTTTTATCATGGAGGCAACTGATTTTGTTACTTTGGCCACCGGTTTGAACATAATGGCAGCTTGCTTCCTCTTGGCAGCTGTCCGAGAACTTGGATGACAAGACGACGCCTTCGAGGATACTGTTGATTAACCTCAACCTCCCGAACATCATCACCTCCACCTTCCTCTTCATCATCATCTAAATTAATCATCTTGTTCCTTGCAGTCTTCTTCATGTAATCTTGCATCTCTCTCATTATGGCCGTGGTGGCTTTGGGGCATTTTTGAACATCCCAAAACCCACGGCAAGGTGCTGCTTCAACCTCTTGATACCCGAATGCATTTATTTTCCACAAAGTATACATTGCGCCATATCCTTGTTCGTCATGTCCGGCCAAAATCCATACTTCCACCCGGGATCCTTCGATTTGGCCTTCCGCTTTGGATCCTTGGATGGATCATATACTTGCTCTTGGCTAGTAGCATTACCGGACTCGCCAACGGTGGCACTTGTTGCTTGATCAGCCATGTACTTATATCAATATATGTCCTGTACAAGCATCATTATCAGTCATTTTCTATACAAGCTAGAATAAGCAGTCAATACTCAATACTAGTACATCAAAGAAATACTAAGCAGTCAATACTCAATGCCAAGCAATCAATACTCAATGCTAAGTAGTCTACTCACTACTCAATACTAATAGTCATTAGTCAGTAATCATTCTCGAGACTCAAGACTAATATTTGATGTCGATACTCAATACTAATATTCAAGAATCGATACTCAAGACTCAATACTAATATTCAAGATGTCGATACTCAATACTAATATTCAGTAATCAGTCATCCAGTACTCAGTACTCATTCTCACTACTCAATACTACTACTCCCGAGCTGCCATTTGGCCATTCCTCATCCTCCCAAGCTGCCAGGCTCAGCGGCTCAGCGCATCCCGCATCGGCCACATTCTCGCATCCTCTCGAGCTGCCGAGCAAGAGGCGGAGCTGCGAACTCGCGATGCCGAGCCGCCGAGCAGAGCGCCGAACCGAGCCGCCGAGCGGAGCGCAGAGTAGAGCGCCAAGCGAAGCGCCGACCAGAGCGCCGAGCAGAGGAGGAGCAAGAGGCGGAGCAGCGGACGGTGAAGGGGTGGCGGAGGAGAGGGAGGCGGAGGATTACAGGTGGTGGAAGCGCCGGGGGCGGAGAAGTTGCTGGCGGCGGCGGCGGAGGCGAAACTAGGGTTTCTCCATTCTCAGCAGAAGGTGAGTCTCTTTCGGTCTTTCCCAAACCTCCCGATCGGACGGCTCTTCAGTCCTCAAATACTTAAGCCAAACGATAGTCGTCCGCCCAGACAGCCAAGCCGGCGCCTAGGCGTCCACACCGCGACGCTAGGGCGTCCAGGCGGCCGCCTGGCTGGCTTGCCTAGCAGTTACTGCACAGGAATCTTATTGTAAACCCTATTTGGGAATGCATCCGGTTGAATCAAATTTATGCTTGCAATTGTAGTAGCAAACTAGTGCCTAAATATGCAATTATTACTCCCTCTCATGACATCAAAATTCTGTAACTTCTGGCATCTTGGCTAATTGACTTTCTTCTTGGTGTCCTACAGAAAACATTGCCGGTGTTGGTTGCTGTGGTTGAGCAGCTTGGAGGCGCTCTCGGGCAGTCCGGATTTCTGGTCATCCCATGTGTTGCTGCGCACATTAATCAGGTACTTATTGCACAGGCAGTTTAGGTACTTATTGCACAGGCAGTTTTGTTATTTGTCACTTGCTTTCTGTTAGGAGTCATTTCTGATGTATGATATGAATTGTTCTGCAGATCATCATCGATTCTATCATAGTAAATTGGTGGCGCCAGAGAGACCAACAATTTGCTAATGCAAAATAACTCCAGAACTCGAATTTGATGAGTAAAACAGAAAAATAATCTGGAACTTATCTGGAATGTTTGGCACCAAGTCACATTGAGGTTACAACATTCGGTCATCTGGAAGGAAGCAATCATTGGGATTATTTTTTTGCAGAAAAGCTTGCTTGCTTGAAGCACAAACATTCCATGATGCATCTATCATTTTCCATTTTCAACCACTCATTGTTTTCAGATGGTAGAACAAACGAATGGGAAAGTAATTGGCTTGTGCTGTAGAAAGTGGAGCGAAAGAAGAAACGCTTTATCAATCAATATCCTTGATTGCAAGGCTGATCTTGTGAAGATTATCACACATTTTGTGGTATCCTTGATAAATTGATCTTACTAGCTCCTATTTGCTCATTGCCGCCCGGGTGGTCTTTGATGATCCACTCTACATATTAATTGTTTAATTTCTGGATGACTAATTAGTGAACCCTACCTAAGTACTAGGGTGGCTGATCGGTATTACATAGATGATAGATGAATATCTCTTGTAGGTAAATTACAATACTTCTGTTGTAATACTAACCTGCTGTTTAATATCAATTCTTGTTGTGTACTTCTGTTCACCAAACCCTTCCTTTTCATTTCAGAATGCAGGCAATGTTGAAATTTGTCATCAAATCTTATCAAAGCATGTATTTACCATCTGTACTAGCTAACCTTCTACTGTTGCCATCATCAAGTGAGCCAGCAATTCTGCGTGGACATCTTCGAAGTGCCCGGTTTTCTGGTATCCCCACCAAGCTATTCCATGCATGACTCGATGCCTTTCTTTTTCTTTGGCTAAAGCTGGAGGAGATTTAGGGCCTGTTTGGTAGGGCTCCAGATCCTAGATTCTCATTCAGAGGAGTTGGAGTTAAACCAAACATCATAACTCTAAAAAAGTGATCTATGGATCTGGAGGAGTGGAGCTAAAAATGTACCGGAGATGTGGAGCAACGTTTTGGGTGATCCACGGGCGGAGCCAACCAACGGATGGAAAAAGGCCCATCGAAGTTGCACGTAATTACCCGCTTTGCCATTCACTTACCCCCGATTTCCCCCACCCCGAGCATCCCCACGCGTGCCCGTTCGCATCTGCATCTCTGCTTGGGCGAATCGGCGGCGCCCTCCCACGGCTCCAGGCGACGGTGACGGCCTCTCGCGGGTTCCAGGCCACGGCTCCTCGGGCTCCAGACGGTGGTCTCTAGCCGGCATCGACTTGCGGGATCCAGGCGACGGAGGCGGCGACTCGAGGCTCCCGGCAGTGGCTGCAACTTGTGGACAGGAGGGAGAACATCACCCAAGTAGCCGATGGCCCTCCCTTGCGGCGGATTGACCTAGCGCTAAGGTAAAACCCTAATCCCTAATTTTTCAAGGGCCTCCCTGATGCTTCAGTTATGTCTGATGATTGCTTCAATATCCGCAATCAGTTTCTTGTAACTCTCATTCTCATAGTCATGAAATACAACAAAAATTCAGATTTGGTCATGGACTCAAAATAGTTGACATGTCAAATTAAACATGCTTAAGCGAATGAAATGACATGGTGTGATATATTTTGATTCTTTAATTCGTGTTCATCACATCCATGGCGGACCTACCTGGGAGATTATGATCCACAGATAAAAACAAAACAACATCGATAGTTACAAGTTAAGACAACCCACAAGGTTAAGTTCTTTGTAGAGATTTTTCACTTTTGCCACACAGGCCGGATCTTTCTTGCCATAATTTTCCTGCAGGGACATTGGAAAGTAGTATGGAGTGTTAGTTATAATCTTTTTGTCGGTTCAGTTTTATTATCTTTTCAGTTTTGCGTCTTGCTGACAAGTATTTCAGTTTGATAATTTCGTATTGGGTCTGGAGTCTAGCAATGTTAAGATAAAACCGAAAAAAAAGGGAGTTTGAGTTGTAATCAGTTTTGTAACAAACAGATTGATTGATCTGTTATCTGACTATTAATAGAAATCAGAAAAGTTGGCCGCACCATCGCCAGGACAGAGATTTGTGTTTGCTCTGTTGTGTGGATGTTTTACCGGAGCTGTTTACTGTTCGAGTTCCGGCAAAACTAATCGCTGTTTTCTGTTGTCGTTAGTGTTAGCGTAATGTACTCCCCCCTCTGGTGGTTAGTTGGTTATGTTTGGCAAGGATCTCCTAGATTAGATCTTTCCTATTCTTAGGGATATCCTTGCCTATATGTACTTGAGCCTTGGGCTCCTCCCTTAATCAATCTACTATTTTCCCAGCCATACTCTTTCATGGTATCACGAGACCGGGATTTTCCCCTCTCGCCCTTCCGCTGCCCCTGCGCGCTCTAGCCGCGCTGCAGTATGGTCGGGACCCCTGCCGCCTCCGTCGTCGACTTCGCCGAGCGAGCTCGCCGCGACGCCGACGCCGCTGGCGTTAGCTCGCCGAGACTCGCCGCGCCGCCTCGGCCAAGCCCAGCGCCGAGCAGAGGAGGCGCTGCCGCATCCGCGACGCGACGCAGCCGCCGAAGCGTCTGCGTCGCAGATCGCCAAGGCGGCCAAAGCCGGCCGACGCCGCTGCTGCGGCCGATCCGCCGACTGGCCGGCGACGACCACGAGGATGACACGGACATCTCCCGCGCCATGATCCTCCACGAGGCCGCCGCCGTTCTCAACCTCCACGCCCAGGCTGTCTCCGTGCAGAACGCCCGCAGCCTGGTCCCCCTCGTCCTCGACACCTCCGGCAACTACCCACGTTGGCGCGAGCAATTCCTACTCGCCGTCACGAAGTATTCGCTGCAGGACCACGTCCGCAGCTCCGCCACCTCGGCACTTCCTGATTGGGCTCGGATGAACGCCGTCGTCAAATCATGGCTGTACAGCACGGTCACCGCCGACCTTGCCGACGCCGTGATCGACCACCGCGCCACCGCCTACGAAGCCTGGATCGCCATCGAGGATCACTTCTTTGGCAATCAGGAGGCCCGTGCTCTCCACCTTGACGCCAAGTTTCGCGCGTTTGCCCAAGGTGACCTCTCCGTCACCGACTATTGCAAACACTTCAAGAAGATGGCCGATGACCTCACTGACCTCGGCGAACACGTGACTGACCACACTCTGGTCCTCAACGTGATTCGCGGGCTCAACGAGCGGTACAGGGACATCGGGGTCCACCTCCGCCGCGGTCGCCCCTTCCCTTCCTTCGCCGCCGTCCGCAATGAACTCCTCCTTGAGGAGATCAACATGGTGCAGACTCCCTCTGCTCCTCCGACTGCCCTCGTCGCCACTGGCTCTACCTCGCCGCGCCCGGTCAAGACCGACCAAAGAACGGTCCTCCTCGTCCGCCGCCCCAAGAAGAAGAAGAAGAAGAAGCCGAAGGACCACCGCACCTTCTCGAAGCGGCATCTGCTGCACTGGCAATGGCGCTTCTCCTCCGGCTACTCCTCTACGCCCAAGACGATCGCTGCTGCGCTGGCTGGTGGTGGCGCAATGGTCGCCATCGTTCTTCAACCCGTGGAACGGTCCATCCAAATGTGGCCCGTCCCCGTCGCCTCCTCCGCCCAGCTTCCCAGGGGCGTCGGCTGGCCTCAACAAAGCGGCGGCTGCCCAAAGTGCACTCCGCTCCAACAAAGAGCCTTCTGGCGTGGCCAGACTAACAAAGAAGAAGAATGCGCGCAGACCGACCCATGGTGGGGTCTCCGCTCGGGACCGAATTCTCGGCCTCCACGTTCAAAGACCGTCACCCTCACTCCGCCGGTGAACAACGATCGGTACCTTGATACAGGTGCCTCTTCCCACATGACCTCCCATGATGGTACCCTCTCTCACTCCTCAACCCCTCGGTATCCCTCTCCCACCTCCATTGTTGTCGGTAATGGTTCGCTCCTGCCTGTCACCGCCACCGGCTCGACGCACCTTGGCTCTCTTGTTCTAAATAATGTTCTTGTTTCGCCTCAGCTTATCAAGAATCTTATTTCTGTTCGTCAATTCACTACTGATAACAATTGTTCTGTGGAGTTTGACCCGTATGGTTGTTCTGTGAAGGATCTTCTCTCGCGGAACGTGATCATCAGGTGCAATAGCTCCGGTCCGCTCTACCCGCTGCAGCTGCCCGTGGCTCACTCCCTTGTTGCCAACTCCACGTCATCCTCCCTGTGGCACCGTCGCCTCGGCCACCCTGGTCGCGAGGCCCTCTCCAAACTCACTTCGGCTATCCCTGGCTGTAATAAAAGTTTGGAATCCTTGTGCCATGCGTGTCAGCTAGGACGACATGTTCGTCTTCCTTTTCATCCTTCAGTATCTCGAGCGTCAAACAACTTTGATCTTATTCATTGTGACTTATGGACATCTCCCATTGTTAGTGTCTCTGGTTACAAATATTACTTAGTTGTTCTTGATGACTGCTCACATCACCTGTGGACGTTTCCTTTACGGCTTAAATCTGACACGTTTTCCACCCTGTCTAACTTTTTCGCCTATGTGTCTACCCAATTCGGCGCATGCGTCAAGGCCGTCCAGAGTGACAACGGCCGGGAGTTCGACAACTCCAGCGCGCGCACCTTCTTCCTCACACATGGCGTTCAGTTTCGCATGTCGTGTCCCTACACGTCCTCGCAGAACGGTCGAGCTAAGCGGATTATTCGTACCACTAACGATGTCATTCGCTCTCTTCTATTTCAAAGTAGCATGCCACCTTCAGATTAATGAGGCGTTGCTGCGCAACTCTCCTCCTCAACATCTTGCCGACCAAGACACTGGATTTTTCAACCCCGCACTTTGTTCTCTTCAGCAGTGCACCGTTGTACGATAATCTGCGTGTTTTTGGCTGTAAATGTTACCCCAATCTTTCTGCCACTGCTCCCCACAAACTTGCCCCGCGCTCTGCCCTCTGCATCTTCCTTGGTTATTCTGCTCACTACAAGGGATACCGATGTCTTGATCCTACCACAAATAGAATCACCATCTCCCGCCATGTTCTCTTTGACGAGACCGCTTTTCCCTTTGCCGAGCATACCTCCCCTCCCACTGCTACGGACTTCACCTTCCTCGATGAATTCCCTAACCCGGCGCCCCTTCCCATAGGGCTGCCAACTGTGTCTCCTGCAGGTCCTCCCGGCGCCACCACTGTTGCTATACGGCCCCATGCCGACGTGCAGCCGCTTCCTGCGCCGCCAGTACCACCAGGATTTCCCGCACTCCCTCGTACGGGTGGTGCATCGTCCTCGCCAACCGGCGCGCCGTCCGTCAAGCCGTCCTCCGCGCCACGCGCGGCCACGATCCCCGCGGCACCGACGGCTTCTCCCGCACTCCCACGTGCGGGTCCTGCGCCACGCGCGGCACCGGCTTCTCCACCCAACTTCCCGGCGCAGCCACGCGCGGCTCCTGCCTTGCGCGTCTACTCCAGGCGCCCAAATCAGGCTGCGGTCCCTCCGACACCGATCGCCCTGCGGCACGGCCCGGTGCTCGGGTGCCATTGCCGTTCCGACAAAGTGAACCAAAGACAAGATGGCGACTCGGGCCAAGGACGGTTTTCGCGTACCATCCTTGTACCATGCTGCGCCACTGTCCCCGGTTCCGAAGACCTTCCGTGGCGCCCTTGCCGATCCCAATTGGCGGGCTGCTATGGAGGAAGAACATGCTGCCCTTCTCCAGAACCAGACTTGGGAGTTGGTTCCTCGCCCGCGACATACCAACATTGTCACGGGCAAGTGGATCTTCAAACACAAGTTCCACGCCGACGGTTCTCTGGAGCGTTACAAGGCACGTTGGGTCCTTCGCGGCTTCACCCAGCGTCCGGGCATCGACTTTGCCGAGACATTCATCCGGTCGTCAAGCCCACCACAGTTCGCGCGATGCTCTCTCTAGCTCTCTCGCCAAATGGCTTGATTCACCACTCGATGTCAAGAACGCCTTCCTCCATGGCACCTTGACGAGACCGTGTTTGACTCGACCCTCGGATTCGAGGATCTGCCAGCCCAACTTTGTCGTCGTCGAACAAGTCGCTCTACGGTCTCAAGCGGGCTCCCGTGCTTGGTACGGCCCGCCGCCACGCATCCGGTCTCTCTTGGTTTTGTGGAAGCCAAGTCGGACACTTCATTGTTTGTCTACCGCCGTGGCAAGCGACACGGCCTACCGCTCCTCACGTTGATGACATCGTCCTCACCGCCTCCTCGACACACCTCTGCGGCGCAGTCATCTCAGCCTCCGGCAGAGTTTGCCATGAAGGATTTGGGCAAACTCCATCACTTCCTCGGGATGCAGGTTCAGCGCAGTGCCGACAGTATGGTTCTCTCTCAGCGCCAGTACATGATTGACATCTTGGATCGTGCTGGGATGGCCGAGTGCAAACCATGCACAACGCCCGTGGATACCAGCCCCAAGGTCTCTGCCGACTCGGGAGCTCCGGTTGCTGACCCATCTGACTACCGGAGTCTTGCCGGCGCCTTGCAGTATCTGACCTTCACACGGCCCGACATCGCCTACGCCGTGCAGCAAGTTTGCCTTTACATGCACGACCCTCGAGAGCCCCACCTGGCTGCCCTCAAGCGCATCCTTCGCTACATTCGGGGTACTCTACACCTGGGTCTTCATCTTCGACCGTCGACCCAGGATGACTTGGTGGTTTATTCTGATGCTGACTGGGCTGGCTGTCCCGATTCGCGCAAGTCCACCTCGGGCTATGCTGTGTTCCTTGGTGACAACCGGTCTCTGATCCTCCAAACGCCGAACACCGTGTCCCGCTCCAAAGATCGAGGGCGAGTACCGCGCCGCCGCCAATGGTGTTGCCGAGGCTTCGGCGGCTTCTTCATGAGCTCCACATTCCGCCGCCGTGCTACCGTTGTCTACTGCGACAACGTCAGTGCAGTCTACATGTCCTCCAACCCGGTTCAACATCAACGGACGAAGCACATCGAGATCGATCTTCACTTCGTTCGTGAGAAGGTAGCCATGGGTGCCGTGCGGGTTCTCCACGTTCCCACGACATCCCAGTTCGCCGACATCTTCACGAAAGGGCTGCCTTCTTCAGTGTTCTCCGAGTTTCGGTCCAGTCTGAATGTCCGTGGCTAACCACCGACGTTCCGACTGCGGGGGCGTGTTAGCGTAATGTACTCCCCCCCTCTGGTGGTTAGTTGGTTATGTTTGGCAAGGATCTCCTAGATTAGATCTTTCCTATTCTTAGGGATATCCTTGCCTATATGTACTTGAGCCTTGGGCTCCTCCCTTAATCAATCTACTATTTTCCCAGCCATACTCTTTCAGTTAGCCTGCACGGTGATTCAAGTCTCAGCGACTCGGCTGCATAACAATCAGGTTGGTGAACAGTGAGCAATTGTTTTTTCGCCTCGATTGCTCAGGTTTGACGATTTGCTTGCTGATTGGTTCTGTGCTTTCCTGGGCGATATACAACATGGAGATGACTTACAAATAGAATGCGCTTTTGGCTTTTATCAGCACACTCAAGAGCTTGCACAACTAGCCAGGAGCACTTCTAAACAATGCTCCACTGGTTGCAATTTGTATATTCAAGATGCATGATGTTCTATGTTTTAACCATCTTCTAACAACACGAACAATTATTCAAAAATAGCTTGTCAAATCACATTTTCTGGAACACATTTGGAGCCTTGGAGGGGCTATAGCTAGGGAGGTACCAGTGAGCTTTTATTAACCCTTTAATAGTGTGACTGTGATCTATGCAATAAAAAGATTTCATTTGTTTTTATTCCTTTTCTTTTGGGAAAGTGTACATTTTTTTTCCATTCTGTTGTTTGTGTGTATGCTTTAACAATGCTTATGCCTTGACATGTTTAATTGTCAGACAGGGATTTTAGAAGGTTTGATCAGAATCCAAACTACGTGCCTACAATACCATCAAGATATGCAAGATTTGTCATTCCTCAAGATGCATCGGATGCGTCAACATCAGATAGGAGTGATACATCCATGGATGCATTTCGTGATGAACTTGCATAGGCAATTGCAGGATGATTGATATATTACTTATGATATTTTTCTCGTCTTTAACGTATTTGGTTAAAATGGTGGGAGTATGTTTATTTACATCCTTTTTATTCAGCAATCCCCAACTCAAAGAACACCCCTCTCCATGAACAATGTATTTATGGCTAACCTGGAATGCAGTTATGAATCAAGGTAGTGGTTGATACGTTGGAAGCATTCCGTGTGCAGACTGTAGACATATGTACACGACCTTGCAGTTTTGATTGGGAAGTTGCTGCCCTCTGGATTGGTTAAAGCGAACTTGCGATTGTGATGTACCCTGAAAACATTAGCATAAAATGGAGGAAATACGTCGGAAATTTATAATTTAACCTTGAGAAAAGAGACGTATTACATGGATAACACACTGAACATCGCAGGATGGTCGAGTGCATGCGTTGTATTCTACTCTATCCATTTACATAGATGCAAAACATGTATAAAATGAATCTTGGCCACTTAAATACGATGATTATTCTTTGTGCTCTTAAATAATATCATTTCCCTTTCTCATGTAGAGAAGCTTAAAAAAGATAAAGACACATGAAGAGTTACCACCAAAGGTAACATGGTCTATTTGTCTTCATTCCTCCCTTCAAAATCTCTGAAGCTAACCTCTTAGCCAAACGTTTTTGTCAGATGAATCCAGCTCCTCAGTGAAGTAGATCTTTCAGAAAGCAAGATCTAGATTTAAAAAAATAGGATCTAAAGCCATACTAAACAGACCCTTAGTTGGCCTGTTGCTTCTGATAAGGTGTACAGTGTTTTGATTGTTCACCTGGGGCTGGGTACGAGCCCTGTGGACATGAGTTGTAACTTGGTGTTGTGCTGAGTGCAATGGACAGTGACGGGTCTATGTTCTCCTATTCTGGAGTCCTGTTTGAGGAGAAAAAGGCTTGTGCTGGTACTTCCTCTGCAGGGGCACTTGCTACAATGACACATGGGCTTTGTGCACGCCCTGATCAACTCCGTCATCTCCAGCTTGTACTCTGGTCCGATGATTGAAATCTCCTGTTTACTCGAAATCTCGTTCATTGATGAAGAACCAAATCTTGATGAGATCTTGGTATTTCAAATAAATTCTAGACGAAATGTAAAAACAGATTTTGAATTCTGTTTTTTTCCCACCGGTAGAACCGAGATCTCGGCTAGTTTTGCCAAGATCTCGGCAAAATTGAACAGCGCGAAATCCGATCGAAACGAAGTTAAAAAATTTTGAAATTTTTTTGGAGATTCCTGACACATCGATGATGTTGCCATAAAAATTTTAGATAATTATGAAGCCTGTGGAATTTTTAAAAATTCAAACATTACTACTGTATTGATAAAACGCTGACCGGCACTTTTTGAACCGAATGAAAAATGGGATAAACCACGGTAGAAATATTTGAAATTTTTTGTGCATGATTCTAACATATCATTAAACTTTCCATAAATTTTTTTTGCTCACCGAGATTCCCACTGACCAGCCGAAATCTCGCTGATTTTGCCCGAGATCTCGACTTAGTTGGCCGAGATTAGCTCCTTCCTTGCCGGAGATGGCCAGAATATGGCCAGAGATGGCCGGATTGGGAGGAGGACAGTGAGGGAGACTTGGTTCTTAAGAAGAAGCTGGTGAGTGGCAAGAGACAGTAAAGTGTTTGTGCAAGTGTAGTGAATGATTGAGATAGTATAAAAACAAGTGAGAATGGTATAGATAAATGGAATAAGTACTCAAGACCCTCACAGGCTCTAGCCTAGTTGGTAAAATCTATATCATGCAAACCGGAGATCTTGGGTTCGAGTCAAAAGAATGACAATTTTTGTGCAACTTTTTGGCATTGTTCTGAGCATGCAAAAATGTTGAAAATTTTTATGGTTAGTCATGAACCATCTCTAATGTTCCCATAAATTTTTTACATCATGATCAAACCTAACGAATTTTTAAATATTGTGATAGTGTTACTTCAAAGTTCTCGGACTTTAGAGTGCATTCTTCTACATTTTATAATTTTTGATTGAGCAATCAAAACAGGTTTAAATTTTCACATAAGGGTTATAGGGAAATTTATAATATCTCCTAAAAATTTGAGATCATGATCACACTCGGAACAAATTTATAAAATTCTGACAATGTTAGTGTCTCAATTATATTCAATCTGTTTTTTATTTTTTAAAGATAAAAAATGAAGTTAAAATATTTTTAAAATTTTTCTGTATGATACTACACTTCTTAGGATGGTACCATAAATTTTTCACATCATGATAAATCATGTAAAATTTTATAAAAATCTGACAGTATTTCTGCCGTTTTTTAAAAATATCTCAAAAATTCGGTTTTCCTACAAATTTTCATTCAATATGACATCATTAAGGGTTATTGATCAACTGCCGGTCAAATCCAGTCATCAAATATCACATTCCGGATTAAAATGCCGAGATTTCGACGGTATATGGCGAGATCTCGCCGAGATATAGCGAAATCACTGTAACAATTCAATTTTTTTAATATTTTTTCACTCCGGCCTGTATTTCAAAACTCGTCCCCGTCCGATAAGCGAGATCTCGTGAGAAACCACTCCGGCCTGTATTTCAAAACTCGTCCCCGTCCGATAAGCGAGATCTCGTGAGAAACCGCCGAGATTTCAATCCCTACTCTGGTCTATATATGTATATATGGCCATCCTCGTCGTCCACAACTGTGGCAATATGTCCTGTACAGAGGAAGAAGGGCTTTTCTTTTGTGACCATTTCCTGTGAATCCCATCTATGCTGCCATCTACAACAGATCTGCTAACCCACACACCGACGAAAAGAGACGAACGCTTATGGAACATGGACAGGCATACATGATCAATGTAGAGAGAAGCCATGGATTTGCGTGTGATTTGCAAGGTACGGTAGTGTATTAAAAGTACAATTCGAATTTGTTTCGGTTTCGTTTTCAACTTCAATTCAGAGTTCTACTTATATACAAGATCCTTTATATTTTACTATAAATATCCTGGTAGTCCATATAATAGAACAAGTCAAAAAGGCAAACAAGACAAGAGAAGATAAAAGACACTCTCGTTGTAAATATATTCTCATATAGTGATATTTGCTTTCGTGCATCCGTGGCTTTTTCCGAAAGGGTTTTCTACATAAAATCCTTGTCTTCCGTTCCTTTTGATCCTATATTTTCATGTATTTTATAATAAGTGGTATCAAAGCTTCGGGTTTGAAACTAAGCCGATGCCCTCGGAAGGAGGAGACTCTCGGGGGCGGCACCCATACGGCATCTAGGAGACTCTAGGGTGGCCATCAACGAGGCGTCATCAAGACAATCAAGGGTGACCATCGCACGACGTCTACACAAGTATCCTGCTATTCTGCTGGAAACCAACATCCATTCCTACATGCGCAACACAAATATACCTGGAGATCTCAATTTGGCGATTTCGCTCGCCTCAACTCAGTTCCACGACTTGACTCAATAATGAGCATTAACCCACGCTTTACCCTAGTGACTGTTCCAGCGCCAGCTTTGTCAACATCATTGCCTACGCCATTCGATGCTATGCCTAGGTGTCATTCTGTGCTATATCCACTGACAATCTTTTGCTACTATCGATCGTCATTTTGCTTCTGTTGGAAGTGGATTATATTGCAATTCTGGCTGTTGTACTTATTATTGATGGTATACATGCGGGATTAATCATTGACGATCCATCGTCTACTATGGGTTATTGCAGCAAGATCCGCACATATAGAGTCTGATGTGGAGTTGCAAGCTTTGAACACAATGAGTTAATTTGGGCTACACTTGATTGAGGAGACTTTGAAGAAAAAAACAATGTTAGTTGATGAGACAACTGAATTTGGTGTTTAAATACCGTTTAGATATGTTGCAATTTTGGGTTGCTTGCGCGACCATTATGAAGGCTTTGATAACATTAATTCTCAAGAATTTGATGACATCCTGATAGTAGCTAGCATTATACTCTCTGAAATTTTGCTATTTTAAAAGTGAAGGCTTTGCTCCAATATTAATTTGAGATGAAGGATTGAAGGGTAAGAAAGAGTTTTTCTGCGTGGATACTACATATTTGTCCAGTTATCATAGCTCGATATGAAGGGTCTACTGTAATTTATATATACTCCATTGGCAGCACGAGAGTTTTTTTCATCCTGATAGTTTTGCAGGAGCACTTTCAACCATGTCATGGAATTTACTTACTTTTGAAGTCGACAATTTGAAGTTCATAACAGTCACACGTGCAAGTTACTCTATAGTGAGCATTGTTTGCTGAATTTTGTGTTCTAGGTAGAGCATGCCAGATTTCATGTGTGAGTTCTTTGCTAACTATCAAGTGCCACAGGTGATGTTATGGCTTATGCCGTTAAATGATTAAGCATTTGTTTCAGGAGATTACTTGTACAGACTTAGACATTGATGGGATAATGAATTATTAAAGACCTAGATTCGTTTGTTTAAAGTGGAGATTGTTAAAGTATGATCCGAATTCGTCTCAGTTTCGTCTCCTACTTCAATTCAGAGTTTTACTTATATACGTGGTCATTTATGTTCCACTATAAATATATTCTTGTAGTCTATAAAATAGATCAAGACAAAAAGTCAAGAAAGACGAGAGAGGAGAAAAGATATACTTATTGTAAATATTTTCTTATATAGCGATATTTGTTTTCGTGCATATGTAGGTTTTTCGGAGATAGTTTTTTTTTTTTAATTTCTCTCTCTTGTTTCTTGTAGTCCTATATTTTGCGGTGCATTTTATAACACAGAGGGTTGATGGCGCCCTGCTGCCCTGGATGATCATGTCAAAGGAGACGGGGGAGGAGGAATTGAAGGCAGGGGTTAGCTCCTGCGATGCTATTGGGGAGGGGAGGTCACAGGACGAAGATGCTCGCGGGGGTCGACACGTCCACGAGGCTAGCGGTTCTGTGGCAAGGACCGAACCGACTCACCCTATCAAGTCAATACGTTGTCTCGATCGGCATGTCTATTGCAACCAGCATCGACCTCCTCTCCTCTCTGCACGTTTCGTCGCCTGCAATATCTTGTACTTGGTTTTGGTACACGCCCTGGTATCATGTTCATGTGCAGCCTGGACGGTGAGTTGAACAGTGCCTTGATTGAACTGTGTGTTTTGTGTTGCACGACCATTTTTTTGGCTTAACCCGTAGTATTATTTGGTTCCGTACATAATATGGTTAATGATTTTGTTAGCATTTTAGGCCGTGCTTTGCTTCTGAATTCTGATGATTAATTGGAATTGGGCACTGCACCTTATATGGAGGGACTTTGCTCGAGTCCTCGAGATAGATTGCTGAAAAAGAAGAGCCAAACTCAAACTGCAGGTACGTACGGTATGCTTGTTATTTTTTTTATGCGTATGTAATAGTGCTTCATTCAATATGCTAAGTTACTTCTGCACTCTTCAAATAGATTAGGTCCTGCGCTCAACATATATCCCGAGCGTATACAACCCTTCCTGCATTTGGTCTTCTTTTACTTGTAGTTTCTTGCTCAAGAAACAGCAATTTAGAGGCTCTTCTCTGCAAGGACCATACATATAGCCTATAAATTATTACTATATTTACATAGATGGAAATACTAACGTGATAAAAAAGAGTTTCTCACTATATATTGTTCATGAGAACAACTAAGATGATGCCACGCCTAGGCTAAGCACCAGACGACTGGAGTTGAGGTAAATATCTTCAAACGAATAATTGTCCATAAACTTAATATTCTTCAAAGACTAGTTCACAAACTTATTTATATAAATGCACTTTTTTACACTCTGATATCATTTCTTATGAGCAGCAGCCCTCGTATCGGATCAAAATTTTGTGAGATACAATACGAGCGTGCATGATCTCAAGAACAAAGAAGATGGATCTCATAGAGAGAACTAAAATAATGACATTGAAGCAACCACGATGAGAAAGAAAGATTTAGCGAAACCAATCAAAAATTCTTTAATCATAACTTTAAAAGAGTACAAGGGATTATTACTCTCTCACAACCTCTCGAACCTTTTAAGAATCTCAGATCCTTGCCCTATACAAGAATATAGTGCTAAAAAATAACCTGATCTCTGATCCTCTCGTGCACCTTTTACTTTGGATGAGTTGGTTTGTAGCTTCTTAGTTGCTTGGGTTGTCCATGACCACCCCTTAGGTTTATATAAACTCGATCCCTAGTTCTCCTCCAAAATAAATAGGAATCCTAATCCTATTAGGATTCATCTAGCACATATTTCTAAATCCTAAAATGCTAGATATGAGTCACTATATTTAACAATCTCCACTTTGACTCTTATCCATTAAAGTCATCGTGCTTCTAAAAAAACTCGCTTTTAAGTCGGTCCCATATTTTTTTGTTTTTCCTCCCACCTTTGGGAGTGCCCCCACCATAAGGGCTCATGCACATCACAGCAACATATGTTTTGGTATTTAGGCTTGGTCGTCCAAATCCTCCACTTGAGAGACCTTTCTTTGTATAGTTTGGTTAATCACACATTATGTTCATTTAGCCCGCCATGCTATATGTTTATACCGCCTCCGATCTCCACATGCTTGATGGTACTTTATGGTTGTTCCCGCCACGTCTTCCTTCATCCAACAGCTCGCATATTCGCATTTGTGTCTGCTAGATTTTACAACTGTCTTTGCAGTTCCGCACATAACTGCAGTTGGGATCTGATTACCTACCATTGAGGATACGATTTCCTTCTCCTGATCAGAATTTTATCAGAGCTTCCATTGAATGCCATTCCTTTAGGTTTACCCATCAATTGGTATCCTCTGTTACTCCATATACTTTTCATAACCACATACCCTTTGCAAGTGATACTTCACAACCTTCAAATTCAAGCGACCTCACAGATATTAGATTTTTCTTTAAGCTAAGAATATACCAGACTCCTGTTAATGTGCTATGTGCTCCATCGTATATCTCCAATATAACTGTTCCCACATCAATAATTGCATATTCCTTGCAATCAACCAAGTGAACAGTTCCATGCGCCAAGAGTAGAGATCCTTCGTCAAATATCTCCCTCGCCAAACATATGTGATAGCAATAACTTGAGTCTAATATCTATCTATGAGAAGTATTTGATTGACTAATAACAAGTACATCTAAATCATCTTTTGCTGCCTTCATTGAGTATGCACCCTTCACTTGCTTCAAACTCGGACAATTCTTTATCATATGACCTTCTTTGTCACATAGATAGTATACACGTGTGCTCTTGCTCTTGCCTTTCTTCTTCTTGCAACTCTTGCTTTTGCCTGCAACACCTACTGCAACTAATGTTTGGCTACCCAAGAATAAAGATTCCGATGGCTTTTTCAATGACTCTGCCTCTAATAGATATACAACTACCTTGTTAAAGTTGAGAGTGCTTTTTTCGACAAGAATATTCATTACAAATTACTACCATGATAGTGGTAAAGATGATACCAGTACGACGACTTTATCGTTCTCTTCAATTTTCTCTCACACATATCAATTGCCTAATAAGCTTGTTGAAAATATTAAGATGATCAACGAATCGTATACCTTCCTCCATGCGCAACCTGTACAGTTGTCACTTCAGCACTCGTTGGTTTGCCAGCGACTTCGCCGTATATAATTTTTCTAAGTCCTTTCATAATTTCTTCGGCGAATTCTCCTTTATCACCGAGTACTTTACCTCATCGGAGAGACATAGATGAATTGTAATGACAGCCTTCCACTTCATCACCTTACGGTCTTCAGCGGATGTCTTTTTTTTATTTGTCCCGTTCAAGAGCAGCGATTAACTTTTGCTGGACATGGACATCCTTCACCGTACATTGCCACATGTTGAAATTTCTCTACTTGATTCTATATCGTTGACATCAATCTTGATTTTGTGTCACCTGACGCTTTACCGAACTTCGCACAAATCTTATTAATCCGATTTTGACTCTGATACCACTTGTTACACTCTATACGCCTTCTTATGCGCAACAGTTTCCTAATCGGATCAAAGTTCTTGAGATCATGCATGCTTATGCTGTATTTCACAAATTTTTAATTAGATCCAAAGATTGTTGCACATAAAACAAAAATCAAAATGTAACACACTTAATCCTAATGGCCGGACAGCCATTACAGGTGCAGATGCTATTGACCTAACATTGCCAAATCATATATAAAAAACTACTGAAATGATAGAAAAAAGGACGTCAACGTCGTCAAGAATAGATGCTGTGCCTCTTGTTTCCAGCTCCATACATTACACACCGAGCTCTGGACAAGAACAGCTTGCTATCGATACGGTCGATGAGAGCAACATCCAACTAGATATGTGTATGTCATGTCACCGAAAAGTGCGATAAAAGAGAAGGAAAAGTAGCTGGTAGGGTTACAAAAAACAAACAGCAAGTAGTAGTGACAGGATCAAACAAAGTACACTGCATACTCCAGTGAAGAACCGTATGAATGACAGAGTAGTAGGCAGGGGAATACTAGACTAGACTAGAGCCACAGCCATCGCTTTCCTCCCCCTTCACCGCTCGACACGTACTACATGGCCGGCCATTGCTTCAACTCTCCCACTGTTCCCAGTCAACATTTACAACAATCATACTGTCACCTTGACAAATTATATAAAATGTGCAGCAGTTACGTACTAGTAGGTTGTAGCTACCAGCTCATATCATATACGATCACGAGCAAGCGGCTAATTAACTAGTGTTTTTATTATTTGAACATGCATGTAGGGAAAAAGGCTAGCTAGCTAAAAATATTGGTCGTAGTTGGTCTGTCCATGCGTGATCAGGAGCGACGTAGGGTTGTCGGTTGGTTCGTTCAGTTGCTGTTCAGCTAGCGCCGGCGAGCGGCGGTCTCGCGCTGCGCGTTGAAGTAGACGGCGGCGACGGGCAGGCCGAGGTCGTTCTCCTCGGCGAACAGGCGGGTGCTGAAGCGGTCCCTCGACGACGGCGGGCTCACCGCCTGCCGGCGCTTCTGCCGGAACAACACGAAGATGAACCTGTGGATGCCTATGTTTGGCCTTGGGATCTCGTAGCTCACCACCTCCCTCCCTGCATGTGCATGCCATGCATCACAAAAAAGAATTAAGAGAGCGAAGGGAGAAAGCAAAGAAACTTCTGGTTAATTTGTACACACCACCGCCACCACCTATCCATTTATTTTGCCTCTGCGTCTCTGTGGTCTATCCCTGTACTCTATCCCTCAAAACTAGCAAAGACTAAAGAAGGATGTACAAGAAAAAGACTTACCAAAAGAAGCATCAGTAGTCCCAGGAATATCAGTAACAATCCTGCCAGGGCGTGGTCCAATCAAAATGTCAACTGATTAGCTATATGTATTCTATGAATGCGTGGAAATTAATATGAAGATTTTGACCATGCATGCTAATTTGTGTATAATATGTGGATGCCCGAATCTTTGTAAGCACCAATCATGACCTAGTCTAGCTATACACAGATGCATGGATGCCTAGCTACTTAACTAGGTTGATTAGTTTTTCTAGCCAGGTGATACTTTTATTAAATATTGTGCAATAAACTTTAATTAGATTGAGCAACTTGTATTGGTTACCAGTGAAGATGCTCCCTCAGGTATGGATCACTAGGTCCTGGCACATCAGGGTCAGTCATCACCTGAAGAAGAAGCACAAGAATTAGCACATGGGCATGTTTACGTCCCCTTGGGAGATATAGTGCTATGGCCAAAATCATATAACATATCTGTAGCTAGGGAGCCAAACTTCTGTGTGTGTGATGTTGAGTGAGATACACATAGACATAGCTTACACACCAATGTGAAGAAGGATCTGAGGTCGCCTCCTTGGACCTCGACACGCGGCTTCGAGGCGACGGCGGAGGGGAAGAGCTCGTGGCCGTTGAACACCTGCTTGTTGGAGCTGTAGGTGACCGTCATCTTCACGGTGGGATTGAAGTTGTCCAGCACCTCACCAATCACATTCCCCACAATGAGAGGCTCCAACATCCTTGACATGTTTAGGCCTTAAAATCTCAACTGAAGTGGTTGTGAGTTGAGTGCTGCCGTATGCTTCCTGAATGGTGAAGCGCAAGTAATTGTACGAGTTGCCGAGACAGCAAGACGCAGAGCTCTATTTATAGATGTGAAGAGACGAGCCTCTCTATCCGGCTAGTTATCTTCTGAGGTGAGTGTGATGGATCATAGACTACACATTTCAAACAGGAGTCCTGAAAAAGCTCAGGTTGGGGCGTCTATAACGCGGCAGCTATCACATTAACATGTTACATTGTTAATTCAGTGGTCATTTTCCTCCAGGTGTGGGATTATAGAATTGAGGCACTTGCGGCACAAAAGTTCCTACTTATCCGATTCCATATGTATCTTAAAGATATTTATTCTCCGCAGAAGATTTAGGGGTATGAAAGCTAAAATATTATGTGCCTAGAATCCACATTTGTCAAAAAAAGAAAAGGCCCTTGCCATCCATACGCCTACAACTTCCCAAGTTGACACAGATAAACTTCACAAGCCCTTAAAACAGCTTGTCCATCGTGGCAATGTTTCTTTAAAATGAGCACCTTCTGAAATCTATGCATTTTGTACCATTTCATGGCATAGTTCATTGATGGAAGGTGAAATGTGTTAAGAGACTCAGCTATCTATGTACATTGCACAGAGAAACATTAACTCGATCAAATATGCTAAGGTTCTATCCTATCGAAAGTACAATTTTTTTGGCACAAAATTAGAAGTAGGCATTTAATTGGTGGGCTTTATTAAAAGAACTCCACGATTAGTAGAGCACTACAGAATGTTCATCGGAACATGCATTTCATTTCTTTTCAAATAACCTTCGAGACTTAAATGTGTGGTGGTGATTGTACAAACCATGTCAAAGATGGCAGCTTAATTATGCTAATTCTGCGGCTGCGTCTTTTGTCCCTCCTTTTCTAAAGATAAAGAAGCATACAACGTTAATGTAAATTCTGTGTCGATTATCCTTTTACTTACATGTATACTGCTTTGTGTTAAAATCATATTTTATTTCGTTATTTGCAGCTGGAGTGAGCTTGGACATTCTCAAAGCTGCACAACACAACTCTACCCACAAGCATCTTTTGCTCTTGAGGTAAAAAAGCAACGCATGCTGAATCACCACACTCTGCTGATCTATGAATTGCAAAGAACATACCCTAAACAGCATTGCACTAGCATGAACTTGCCACTCCTGGTGATTATTCCTGCCAGGCCAGGTGGGAGAGAAGGGTATAATCTAAGCTCAAGTGGGCTAGGCCTCCCTCCACTACTTCACAAAGTGGCGCTATGCCAAAGTGACCTGCTTGTAACACTTTTTTTCCAGAGAAAAGAAGATCCTCAATTATGAGCTCTTCATTAGGCAAAGGTTAGTGCTCATTTTTCCATAAATGGTGGAGCCATCTCCAAGTACATGAGTGTTCTTTGCCCATCCTAATCTCCCTCTCCAGCACTCACTCGTCTGCTTGCGTGCTGTGTACTTGGTAACTAAAGCAACACATATCATTATACTTCCCTGCCTAGTGCCTAGCCTGACATTCTGAAGCGTAACTTTCTTGAATTGAGAATTGCTTTTTAAAGGGAAAATAGTACGGGAGCGCCAGAATTACATCAAAGGAAATTATATTATGAACTATGATGTCCTGACAGCCCTGTTATTGTATGTTGACAGCCCTGTTATTGTATGATGGAAGTTTAGTTGCTGTGTTGATGTTGCTTGTTTCTTACTCGCTCTAAAGTCTGAACAAATACATAACAATCCGGTCAGCCCTTTTAGACTAGCGAGTACATGACCAAGTTTTGCTGTGGATTCAGTGTTGGGCCATTATAGGTTGTTGAGCATCGATCTTGCTGCATGACAGCGCGCTGAAGTCAGGTTCTTTGAAGGGGTATATCATGTATGTTATATACTCATATCTGACGTATATGTGGTAGGAGTTTAGTCTGACATTGATTGTAGAGCTGATACTTGGATAGTATATAACCATGCAGCACTAATCTATATTGAACCAATTAAACATTTTTGGGCTAGCGGGGATGGACCATGGAATCTGGATCATTGGATCCTAGCGTTGTTATCGGTTTGTGCCAAGGCAATAAAATACAGAAGAGCTGATGTATGAAAGGAATTCGAGTTTTTCACTCTGCGAAAAACAACTTCAATATCATCTCTTTGTGCTAAAAATGGAAAAAGGCTTGTTGCCTATAAGGAGTAGTAGATTTATTTTACTCTGCTTTAAGGACACCTATCAAGGATGTTGAAATTGCAGGCCCTGCAAAGCAGGGCTTTATCATTTCTGGGCACATGCTAGCTCTGTGGAATGTTCTCATCTTCCCAAATGGAAAAAGCAAAGCTGATTTCCAGGGGGGGAGGGAAGCATTCCTCAAAGCACAGAGCCATATTGTCAATTTGTCTTCGCCTAATGAGCTTAACGGCCGAGAGGAGAAGCATCAGTGACGCATTTGCCATTTTTTATTCAAACATGGCAGGTTTGCAGAATGTTCTCTCCTCAGAAGTGGAAAAAAGGAAGCTGATGTGAAGAGGCCTGTGTCATTCTTCATCTCTTACCAGCAGTGGAAGAAAGCTTTGTTGTGCAATTGATTTGCAATACAGAGGTCAGATCACTTTTCACAATTACAATTTACAACTCATCTTTTAAAAAATACAAGTTCCAACATACGGAGAGCTACTGCTGTACAAGTGAAATAAAAGAAAGAAGAGCCAGTCAGAGATTGGCAAAGACAAACAAGATTGTTTGGAAACGTAGAAATTTTACAGGAAACTATTCATTTTCTAAAGGAACATAGAAAACTTCCCTATTGCAAGATTGTTATTTGTTACACAATTGGTGGTTGTGGCAGTGTTGTGCTATTACTATACCATTTCCCTTCTGTTGCAATTTGCAACATAAGATAGTTTCTGCAACATAAGACAGTAATTACAACATTACATATCCACTATCGAAACACATGTTCAATTAACATCACCAATGGCATACGTGCTTGATAGTACAGCACGGTTTATATACGTGCTTTGCTGCTCTTAAGCTGCTTTGCCGTCATTAGGTCCATAAGGTGATCATCTCAGTTCATAGATCATTTCTAGAAACACAAATTTACTGTCTTGAACACAACGAGCACTCTGGTGTGGGCCTCCGCGAGAGGCGGGTTTTCTCAGCTCTGTATTTCTCACTGTTCTCAGCCAGTTCAAGGCTTTGCTTGTGAGCTAGGGGTGAGTTTTGTGTTTTGGTGTCTCTGGGTTATTGACTAGTTGGAAGGTGTCCCTTGGTACGAGTTTCAGGTGTGGGGGCTGCTCCTCCGATATTGGCGTTTCCTCTTTAGGATCAGTGTAATTTTTGCATTTTTGAAATGAATGACAGAACTTCTCCTCTTAGTTTCAAAAGATAAAAAATACGAAATAGATGTACTGTGTTTGCCATGTGGGCCTTTCTGGCGGCATGTTAACTCGTAAGTACAGTGCCCATTTTTTTTAACTTGGGCCGGATGGATTATCCTTTATAAGACCTCCACACCTTGGCCATGCTTTGTCCCCTCCAATCAGTGATTGAATCGGAGACTTGTGATGGTAAATTAGCCATGATATACTAAACCAAGCAGCCTTGGACTTGGTTCGAGATTGTAATGTCTGCTATGTTATAACTAGATCACTTCACCGGCGTATGTTTCTTAAAAAATGGTAGGTGCTTCTATGCATTATTATTTAAAAGTTGCATAAATGTTAAAGTATGAATAAAAGGTAAACGGTGATTACTTATCTTTTCGCTTATTTCAATATTTATATAATTTGTATTGGAAGGGTGATGCATAGGATCACTCTCTTTCTTATATACCATTATTTCATATTTTCACGAAAAAAGGATGTGTTAATCAATAGCAGATTTATTGGCTTCCTGTTGCGCCGAAAAATATGACGAAGTATTGATCGGCTCAAACACACAAGAACGTCGGGTTCATATTGGTTCGTGGAGTTCCAGCCGATTTGATCCTGCAATCGATAAGATAGGTAGAAAAATATACACTCAAAGTCGATCTAATACGATAATCGGCAAAGATCTAAACAGCTACCAGAAGCCGATTAAATCAAAGGTAAAGATAAGTCTAAACAGCCGATTAATGCTGGTTAGATGATAAAAGATAGATTTTTTCGAAAAAAGCGATGCGCAACAAGATTGGAGAAACCAAACCTAGTATAATCGAGAAAGATCAACAATCGGCAATGCGCAACTTTATTGATCAAAATCGGATTACAAAAAAGATTCTAAATTACAGAGCTACTCCTAGTTGACAGGAAAGTAAATAAAAAGTAGATGTGAATTATTTGGTTGATTGGGGTGTGAATTATTTGGTTGATTGGGGTTTTTGTTTATGCTTGCTCTCGATCTCTTTTTATAGTACATCGTCCGATCGTATCCTTCTCTAACGTTGCTAATCATGATCCGTATCGACCTTGTACAGATAAAAATTCTATCTTTGAATCAATATCGGTCATAATCGTAACTTTGACACAACTTTTTCTTTTTTAAACCGATATCGACTAGAAGTACCATTTTTATCCTTGGCCTGACAAATCTTCCAAACATATACCCCTATTTTTGGGAGGTAATATTTTATCTTCCAAAAATCTTCTTCGTTGGCTTCTTTCATCATCGGATTAGCACAATGTTGTTGGTAACTGCTTCATATATGACATCGTAAAATCTTGAGACACGTATCTTCACCATTAATCGCACGCAATTCGCCGAAAATTTCCCGCCTTTTCATCTTTGTTACCCCATATACGCACTTGAGCTCTCGGACCCTCTGCCATCAGCTTCATCTTCAATTCTTCACACTTCAAATCTTGCCCAGCAATCTTCGTCGGCCAGAATAGCTTTTCATCAAATCGGCTCAATGGATCCCAGTCAGGTACTCATCCCCATTTTCGACAGTAATGACCAATATTACTTAGGACCGCTAGACAATCCTGACCCATCGGTCATCATAGAGCAAGAATTACCTCATCTCCCTCTATTGGCCCCCAAATACAACATAGAAGGATGGACTAAGAGTTTTAGGATTTGCCCGACAACATTGAAAGGATAAAAAACTGGTATAATCGGGTAGCAGCCCAAAAACAGTAGAGTGGGAAAGAATTGGAATAGCTGAATGTCTACCCTTATCCCTAGCCGATCCAGAGGCAAACGAGAGCCCTTAGTAACCACAACCTGTTATTTCTAGTCGGACACGATTAACGCGTTTATGTTTAGAATGGGTCTAATCGGCCAACACTCCTGGATGTGGCACAATTATGATGTCTGAGATTTGATAGGGAGCAGATATCAGCCTTTAGCGCCAAACCCCAATACAAATTGATCCACTCCGAAGAAGAAGGCTGGTATAAGTGAAACCGGAAATTCCGTGGGAAACTTGGCCCAAAATGGAGAATGTAGAATTTACATTTATTTTCGAATTAAAATAATTTCAGAAATACAAATGGCTTGATAGAAAATATCAAATAGAGTTAAAAAAAATTCCGAAAAAATTCTCAAAAATACTTTGGAACATTTTAAACCTAGGAAAATTATTTCTAGCATAATTTTGGCTTCATTTTTAATGATCAAATTAATTATATAAATCTAAAAATAGCAAAATGTCATTTATAAACTCCACAAAATGCAGGATACATCTCAGAAAATCATAAATGAACATTGAACAATAATATGCAAAGTTTAGGGCATTACATCTTTATAGTTGGAGGAGCAAGAGGATGCTGATGATAATGATATTATGGAGGAGGACATGATGGTCTGATCTGGAGGACAAATAGCGAGCCTTAAACTAACAAACTTTAGAAAAAAATTTCTGCTGATACCGATGAATATAACATTGTTCTTGTATCTGCCTTTGAGGTGGAATGAGTTACATTGTTTTTGCAGTCATGTATATTGTGATCATGTATTAAGTTCTTGTGGAATTTTTCACTTTCGTTCCCGTATCCGTTTTCGTCACTATTCATTTTCGTATCCGTTTTCGGGGTTTTTGATTTCGTTTTCATTACCGGTAAAAGATGTGAAAACGGAAACAAAACGACCATTTACCGACCGTTTTCGTTCCGTTTTTATCCCTATGTATGATGTCCTCACACCTCAACTGATCACAGTTCACAAGAAGGAAGAAACGCCATTACAAAAAGCTGAACAGCGCAAAGAGTGACTGTACAGTTTGCCTCGGTTTGTTCAACGGAATAGCTAAGAGCCGGACGTCTGATTTTTTCGAACGTTATAATATTTTTTCATACGCGTGAAATATTTTACTTCGATAATGGTAAAAATGCACTGTAACATTTTTTCCTACGCGTGAAACATTTTCCTTCAATAACAGTAGAAATGTGCGTGCGAAAAAAATATTTCACATGTTGAAAAAAAATGTTGTAACATCCGACGCAACATATTCAGATCGAGCGTTCGGGTGCTAGTTATTTCCTTTGTTCAATGGTTTATGCCATCTACGTTAGTTGGAGTCAATACTATACACTAGAGCAATCGAAGCCAACAAAAAAAAAACGGATAGGCCCACCTGTCAGCCGTGGCTAGATCAATGACGATGACGCAGCTTGGATCGAGGTGTGTTTGCCGGCCTCCGCCTTCCAGATCCACCGCTGCTCTCCAGACACACCGACCTCTGCCATTGTGGATCGAGACCTGTCATCGCTGCTCGAGGCCTGCCACCGCCGAATCGAGACCTATCGCCACGGCTAGGGTTTGGTGGTGACTGCGATTTACGAGGCGGCGACACAATTTGGTGAAGGGAGTTGGGAGAGGGGCGGAGAGGAGCATGTAGGCTTTTCTGGCAATGACAGTACTGTAGCCGGAGCCGCACGCCGGAATCGATGGCGGAGGCGATGAGTTTTGTGTAAGGAGGAGAGAGAGGGAACGGGAGAGAGGGCAAAGTGAGGAGAGAGAGAGAGAGAGAAGGGGGATTCCATTTTAATTTAATTTGTGTTAGTCCTATCTTCGTGATAGAAGAAGATGATAAAATAGTAGATGGGAAAGGTAGACTTAATGGTCACACAATGCTTTAAATTTTTTTAGCCATACAACCCCTCTAATATTGTAGATGATCTTAATTGACAAGTTTTAAGACTTACAAGGTAAAACATAACAATGATAACATACTTTGGTCCATTGATAAATACTACTGAATTATTTCGTTTATACGTACATTTGTACCGACCTTACACCTTAAATCGTTACAGGGCTCATCATTAGTCTTAACAACCACCACAAATAATCATAAATACAACATCATCATCGAATAAGAGAAAGGAAATATGGCCGCCATAGCCGATCAACCAACCAACCAACTAAATTAATCAATCCTCCATCTCCGCCTTCTTGGGCGGGCCAAACCTCTTCTCGAGCTGCCGCAGCTCCGCCGGGGCTAGCCTGAACGCTCTCTCGAAGACGCCGTCACTGATCCCGGACCCGAACACCGTCGCCAGGATGCGCACGATGCCGGGGTTCTCGCTGTTGAAGCTGCAGTACACGGCTGCCGGCGCGTAACCAGGGTGTGCAGCGCCGGGAACTGCGCCGGGGTGACGGACACGCCCGCGAAGCCCGTGTCCGCCGAGAAGTTGCCCGCGCCGCGCACGCCCCAGAAGGCGAAGTCGCTGGCCGTGAGGGTGGCGGAGGTTCCTGCACGGTTAGGACGGCAGCAGGGCGAGCTAGCTATACCGGCCGGCCTCGCCCGGGGTCAGCCGTGGCCGCCACCGGGAGCAGCACGGCGAGCAGGGGGAGGAGATGAGGCGCCATTCTTGGTTTGTTACGTCCGGCCGGTCACTGGTCAGCTCCCTCTCACTTCACTCGTCGCCTCGCCGGCGGTTTTTGTACTAGCAACGGCAGTTTTGGGTGGGGATATATATATATATATATATATATATATATATATATATATAATTATTGACAGGTCGTAAATTCTGTGCTACGTGTAATTCCTATCTTGCTTGTACTATTTATTCATGCATGTGCAGTTGTGAAGCGTCGGCTACTCGGAACCAAGGTTTCAAATTTCGGTTTCGGAATGGATTTCATCTCGGGCCGGATAAAGAAATTTCGGCGAAATTTTGGAATTATTTCGAACGAAATTTGAATTTGAAAATTCAAATCCGGTCCAATCCGAAAAAAAACTGAAATTCGGCGAAAAAACCCGAAATTTAGGGCGAAATTCTCGAAATTCGGGTTTTTTTGTACTAGCTGAAAAGTGGTCTAAACGTTATCTAAAAATTTTCAAATTTTGTTTGGAGGTTCCTGACACAATGATGATGTTCTCACAAAAATTTCAGCTGATTATCACATCTGAGGAATTTTTAAAAATTTAGAGAGTAGTACTGTCCTGATAAAACACTGATGGACAAGTTTGATCGGAATGCAAAATAGTACAAATCAAGTTATAAACTGTTGAAATTTTTTGTGCATGGTTATGATCCATAACTAATGTTCTCATAAAAATTTCAGCTGATTATCACATGTGAGTAATTTTTAAAAATTCGGAGAGTGGCGCTGTCCTGATAGAACACTAACCGATAAATTTGATCGGAATGAAAAATGGTACAAATGAAGTTAGAAACTGTTGAAATTTTTTGTGCATGGTTATGATATATCTATAATTCTCTCATAAAATTTTAAGATTATGATAAAACTTTATGAATTTTTAAAAATTCGAACAGTAGTACTACCATGTTAAAAGGCTTACCGGCAAACTTGAACAAAATAAAAAATTATGTAAACCATAATTTTTTTTGAAAAATTTAAATAATGGTTATAAGGAAGTTATTAATATCCCATAAAAATTTTGATTCATGATCACACTCCAGTGAATTTATAAAATTCTTACAAGGCACAGCACCATTTATGTTATTTTGTTTTTTATTTTTGAAATATAATATAACAAACGAAGTTCAATGCTTACATAGATTTGATTGACCAAACAAACAAATTTAATTTTTTTTGAAAAATTTATATAATGGTACTGAGTCAATTATTAATCTCTAAAAAAAATTAGATCATAATCACACACAAGAAAATTTATAAAATTCTGACAATATAACTGTCCTAATTATGTTCATTCTGTTTTTGATTTTATAAAGATAACAAATAGATTTAAATTATTTTGAAATTTTTTATGTATGATCCTAAACTACTAAGGATAGTACCATAAAATTTTCAGATTATTATCAAGCTTATAAAATTTTATAAAAATCTGACAGTGTTTCTGCCAAAATTTTAAAATGTTTTAAAAATTAGGGCTTTCAACAAATTTTCATAGGAGATGACTTTCCTAAGGGTTATTCGACCAAATCCGGCCCTAAAACTTTCAAAACCGGCCAAAAAAACACAAAATTTGGCCGAAAAAACCGAATCTTCGGATTTTACTTTAGCAATTTCAAAAAAAAATTCCCGGCCGGTACTTGAGATTTCGGGGTGGTCCGAAATTTCGCCCCTGCTCGGAACTCGGAAGTGATGGGGCAGAAGGACGAACAGGACAGAATAGAAGCAGGAAGCAGCGTCGAAAAAATGGCAGCTTCTTGGAAGTAGCCGACCATATATAAGACCGTCCTGTGGGGCTAGCTCTAGCGGTCAACGTTTTTGACCGGAAATCATAAGTGTTTATGTATTCCATGCTTCCAAGAAATACAGGAGCCAAAGTGATTTTGTAATATGTTAATTGTGTCAGGGGCCTCAGGGCCAGGAGAGGAGGCGAGAATGTTGTTTCATTAACAGTTTGATATATTAGTCACTGTTTGGGACGCAAAAATTTTTCTGGGAAAATTGGATTATTTCATACTAACTTCTTTGTACCTGATTATTGGTATGGGCTAGCTGGGCCAGTGTGACCTGTGTACGTGCTCGTCTATTACCGTCACTGGTTAAATGCATATGCGTTACAGCTAAAACACATTTTTAAAATAAATAATCAAATGATGTCACATATTTACAAAATTAAAATTGCAATCTTAAGTTGTCACGGAGAGAGAAAAATAGGGGCAGAGGGGAGCGGGTATGGATGAAAAGAGAAAGATATGGTTGGTTTTGTTTTTTTATTCAGAGGGATGGGAAGCTTGTTGTAATCTCCGGTCCATATGTTGGCGCGCCGTTTTTCTTAGAGGTAAGGAGATGAACAACGAAATATCGCCACTAATTCGTATTTATATATTAGGGTAAAGAAATCATCAGAATAAAAAGATGCTTCGTGGCGTAACATACTCTCTCCATGGCCCATGCTTCCTTCCTACCGGGAGAGGGCTACCGCCACCGGAGATATCGCTCGCCGCAATGCCGCTAACGCAACATGCTGCTGCATCATTGCCATTTGCCAACACGAAACATACTCCTATTCCTATAGTCCTATTGATTGATTAGTATATTATCGTGCCTTTTGAGTACTTCGAACAAAAACAACCGTACGTTTGTACTTCGAGTGAACAAAAAGATCACGGATAGGAAACAGAGTACATCACTAATTATCGTGCTTCATAACAAGTGGTGGACCAAAAGATTTTCCCATTTTTGCGTTATGGATTGTTCAGGTGCTTGCAACTTGATTTCTTCCTTTTTCGAAATTGCTTCGTGGCATCGTAAAGATCATTCGAATTAAAAAGTATCATCGATACGTCAATAACATATGATCTTAGAGCCCACTTGTTAGCCTCATATGTGATAAAACGATGGTATCAGGCTAATTTGCTCTATATAAATGATTTGATATACGTTACTCGACTAATTAATTTTTTTAGACCAACCTCTATCCCCAATCTGTTGTGATAAAAGATTTCTGAGCTACGTTGTCATTGATGTTTCCAACGACGAGGAGGCATATTCGGTTTAAATCCAACGGTCAGAAAATCATGAGTGATTTGTTCTTAAGAAATGAGTCAAATTAATGTCACATAGACAATCTGTTTAACGGCACTTCGGGCCTAATTCTCGTGGGCTTATGGCCAATGACAAAGTTGCAGTCTCTTCCAAACCAGCCATGCATGGACGGTGCTAGTTATGTAGTATTACGGAGATTGCAATTCGCAAATGTCTCGGGTGACTGTTGCTAGCCATTCGATGATATCGAAGAAAAGAAATGTGAGAACGACTTTTGCGTAAATGGCAGACTAGCTGATGCAAACAACTCGTTTTTTGTGGTTGGATGGCAAAGCTTGCCTGTCTTTTCAAAATCTCTCACGGGGTCACATTTTAATGCTAGCTTCTGCTTGAACGTGGATGTACCTTTCAGGTTCCTATTGATCCATTCGAGAGGACCCAAGCGAACAGGGTTGAACAGTGCCGTCCATTTGCAAGATCTTTATTTTGAAGTACATAATTGAACTCGTAGCGCATATTCCTTGCACACAAACCATGAGGTTGCATTCTGTGAGCCAGTGAGTGAACAGCGATATGTGATGACCCTAGAGGTATATTGTCCTTTCTTGCTGGAACGTAGTTAATTTGAAGATTCAGAATTTAAGCAAGCCTTTTGGTGTCTTTGATAAATTTCAAGTGTATGTAAGAGATATATATATATATATATATATATATATATATATATATATATATATATATATATATATATATATATATGGGTGATGGGTATATATGTGGTGTATGTTGAATGTATGCATCCGGCTAATGCTCTAAAAAAACTCTCTCGGAAGACACGTCTCCTAGAACAGTTTGAGGCTATATTAATTGTTATCATGTTGAAGTGTATTTCCTAAGGTCTCTTAATCTTGCTTTCATGTTTGAGAAACATGGCTATATTCTCTCTCTATATAAGAATTAATATCACCATATGGGAACTTTTTCTTTATGGAATTCAATGCGCGAAATAAACTCACACCATTCACGGCCAATTTCGTGTTGCTTACTGTGCTACGAAATCAGGTCAATTATGAGAATATTCATCTCCATCCGTTGTACTACCCAGAAAATGGTAAAAATGAAATTATACGACCACAACAGCAAACTAAGCCTTAATCAGTTCTATAATTAATTACTATTTTCTCCCGCCTGATGCTACATTAATTTAACAAACACGAAATAGGAGCAACTGAAATACTAGTTGGAGCATCAACTTGTTAGGGGTAGATCTTCATCATTAATTGCTCTAGAAAATGACATATTCTCGCTTTATATGGTATAGAAAGGTCTGCTAACTTTTGCAGAATAGGCATTTGCTGTTTTGCATACCTCACTAGTCAGGATATATGCCTTGTCCGAGTGAATAAGCTCTAAAAGTAAAGATACCGTTGTAATGTAGCGCCTAAATTCGTTCACAACCTAGTCCATAGTGAAACGGATCCACACATGCATGCATAACATCCTACGTACGCTTTCGCCCTCATTTCGTAGGTTAATCCGGAGGTGCTAAGTTTGGACTCAATAGGCATTAGGGCGCGCAGCACATCGTATACATGACAAATACTCAGAACCACCCTCGATATATGTTTGTGCGTCTAGTATCGGCACATATGCCATGCCGTATAACTGCTCCGGGCCCACACGAGCCATACGCCACATGCCCGCACCCCTGTCCCACACGCGCATGTGCAGTAAAAGTTGATGCTCTGATACCATCTGTAACACCTATCCCAAATTCATTCAGAGACTAGCCCATCGTGGGGTGGACCCATGTATACATAGCACCTCACTTAAACTGTTGCCATCACTTCATGTAAATGGATTAACCCGGAGGTGCTAAGTTTGGACGAAACATGCATTATATACTTGCAACTCACTTTATACCAATCAACGTGACACTAATTTCATCAACATTCCACATGGACCATATGATCAAGCCTTCACACACTAACAGATCGGGATGTTACAGCCATATTTATGTGAGCTGATTTGCATACACAAAATGATGTGTGCATCACACAGATGCACGTGAGTGTGCAACGGGATCAGCCACACAATCCCAGGGGGCAACTGATCACCACATATATACGACCCATCAGAGACTTGAGATAGAAGCGGCATGGCAACAAACTTTACGGTGGTTCTTCAATTGTTAGCCGTGGTAAAAAGCGACGGTACGGTCACCCTTCAAATTGTGGGGGGTCATTATCGGGAGAAAAGAAAACAGGCGCATCAGGAATAGTTTCTTCTAGTTCTTGGACACTCATCTCCAGTTGTGTCGCGATTGGACGTAGGTCAGTAGTTTGTAAGAACCGTGGCTTGCCCGTTGCCATATGACTTTCCAACTGTTTAGAAGTAAAGGATGTTTTTTTTGGGGTATGATTGCTGAGTAGGTTTCTCTGTCTCTTTTCTAGAGAGAGAGAGGGGGGTTACAGTGTAGTTTAATGCAGGTTTGAATTGGAGAACTCATGGCAAAGATGTATAGAGAAATTTCATCGAATGAACCTGAAAACTTTGAAGAGCGGCTGGGTTTTATTAAATCTAATTGTAATACTCGTCTTGTTTGGACATTGTTTATTGAATAATTAATTAAGGCCACGGACTTAACAGGAGTTGATACATTTGTATTTGCACCAAACGATCGAGGACCTGTTTGGTTTAGTTTCAGAATATGATCAGCTTCAGCTTATAGGCGCTGACAAGTGACGAAACGATACAAGTGTGCGCTTGAATTGACGGACTACGTACCCTGCAAACTGCAGACAATTGCGAGGCAACTACACCTGCAGTTGGTGAGCACCAACAGGAGATGACCGAGAGAAAAGGCGGCAATTACGTACACAAACCTGTAGAGATTCTGGAGACGAAAGGCTGAGAGCAATCGCGCGCGGAGGAAGGCAAGTGGAGCCAGCAAAAAATCCAACGCATTCGCATCAACCCAACCCACCCAGCCACTGGCGCTGGTACGGCCAAGCAGCCCCGGCCCGCGCAATCCAAGCCTCACGCGCACAGCCAAACAAGGCAAAAACGCAGTCATATATATTCCCGCCCGCGCAGACGCACGGCGATACCACGTAGCCAGGCCAAACGCAGCCACACACGCCCCGCGTGGCCACGCTCTCCTCCCACCCACCATAACACCCCGCCTCTTAACGCGTAGCCCAGGTCCAGCCTCTCGCTGCTAGCTCCCGATCTTTTCCTCGCGGTCCAGTAGTTGCACTATCTATATCACGCGGCGGATTAACCACACAAGCTAGACACCGGCCAGAGCTGCTCGGAAGCCGCTGCTGCCTTCTTAGTTATATAATTTGATCCTTTCTCCATGTGCAAGAGGAGCTGCATGGCGCCGTCCGAGTCGTGCGCGCAGCGGCCTTCCGACGAGAGGCCCGAGGCCTGCGACGCCGTCCCGGAGGAGAGGGCGGGGTGCGGCGCCGGGACGTCGTCCGATCAGCCTGCGGCCGCGGCTGCGCGGAGGCAGGCGGAGGCGGAGGAGGAGAAGAAGAAGACCAGGGTGGCGGACGAGGGCGACGGCGCTGGGCAGAAGCTGAGGCGGCCAGCGGTGGGGGAGGAGAGCGCGCGGGAGCGGCTGAAGCGGCACCGGACGGAGATGGCGGGGCGGGTGCGGATCCCGGAGATGTGGGGGCAGGAGAGGCTGCTCAAGGACTGGGTCGACTGCGCCGTCTTCGACCACCAGCTCGCCGCCACGCGCGGCCTGCTCACCGCCCGCGACGCGCTCGTCGCCGAGTGCGCCACCCCGCGCCGCCCGCCGCACGGCTCGACCGGTCGCCCCCTCCGGGTGCAGAACGGCTGTTCTTAATCGAGAGTTCTTTCTTTTTGCTTCTTCTTCTTCTCGAGTGATCGATTACCCTTTACATATTCGAATCTATTCGGAGTATGAATTTGATCGATATTGTAAGTAATTAAGTTGTAATACTTGACTACTGGTGGATGTAATTAGTTATTTGATCATCATTAATTGCGGCATGCATATTTCGTTCTTGTTCGAATCACTCAATGATCCGTCTGGCTTAAGAGCTGTTATTTCGTCCATCTCTTCCTTAATTTTGTCATGTGATTTATCAAAGAGTGCATGGATAAGCTTTCTCGTTGTCTACAAATTGAAATTTAGTCTGTTGCATCAACTGTGTGTCCCAAATTTCCAATATATATGATCGCCAAACTTAGGTAGTAATGAACCGATTTTAAGCTCTAAAGTTCTAATACGAGTGCTATCGCATGTACACGCAGTAGCTTCAATTCATCACGTATGCACGCTTAGTTCTATCGAACAATTGATGAGAGATCTATAAATCTAATAGAGAAATATCTCTAGAATTGTGCTATAGGAGCTCAGATTTAGATATCTATGAACAACCAGCAAATGATTCCGCATCAACATCTTACCGACGTGGCCTCGCGCCCTTCTTTCGTTCGTCTTTCTGTTTGTGGAACAGATTGTTTCCTAGCTTCTTTAATGTATGATGAATATATGCAGTAGTCAACTAGTCATGCTCATTCTCATAACATGCATAGTACCATACATATGTAACCGGTCGAAATGTGCATTATAATTGGGCATGCATTCACGAATAAAAACCAATTAGCAATGTAATTAAGCATCACACTACTAAAAAATAGGCTTATATTAGACCCCTCATCATTGACAAAAACCGTCAGTGATAACTACATACGATAGTTATTACAGACAGTTTTTAACTAGAAGGGTCAATAACGAGAGTTAGTAGTCATTACTAATGGTTTTTGCTTGAATTCTCCCTCCCCTCCCCCACACCACTCTGGTACCAACCGTCCAAAATTTTGAGTTCTCCCTCCATTGTATCTAATACCTTCCGCATCACTTAGAGGCCCATGGTAGCAGTAGAGGCAAAGGCCAAAGCAGAGAAGTGAAGTTTCATGCCCACGCCAAGGTAAGAACGAAAATGAGATTCATCTCTCTCTTCTATCTTCCTGCTTCCCTTCTCCTCCCTTACATGATCGTTGGTTTCTTGTTCTGCAGTGACACCGCCTGAGGCCCATCGTTTCTTCGACGGAATGCCTCCCCGGCGGCTCACAGGCAAGATGCGGTCAGTTGAAAGTTCAGACTTCAGACACCAACTTCTCGCACCATAGTTTAATTTGAATAACATCAGGTGTTTTCGGTCTTTCTGCGCTCTCGAAGAGCAATGAAAGTGAGCATTTTTTTTTTCACTTCAGACACCAACTGACGCAGAGGATCATCACTGCGATGGCGCACTCCGCAATGCGATGGCGCAGCCGCGGCAGAAGCAACGGTGCGGCGGCCTCCGCCTCCTCGTCGCGGTGCTCCTGGTGCTGCTCTCCCTCTGCCTTCCTCTCCTCGACGCCGCGGCGGCTTCTGCTGGTACCAGCCGTCCCTGTTCTTCTCGATCTCACTTCTTTCGGTTTTGTCCTGTGTTCTTGATCACGAAGATTGTCATTTGGTATGAATACGAGATGCTTGATTTACAACTATTTGGTGTATGTGTTTCTTCGTTCTTGTAGCGACTCATGAGTGGAGGCAGCTAGCTAGGCCTGGGAGCAGCGACCGAGTGCAAAGTTCGGATAGAGAACCATAGTCTATTATCGCTGATACATGGTTACAGATAGTTAAAAAATTGTCTGTGATGATATTTTTGAACCGTCTGTGATTACATTTTCTATAGTAGTGACATGACATGGAGGATGCTTGTGAGCGTAGGAGTGTGTGTATATTCACTATGTATAGCATGCCAAAAAGATTGAAACTTTTTGGATATCGAGTTTAACTAGCTCAAACAAGTTTGAACTGAAATTCAAACTAGGGTTCCCTTTTGTATAGTAATTTGATTGTAGGTATGTGCCGATTATATAGATAAGTCAGCAAAATATGTGATCTAAATTCATTCAAAATCTTTGAATTCGAGTATGGATGGATGGAGAAGTGAATTCGAGTATGGATGTATGGATGAATTCATGCAAAACCAGTTTCAAGACACTACTAAGGTCAAGACTTGATGATGCTACAAAAATAGTTGCATATATATGTGATTTGCACTTACAACACTAAAAAGAAATATAACCTTTTATAAAATAAAATTTGGAAATACATAATATAAGAAAACAAAATTGAATAATAAGAAATCAACCGTAAAAACTATTTTATCACAAAACCTTCTATTTCGATTTATTTCTAAATTTCATACCATTTGACTTATTTTTTGTCTCTTATTGTTATTCCTGTTCTACGTTAATCGCGTGTAGATAACAACGTACCCGAGGCAACTACTGACGACCTCGATCCCGAATCATTATAGGAATTCACAGAGCAAGGCAAGCACTCCCTTTGATCACGATGATCCCAGTATTTAAATTATTTTATATTATTTTTATCAAATCTATTATTCATGTGCGTATTTTCAGTAAATTTGCTATATTGTGGTATTGGTAGATATATCTTTTTTCTCATGGAACTTCCTCAATAAATATCGAATTGTCAACCTTGATAATTCTAGATTAAGATTAGACAATACATAACGTCAACATAAGTATACGCGATTACTTAACACACATGCTTAGCCATGCTTTAGTAATGGAGATGATCAAACATGCTATTCTTTATAATTTAAAAAGGTTGGATATGACTTAAAGGTTGCTGATATTTTGGTTAAAAACAGAAATAAAACTATGATTTGACACGAACGATTATTGGCAATAGTCGGATGTGTATGTGACTTGCATGTAGATAGGAGGAGATTAAGGCTCGGATCGTATTAAGGACTGAACTACGTGTTGTATAATCCAAGATTTATCAGTACAGCCACAAGTGCTAGTATGAGATAGCATTAACCTATTAAGTTAACTAGATTCAACTTTGCATATTGAAAGGCTGGAGTACTATGGGCTTTCTGGATCAAATTGCTCGTAGGGGTGTCCACACATAGGTGTGGGTGAAACACATACTAATACAACGGTGTACGTCGTACTATAGGGAGAAGTGCAGATTCAACAAGGATGGACTATTGAGAGTACAGTGATTGTACAAATATCTTTTGCCACTGTCACTGGGTTTGTGTAAAGTTAGGTCTATATAATGTAACGGTTATGTCGTGACTCTCTGCGGCACACCAAAGGAAGTGTGTTAATAATGTTGCAAAAAGAGTCGGTCATGTCTTGTGGGTAAAACTGTACACCTCTATAGAGTTTAAAACTTTTTGAAAAGCTGTTCCCGTAGTTATAGGACACTTGGTGTACTGACACTAGTTAGAAGTTTTGATGTTTTAAAAAAGAATTGAACTGAAAATTTTTGTTGGAAGTTGTTATTTCAGATTTTACGCCGGGGATTGGTAAAGGAAAGTTGATATTGTATGCAAGGGATTAGCAGTGAAATGATGCGTTACTCACAATCATGGAGAACTGTGAGTTGTTATTTTATGCTTCTATACTTGTTATTTACACATCAGTCAAACTTGCTTTTACAAATTCCATTTGCAAAGTATCACTTGGTATTCATGATTAACTTCGCTTTATGCAAAATAACATTCATAGTCTCTCAATTGACATAGGCTGTATTTATTATATATTTACGATACACTACAAGTCTTGCTGAGTACATAAATACTCAACCTTGCTTAATTTGTTGGTGTAGTAGGTGAGAGAACAAAATCCCAGACGACGCATACATTGGCGCAGGTTACGAGGATTACATTGACGAATTTTTCTAAGGTTTATACCTTGTCAGTTACCTGAGGGTTTGTACGGGCATACCACAAGGCTTTTGAATTTCCGCTGCGATATTTTTCGTCTTGTAAGACCTTATTGTATATACAGCTTCTGCTATTATATGTATAATATTGTATATGGATGTGTTACTAATATTGAAAATATATGTACTAGTCACTGATCATAGGACTAATACTGTATACACATAAGACCTCTTTTTTGTAAAAAAGAGGGTCGTCACATCAAAGTTGTCGCCAGAAGTCAGCCTTCTCGTCCCTCAGTTGCCCACATCTAGCATGCATGTGGTCACTCGGGCAGGGTTTCAAAAACCATTTTTGAAAAAACCGTTCGAAATTCGTCAGAAACCGAAGGGTTAATAAATCAAAAAAATTGGAAAAAAAAATGAAAATCGCTCGGTTTTCACCGAAAACCAACCGACCAATTGAATGTTCTTTACAAACGATTTTCGAGCAGTTTACATCGTATAAAATTTTTCAAATTTTTTGAATTAGACCGGTTTTAAATCTCGAACTACATGATAACCCCGCTCTCGGAGACATGGGCTCGCCCAGGCGGGACCGGTGCATACGAGAAATGACAAGAAACTACTAACTACTAGGTGATTAGTAAAATTAGTGGAGTACTGTGAGGAACAGTGGAGCAGTATCTTGATTAGTGCAGTTGATTTGCCACTCCATGGGCCCTTCTGATTCATGTGGAACTGGTGTTATGGTGTCCAAACTTCTGGTGGCCGGTGGATCTACACGGTGGCCCCAGAGTTGGCCCAATACCCGTGGAGAGAACGAACGGATCCTGATCTAAGGCTCTGCAGGCTTACTGCTTTGCCTCAGGCCGATATTTGTTTCTAACTTACGGGCCGAGTCCCATGTGTTACAACGAAAATCTAAATTTTGCCCAATATGATATCCATATTCAGTGATTGTGAACTAATCAGTAAATGAATTTTGCATTGTTGAGTTCGTTTTATATGTTTGGAAAAGTTAGCGTGAAAACTTGCTTTAACTACACGTGCGAAAGAAGAAGATAAATTAATGAAGAGTAAGCGATCATTATTACTTTATAGGGGAAAAAAACTACCACAGTGCTGACAAGATAGAACAATTAATAAAGCTGAATGTGCAGCTAACTGCAGTTTAACCCCATAAGCGACATGTTGCATGGATCAGCGAAGAAATTGGCAGAACCATAAGCCACCGTTAACGACAAAAGGTGACCATATCGCAAGTTTTCTTGGCAGCTCAATCATAAGTCAAGAAAAATAAAAAGGGAGTTAAATTGTGAGCTCACTAAACAAAACAGTATGTCACACTAAAATATTGGAGAACAACTATACAAAGAGCAGTTATATTGCAAAAATGAAGAGATATAGCTCTTTTTTTTCAGTCTTTAGAATAATCGATTATGTAGGGAATGCCGGAACGCGCATCTCATATATGCCTTCTCGTATCCGCATGAAACAATGGCCAAAAACTTGACAAACGAACCTGGATGCAAATCCAATTATAACAGTCAAGGAATACGTATATCACGATTCACGAAAGCCAATAATGATATATACCATGAACCTTTTAATTCAATGACCTATTATTATTTTTAGACCAAAGGCCAGAAATGCCCTGTTTCACTGAAAGCAAATAAAAATGGGATCCTGCTGGGATAACAGCTAACATGTAAAGTGCATACACATAAACTGAGAGACCGAGTACACATAAATTGGGATAACAGCTAACATGTAAAGTCCTAACTTTTACCACACCGATTGAAGAGATCTCAGGGAGGATAAAGGAAATCTAACGTACCAGCAAAGTCTATGGAAAATTAGCCCTACGAAAGTTATATCAAAAGAAAGACTGGCGTTAAGGTTTCAATCCAGGTGAAGATTTCACATGCCTTCCTAAAAGCTCTCTTGTGCTGTTCACCAACAATTCCGATGTATTGGTAACATGCCAAGTGCCAAAACACAAAAGTGTTGGGTCTGCTTGTCCATTATGTGCGCTGTAAAAGGTGATGACTGATCCTTGTTGGCATTTCATTCTGCAGACGTCAGTATGGATTGATTGGTATAGTCATAGAAGACTCTGGTCGTGACCATTCATCTTTTAGATTGCTCACTCTTAACTTCGTAATGGCACGATTCATGAGAAGATTAGGATGGGATCGAGCTGGAGTGGGGATTACGATGGCGCATTGATCAGACAGTTCCTGAAAGTAGGAAAGTCCTTTTTTTATTCTTCCAACAAGTAAAAGCTTGTTCATTATCCTCTATTAGGTATGTGCCATGCATTTGAAAATCCATATCCATATCTTGTCCAGCTCTGCTACTTAAGGAGCTTTCCACAATTAGGAAATGCTATTGGTTAGGATTGGACAATGGGTTCATCAGTTGGTCAGGTGGAATTGCACTATGTGCTTTTTGTAGGCGAAGGAAGTTTTTACTCACAGAAGTCCCATCTTCTGAAGTTCTTTTTTTTTTGTCCTTCCAGATCTACTATATAATCCAAGTTGAAGTTTTCCTCTAGCTGCTGCCCTCTTTAGCTTGTGTAAGTAAGTGTATACTTCTATCTAACATAAGTAGCACTCAGAACAAAAGGCTTAATGAAAATATTACGTTAGTCGAAAAAAAATAAGAATGTTATAAGTTCTAACATTAAGCACGAGATGAAAAAAGATATTAGCTTGACCTAAAACTACGGTCATGGCCGTCACCACTCACCGGTGGTGCTGGCCACGGTGCTTGTTGATGTAACACTGTGGTTGTAAACTTTGCTCAATGCCTACACCCACATGGGGCGGACTCATCCTGTGATACTTTCATCCTTGTTTTCTATAAAATGGTTAACTCAAATGTGCTATATTTATATGAGAGTCAAACCACCAACACAACACACTTGGGTCACATGACCACTCCAAACTGGCTAGCCGGTTCTTATAGTCATCACCCTTAGGGGCGGACCTACTAGGGCTCTGGAGCCCTGCTACCATCAATTGGACCATTGGTTACCCCGCTAACACCCCCACCTATTATCGAGGTACTTACCTTCATCATATGCTTGTCTTATATTAGCGTTGTCGTATGAGCACTCTCTATATTTTAGTCTTGGATCCGCCACACTTCCGATAGCACACCGTATACACGACAAATGCTCAAAAACACCTCTGGTGCAACCTCCATGCTGTCGATACCCGTGGATGGGCCCACATGAGTTATTTGTACATGTAGAGCAAGGATTGGTGATGTTATACTATCTGTAACACCATAAACCCAAAATGCACTCAATGCCCAACACCCACATGTGATGGGCCCACGCATGCATACCACCCTACTTGCACTTTCATTTTCACTTCGCGTAAAAAGGTTAACCTAGAGGTTTTATGTTTAGATCAACCAAGCATTATATCCTAGTACAACTCTCTTTAAACATTCAATGTGGGACTGAACCCGCCAACAAAACTCCACTTGAGCCACATAGGCCACTCCAATCGACTAGGTGTTACAGTTGGGGTCTACACATCTCCTTGCTTGCTTGCTGCCTATGGTGACGGTGACAACGGCACCAAAGCAGCGGAATCCTTGCTTACCCTAGCACCCAAGGGGAATTTTGTATTATAGTAATTGCTATTATGTTTGAATTAATAATGTGCATATGTGATCATCAACCAAGATTCATGCTACATCTTTGTCTCCGCCAACAACTAGTTTGTTTTAGGATTCATCGGGTGTTGAACTTTTGATTTGGGAGGGGGAGGGGGTTGGTGGTACGGCACTAGAGGTGGGCGTTGTCTTTGTCGCCACGGCCCAAGACGAGCGCATCGTCGCTTCGATGCTGAACCGTCGGGCCGCCACTACTGTCGTGCCCGCCGTCTTGCGTCGCCGTGTCGGCCCGACTCGCTTTCGACGAGTCCATGCATGGCCCATTTGCGTTTCGGGCCTGTTTCGTGACGTGCCAGCCCAAGCCCAGTCCATTTGCACTATTGCAACGAGAGGAAAGGACCTGGAGATGCATAGGGGAAAGGCAGTGGTCTCCCTGGTAAGCCGTGTACTTCATAATACTTAGTATTTTCGGTTGTAATTCAACGTGAGTACTCTTTAGCATCCTTCTTAGTTGTGTAGTTTTTCCTAATAGTCTTCGAGGTGTCACACTGGTCACTCATTATGAACGCAAAGAAACATAATAGTAGTAGCATCCTCTCTATTTTTCTGTTGCCTACACCACTGGGCATACTCCAATGCTCTCTTCTCGGGCTAGTTTGTCTTCCAACTTGTTGGTTAAAGAGAGAGAGAGGGAGCGTGCCATCTCCATCATGCATGTTGTAGGCTATAGCTCATGAACGTCGGTGCCACCTCCAGCATATAGGTGCGTCACCGTCCAGGACCTGGTGCATGCCTGGGTGCGTGCTCATGACTGAGTGGTTTAACCGCACATAATCACAAATGACTGTTCAGAAGCTATACGGTCCTAGCTTTAACGTGGGCGAGCTGAGAGCGGCTTGGTCATCCGGAAGCTAGACGGTCTTGGCTTCAATGTGGACGAGTTGAGAACGGCTCAGCCATTCAGAAGCTAGACGATCTTGGCTTGGCCTCGATTTTTCTTCTTCTCCTTGTCGTTTCCCATCTCCTACTAAGTTGTGAGTTGTGACTTGTGAAATGATTGAACCAATGAGCGATGAAGGTCTCGTTCAAGCATTTTAGGCACTACAAGTCTGCAATCATATGAATACTCAGGTGATGATGTGATGCTTGTATATATAGTACTAACTAAACGTTGGTCAAGGAGAGAACGAGAGAGAGATAGACGAGTGAGTGAGGAGCGAAAGGAGCTAGGCGTAGTGCAGATCGGGGAGAGGGAGAGAGAGTGAGCTAGAGAGGGATGAGTAACTGTCAGGACGGATTTCCATATGAGTGAGGCAACTTTTTCAGAAATCAGAATATTTAAGCTTCTATAATTTTATTTAATTAGTTGAATTTTACAATTTTATTTTATTTTCTCTCTATTTTTCTTTCTCCTTTTCCCCTTTCCTCTTTTCTTCACCTATTTTCACCATTTCCCTCTCTTTTTTTCCCTTCCCTCCTATTTCTCGTTCCCCCTTTTTTCCCCACCGGCGCTCTTTTTTCTTCTCCCAAGCCCTCCCTTTTCCCCCGAGCCGACCGACACCACAGTGCCCACCTCCCTTGGTCCCTCCGCCCACCTCCCTCCTCTCCGGACTCCACGGCGCGGGCACCTCCCTCCTCTCTGGGCACCTCCACAGCGGAGGATCCGAGGTGGCGGGAGGCGGGAGGGGAGGCGAGGCGGTGGGATGGCAGAGGAGCCGAGGCGGTGGGATGGCGGAGGAGGCGAGGTGGCGTGCTCGGTGGCGGGAGGCAAGGCAGAGGCCATGGTGACGCAACGGGAGGTGGGAGGCACGGCGGAGGAGCCGAGGCGACGGGAGGCGGGAGGTTGGACCGCGGCGGCCATGGCGCGAGCGCGGCCACCCCGACACGGGCGACCAAGGTCACCACGACACGACACGGACACGACCACGACGGCTACAGCGCGAGCGCGACCACGACGATGTGCCCAGTGCACGCGGGAGGCGAGGGCGGGGTGAGGGGAAGGGCAGGCGGGAAGCAAGGCATCGGGCAGCGGCATGGGCGAGCACGACGAGGCGGCGGCCGGATGCGAGCAAGGCGCCCGGGTGGGAGTTGAGGCGGAAGGGACGGGGGAAGCAAAGCGTCGGGGCAGAGCGATGGGGGGCGGTGCGAGCACGGCGCGGCGGCGGCTCGATGCGAGCAAGGCGGCCGGTGGGAGTCGAGGCCGAGCCTTCGTGCCGGCGTGCCTCTGCCGTGCCTTTGTGCCGACGTGCCTCCATCGTGCCGGGCCAACACAAGCACGGACCAACGCAGCGATCTTGCCGCGTCGCCACCGTGCCAGTTTCGGGCGAGGCATGGCCCGAGAGCGAACGGGCGGCCGGCCCGCCAGCCGTGTCGGCCGTGCTTTGGAACGGGCCATGCCGCCATGCTTCGGGCCGGCCTACAGAAGCACGGCCCGGATGCCCACCTCTGTACGGCACGGTGAGGCACCACCATGTGGGTGGCTGGGTGCTAATAAGGGTGGCGGTAGTGGTGAGGTGGGTGGGGTTAGAGTCAAGAGTTGTGCTGACGATGGTTACTTGGTGAGTTTGGGTTAGGGTTAGGAGTTAGGGGTGGTGAAGAGGAGAACTTATATGGAGGGGGGATCCATGAAATCTTGATCCAATGGTCATATATTTGACCAATGTGTATCTCATGCTCTTCTAGATAGAGAGGTGTCAATCTAGGTGAAGTTCAGTTGGCTTGGAAACTGAGCTTCGCCAATTGAGAGGACAGCTGCTACTGGGAGGCTTCGCTGATTGATAGAGATGAATTCCATTTGCATGAATGGGCCATGTCATTCTCGAACCTCTACAATCGATGGTTATTCTGGTACGCATCGATTGATGAAGTGAAGGAAACAGATTTTAGTTCATATTGATTACTAGCCTTGCTTGAAGAACCGACGTAGTTCCGTCACTGGACCTCCATCACTCTCATCACTGTCTTGTGCCCTCATGACAGTTCAAAGGCGCGAATGATAAGAAAAAACTGAAAAGCTTCTCAAACCAGAGTAGGAATTCAATCAATCGCTATCAATGCCAGTAGGCAGATAAAGATTCATAGGAACGAGAACCTTTTTCGAGAAGGGTCAAGCTAGGGATAGGATAGATAAATAGGTTTGAGTCTTTATCTGCTTTTAGGGATTTATTTACAAGTTCTAAAGCTTCATTTTTCTCCAAGAAGTTGCTATGGAAGCATTTATTCCAAAGCGATAGGGTTTATAGTTCCAATTAATGCCTTAGTTCACTCGAAAGTAGGGATAGCAATTGTGCCCGATTACCCGTGTGTCCGTGAGTAAATACCCTAATGGAGGTGGGTATGGGACTATTTTTTTGCCCACGGGTATAGAAAATGGGAGCAATTTCTTGCCTATCGGGTAAACAGGTATGTGTATGGATGAGCTCAACCTGTACCCGTACTGCTTGTTTACCCGTCAACCGGACTGACAGGTGGGCGCCCTGGCTGCTCCAAAATCCCCAATCCACAGCCGCTACTCCAAAATCCCCAATCCCCGCTGGTCCAAAATCCCTAGTCATTGCCGCCTACCAGCCCGAGCCTCGGTCGCCCTGCGCCCCTGCGGCCCTACCCCTTGTCGTCGCCTACCAGCCCGGCCCCCCGACGGCCCTATGCCCTTGCTGTCATGCCCCTTGCCGTCGCCTGCCAGCCCAGCCCCCCGGCTACCCTGCGCCCTTGCGGTCGTGCCCCTTGTCGCGATGGGACAATGGGATGGCGGAGACGGGAGAGGGATCCCTCATGTAGCCTGCTGCCGCTGGATCTCTCGGACCACCGCCACTAGGTCACCGGAGAGGGGAGAGGGCTCCCTCATGCTGCCTCCTGCCGCTGGATCTCCCCGACCGCCACCACTGGATCTCGTCGATAGGCACGTCGTGCGGATCCCCAAGGTGTTCACGGTGCTCCAGGCCTACAAGGTCGTCGGCGTCGACATTCAGCGCTTCTACTACCACAGCCACCTCTCCATCGCCAGGAATTGCCGCATGTGCCTCGTCGAGGCCTTCCCTCCCAGGTTCCAGCTCCTAGATTCTCTCAGCATCTTTAGGGTTTTTGGGTAGATTTGCATGCAGCCGCCTGTATTGGTTGTAGAAAATAGAACTTGAATTTCATTAGTGATTGTTGGAGTATTGAATGATCAATCTTTCTGACGAACCATCCGCTGGATTGCCCAATCTGTGATCAGGGTGGGGAGTGCGATCTCCAGGATCAATCTGTGGTGTTTGAGGCTGACCATGGCGGGTAAACGGGCATACTCGCGGGCATCAGGTACCCGCAGGTAACAGGTATAGGCGAGGTTCTTTGCCCATTGCCTTTCGCGGGCATGCTTGTGGGCAAGAAATTGGTTGGCGGGTACGAGTATGGGCAAGCACTACCCATATCCGCCGCGTCCGATTGTCATCCCTACTTAAAAGATAGGACTAATAATGGAAAAAATACATGCTTAAGAACTTCAACAGTAAGTTGAGCAGTTACTATCAGAAGTGACGGAAGACAAAACTGTCACCGATGAAAAAGCGATAAGAAGCCATTAACTTTGAGGCTATGGTTGTCCCCCGAGTAATGTGATCATACCGATATACCATTAACTTCAAGGCTTGGAACGCACTTAGGCTAATCCCAGCGCATAGTATCATATTCCAAAATCCAAGACTGCCACGTAGGATAGAGAGCATAATACTGTTGAGAAGAAACACCATCTTCAATGTATAGTATCATACTACAATATCCAAGATAGTTTGCGTGCATTAATTGTCGCATGTGTTGTGATCAAATGTTTCATATGAATATAATATGGTTTGCTCCCAGTGCAGTATCATACGAAATCCAAGACGTTGGATATTAAGCCCAAGCAATATCATCCTCATGATACTGCTATCTTCTCTTTCTTCACTAATCGATTGCCATGTCAGCAAGAAACCCTATGTGATGGATCATTTATGGCGTAGATACTACTCTTGGGACTAGCCTTAGTGAAAATTGCAACAGCGAACTCTCCGATCTGAATGAGCAGTTACTGTTGCTCTGTGGGGCTATTGCGTGATTCTAAGATGACGTCTCCACCCTCGCCGGTTCCGTTTATCAGTCATCGTTGCGAGTACATCGGAGGCCGTCCCATCCCTTATTCCCGTGTGGAGACATGGCACCGACGGGCTCTTAACTGTCGGCGTAGTGCCGAGCCGGAAAGGTGCCGAGGCCGCGACTTCCGTATGGACCAGATGCGGCAATTGCGAGCGCCACGGCGCGCAATTGGATCACGCGAAATGCGTGCCAGATGCGGACCGGGATCTGGAAGCGATTCCAGTGTTGTGTTCGGACTGCGGTAGTGTGGGGGCAGGGCTGTATACCATATTATCGAACAAAAAAATCATGCTAAAAAAGTTGTACTGAATCGATCAACTCGGTTTGACCGATATATGGTATTCAGTATGATATGATAAATTTTTAACTTTTAGGATACAATTTTTTCGGTAAAAACCGCGAGTAAACCGAACACCGAAATAGAAAAAAAAATACATGTATAATTAGATAAGGTAATGATCAATTGTGTATAAAGTATAGTTTTATATGGAAATAATATCACTAGATTTATCAAAATAATGGCCAAATGTGTGTAGTATTTTTTTACTAACGTATAATTAGATAGAGTAATGGTCAAATGTGTGTATTAAAAACCATATCGATGTCCAAATAACAAGTAAAAAGATAATTCACGCTAGTTTGGTAAATATGGTATTTACCGATACCGAACTGAAGTTCTATTTAGTATATTTGGTATCACATTTTAATTACTATATTTCTTTAAAAACGGTATTTACCGAGCCGTATTATTTATATGGTATGCACATCCTGCGTGGAGGGCAGCAGAGCACAGGTGCTGCCGGGTCGGTGGAGAGGTGACTCGGATCGGCGTCACGCATGCCTCCCTGCGCGCGCTCGTCATGACGCCCGCACCGACGCGCGCCCGCCTCTACCGTGGACGGTCCCCGTCTCCCAGCGCTCAGTTCTGTGGCTGAAGCGTGGGCCGTCTGTTCTTGGGGCCAGGTTGTAAGTGGGTGGGCTGTGTCATTGGTGACACAGCGATGTGACGGGTGTTGTTGACTCCGGCGGGCGAGTCGCGGCTGCGCGCGGCACCAACCGGAAGCCTCGCGGTCGCCGGTGATTTGTAAAGTGTTTAGTATATCTTTTTTCCCTCCTTTTGCGCAATTGGAAAGTGTTTTACTTTGGAGAATAACTAGCAATTGAACGTTCGATCACTGTTTATTTCTCGAACGCGTCGGTCCAATTTTTTTTTCTCAGCGTCTGTAACATTTTTTTCAACATCTGTAATTTTTTTTTCACGCGGACATTTCTAGTGTTATCAAAGAAAAATATTGCACACATAAGAAAAAAATGTTGTGCGAGTGGAAAAAAATGTTACAAGCATCCGAAAAAAACGGACATCTAAACACAAGTCATTCCGTTTACTTTGATACTCTCTTTTTACCGCTCAGTCTCTCTTTCCAGATCGGCAATTGTCATTAAGAAGCTCAGGATAATTTGTTCAGTCTTAGTTTCTCCAGTTGAAAGTCAGAACACCTTAGGTAGTTCGTTAATTTACTATAAAGGCGCACACAAGCCCCCAACTTTTGCTTCTAGATCCGGTAATACAGATGCTTGACATGCTGGGACTTCACTACCTCATTCCTTCAATACAGGTAGGACCGTGTGAGTAGGACAATTCAAGTTTGGCCTTTAGTCTAACAGGCAGCGACACAAATACCTACAGGGGTGGATGGAAACACATCTACTCGTACGCATACGCTTCACTCGAAACTGTAGGCGAAGGACGTCCAACTCCGGGTCTCCGGCCCGCGTGTCAATTTAACTTCCTCCCAGCTGCTGCAGAAAACACAAGACGCGCGGCGACAGGAAGATAGGGAGGAGAGGAGAGGCAGCTGCCGCGAAGGGAGCAGGCAGGTGAGTGTCCCATGCTCTCCTGGTACCGGTGGTTGTGGTGGTGGTAAGGGCACTCTCGATAGTTGTTAAATTGTGTTTGATGGTACTATATTTATATTCATGAATAGTGTTTGTGTATAACCCTTTTAATATAAATTGTACAAAATTTAAACCAAATGAAGGGGTAAATAAACGTCATCTATCTTTTATTTATACTTAATATTTGTACAACTTTTAAATAGTGATGTATATATGCACCTCCCAAGTTATATTATATTGGATTCTTGATGAAGTAGAAGAGAGCATAGTTACCAGATTCGCCGTAAATCCCTGCAAATGACGAACTAGATTCATGAACACGAACCGATTTAGGGTACAAAGTTCGTATTCGCAGTGGAAGTTACAAGAAAAAATGGTGAACCTCGAACCCAAATCCTATTCTACGAGTCGTGTTTCTGGTATCTATGAAATAGAGAGAAGAATGAGCGAGAACGAGCTTGATACTTGTACAAGTACCGAATCGTTTTATAAAACAAAAAAGTAGTAGCAACAAATAGTGCATTGGAAGAACTTAACACTATTTTTGCAGGTCATCTCTCTTTTGAGATGATATAGGGCTCTCTAGTATTAAATCATTACGGTGGTTCTCGCTCCTGCGGTATCTAAGGTCTAGTATAAACCATTTTTACCGTCCTAAGTGCGTTAGTGCGTCGTAACGACTTACGACATGGCGCCGCCGCACCTCCGATCCACCCTCCCCCCCTCCTTCCTCCACGCTTCCCACCGGCGCACGCGCAAATCAGGACAGGCACAGCTCTCCGTCCCTGCCTCTGCCTACTTTGTTGTTAACATATATCGCAGCACTCCCCTCCCCTGCTTAAATAGCTACCTAGCCTCGTCAATTCTAAGCCATTCGCGTGCGTGATCCAAGTAGACGCAGCAGATAACGCGCGCACATACAGCACATACAGCAGCAACGTGTGTAGCGAGACAGTGCTTCACTCTGCTCTCCTCGTCCTCTGCTCGACCTCTCTCTGTTTAGTGGGGCGCGCGCGGCTTCATCGAGTGGATATATGGCAGCAGCTCGGGAGCTATCGAGAAGTGCTTCCTCCGTTGCTGCGGCTGCCCGCTTTCTCCTGCTCCTCCCCGTCCTCCTCACAGGTGACTTTAATCAATCTACACGCAAAAATCCTGTAAACCATGCTCTCTCTTCCAAGAGAATTCGCGTGCCAATTGCGCCATAGGATTTGGTCGTTCGGTTGCCTGCTCCTCCTGCGCGCTGTTCTTGTTAATTGCATCGCCAATCTTTGGCTCCTCTTCTAGAGTTGCATCACCAATCTTGGAGCTCGATCGAATGGCGAGAGTTTCGTTCCTGGCCTCCTGATTCCTGCTTGCGCGATTGGTTTATTCCTGTGTTATTCCGAATACATTTACAGAGCGTCTCTTCAAGCTCTTACTAGTTTTGCCTTCAAAGGGAAAAGCTCATATTACTTTTCCAGAAAGAAACGTGTTACCATTTGACAAGTTCTGGCCAATTGGCGATTACTAGTTGCATTTGCTGTTTTTATCTAGATTAATCAGCAGGTGCGTTTGCTGAGAGTATCTAGCTTAGATTAGCAGATGTATCTGCTGAGATTATTCTTATCTAGGTGTTTAACTAATACACAGCTGAGATGGCATGAATTGTTCCCTAAGCTAGGTGCTCCATGGCGTAAGGCACCGCCCACTATGGCGAAAAAACCAAATCATCATATCAACTTTCTTCATCCTTTACAAACCAAAAATGCCAGGCGTTTGCCTTTCCTCCGTACCATTTTCTCTCTCTCCAATTTCGCGCATCTGATCTGGTCCTGGGCTGTGGTTGCTTTCTCCACAAAGTAACTATTTGATTATTATTATTTTTATTTCGCAATCGCCAGCTAAATTTGGTGTACTCCTGGCTAGTTGCAACTTGCCAATAGTTGAAAGTAAACGCGGTATCGGAACAATTGGGTTAATTAGTATTAGTTCTTGGCTGGACACCTCAGTGGCTCAGTCACCACATGCCCATGTGGTCCAGTGAAATCTTGCTTCCATTGGATCACGTGCTCTCTGTATGGTTGTACTTGTACTGTTATATATTTGTATTCTACCTAGATTGCTTATTCTTTTAGTGTGTTCTCCTTGTACTGATGGCATGCATCGAGTATGAGTGAGTTCTTCTAGGCTATGCTTGCCATTGCCATGTTTTTATCTCAATCAAGAATGATCAAACTATTAGTACATGAATGAAAGTTTGTGCTTCTTCACTACTTTCAATTAGTAGCATTAATCAAAGATGGTGACTACTCACCAAAACTTGATGAAATGCAACAATTAAAAGCATCTATTTTGCATACAAATCCTTAATATTGATAACTGACCAGTAGTAAGACGTAACAACAATTGCAGGGCAAGTGCTGGTAGCCGAGGCCATGTCCATCGGCGTCAACTACGGCCAGATCGCGAACAACCTCCCTTCGCCGGCGCGGGTGTCGTGGCTACTCCGGTCGCTCAAGATCAGTAAGGTGAAGCTCTACGACGCCGACCCCAACGTCCTGCGCGCGTTCCTCGGCACGGGCGTCGAGTTCGTAGTGGGCATCGGCAACGAGGCCGTCCCGGCGATGGTGAGCCCCGCGGCGGCGCAGGCGTGGCTCCAGCAGCACGTCGTGCCGCACCTCCGCGCTGGCGCGCGCATCACCTGCATCACCGTGGGCAACGAGGTGTTCAAGGGCAACGACGCCGCCCTGCAGGCCAGTCTCCTCCCGGCCATGCAGTCCGTGCACCAGGCGCTCGGAGCGCTCGGCCTGCAGGGCCGCGTCAACGTCACCACCGCGCACTCGCTGGACATCATGGGCGTCTCCTTCCCACCGTCCGCCGGCGCGTTCCACCCGGCCGCCGTGTCGCACGTGCAGCCGTTCCTGAGCTTCCTGTCGGCGACGAGGGCGCCGTTCCTTATCAACTGCTACCCGTACTTCGCCTACAAGGACGCCCCGGCGCGCGTGCCGCTTGAGTACGCGCTCTTCCAGCCCAACGCCGGCGTCACCGACCCCAACACGCGGCTCAACTACGACAACATGCTGTACGCGCAGGTGGACGCCGTGTACGCGGCCATCCAGGCGCTGGGGCACACGGACATCGACGTCAAGGTCTCTGAGACCGGGTGGCCGTCCCGGGGAGACCCCGACGAGGTCGGCGCGACGCCGGAGTACGCCGGCACGTACATCGGGAACCTCCTGCGGAGGATCGAGATGAAGCAGGGCACGCCGCTGCGGCCGTCATCTCCGATCGACGTCTACGTCTTCGCGCTGTTCAACGAGAACCTCAAGCCCGGGCCGGCGTCGGAGCGGAACTACGGGCTCTTCTACCCCGACGGCACGCCGGTGTACAACGTCGGGCTGCGCGGGTACCTCCCGCCCATGGCGTCACATGGAGCACGGCAGGTACGGATTCTTGTTGATTCGTCAGATCACTTGTTCAGCACAAGTTCTGCACGTATATTTCTCGCAAACTTTCTACATGTCATGCATGGTTTAGGAAATTATAACGTTTTCGATCGCGGTAAGGAATAGAATTCTCACCAAGTCACTGAGTCAGTGCCAGGAGGACGACGATGTAATCTGCACTATCACACACAAGTGTCCTTCTGTTCGCACTAAGAAAATGCATCATCAAATATTACAATCCTTATCTAGCGAAGAACAATATGTAGGGAATTGCTAAGGAGTATTTGGGTGTTTTCACACCTTGGGAGTACTCAATTTTCATCCATCCGTTTTGCCTCACGATTCGCGCTCCATCTTCATCTCCGGCAACGGCGATGGCTCTCCGGTGAGGGTTTCGGCAAGTTAGGGTTTGCGGTACACCAGATTTATGGTTTGGGTTCAACGTATCACTATAGAGGGAGGCAGTGGCGGTGGCACCGGTGATCGCTGGCTCGGGGGAGAGCGGTGGGCGGCGGGTGGAACGGCGAGAAAAATGACAGGGGTGGCAACAGGAAGCCACGGTCGTTGTCAGAAAGAAGAGGTGTGGGGAGGATGGGTGGCGGCGTAGCGAGGACGAGCAACGAAGGGGGAAGACAACGGGCCTTGTTGGCATGGGAGGCGAGGCGACACCAGCGAGGCGGACGCGGGGTAGTTGGGCGGTGGTAGGGTTTGAGGGTAGGGTGAGGGAGAGAATGGGATTCATTAGAGTTTAGGGGGTGTTTGGGATAGCTCCAGCTCCACCAAAATTCGTGGAGTTGGTGGAGCAGGGTATTCCTAACTCCAAAAATTTATGGAGCTAGAGCTGTGGGTACATTAAGAGTGTTTAGGTGGGTCATCTTGTTTACATTTTAGACTAAAAATATAAACTTAATTCACTTTATTTTAGCCTACCAGCTCCAGCTCTGAGGTGGAGCTGGAATCTGGAGCTATACCAAACAGGGCCTTAATCTAAGAACTCCAAATTTAAGTGCTCTAGACAAAAAGAAACTTAAGTTTTGTCTAGACACCGCCGAAACATTATACTCATGTATCTTGCTACGCACCTAACCTATGCTTTTACATGAAACGTGACAACTGACAAGTCACCACCTGGCTTTGGTGTTTTGGCAGGTGGTTCATTTGTTTGCACTTATCGCCATCGCATCCGCCGCTTTCGTCTTATCCTGAGAGCATCAGCTACAGTCTGCTGACGACAAACTGCAGTGAGGGGAATGAAGATATATAGCCTTCAGGAGCAACTGAAAGTGGCTTCATTTTGGCACTACATTAGAACTAACTGAAGCTTGGACATCACTAACTCATCAGAAATTCCATTTCTTTTGTCCCACAGAGGGAGAAGCAGTCGCAGAGACTGTAATTATTTATTCGTGGATAATAGATAGCAAATAATCAGTACATTTGTTTTGTGCTTGATAATTATCTTGTTTTACTCTGACGTCTGGAGTCTGGGCGCATCTTTATGCGATCTTGTATCACTCGTATAGACTAGTACAGAGAGGTGATAATACACAACTTCAGATAATCAGGTTAATACTAGAGTTTGCTGCTTCCAATCATTAATTGATTCCTTGAAGGCTCAAACAACATGCCTATGCATAAAACATGGAATTCGACATTATCACTATCAAAGTGTCATCAATCCAGATTCCAGAATGCCCGTGTCTTAGGCCCCAGTAAAACAGCGTATTCTTTTGCATGCCCCGCAGGCCCTCCATTCATAGAGTGGTACCATCTCTGGTTCCCGTGTCGAATTCTGAATTTTGATTCGCTGATCCTGTGCATTGAACTACCTATACAAATGTGCTGGCTAAATGCTACAGATATGTACAGCAGCTGCAGACATTGGTCAATAAAATTAAACCAACAGCTTCCGCAAAATTTTCACGGCCTCATGGTTGTATGCCTATCAGTGGGTCTCAGAACCATCCAGTCTTCTCAGCTAGGCATTCTGCCCACTTGGTTGAATGGTTCAGTCAGAACTATCCTCTATTCAATTGGATGCAGATCAAAATAATCATCCAGGGGACCGAAGGAATGGTAGAGATAATATGAATGTCAGGTACATCCATCATTTCCATCAGTGCGACCCAAGCTCCTTAAATCTCCTTTCCCACTCCTTGGCTTCATAATCCTGATCCAACAGATCCTTTTCGATGGTGTAGACAATCTCGTCTGGTGTAATCACCTTCCATTGAGCCATGTCACGTGCACTGAGCAACTGAAAAAGACAGGAAATACTAGCTAAATTAATGCCACTTTAAATAAAAATAAAGAAAACAAGAGGTCCAAGTTACTAAAATAAATGTCAACTAGCCAAGCATGAACTGGTGTCTCCAATGAGTACCAAGAGGAACTTGATGACAAGATGACAACCAACTTAAATTGATAATAACCCTTGCAAAAAGAAGGTAACAACTATTACTGAAGCATGCAACAGCAAGATATGCACAATAAGAATTATCAAGGTTAGCATCTATTTTCACTTCATAACAACAGCCCCTCGTTGTAGATGTTGACAAGTGATGATAAAGTTGAATAATAATCCAACTTGCTGTTGTAGGTTAAGTCCCAACAAAGTGGGTTCTTTTTTAGAACCTTATGATGCATAGAAACTAGGAAACCACTACTGACCTCACTAAAGTTTCGGCCTATCAGGTTTATGCACAACATCCCAAATCTATACATGACTTTCTCCAAACAGGTCCTTGTGTGTGCCAATCAATTATATAGGAGTGTGTTGAACTTAAGTTCGCTCGTATTTACAATTTTTTCAGTTTCTGTTGAATGTTATGTTCCAACACAAAGCTACAGCACTTTCAATTGTTCTTACCTTTCTTCTGAGAGAAGGTTCAGGCAATGCAATTTCCTGAGCTCTTTGTTCTCTGGCCTTGTTCCTCCTAATGTCATTGTTGGTCTTGCGTAGCAGAAACCATCTAAATAATGGTATTGCAAAAAAGGAACCAGCATATATCTACAGATGGCTACATGGTATCAGTATATCATTGATAACATTCATCATGTGTTCGCACAATGATTCAACAACCAACAGTTTGCAACATTAATTACATGCAGAAACTCCCCTCAGAAAATAAAAGGGTCCATGATTCTTTTGGCCATATGCCTTTTAAAATGAGTAATGAAAGGATCAAAGGACCATTTTATACAATACTAAACAGGCAAATCAAGCCCAGCCTGCCAGCCATACCTGAAGCAAGCGAAATAACTGTGCAACAAATGAGATAAGTCCACCAGGTGTCATTGTCATTTGTCTTCACGACAAATTTTAATTTAGAAGTTAGTAGAAGGAATCACAATTGAATGAAACGATGTTTTGAAGTCAGAATTACAATTCTTACTTCAATAAGTTTCCAAGAATGATGACACCGAAAAGATTCAATCCTCCCAAGCCAGCAAACCATTGCCCTCTCCGATGCATTAGTTTTACTGCAAAATTACCAGGTTAGCACATAAAAACATACATCAAGGGCACAAGATCGAGTTCAGATTTCAAAATAGCAAAATTAGAGCAAATAAAAATACCCTCTAACACATCAACACAAACAATCACTAATCTCTAGAGTTTATTGCAATTTTGTGTAATGTGAGATGTCATTCCAAGGATGCAATCCAGGTATACTACTTATGTTTACATTACAATTTTACAACAGTTTCGAATTTTAGGGTGAAATATCAGCTAGAATTTGATTCAACAACGAGAACCATGCTTAAAATGACTAAATACCAACCTGAATTTCCATGGTTTCTCCTCTAAATACTTTTCAATGCCACTGAACATGGCAGACCATTTAGTACCAACATATTCTCTACCCCCACCTCCTTTTGATGAAGCAGTACATTGCAGCGATGGAAATCGATAAAGAATGATTCCCTACTTTAGAAGAGCAAACACATTAAGATTTTTTTAAGTTGATCAATTCAAGCAAGACGTATTCAAGTTCACTGGCAGTTATGTAGAGCATGTCATCTTCGGTAAGTAGCAAGGTTGAAGGTGTCAAAATTAAGAAGAGCAATATAGGGCCATATCTTAGTGGCAGTTCTCTAATACAGGCAAGAAATATATAAGAGGAGAAAGTTTGACCTGCTCATCAACTTCTGGATGTCCCTGGAAACATAAAGAGAAATGGAAGAATAAATGATTCATCATCCTGCGATTCAAGAGATGGTATGAATACAATGAGACTTACCTCAATCCGTAACTTACTATGAAAATTCCTCGCAATAACAATAATCTTGATAATCAATTAGCTAAGTATACATTCAATTTATTTAGTATTCAAAGGATGAGTAGAAATCTTAATCAAGTTTAACAAAAACAAAAAATACTTATGAGCGCTTTGGAACAGAGTTATATGCCTTGGACTGCTCTGAAGGTGGTGGTACATCAAGATACGGTGCCAGTTCTTCTGCTGTAACAACCCCACCATTTGATGAAATATACTGCCCAATCTGTGAATTTATTCAAGGAGACATTAAAAATTTGTATCAGTAAAAACCAACAAATAATGACTGGTCATGATAACTCCAGCTAGCAGCAGCTACATGCTCTATGTAAATGCCTTTACCATTTTCCACCTCTTCTCTTCAAGCCCGTCATTTGGGTCACTATCCCCAAATACAAATGAAAAGACCTGCGTAATTGGATTAATGAACATACAGTGTTTCAATCCACCTACACATGACAGCATTACACAATAAAAATGAACAATCAAATCAAACCCATTTAAATTACAGATTCAATAAAGTTCATCCCATTTTCTTTTTCTACCAGCTGCCTCCTATAGTAATCTGCATCCAAGTACCTGTGGAAGACGCATGAAATTGTATTGTAAACAATAAGAATGTCTACATAATTGATTTTTGTTCATATACAAAGTTGCAGTTCCAAATGAGTATCTGTAGCTTTATGGATAAAAGGATACCATTTTATTGTGATCCTCTTACTAGCTAAGCATTGAGGTGTAACACCGAGAATTCCCAGTACCAGAAAAATGATTCCACTAACAATTGAATGGTTGGGTAGCTTAATACAATTATTTATGTAGTTAGAGTAGGCTTTAAGAATTTTTCACCAGAAATAGTATCATGCCCTAATCATTATATAGTTTGCATAGGGAGTGTAAAGGATAAATTTCAAGAAACGCTATATAAGACAACATTCCAACTCGACTTAAATGTGTTTTTCAAGGTTTTTTTTTTCTGGGATGTGAAACAACCTCAAATCTTATTAAGCAAATAATGTCTTTAGCAGAAGCTAAAATTTTGGTTAAACAAAAGTAATTAATATTTATTAATTGCATTCATCAAATAATTACATTTAATACAATCAATTGAACTGTAGACTATATAAAAAAAATTAATTACATTTACAATTTGTTTACAAGAATGAATAGTTACAAAAGCTCAAATAAAATCTATCTGTCTCTGAAGTCCTTTGTCATCCAAATCTTTGTACAAACCTGTTTTTAAGTTGCAGTCGCGTGTATTTTAAAAATATCACGCGGTAAAATTTAAATAATACTCTCAGTAAAATAGTAAACCTTGTACAGCCAAAAGGGATAACCACGGAGCAGTGTGCTTAAGAGACACGCATTCGGCTTAGAGGTTTCCATCGTAAGCCAGGAAGTTCCATTCCCAAATTTTATAAGCCAAGCTATTAGTGCATTGCTCTCACACCAGAAACCACAAGCTCAAAGCCAACCATGCCAACGCAAGCACACTACCACATCTCAGGAGCTTGAAGGTAAACACAGGAAGGCAAGGAGACCAAGCACAGGAGCTTAAAGATCATCACGGCCATTGTTCCCAGGAGCCAGAAGCTCACTAGGAGACCAGCAATCTCAAGCCAAGTCAGTTAGTGGAGCAAGCGAAGCACAACCAATTCTACTTCCTCTCCACCAGCATAAACCTCTTCAACACCTGCACTGCATTTCACTCCCCAGTCTCAGGTATTCATCCATACCCATCATCCCAGTAGCATCAAGTTTGCTAGTGTGTAGCAATAGCAAATAGAATAGAAATCAAATGGCAGTAGAGATTGAGTAGAAGAAAAGGAAGTTAGTGATCTCAAAGCAGTCAAAATCCTCACAGACCGCATAATCCTTACCATTCCAGTTTGCAGCTCAGCATGCAAGCAATGAATTGATACTATAGAAAATCACAATAAGGTTTGGGTATTCCACCCCAGTATCAAAACATAATTGCTGAGACTGATTGAACCGACCCAAAATAGGATGAAGCCAAGCCAAAACCGAGTTAGAACTTAAATCGGCCATGCGCGGCTGCGCGTATGCGCATGCACGCGGAAGCTTCGGAGGTCAGTGATTGTGGGCGACTGCACGCGTAGGTGCAGGCCGGGCCCAGCAGCGGGCCAAGAGTGCGGGTCCGAAGTCCGGGACCTAGCGTCGTCGGCGGCTGGAGTGGCCGGGCCGAACTCGAGGAAGTCGGCTGAGCCGACTGGTGGCGGGGAGAGGCCAGGCAGGCGCGTGCGAAGCTGGGGCGGCAGGCGAGCCGGAGTCTCGGCGTTGGTGGTCGGCGCCGGCGTCTGGAGGCCATCTGACCAAGCCAATCGGGAGAAGCAAGAAAAATCAGAGAATGAAGAAAGGAAGAGAGAGATAGAGCTTTGGGAAAAAAATGGAAGAAGCTAGAAGAAGCAGGAGGCTTCGGCCAATGCTCTGGGTCACGGCTAGATAAAGAAGGGAGTGAGTCTGGGAAGAAAAAGAAATAAGAAGAGAAGAAAGAAAAAGGAGAAGAGAAAAACAAGGAAGATTAAATTTAAGTAAATCAGTTAAAATAATAAATATCTGTCTCTGTGAAGAATTTAAAATCACTCAAATATGTTGAAATCTGTTAAAAACGATTAAATCAGTCGGTCGAGCTATTAAATAAAGCGCGACCGTATAAAATTGAATAAAGCTCTAAAAATCACAAAGTTAATTTTATAAATCTCAAAATAATAGGAAGAGCATGATGGACCACTTAAAATATGCAAAAACTTAATTGCCGCTAATATGGCATTTATGTAATTTCAGGAAATAAATCAAATTGGACTGCGAATCCGCAATCGGGTGAAGACGAGTATTTTGATCAAAATCCAGGCAAGCAATCCATGACCATCATATTTTAATATCAATGTTTTATTTGGAATATATGTGGTATCATTGTTGCATGGAAAAATGTTGTTTTAAACAAAACCCAAATCGGTTTGTTGGATTAACTGCGGATGCAGTTGTGATTGTCAATTTTGACTCAATCGACTGGTGTGGTCGGGGTGAGTTGTTAATGTGGTGGGTAGAGGGTGCCATGTATGGTTTTGCCGGCGGGGCCCTCTACATAAGAATATAATATAAGGTTGAAACCACTACACTCGGACAATGAACCGTATTTAATCGTATCAACCATAGTGTGTGGAAACAACCAGAAAAGGTTGTCCTATGATGGTGTTTAATCTCCACATTGGGTATGTATGATGTGTTAAGCTGGGATTGCCGGATGCCCAGTGAAGGACACAGTGAAGGCGCTATATTTAAATCCTGGATGAGTATCTCTGATTGTCGTGGCAGAGATCAACTGGTTCCCCCAATGTCTCAGTACCTCTGAATTGAGTTGTAGCACAACTGGCAAGTGGTCAGGGGATATGAGTAACTCCGATTTCGAGATGGAGTAACAACTGACTAATCCAGGAATTAGTGCCACTCAGACTTGAAGCGTACAACTGGAAGGGGCCAGGGTTGGAGATTTTAAATACCAGAGTAGTGATAAACATTCTGGGTTCTCAACGGATGTTGAGTTCGCTATGGGTAAAGTGATACAAAACCTGCGCAGGGTACAAAATCATGAATTCATGCCTGTCTCCTGGATTGGAGGCTACGAAAGCTCTCTCATCTACGAGTGCTAGTAGCAATTTCTCAAATTAAAAGTTGAAACAAGATTTTCTTAACAAAACCTATTTTTGGTATTTGGTTCTGAGGAATAATTTTGTGGGATGGAACCGGTATTGGTTCCGGATTGATAAATTCATAAATGCATAATTCCTATTAATGCTTGCTGAGTACATCTTTGTACTCACTCTTGCCTACTCCCTCTTTTCTTAGACTCTGATTGCTATGGATGTTCCGATGAGGAATGGCGGGGTGATCAACCGCAGGAGCCGGGTGATGAGGAGGCGGAGTTCGACCCAGAGGACTGGGTGGAGTAGAGGCCCTTACAGTAGAGGCCTCCGCTCTCTAGGATATATGTAAATTAAATGTTGGAATGACTTTTGCTGTAAATTATGTAATAAGACAGGTGAAAGACTGTAAGATAGTACTGCGTTTGGAAGGTAATAAAGTTCCTGTAAAGTCTCTAATTAGTGTTCTGCTACAACACTCTGAAATGGCGTGTTAACTAATAAATTGTCGGGCTTACTCGACGAGCTATTAGTTAAGATGCCCTGATCAGTGTAATTAACTCGGGATTAATGACACCACCACAGTCATTATCTGGGGTTAATTATGCGGGTCGCCACAGGATGGTTCGTTTGAATGATAGAACAACACTTAAAATGCAGTCTAGACAATATCCAACTCAAAATGTACAATAATACAGTGATGTGGTTGACTAACCCTTCAAGCCAAATGTTATGGGCTTTAAGGCCTGTGGGCAACGGCTGTGTGGCAAGGCTGCAGAAGCAGTTGTGCACACACAAGCACCAGCAGCCGTGGCTTGGGCAGCAAACAGCAGAGGCACGTAGGAAGTCAAGTTAGATTAATTTAGGCAAGAGATAAGTTAGTTTAGGTAATATATCTCTTAGTTACTGAGTAATCTCTAGCTAATCATTTGTTAGGGGCGCCTTTATAAAGGGTAGCAGAATCATGTAATTGCCTTGAGCAATGAATAAACAAAGTTCCTAGTCTCTCCCCCACTTCTTCAATCTAGCTTCAGAGCCTTGGCGGCAGCATGGCCGGCCGATCAAGGGTGAGTGCCCGGCTACCATTGGTCCTCGGACCCCTACCCAACCAAAACCATAACACCAAAAGTAGTTGAATTTTCTCTGAGTTCCTTTTAGCCAAGAATGCACTAGGGTAATCCAGCAATGTCAAAACACTTCCCAAAATTACAGGAGACTTACCAAAATAAATCGGTCGGGATGATGATACTATAATCCGAAATTTTGGTGAATTTCAATGGAACAAAAAATGATTCAAACGATGTCAAATTTTTTTTTGAATTTTTTTGACGTTCCTGACATATAAGTGATCTTTTCATAAAAATTTCAAATGATTATCAAGTCTGAAGAATTTTCAAAAATTCGAATATTGTTACTGTCCCGAGAACCGACAAGTTTGATCTGAATGAAAAATGGTAACTCGGATTTGCAAATAATTTTCAGCTATATGTATATTGTAATTTGTACATGAATCAGTTCCTTCTTTATTTTAGTTGTATCATTTTATTGGTAACTCGGATTTGCAAATGGTTTTCATCAGTAGCTTACTAACGACGAAAGTAATAAAATGATATAAGTCTTTCTATTAAAAAGTAATATTACTGACTGATAAAGTAAATTACTATTTTTATAACATGAAATTACTATATCTACCACTAGAAATTACTACCATACAGTATAATTGAAAAATCCTATACATATCAACCATTTGGCAGTAACAGTCAGTAAAAACTATATGTATAAGTTTAGAAAAATTCTCAAAAAATTACCATAGGTAGGGGATGTGAGCTTCTACAGCCCTATAAAATTTTAAGATCAAATTCACTTGCATTTGAAAGATATGAAAAGAAAAAATGCAATTAATTTTGGTATTCAAATTTTATAGAGATATAGAATCTCATATCTCCTACATATGTAATGTTTTGAGAATTTTTCAGAACTTATGCATATAGTTTTCAAGGATTTTTACTGTCAAATAACTAAAAAACTATTTGTAAATGTCCTGAAAAATTCTCAAAACATTATCATATATAGGAGATGTGATCTTCTATAGCCATGTAAAATTTCAATAAAAAACTCTATCACAATTGAAAGATATGAAATTGGTAAGCGCTAATAAGTTATAAATAGTAAATTTGTCATTTTCATATCTTTCAAAAAACTACGGAGTTTGGTATTCAATTGTTACAAGGCTGTAGAAGCTCATATCCCCTACATATGGTAATTTTTTAAGAATTTTTTAGAATTTATACATATGGTTTCACGAACCTTACTGCCAAATAACTGATCTGCGCAGAATATGCAGTCACACGTAGGTAAATATGTAGTAATTTTTTTTACAACATATGAAAAACATATGTAAAAGTTTTCAAAAATTCTCAAAAAAATTTAACATAAGTAGGGGAGGTTGGATTCTACATCCATGTAAAATTTGAAAACCAAAATCAATATCATTTTAAAGATACGAAATTAACGAGCGCTAATCAGTGATGAATAGTATATTTGTTCTTTTCATATCATTCAAATGACACTGATTTTGGTATTCGAATTTTACAAGGCTGTAAAAACTCACATCCCTTACCTATGTTAATTTTTTGAGAATTTTTTCGAACTTGTCCATATAGTTTTCACAGACTTTTACTAAAAAATAACTAAAAAAACTATATATAAAAGTTATAATAAATTCTCAAAAAATCACCATACATAGAGTATGTGAGCTTCTACAGCTCTGTAAAATTTGAATACATAACTCTATCACATTTGAAAATTTTGAAATTGACAAGCGCTAATCAGTGATAAATAGTAAACTTATCATTTTCATGTCTTTCAAATGTGATTGAGTTTGGTATTAAAATTTTACAGAGCTATAGAAGCTCATATCCACTATCAATGGTAATTTTTTGAGGATTTTTCAAAAATCTTTAAATATAGTTTTGACATACTTTACTGCTAAATGACTAATCTGCGCAGAATATTTTGTAGATGTAGTAAAACGTTGGTCAATATATAGTAATTTCTATTATAATATATGAAAATCACACGTATAAATTTTTAAAAATTCTCAAAATATTAACATAAGTAGGGGATTTTGTATTCTACTTCCCTGTAAAATTTGAAAAACAAAATCAATTTCATTTTAAAGATATGAAATTAACAAACCCTAATTAGTGATGAATAGTAAATTTGTTCTTTTCGTATCTTTCAAATGTCACTAAGTTTGATATTCAAATTTTACATGGTAGTAAAAGCTCACATTCCCTATCTATGGTAATTTTTTGATAATTTTTCTGAATTTATACATATAGTTTTCATAGACTTTTACTGCCAAATAACTAAAAAAACTATATGTAAAAGTTTTGAAAAAATCTCAAAAAATTGCCATATATAGAGGATGTGAGTTTCTACAGTCTTATAAATTTTAAATAGAAAACTCTTATCATATTTGTCATTTTTATATATTTCAAATGCGATTGTGTTTGGTATTCAAATTTTACAGAGCTGTATAAGCTCATATCCTCTACATATGTTACTTTTTTGAGAATTTTTCAGAACTTGTAAATATAGTTTTCACATACTTTACTGTCAAATGACTGATCTGGACAGAATACTTTGTACATGTAGTAAAACGTAGGATAGCATGTAGTAATTTATGTTACAACATATGAAAATCATATATACAAGTTTTCAAAAATTCTCAAAAAATTACCATAAGTAGAGGAGGTTGGATTCTACTTCCCGGTAAAATTTGAAGACCAAAATCAATCTCATTTGAAAATATGGCTACAAACTATAGGAACATATTTTCTAGTTGCTTTGGCTACGTTGGTGGGATGGTTTACTATCGATCTGCATTCACACTCAACGTCCGATCGTAAAATGTTTACATGCTACGTCGCATTAATTACGAGGCCAGATGTATTTTTTTAAGGATGTATGCGAACGACTGTTATTGCGACGAGGAGCTTGCGGCACACACGTAGAATAGACATCGTTGTGAGCAGGAGTAAATAGCGTCACCGTGTGTGTGTGTATATATATATATATATATAAAGCCTTTTTCGTACTCTTAGGGTGTGTTTGGTACGGCTCCAGCTCCACCAGATTCATGGATCTGGTGGAGCTGGGTATTTGTAGCTCTATAAATCCGCGAAGCTGGATCTGTGGGTATATTAAGAGTGTTTATGTAAGTTATTTTATTTAATTTTAGACTAAAAATATAAACTTAATTCTATTTATTTTAGCCTACAAGATTCTGATCTAAGGTGGAGTCAGAATCTGAAGCTCTACCAAACAGGGCCTTAGTGTACATACTCCCACGTCTAATATACTACTTAAATGAACGCTTTATACACCTTTATCACTTTCGGTATACTTCAATAATAATTCTAATATACTCCGATGCGACATGGTTGAAAAAATCTCATCAGAGCACTTTATTTTTTTTCTACGTACCTTTTTCCATATGTAAAACGAATATATAAACAAATTATGCTATAAATGGTGAACTTTAATAAAAATTTTCGTAGAACTCACTTTGGAGTATCTTATAATCAGTATTAGAGTATACTCAAAAGGATAAAGAGGTATAACAACATCATTTAAACGATATACTAGAGGTGGGAGTACGTACACCCAGGAGTATGGAATCATTTTCATATATATATATATATATATAAAAGACCGTATTTGCTTATTTCGAAATGATACATTGAGTTTGCTAGTTAAAGGCCGTCTCCTCATGTTCCTACTACTAATAAAAATTCTTATATATTGTAGATGTATTTGTCATCGTGCATGTTCTATTTTTTTTAACTATGCAATATTTTTGTGGAATTGATATTATAATCGTGACTTTTTTAACGTTTATCGGCCGATATATCATGCTATATCGTGAAACGCCAAGCGGACCCCTCGCCGTTAAATGCCTCTATACGCTATTTCCATGCTTGCTTCTATCTAATGATGAGCGTGGAGGGGAATATACACTATCTTATAGCGTCTAGAATTCCCACGCAACCAGCGACGCCACGTCAGCTTCTTTGCAAAAAAAACACTAGAAAATCTCAAAGTTACATTTAGGTCCTTCCTGTCGCCGTCCGGTCCAATGGATGTTTGCGCGTCATGGCTTTGAACCTTCCGAAGACCTCGACGCCACGATTTTTTCGGAGCCTCTCCTCACCTCCCCCGCCTCCGCCTCACCTTCGCCTGCTCCCCAGATCCTTCCCCCGTCTCCGCTGCCACCGCTCTTTCCTCCCTCCTTTCGCACCGTCATTGCTACACCCAGTTTGCCAAACACCTAAACCCAACCCTTTCCTCTGCCGGGGACTTTCACGAAATGAAAACGGGCGGCATCATCGTATGCTCGACATTAGTTGCCCTGGTGAGCTCACCTCGAGAACCCTCGCCACCCACTCCCCGCCTACACCGCAAGTCCGGCTCATCTGCTTCCTCGGCGACATCGGCCGATGCCGCCAGTAGGTTCCCCCAACCCGCTCTCCAGATCCTCCTCCTCGCCAGTGTGCCCCTTGGCCCCCGCCTCGCTCACGCCTGTTGCCGACTGCCGGGTGGTCCGGTCTTCGATTCCCCCTTGCTTCACAGCTCCTCGCGTGCTCCGTCCGCAGCCCGTACGAGCCACTCCCGCACGGTCACCGACGGGAGGCCCTTCGTGGGGCCCAGCTACCGGAGCGCCTTCGCCCGGTACGGCTTCCCTCCCCCATCCCCGGCTTGGACAGCTGCTACGAGATCTTCCTGTGAGCTCCTCACTCTTCTGTGTCCGGGGCTTTTGCTTCTGTGTTCCATTGGTGAGGGCCGGGGCGATGGCAGGACGATTATCTGTTTGAAAGCCTTACCCCCCTTCACAACTCATTGTTGCTTGAGAAGCCTGAGAAAGAAAGCGGCATGCATGCCTACAGTTCCATGATATATGGATTTGAATTCCTTAAAGCAAAACAAGATATACTAGACTTGGAGGTTCTTTCATCTTCTGTTCATACCTGGTGATCTGAGGAAATTGGAATTGCATGAAAGTAGGTTCTCCAATGCTATCAATTGCAAATGGTGGGGAATTGGGCCATTCATATGGATTTAGCAATCAGCATTAGCATATAAGCACGATTCTCTTGAGAAATAAGCAATCCCGTGATATTGATTAAAAAAATCAGTGCAAAGAGCAGCAAGGGCCCATCCGGGTTCGAACCGGAGACCTCTTGATCTGCAGTCAAATGCTCTACCACTGAGCTATGGACCCTTTGGTGTAACTTCTAAAAACACTATCTTTATGGTTAATACTGGAACTGGCGATTAGTGATGTGTTTGGTTAGGATGAACCATGGCTCATGGACGTAAGTTTGGTCAGGTCTCTTTTCAAGTTGTGTTCGAAGTACCCACCGATTTCTTCGATGGCGACTACGATTACGCTTCATATGTAGTGGACATCATTATCCAAAAAGGAACAAATTAAGGCGCACGCACTATTGCACAAAGCACTTGCATTATTCAAAACAAACCACCTGAATCGAAATGGCTCACTACTTCAATCAAGAGAAGAAGCTTCCACGCATCGATCGCCGATCGACCGTGTCTTGGTGGCGCCATCCCATCGATCAATATATAGATAACCTATGTGCTTTAACTAGTGTTTTCCTCTTAATCTAATTGCTGGGTTTCCGGGATCTTTCAAAAAAAAAGAAAAACTTATGTGCTAGCTTGCAGACTCGTGCAGCTAAATTGAGAGGAAAGATGGAGAACTCGGAGTAGTACAAAACAAGCGCAAGTAGGTGTGGGCATTCGGTTAGTTCGATTTAATCGATTTTTTTCTTCAGTTTTTTTTTAAAGATCGGTTTTCAGAAACTACCAACCGAAATTCTAGATTAAAAAAAACTGAACCGAATTAACCGATTTTTTTTCGTTTGGTTTTTCGGTGAACCGAACTATGGAACAAGATCGCTCATGCGCTTAGCTGAACCCAGTCGAAGTGCATCGAGCGGGGCACGGGGATGCGCCTGCACTAGGGCCATGCACCGATGGAGACGAAGGGCCCATGCCGCCGCCGGCGTCGCGCTTTGCCGGCGCTGCTCGCCACACGGACCGCCTCGATCGCGCCTCCCGCCCACGCGCTCGCCGTCGCCGCATCCACTATCGTCGCAAGGCTCAAGCCCACGCGGGAGAGGAAGGGATGCGTGGGGAGCCTCGCCAGGCCACGCGGGAGGGAAGGAAGGAGGAGGTGGGGGGCTGTGGAGGGAGGCGATGGGCTGGCGGGCGACGGGGGTGAGGGAGGCGGAGAGGGTTGGCGGGAGCCGCGCGCGGGGAGAGGGAGGGAGGCGGTGATGCTGCGGGGGCGCGAGACGACGGGAGGGAGGAGAGGGGGCGGGAGCCGGGAGGAGCTGCGACTCGAGCGGGGAGAGGGAGGGAGGCGACGGCGAGGGAGGGAGGGACTAGGAGAGGGGCGCGGGATGGGATGGAGCCATGGAGGCGAGGTTGTGCTCGTGGGCTCGTTGGGAAACATGGATCTGGTGAGGGAGCTGAAGTGTTGCGACTGGCAAAGAAGAGCTGAAGAGGTCGCTCGTTAGCTATTTTGGTTTTGTTCGGGTTTTCGGTTTTTGGGAACCGGAAATCGAACCGAACACCGAACGGTATTAAAACAAAAACCGAATCGAAAATAAAAAAAACCGAAAAATCAGTTAATTCGGTTCTGTTCAGTTCGGTTTTTCGGTTTAGATTTATTTATGCCCACCGCTAAGCGCAAGGGAACACGGCTTGGATCTTGGAAGCACAAGCAAAAACAAATTAAGCGACCAACACCTTTGCAAACCTGCAGCTCCAAATTACCATTGGCGCCTCCCCGACCGGAACCAAAATACCCATTCTGCTCCCTCACCACGGCCTCTTCAAAACAAAACCTGGAAAGCATTTCTTTCTCCCCTCAGTCTCACTTGCATTGCACACATCACGCAACCACAGAAAAGAAGCCAACACGTCGCTCTGAGCTACAGATGCCGCAGGTCGATCTGGACTCCCTCTTGTGCGGCGGCGGGGTGGGCCGCGACGAGTCGAAGGTCACGCTCGAAACCGCGCTCTCCGACTCCGACGGCGCCGACGAATTTTTCGACGCCGAAGGTGATGCTGACCCGTACGCCCCTGCGGAGTCGCTCCGGCGGTTGTTGCCGCATCGTGCTCTCGCACCAACGTCGCATGGTCGGCTCTCGCACCAACGTCGCATGGTCGGCCGTTGCCAGCTCGTTGGGTTGCTCTCCGCAGTGTCCGTCGCTCGTCCGAGAGATGTGGTGCGACTGTGTGAGTCACCGTGACAGCAAGACAGGATTGCTTCTTTCGCCTCCCATCGTATCTGTTAATTATAGCCACTCATATTTAATATTTTAAAATTTAGAAAGTGGTGTGAGATGAATTCAAATATAGTTATCGTTTCCTACTTTATTTTAAGAGTAAGATTTCTATTTATTTTGGAAGATGACTAACGGGTTATATAAACTTACAGGGTGTTTAAAGAGAATCCAAACAACCAAGAGTTAACGGCAGAGAAAATTTCAGCGTGTAGCAAAGTGTTGTTAAGGATGTCCTTGTTCAAAAGAGTTAATTGCTTTTCTTGAAGTAGATAATCCGGAAAAGATGCTCGCTGAAAACTGAAAGGTGATGGAGCGGAAGACCATCAGTACAATTCATCTATCTCTCCAATGAGCAATAGCTATACAAGTTGCGCATATAGGAAGATACACGATTTGTTGACCATCTCAATGTTTTCAACAAACTTATCATGCAACTGACTAATGTGAATGAGAAAATAGAGGAGAAAGATAAGGTTGCCATACTGGTATAATCTCTACCACCGTCTTGAGAGCACCTGGTGATGAATATTATCATCGAGAAAGGCACTCTCAACTTTAAGGAGACATATACATATACATATACATATACATATACATATACATATACATATACATATACATATACATATACATATTGGAGGCCATCTTTAAAAAAACCATCGGCATTCTCATGTGATGAAGCATTGATTGCAATAGGCGTTATAAGTAAAAGCAAGAGTTATAAAAAGAAAAAGAGCAAAATCAAGGACACAAATGTATACTAGCTATGTGACGAGTAAGGTCATATGACAAAGAATTGTCTGAGTTTGAAACAAATAAAGGGTGCATGCTCAATAACAGTAGCAAAAGATGATTCAGACATATTTGTCATTAGTCAATCAGGTACTTCTCATAAATGGATATTAGATTCAGGTTGTTATTTTCATATATATTCAGCGAGGGGAATATTTGACAAAGGATCTCTACGCTCAGCGTATGGATCTGTGCACTTGGTTGATTGCAATTACTGAGGTAAAAATAGTTACATTGGGAATGTATGATAGAGCACATCATATATTGACGGTAGTTTGGGTATGCTCATGGCTTAAGAAAAAATTAATATATATGAGGTCGCTTAAACTCGAAGGTTGTGAAGTACCACTTTGCGGTGGAGTCATGCGAGTTAATTGTAAAGAGCAGCTAATCATGAAAAGTATGTAGAGCAATGAAGCACACCAATTGATGGGTAAACCTAAATAAAGAGCAATCAATAGATGGTTTGAAAAAAAATTCAAATCATAGAAGGAAACAATGTCGTTAACTATAGACAATCAAATCTCAACTATAGTTATGTGCGAAATTACAACAGAGGCAGATCTACAGGGTATGTCGAGTGGGCCGCGGCATACCCTGTAGATTTGGTCCAACCCATACATGATTCTCGTCATAATCTGGCACAGCAACCTTGCAGGATTTATAACTTTTGATTCGTAGGTCCGATCGTGCTAATTCTTTTTTAGTTAGATGCGTATTGGAATCTAGTTTATTCTGGTCCAATTTCAGGTCAATCCAACGGTTGGATCTCTAAGAATTCATGATTTACCCAACACATCTATTATGTTTTGTTGAATACGAAGCAATTATTTGAGTCTGAATTGAGGTGAATTTTTTGTAGATCAAAAATTTGATTTTAGCTTCCGCGCAATCATTCACCCCTCTCTTTGATTGCTAATTTAGTGTATTTCGATCCTACACATATACTTTATTCGACTCCTACTATAGCTGACATAGTTATATCTTTATTTATTGCTTATCTTAGTTAGTATTTTAACCACTCAATGGACGTATTTTATTTGCAAGGTTTTTAAATTATGAAGAGGAACAGAGACATTGCATCTCTTTTTGAAACATGCAAAGAAAGAAGGTTTCGCCGCTTCACCTCCTCCCCGTCACAAATCGCAACATTGAGCGATATTTTCTTCAAAGTGGAAGAAGATGATATAATCAAGAGTTTTATGGCCATTAGAAGGCGTAGACTGAACAAGAAGAAGTAATATTATAGGTATATAAGCTTCTTTTAAATATATCATCTTGTTTTTAATTATTTTTTTACTTGTATACCGAATTGCTCGATAAACTTTAAATCGTTTACCGAATTATTATTTGATCGGCATACCCTAGGTTTAAATCCTAGATTCGCCACTGAATTACAAAGACGGTTGCAAAATCTAGCGGATGCAAAGACAAATGTGCGAGCAGTTGAAAGAAGGAAAATGTGGCGAGACTAACCACATGGTACCAACAAGCCGGTAGAGCTCGAAGGTGGTACAAATATATGGTATAGAGGACTGTATGAACAAGAACTGTGGTTAACAAAATTATACGAAGAAAGGGCTCTCAAATTGAGAGTTCGGAAGGGTAAGACAAACACCAACACCATTACAGTGATGTGCATGAGCCTTTGTGGCGGAGGCACTCTCAAAGGTAAGAGGAAAAACAAAAAAAACAAGAAGCCGATTTAGAGCGAGTTCTTGAAGAAGCACGATAACTTTAACGGATAAAAGTCAGGGTGAAGATTGTTAGTTAGAGTGACTCATTCAAGTCTTATATGATTTAAAAATATGTGTTAGATGAATCCTAATAGGATTACGATTCTTACTTTATTTTAGAGTAGAATTGCTATTTGCTTTGGAGTACTAAGTGAGCTATATAAACCCATAGATAGTCATGAAAAATACAAGCAACTAAAAAACCACAAACTAACTTATCCAAAACAAGAGGTATACAAGAGAACTAAAGACTAGATTATTCTTTAGCATTGGATTATCTGCTTAAATTTTTTTGTCGGCTTCATCGAATCTTTCTCATTGTGGTTCTCTCTATGAGTTTCATATCTTCCGTTCTTGAGACTGTATGCTAGTACTATATCTCAAAATTCTTATCCGATCCGAGAACCACTGCTCACAAGAAAAAGCAATATCGGTTCCATATAGTTACTATATTGCAGCCAACATAACACAAGCTACGTGAGTTGGACCAGGACGAGGTTTTCAGACTTTCAGGCCAGAGTAGTACTAGTACATACTACAATTTATTTATTTTCGACTGAATACGTACATATGATCTGAGTTCGACAAAAGCTCCATTTAATTTACACGACAAAATAGCAAAGCATTGCTACACATATTTCACATTAGTAATACATAACATGAACAGAGTTATTCATAACTTCGCATTCGATCTGTACAACAGGAAAAGACTATTTGCAAACATACAGTAACACCAGCACCAGAGCATCCGATTGATAGATCAACTTGGATGTGCCTCCTCACCCTTCTGCGACTATCCCATTGATAGCACAAACAGATCATCAGTCACATTTTTTTTAAAAAAAACGAGAAATCACAAACGAAATAAGCTGGCCGTAAATATTTAAAAGAAGATAGAAATAATTTTTTAAAGGAAGAAGTCCATTTTATGGCTCAAAATTTTAAAAAAAATCTATTTAACATCATCAACTATAAAATCAAGTATTTAACATTCTAAACTTAAAAGAACGTATCAACTTAAACCCTGATGTGGTTTTATTGGGTGATTTTACCGTGTTAGTAGCTATATCATCGTTTTAGCCGACCATAATCAAAATAAGAGGAGAGAGAGTGACCGTACTTTGAGTTGATACTCATAAGCAAAACCTCATAATATGGCCATCAATATTAAAAAAAACTCTCTTGAGAGAGATCTACCTAACTAAAACCATCCTCCAAAACGCGTAATATCATTCGATTCGATTTTGTAAGTTTTGGTGTGAAGTACTCGGTTTTGTAACCCACGGTGTCAAATAGACTCTGTTAAGCATGGAGGTGCAAAATATACTTATTTCTTTTTTTTTAAGAAAAGAGACTGACAAGATGTACCTTGTCCCCTTTTCCTGCGGCGGCCCTCTTCGCGGCGTCGGCCTTGTCCTTGTCCGCCTTCCTCCTCAGCTTTTCCAGCTTCTCCCTCTCCATCTTCTGCTCAATCAAATTGAATTCAATTCAATTCAATCCCACACGATCGCACTCGCATACACAACCTTACACTTGATTTGTTGCACGTCAACGCCAGAATCTTTCTTAGCACACAGTCATAGTGTCATCTATGCACCACGAGACGTAGAGAGCCGGAGCAAAAATTAATTAACGATAATCAATCGCACACGTACCTGTATGTAGACGTTCTCAGCGGCGCGCTCCTCCTCGCTGAGCACCCTGCCGGTGCTATCGCTGAAGTAGCGCGGCGCGCGGCCGCCTGCCCCGGCCACGCCCTCCATCCTCCTCGTCACGGCCTCCGCAACCGCCGCCCACGCGGGTTGAGGGATCCTCGCCATGGCCCTTCTTGTAGTAGCAGCCATCCACTGCCCAGCCAGCCTTCTTGCTCCCCAAGAACAACCCACCCACCACCGTACGTCTTCTTGCTCCCCAAGAGTACGACGTCGATGACTCACGCTAGCGGATTGATCGGCGCAGTGAAATGATCCAGGGATATGTCTACCTATTTCTAGCAGAGTCTGTCGTTGTCCGCCCCTGGCAGATTCTTCTGGTGAGAGGATAAGGATGAGGCCGCCGGAAATTACCGGATAATAAAGTGAAACAAAGCGGTTTTTCAGAAACCGCGACTGAAAAGCTTGTATGTATTCCTTTTCTTTTTTCTCGTCACCTCAGGATAAGGATGAAGCCTAGCTCGTGTGTTGCAACAAAAAAATTACGATAGGATGCAATGTAGTGCTGAAGCTTTAGGTTTGCTGACCTATTTAGAGAACAACAAATTCATACATACTGTCATGAAGATTATATTCTACACAAAGCATTGTAAATTACAGTAACTCTTAAAAGATCTGTTGAATTACACTTTGAAAGACCTACTGAATTACAAATAAGCAATAACATGAAGCAAATACTAATTTAAGTAGATGTGTGTTTGGAGAGGAAGACTCATCACCAAACTGGTCTGAAGAGAAGTCTAGTGAACATCGTGGTTGTTAGATGACCTGTGTCTGAATGCAATGACGTTGTAAGTATTTCATTTATGTCAAGATGATTGCGAACATATAATTTAAGACGTGTTTGATACGGCTCCAGCTCCACCAGATTCATGGATCTGGTGGAGATGGGTATTTGTAGCTCCACAGATCCGTAAAACTGAATATGTGGGTATATTAAGAGTGTTTAGGTAGATCATATTATTTAATTTTAGACTAAAAATATAAACTTAATTCTATTTATTTTAGCCTACAAGATTCAGATCTGAGGTGAAGCCAGAATCTAGAACTCTAACAAACAGGACCTTAATTGTGTACCGCATGCATTTGGATGTAACATTGTAGCTACAGCACCCATTTAGAAATAGCGGATGGGCGGCCTAAGACGAAGACGGCCCTTTACGAGGCACGCCCATCTAGGCACGAAGGCTTGGTCGTGCCGGCCGTGCCCGCCATGGGCGGGTAGAGGCCGTGCACAGCAGCAGGGGCATGGGCCGTCTTGCGTGCCCCGGCACGAATAGGCACGGTGGGCCTCGGGCCGCCCACCAGCCCGTGTGCAAAAAAAAAAGGAAAAAATAGAGAAAATAGGAAAAAATATTGAAAAATCTTGGAAAAATATGTAGAGTTAGAAAATAGCATAAAAATGACATACAATAAATTGAGACAAAAAAATATAGAACATGTAACAAAGAGCTTTATTAATGTTTGGATGGTTGCCTCGTTAAAAACTTTGTCAAGTAAAAACTCATCTAGAGAAAACCTTGACAAAGAAAAGAGTACAACTAAAGCTCTAAGCCTCTAATACATACTAAGAGGTAGATGGAGAGTCTTCGTCATTGTCGAGGTAGAGATTTTCGAAGGCTTCCTCTAGTTCTTGGTTTTCAGCGGAATGTTGAGTTCTTGAATCAACGTGTTCCCAGTCTTTGATAGTCATGAGCATCTCCACTATATCACTCGATAGGCTTGTTCTTCTCTCCTCCAATATTCTGCCGGAGAGACTAAAGGCAGACTCGGAGGAAACCGTCGAGACTGGAACAGTTAACACATCTCGAGCTAATATGGATAGCACGGGATATGTTAGCTTGTGCTCATGCCACCATTGAACAATATTGAAGACATCGTCTCCTTCTTGTTGGTAATCCAACGCGTCGCTGTCCATATAGGCAGATAGTTCCCTAGAGGAGACTTGTTGGCTGCGGCTTGTATCACCACCGTCGAGAACACGTGCACGAAGAAGAAGAACCCCAGATTTTGCCCCACGCGGTCTTTTTCTTACCCGCGATAGGTACAAGAGGTCGTTGCAAACGAACTCCTTGATGCTTTTGTTCGTACTTGTTGTAAACTTCGGTTAGTTTAGTACGAACAGTAGTAAAATAAATTGAATAATCTTTCCCTAGAACATCACCTAAAAGGAGAGGACGTTACCAAATCCTCTAAGTTTTGCTCTAGGATCTAAAATAAAGGCGAAGGCATATAGAAGTGGAATTTCTTTCCAATATTTCAAATATTTGGATTTCATTGCGATGATGAATCTCTTAAAATCATGTCATTTTCGTTGTTCTTAAATGGGTAGCCATATCTAAGATATGATGCACAATTAGAGAAGATGTAGGTTCATAAACTGCGGATAAAGCAAGCTGTGGAGTCATAAAAATTTCAAGAAATCAAATAACTTTGATGCAACATACCAATGTTCTTCGATAATAAATCACGTTGAGGGTGATGTGTTTGAATGAAAACCTCAAATGTGCTCTTATATGGCAGAAGGTTCTTAAGCATTAAGTAAGTAGAATTCCATCTTATTGGTATATCTAAATCAAATATTCTTGGACGTACGCCCATTGCAATGCAAAAATTCTTATAAGATGCTATTCTAGCATTAGAATGATTCATAAAAGAAATTGCCAAACGGAAAGGTGCAATGTAACGTTCTAATGGGGCAAGTCCACTTTTAACTATAAGGTTTAATAATATGACAGGCACAACGTTGATGAAGCAAAAATGATTCAGCATAAGTACCAAATATTGGAGTGAGAATATTCATTGCGGAGGTATTTGCGGAGGCATTATCTAAAGTTATAGCAAAAATCTTATCACTGAGACCAAAGTCCTCCACCACCCTAATAATACTCTCAGCAATATTCTCTCCAGTATGTGCGACATCAATTAGTTTGAAACCTATAATTCATTTTTCTAGTTGCCAGTTTTGGTTGACATAATGAGCAACTACGCTAATATAATCTTGCTTAGCCCTGCCACTCCATATGTCCGAAATCAAAGATACGGAAAATGTGCAAATCAACATGGTTTTAAATTTTCACAACAACTATTGTAATACTTAACTACATCTCTAGTAGTTTGTCTGTCTAGATACTTTGCTAAATTTTGGATTATGTGCACGCTTAATGTAATTTTCAAAATCAGACTCTCGCCAAAGTTTAAAGGTAAATCCGTGATGCAATTAAGCGTATAAGAGATTGCCTAGCTACATCGCCACTATATTCCCGATTCTGGACCGAACCGTCCGGGTTGTATATTAGTTGTGTCTGTCTCATAGTTGCTCCTATTTTCGCATTGCAACTTTCAATATGCCTATGCAAGTGTACCGCACTTCAGAGATTTTGCAGATAAAACATGATGATATTGTTTACAAACATCAACTCTTACCTCTTTTCCTTTCGTGATCCGTCCTCGCTGCTTGTCTAAAAATCCCAAACTCGATGTCCGCCTCGCTCTCTTCGCTCCGGTGGATGTCGAGCCGAAGCACTCATGGTCATGGAGCCCGATGGTTCTTCTTGTCCATGATGTTCTTCAGTGCTCGCTTTGCACGGTGACAAATCTTGGAAGGATTCAAGGTCCTCCGAGCGATCCCGAATCGGAGACGGGAAATGATTCATGCAAAAAGCGCAAATGAATATTTCAATATTAGTAAAATAATAAAAACAATACAATTAGCAAAATTCAAGATGACAAACCTCTTGTGTTACCGAAAGCTCGAGTTTGAATTTCTCCGAATTTTAGCAAAATTTCTCGAATTTTGCTAAATAACTACAAACAAGATCACAATTTTCACAAGATGATCAATAGAGAAGATGATGAGTGAATGGGTTTGATGAGGAGAGGGTCCTCCTATTTATAGGAAAAAATTCGGATTTTTCCCGCTTTTTTCAATTTTTTATCAATTTTTTAACCCCTAACGGCTATAAAACGGTCAGAAAATTCGGAAAAACGGCCGCGTTCGTGCCGAACCGCCGCCGCAAGACGCCACGCTAACGGCCGCAAGACGGCGGCAGAACGGCCGGCGCACGTACCACCGCGCCGTGCGCCGACCGCCTCCCTCGGCCCACCGTGCCCGACCGCCTCTCCTCGTGCCGTGCCGTGCCGGCCGTGCCTTGGCCCATCATGCGGGCCGCCCGGCCTCACCGTGCCGCCGCGTGCGATCCACGGGCGGCGCCCGCCCAAGCACGCCCATCGCCTCGTCGCGTGCGGCCCCGCCGCCCCGCCGTGCCGTGCCGTGCCGCCGTGGCCGTGCCACGATAGAATAAAGTGTATGCACGGCCGGCCCGCCCATATGGACAGCTCTACACCCATTCCTCTAGCTTTTTCAAAATTTCAAAATCCAATGCAAGGTGTGCATCAGTATTGTATATGTTTGTTTGTTCACCACTGAGTAAAATATTTAAAATTATCATATTTGGATACATAAAAAAGTAATTGCACGGACAAATCATAAAAATAGCAATAAAATATGTAGCTGTCAGATAGTAGTCAAATGCCAGCTATGGAATCCTGGTGTTCCTATGATTCAACATAACAAACCACCAAACGTCGGAACGTGACAACGGTATCCCTACCATCTTTATATATATAGATAATAGTTGTAAAAAGAATACATTTACAATTAGTTTATATTCACCAATCAAAATGATTATGTTTAATGGAAATAACAATAAAAATACATGTAATATTTTAGTCATATATTTATGCAACTTACCGAACTACCCAATTCGATTTGTGGCAAAAACATGCCTCGGTAAGATAAACCAGGTGTGATGCCCTGGAAAGGGCGTGAACATTTTGTTTATGGTCAAATAGTTGTCACCATGGTTATCTCGTATAAATATGTACCGTCTAAGCAAATACTAGACGATGCATGGGCCCGGCGCATGCTGCTCTAGCCGTGACGCGAGATCCGGGTATTCCCTTCACACAAAGAAAAGAATCTAGGTGTAATCTAAAAAATATATTCGGAACAAACCGCATAATTCTCGCAACACGCACTGTAAATTTAAAAAGATTTCGGGACTTTGGGACAACTTTTTTTGTGGGGCATTTCTAAAAAAACCGAATTGCTGGACATAATTCTGGAAAATTTCGTGGAAAAGGCGTATATTTTAGGATTTTTTCGCAGAAAGGACCTATATGCAATACCGCGGACTTTCGAGGATCTTTTCGCAAAAAACAATAAAAAAACATTGCTAGGGGCCTCCCGCAAAGAAAAGAACCTGAATGTAATTATGGAAGTTTAATGAAAAAACCGTAATTTTTTAGGCCTTTTCCGCAGAAAGGATCTACATGCGATATCACAGAATCTCGGGGATCTTTTCGCTAAAAAAACTTCCGTAGAAAGGACCTACATGTAATATTGCGGATTTTCGAGGAGCTTTTTGCAAAAAAAAACAACACCACGCGGCGGCCAAGCATCTGCGCCACGCGGGCATTTCCAAAAAAAACCGAATTGCTGGACATAATTCTAGAAAATTTTGTGGAAAAAGGCATATCTTTTGTGGCTTTTTCCGCAGAAAGGACCTGTATGCAATACCGCGGACTTTCGGGGATCTTTACGCAAAAAACAATAAAAAACGCATTGCCGGGGCCATCCCGCAAAGAAAAGAACCTGAAATGGAAATTTACTGAAAAACAGTAATTTTTCAGGCCTTTTCTGCAAAAAGAACCTGCATGCAATATCGCGGAATCTCGAGGAACTTTTCGCTAAAAAACTTCTGCAGAAAGGATCTACATGTAATATTGTGGATTTTTGGGGAGCTTTTCGCAAAAAACGAACGCCACGCGGCGACTGAGCATCCGCGGGTGGGGACTCGAACGTGCGTCGCAAGCGTTACGAGCGAAGCTCCTCCCGTTGCGCTACGCGGCCGTTTAAATCTTAACGCCGCGACAAATTAGTTAAGCTGCACGACTGGATTAGCCACACGGGCGACGTGGCTCATGAGCGAGGCCGCCGTACACACGGCGCTCCTGCGCGCGCGACGCGACCGCGAGCAGAGAGGCCACGCTGCCCCGAAATACGCGTGGCACAGCGACGAGCTGGAAAATCTTGGAGCTTTATATACGACGGAATGTATTTGTCACGCTGTAGGCAGCTGCAGCACTCGCCGCTCACGGTAGCCCACCTCCCACGCTCCTTGTCACCTACCACGCTCCCCAGGCACAGCACCATTGGCTCCCGCGCTTTTCGACTCGTCGCCTGCCATGTCTTCTTTGGTGAGGGAGGGGGCTAGATTTGTAATTTCGCTTAGGAACGAGTTAGATTTGAAAAAAAACTAGGTAACAAGGGCTAAAAAAGTGATCACTTTGAGGATCGTGCAAGATTTACAAAGTGGGAAGTGTCATCTTTGTGATGTAGGAGAGGAGCGAAGAACGCACCACTAAATACCACCGGTAGGTTGAACTAAAGGAAAGCGAAGATCACTAACCACGGAAAATATCGGATGGTGAACGGTGTCGCTTAGGGTAGTACAATAAAGGATGGTTGCTGTCTATGAACTACTCCGTAGTATTTAAAGATAAAGCTAAAAATAATTTCTACAATATATGGTATTTTAAGATTGTCTCTGTAGGATCATACGATATTTTAATTATAGCATAAAAAACGTTTATTATAGATAATAACTCATCTAGTAGTATTTTATGCTATCTATATAGTCGTCGCTTCACGAAGAAATAGTTATGCTTTATCTTATTTTTCTTACTCTTTCGTATCAATAAAAATCTTACCTAATAAAACATATAAATGACTGATCGGATGAGTGACATCCTACCTTATACCTTGGCCGCTGGTCCATAGAACCACCTCTTCAACCTAGAGATGGCCAGATGGACCGGGCCACACGGGCCAGCACGCGGCACGGCACTGTGCGCCCGGCCCAAACCTAAATGGGCTATGCCGGCACGGTCCAGCCCACCGTGTCGTGCTTGGGCCGGAGGTGCAGCACGGCGGGCCGGCACGGCACAGCCCGTTTAAAAAAATAACCGTTTATAGTCGTTGCAGACTTAAAAAATTAAAAAAAAATCCAAAAAAATTCAAAAAAATCCCAATTTTTTCCTATAAATAGGTGGCTGCCCCCTCCCCATTTCCACACCAGCAATCTTGCATTCTCTTCTAATCATTATCTTGTGGAAATTCTTTTGCTCTTAGTGATAATTTAGCAAAATTAAAAATAGTTTTGTCAAAAATCCAAAAATCCTAATTGACTTTTTCGCTTCATCAAGAAATCAAGGTGATAATTGCGATTTATTTTTTCATTTTGTTAGTATTTTAAATCATATTTTAGTATTAATAGCGTTGTTATTTCTTGTAGTTTGCTTTATGGAGCCTGGGGATTTTTCGTCGTTCCCGACCACGATTTGATATTTCACCGAAGAGCTTCTTGCATCATATGCCCAAGAAGGTGCAGGAGCTGTGCCATCTTCAGGCTCTACAAGTGCTACTGCGTCGGCAAGCACCGGAACGAAAAGAACAAGACGCAGTACAACGGGAGTCTGGGAAGATTTCGACCAGATTTTTGAGGCATCAAACGACATCCAAATCAGGTATGATGTTTGTAAATATTGCAAGCATAAATTAACTGCGAAATCTTCAGGTGGAACGGTGCACTTGAAGAGGCATGCTGACAACTGTAGAAAAAAACAGGAATGGCTTTGAGACAGGCGCAGCTACAGTACAACTCCGATGGTATGGTACATAACTGGGACTACAATTCTAAGGTAGCTCGTGAATCTCTTTGTCGTTTAATCGCTTCTCAAGATCTTCCTTTAAACTTTGGTGAGTCAGCTGCGTTTGAAAACTATATTAGGACCGTTCATAATCCTAGGTTTTTTGCAGTTTCTAGACAGACAACAACTAAAGATTTGATTAAATATTATAATAATTGTCGCAATAACCTAAAAGAAAATTTTAATACCTGTACTTTTTCTGTGTCTTTGACATCTGATATATGGAGTGGTAGAGCTAAAGAGGATTACCTTAGTGCAGTTGCTCATTATGTAAACGAGGATTGGCAACTAGAAAAGAGAATTATAGGATTCAAATTAATTGATGTAGCACATACTGGTGAAAATATTGCTGATTGTATTGTAAAAGTTGTAGAAGATTTTGGTCTTAGTGATAAGATTTTTGCAATAACATTAGATAATGCTTCTACAAATACTTCTGCCATGAACATTCTTACTCCGCTTTTCAATTCTTATGCTGAATCTTTCTTATTACATCAGCATTGTGCTTACCATATTATTAACCTTATAGTTAAATCTGGTTTAAAGAGGTTAGATCAGTATCTTGAACCTTTTCGCACTGCAATATCTTACTTAAATTATTCTAATCAACGAGTAGCAGCATTTAAGACTTATTGTATTGCAATGAATGTGCGTCCGCGTAAATTTGGTCCGGATATGCCTGTTAGATGGAACTCTACTTGATGCTTAAGCACTAATACCATATGAGAGCACATTTTCTGTTTTTATTAACACACATTGTCGTACATGGGATGGTCAGCCGGTACTCACAGAGCAACATTGTTATATTGCTAAATACTTGCTGTCATTTTTAGAACTTTTTTTTGAATCTACTATTGCTTTATCTGGAGTTTATTAAGCAACCTCTCCTTTAATTGTGCATCATATTTTAGAAATTGCTACCCACTTAAAGAGCGACGAAAATGATAATATCTTGCGTGAAGTTGTTTGTGCTATGAAAACTAAAATTTTAAAATATTGGCAAGAAATTCCTATGTTATATGCATTTGCATTTATTTTAGGTCCTAGAGCTAAAATTCGGGGATTCGGTAATGTTCTCTCACTTCTAAGTGATGCGGTAGGTACTGATTATTCCAGTTATTTTTCAACTGTCCGTGCTAACTTATCTCAAGTTTATGGTAAGCACGATCGGAAGTTTGTTGGAGTTCGCATGCAATGACCCACCAAAGACCTACAATGTAAGAAGAAAACCGCGTGGGGAAAGATATGGGGTGCAGGTGGCTCTTCCTTAAGGAGTTCGACTACATCAACGACAAGTGCGGACACATCAAGTGGTGGAGAGCTAGCTGCCTATCTCAACAGCGACACTATCAACTACCAAGAGAAGCAAGAGGAGGACTTCAGCATTTTACAGTGGTGGCACGAACACAAGATAACATATCCGGTGCTTTCCATACTAGCACGGGATGTGTTAACAGTTCCTGTCTCTACGGTTTCTTTGAGTCCGTCACCTATCCTAAGAATAATCGAGAGAGAAGAACAAATCGACAAGTGAGATGTGGAAATACTTCTCCTTTGTGAAAGATTGGGAACAAGCTGATCAACGAGCTCAACATACTGCAGAAAATACTGAGCTGGCGGAGACGTTCGAAAATCTTTATCTAGATAATCAGGAAGAATAATTGTAATCTTCACTTTTTTCGTGTATCACTGAGCTATAGGCTGTACTCTTTTTTCTTTGCCAGGTTTTCTCGTGTTGAGTTTTTACTTGGCAAAGTTTTTAACGAGGTAGCCAAACATCAATAAAGCTCATTATTTAATTCAAATTATTTATCTCATTTTAGAATTTATCTCGTATTTTAGTTTTCTCTTAATTTATATATATATTTAAAAAGTTTTTGTACACCTTCGAGTTTTTCTAATTATTCTAAATTTCTCCCATTTTCTAAATTTTTTTCATACTTTCTCTATTTTTCTAAATTTTTTTCTGATTTTTTCAAATTTTCTGAAATTAAACGGACTGCACGCCAACCTTACTGTTTAGTCCGTGAAGGACCGAAGGCGCGCAGACGGTCCGACAGAACAAACAAGGCCATGCTCTGACCGCCACCCGAGCATGTGGGCCGGCACGGCACGATCAATTTACAAGTCGTGCCTAAAAGGGGTGTGCTAGATTTTAGTAGTGCCGTGCCGAGCGGCCCGTTTGGCCATGTCTGCTTCAGTCACTTCATGTGGCCCGGGGAGCCTACTTTTTTGTGCTTAAAAGCTTGAGAAAGCTCATACACAAGACAGTCAATAAGGTAGTAAGTGAAGTGGGGAGAGGGGAGGGAGATGGCCGGAAGCGGCAGCGCGGGAAGGAAGGTGGCGGTCTCCGCCGTGCAGTTCGCCTGCACTGACACCGAGTCCGACAACGTCGCCACCGCCGAGAGGTACGTATGACTGTATCCCTACCCCTTCCCCCAATTTAGTAACCTACCCAATGAACCAAACTACCAACTATTTCGTTTCAATCGCGGTTGTCTCGCTTTGCCGTGGCTGCGAATCTTAAGGAGAAGAGGCAAGTAGTATTTTCTGGTGTTTGTTCGCAAGGAGGACTTGTGTGGATTGTAGGATTGCGGTGATTTGTACTGGATTTTTCAGCACGGGAGTTTTACTTTCTCTATCTGGTCTGAAGTAGCTGATCTCATTCACATCGTTTTCACCATCAACTGACTATGCTGTTAAGCAATTGATCGTTTCTTAGATTCCAAGTGCTACAACGATTGCTTTTCCCTTCCTCTTTTGTCCTAATCCTACCGAGTTATCTAGTCCGGTCCCTTTAATTGAATTTCTTTAGTTTGAGGTCAGATAAGCCTACTTAAAAAATTGGAAGTACAGAATCACCTCAAATAACAGCCTCCCTTTCATGGAATGTGTCGGGGATCGGCCATCCTGACACGTGTCCGTGCCCCCCCGAGGGGGGCTTTAAGCCGCCCTCCTCCGAGCTCGGGGGACTATTCCCAAGCTCGGACAAGGCTATCCCCGAGCTGGTTGCAGACCCCGGCAACCTCCTCGATCTCGGCACCCCTGGCCCGGACTCCATTGTAAAATAGGTCTCCTCTTCTATAAATATATGACTCTCGTCCCCTGCGTGGGAACTAGGGCCTCCTGCTCTTGCCACCACTCTGCAGGGCTAAAGGGCTATCTACCCTGCTGAACCCAAAGATTGGGACTAGGGTCAACCACCCCAACAATTCTCACGGACCCCCGCCTGGGACTAGGACTAATTGCCCCGTCACACCACAAAGCGACCTCCGACGCCAAGATCGAGATCAGCACCAAAGGCCTATAAAGCGTCAAGACCACTCCGATCGGGAAAGGGGAGAGAGAGAAAAGAAGAGAACAGCAAGAACACAATGGTAGTAAGATCGCACAAGGCCACACCCCAAGAAATCTAAGAAGGCAAATACGTCTGCAGTAATATTTGTACACTCCACCGTTCACGAAGCTCCCCTCAGCGATTGCTCCCGAGCGATCCCGAGGTCGAGCCCCTCCTGTAGCTCTCCCCCGAGGAGCCTTTAGTCCCCTTTCGCCTACGGCAAGACTGGAGTAGGGTCATATCCGACCCAGGGGCTCGAACCAAGATAAACTTCGTGTCCCCTGCTCGACCGTCCTTTTCCCCTGTGCTACGCTGGCGTCCGAGGCTCCTTCCCGACGAACGAGGCTCGGGCCTCGCCTCGCACGATCCTTCCCCCCTCTTTGCGGTCAACGGTTCCGATCGCCGATATTGGCGCCCACCGTGGGGCCCGAAGCTTCGTTCGTCCAAAGTTTGTTACCCCAGCGGCATCGGCACCTCCAGCTCCACCATCGGCATGTCACGGACAAGAAGATCTGGCTCTGACGCCCCGAGTGCCGTGGCTCCACATCCATGCTCTCGGCCTCCTCGCCGCCCCGCAAACGCCGGGCCTTCGTAGCCGGCGGGCGTGAGACGACTCCCGGGGCGGATGACGGCGGCCCGGAGACTCCTCGCGAAGCGCATCGACTCGCCCAGGTTGCCATCAACCAAGCCATCGCCGCTATTCGACTCCTCTTGCTGCCATGCTTGTTTCCTGCGTCCCGAGCAAGCGCAACCCGGAACGTGACATGGACGCTTGCATCGCCACACTCTGGTTTGGCCCAGGTATGCGCCCGTAATAAAGGTCTCCTTCGCCTCCGGCGCTAACCTCTTTCGGTTTATAAAGGGAGATGGCGTCCCGCCACGACCCCGAGTTACAGGTCCCTTCGTCAAAGGTTGCGCCATCTTAAAAGGCCTCGGACCTGTGGCCCCGTCCGCTTTCTTGCACCAAAGTTCTCTTCGTTAGACGCTTGAACGGCGCGATCTCGGCGTGACCATAAGGGAACCATAAGGTCACGCGGCGAGCCCGGCCCGAGCGCCCATGCGTGTTCTTTTTGCGGCGCCGGGTCACGCTTCTAGGTTCGCCGGGGATGAACAACCCGAGCCCGACATCCCGTGATCGGGGCGCAATAAGGCGATCGTTATCGGATAAGCCGCCATTCCACCGGTCGCCACCATTGAATGTTCTCGAGGCGCCCGAGCCCGATGACATTTCCGGGCTCGAGGTCGCAGTTTTAAAATTCACCACCGAGGATGACTCGGTCGCGATAAGCCGGCCCGCGCACTAAGCCGACCTTTCCCCCAAGGCCAAGCGGCCAGGTTCGAATTTCTAAACCGCCCTCCGAGGGGGCCTCGCCGAGCTTGAAGCATTCCCGAGCTTGCCGAGCTGCACTGAGGCCTAAAACCGTCCGGGCCTCAGGCAACCCCAGCCGACCACCGAAGTTGTGCCCAAACTCGAGTATCGCCAGCGAGGCCACGGTCAAGTTGAGGCCGTGTCCTCTAGGTTCGCCTCAGGGATGTCAGTATCCCGAGCCTTATGCATTCCCAGGCTCGGAGGCCGCAGTAAAACGATCCTTATCGAAGTAAGCCGGCTATTCCCCTGTGCTGCCGACCATTAAACATCCTCAAGGAGCACCCCGAGCCTGATGACATCCCCAGGTTCGGAGGTCGCGACCCCTAAAATTACCTCTGGGGACGATCTCAATCGCAAAAAGCCGAGTGATTTCGGGCGAGGCCTCGGTTAATCTGACCTCGAGCATCAGTTAGCCCGGTCAGCCTTCAACCCGAGTCGTGCCCGAGCCCGAGTGATTTCGAGCGAGGCCTCGCTTAATCGACTCGAGCATCGCTTAGCTCACCACCTTCAACCCGAGTCGTGCTCGAGCCCGAGTGATTTCGGCGAGGCCTCTATTAATCCGACTCGAGCATCCCTTAGCTCGGGCCACCTAGACTAAGTGGTTCGAGCGAAGGCGTTGGCTCGCCTCATGGTCTCACAGAACACGCCTGCTCCTCGTCACGGATCCGGCGTTGTTCGGACCCTTCTACGGAGCAAGCCGTGCGAAATCTACAAAGGCGACGCGGGCCAACAAGCGCGCTAAGTCTTCTAAAAAGAAACACGGCCTTACAAAACTTAGCAAAAGATACATCGTTTTACCAGGGCGCGAATCTTTCGCCCGACCCATCCACTAACTTTAGTCTCCTACTCTACGACATGTCTCGCAAGTTTCTCCCGCCGAGGTCGAAGACCATCACGCAGCATGAGCGCCGCCTCGGCTCACAACCCGGTCGCGGTCGCTCTCAAGCCGGGCTGTGGCGCTCTTCCCGCCGAGCAACTGGGCGCTTCCTCAAGCCCGGCGACCTTGGCCTCGGCCTCGTCCACCTTAGCTTCCGCTCGTGGCCTCGCCCAACCCGGCCACTGTCTTTCAAGCGCACCGCCGTCACCTTGACCTTGAGCTCGCCGCCTCGGCCTCGAAGCTCGGCGGAAGACGCCTGGCACCATGAGCTCCCGGATAGCGCCCAAGCTCCACGGCCTCCTCGCGTCTCTCCGTCTCTACAAGACGGAGGCTCGATTCCACAACAAGGTCCGAGCCCTCGGCCTCCTTCTCATGCGGCCAGCAAGATCTTCGAGCGCGACCGGCAGAACCGAGTAGCTCTCCTCACGGGCCATTCGGCGGCTTCAAGGCGCCCCGAGCCCTCCATCTCCTACCGCATGCCTCCGCCCTTGAGCGAATGTCGAGACCTCGAGCTCGAGGCGCTGGATCGCCACCATCAAGGCCAGACGATTCTCATCCGTAACGCCCCGCGCTTCGGCCGAGCTCGGCCGAGGGTCTCTCCGCCTTCTTCCGCTCCTCCTAGACGGCCGAGAGCGCCCGCGGTGCGAAGGTCCTCTCGGCATTCACCAAGGCTCGCCTCCCGGACCCCGGCCCCGCTGACTCGACACTCGCGCGATCTCGAGGGCCTGGCCTCCTCAGCGTAAAACCTCCTTCGACCACGCGCGCAGCAGCCTTCGAGCTCGGCGGCGCCCTCCTGGCCGACCTCGAGAAGGCCACAGAGGGCCCGGAAGTCGAGCACATGCCCGCAAGACGACCCCATACCCCAGGAGATCACCGTAGGCCCTGAATGAAGAAGAAAAATCACCACGTCTACAAGAAAAGGGAAAAAAATGAAAAATCACAAGTGCGCTTACCGCCGCTAGCCGGTCCTCCAGCATCGGCAGGTCGATGGCGCCATCGGAACCCCAGGGCAGTTCACCCGCGGTGACATCCTCGGCGGTCTCCGCCACCGCGGTAGCACCGGCGCCCCCAAGGACCCGGGGCGATCCGCTTCGGTCAGGACGATGGCGGCCGAACGCGGAACCTCCGCCGGGCGTACCACCGCCGATACGGCCAGCCCTGTGTAGGTCCTGCGCGCAACAAACTATCGGGGTCGCTTGACGACCCTACCACGACGGTTGAAAGGCGTAGGGGGTACTTATCGCGCTGAAGCGCGCGCGCTCGCTCGCCGCAGACCGCGCGGGAGTCGCCTCCGCTTCAGGACTCCGGCCGGGACGCTTCCACTGGGCGCGGCGATCGCGGGCGCTCGATCATGACACCTCCGATCGCGGCGCCGCTCATGCAGACTCCGATCATGGCGCTTTCGATCGCGGGCGCCGACCGCTCCTCCCGGCCACCTCATCCTCCGGAAGACACGGCAGTGGCGCCGCGGCTTCTGGTCGCGCGCGCGAGGCGGCCGTCGCCCCGCCTCCTCCTCCCGCCCCGCCTCGACCACAGAAAGGTCGGTGCCTCGAACGCCAAAGCCGTGGACGGCGGGACGGCGAAAAATGTACAGAGGCCGTGCCGGGCGCGACGATTCCGCGGCAAAGGCGGAGATCTTCCCCGAGCTTAGCGCCAGAGCTCGTGGCTCGGTTGCCATGATCCGGGCCGCGCGGAAGCCGCCCCCGCCGACGCAGAGAAGCAAGGATCGAGAAAAGAAGGACCGGGAGGTGCACGGGAAAGCAAGCTCAGTTCTGATGTCCCGAGATCGGGCATTCTAACTAAACACGACCGGCCGCCCACTCGACGTAGGGCTTCTTGGCAACCGCCTCGGGCGTCAGAGCCGGTCTCTTACTCCCTTCTGCCTTTGTTCGCACCGGAGCGCAACATCCGCTTCGCCAGGTCCTAGAGCTCCTCGTCGCCGCATGAGCTCGCTACACAGAAACGCCCAAACCGAGCTCCCAAGACCAAGATCAAGGCGAGGGCCGTTACTCGCTGCCCGCCCCAAGATGTTCCTCTGGGACATTGCCGCCGAGATCGTAGGAGGTGGCGGCCTTCCCAAAGATCTCCTGATCCTCGAGGCAATCCAAGCCGCCGGTCCGCAAGAAGCCAAAAAGAGAGCATCAAGAAAACAAGGAAACTCCACCAAGGCCCGAAAGAGCTTGAGGTCGGGCAATGCTCACCTCGTGGCCTTCCCGGTGCCGTCGGCCTCCGGTGATCTCAAGAAAGGTGCAACCTCTTCCAAGAGGAAACACCCTGCCCGCAAGTAGTCATGAACGACCACCGCCTCGAGCCCGCGCGTGGCAGATATGGACGGGCGACCGCCACTGGTCGGCCGCCGATTCCTCAGCCCGGTCTCCCGCTTCCGCCGATCGCAAGACCGATGTAGGCGAGCCCGCCCCTCGCCTCTTCTTCGTAGAACCATTTCTCCGCCCACGGCCCGAGCGAGTCCCGGGTCGGGATTTGGAGGAAGGAACAAGGGAGTCCCCGCAGCCGGAAGTAGAGACACCCGACGACGGGGTCCTTCGCGGTACGAGACAAGGAATAAAAGCGGAAGAACAACGAGGGGGTAGGAAGAATGCCTAGGAACCCTCGCAAAGATGAGCAAAAATAGAAAGGTGGAGAAGGGAGTTTGGTACCAAATTAATAAGCTCGATCTCACACTGCGCAAGGACCGCGACCAAGAAGTCGCTCTCCAGGGTTCGCAGTCCGAAGAGCATGTATTGCTTCCGTGCTCACGATCTCGTCGTCCCGAGGTTGCAAAGACGCTCTCCCGGACGGAGTTGCCAGTGAACGGATCCAAGAAATTTCAAGGTCTCCATCCCTTCATTCGCTCCATGGTGAGCGCATTCTCCGAACTTCGCCATAAGGTCGTGGGAGAGGGGGACGGTTTTGAGAGCAAAGGGCAAAAGGCGCCGGTACAGGAGTGCAAGGAAGGAGAAGACAAGAGTACGAGCAGTAGGGAGGGGGAACCCCAAAGGCTGAGGCCCCCCTCGGTTTTCAAAGATGCCTCGTCTACCGACGTCACCGCCACCTCAAAAGGCGCTGGCCAGGGCGTGGCGGTAACAAGGCGCCAGGCCCTTCAAAACCCGCGACGGCGTGTCTTTCCACGCATCCACTAAACCGTCCCTCTGACTTCACCCGTCTGCGGATCCCCCGGGCTTCCTGAGCCCACTCAGAAACAAGGTGCTGGAATTCAAGTGTTGCCAAGAGCGATCTCGCCAAAAACACCCCGGAACGGCCTCAAGAAACCCCGAACCCAGCAAGGGGTGATCCTCCTCGAAGACTCTGCACTCAAGAGCGCTAGAGTCTCGCATCGCTTCTTGAGCTTCGGGCTGGTTGTCGGGATCGCCATCCCGACACGTGTCCGTGCCCCCAGTGGGCTTTAAGCCGCCTCCTCCGAGCTCTGGGACTATTCCCAAGCTCTGACAAGGCTATCCCCGAGCTGGTTTGCACCGCGACCTCCTCGATCTCGCACCCGGCCCGACTCCAATGTAAAACAGTCTCCTCTTCTATAAATATATGACTCCGGCCCTCGCGTGGGAACTAGGGCCTCCTCGCTCTTGCCGCCCCTCTGCAGGGGCTAAAGGGCTATCTACCGTCGGAACCCCAAAGATTGTGACTAGGGTCAACCACCCCAACAGCTTCTGCCGACCGCCTCGGGACTAGGACTAATCGCCTCGGCACCACAGCGACCTCCCGACGCCAAGATCGAGATCGCACTAAAGGCCTATAAAGTGTCAAGACCACTCCGATCGGGAAAGGGAGAGAGAGAAAAGAAGAGAACAGCAAGAACACAATGGTAGTAAGATCGCACAAGGCGACACCCCAAGAAATCTAAGAAGGCAGATACGTCTGCAGTAATACTTGTACACTCCACCGTTCATGAAGCTCCCCTCAGCGATTGCTCCCGAGCGATCCCGAGGTCGAGCCCCTCCTGTAGCTCTCCCCCGAGGAGCCTTTAGTCCCCTTTCGCCACGGCAAGACCGAGTAGAGTCGCATACCCGACCTAGGGGGCTCGAACCAGTATAAACTTCGTGTCCCCTGTTCGACTGTCCTTTTCCCCTGTGCTACACGTCTGCCGAGGTTCCTTCCCGGACGAACGAGGCTCTGGGCCTCGCCCTTCATACGATCCTTCCCCCCTCTTTGCGGTCGACGGTCCCGATCGTCGACAGAATGAAACCCAAAAGAATTGACTTTGATTGGGTTTCTTACCTAGCCTAACATAACATGTTTGGGATAAAAAGCTTGGTTGTTGTTGTACAGAATCACCTCAAATAAAAGTGCAGTATTCTTAGATCTCAAATAATCTGTAGTTGCACATTTGATTTCTATGCAAAAAGGTACTGGGCCCGAGCATGCAAGGAAAAATGAGGAAGAAGAAAGCTACAGGAGAAATACCACATTCCCTTTATGCCAATTTTTCTTATTGCACTAGCTGTTGCCAATCTTTTTAGCTTCTACTTTATTCTTCTCTCAAGGAGATAACTGAGACTGTTGTCCCTCTTACATTGTGTTATTGAGGCATCTGCTTTATATTCTGATTGTGTTGTACTTCTGATGCTACGAGAATATGCCTTTTTGCCATGTCAAAATTTTTTATGTTGTAAACACCTAACAATGGCAATCAGTTGCACCTGCTATATTAATAGCTTGACCTAATCACAAACATGAGGTAGTATACATTTTCAATCTATATAATCAGTTCATCTTTTGCCTGATTGTTGCTTGTGATCTGCCATATTGCATAACAGAGTGAAGGCGCCATTCATTTGTATTAGGTAGACTATTTTCTGATTTTGTACACTAACAACCACAAACCACATCCAATTAGTGTGGACTGGGTTTCTCACCCATCTCATTTTATAAATGTCTTTCTACAGTTCAACACATGTATTTGAAGCCATTGGTGTGGTTGTAACTGTGTGAAAACTGGAGCACATTTTCTTCAACATCTTTTGGATAAATCAACAATTTATGTCTAACGAGTCAGTTAGCCACTTCCGTGGCGATATAATTCTTTTTTGTTTTATTTAGAGGTTAGTTTGAGTCACTTTCATGGGTTAGGACTTTATTTTTCAATAGCGACCATGTCATTTCAAAAAGAAAAACTTGGTAGGCTTCTATTTTTTATTTGGTTATTGACTATGATGAAAGGAATGTCTAAATTGTTTGATCTAATACTATTTGCAAATATTTTTTTTTGTTGATGTACATCTTGCTGGTAAATTGTAACCATATTGTAGTTCCACTTGCGGCTTAGAATTACTTAAACTTATTCTACTATTTTTAATGCTTATGGTAATCACCTTTTCTAGTTCATTTTTTTTTCAGTGCATTGCTGGATCAGTGAATCCTAAATCTTTTGCACAGCAATTGAGTTTGTGGGATTTCTGTTGCTCTTTATCAATGGTTTTGATCTAGGATCCTCCCTTAGTGTCAGGATCACTTTCTTTTTCTTGTCACTGTGGTTATTTGCGTATTAGCATGCCAGCATCTTTGTATGAAAAAAGAAGCATCTAGAACCAGAGTTCTTAAGGATTCTCTTTGTCAATATTACATTGTTTTTTCAAGATTATCTAGCAGGATTTAGAAGTATCTTTCGACTAGTGCTAGGAAATCAAGACTTCAGTTGTCTTCGATTATATTTTACTCATGATGACAAGGACTTTACTCATGATGACAAGGACACTATGCGGTTTAGCTGACTCTCTTTGTTTTTCATTTCTTAGAACATAAACAAGCTTAGAAGCTGATCATTCGTATTTCAGGTTGATTAGAGAAGCTCATAAGAAAGGTGCAAACATTGTCCTCATTCAGGTAAATTTGGTGATGAATCACCAAACTTCAACTTGCAACATTTCTTTCAAAACTCAAAGCAGAGCAAACAATTGTGTTTGGATGGATTAAATATTGTTGTTTTATTTTAATTAAATCACATCTTATTTGGTTGAATCTTTTGGTTCAGAGCAAACAACAAGGAAATGGCTTACGTTTTAATTCTGCTTAATGCATTTATGCGTTAAATCATAGGAATTATTTGAGGGACACTATTTCTGTCAAGCTCAAAGGATGGAATTCTTTCATCGTGCTAAGCCTTATACAGGAAACCTGACCATAATGAGGTAGATTTTCCTGCTCATTCCTGAAACATGTTGGAACTTTGGAGTCAACTAGTAATTTTTTTATTCTGATTTTGCAATATTTTCACACGCGCTTTGTTTTTCATGGCCCATAGGATGCAAAAGCCTGCTAAGGAGTTGGATGTTGTAATACCTGTCAGTTTTTTTGAAGAAGCAAACAATGCTCATTACAATTCGGTGGCCATTATTGATGCTGACGGCACAGATCTTGGCCTATACCGCAAATCACACATTCCAGATGGACCAGGTATTACTTGCTAATAGCCTAATAGCATTTGCCTGATCCTCTATAGCTTAGATCATCTGATTTAAAGAAGTTACTTGCGTTTGTCAGGATATCAAGAGAAATTTTATTTCAACCCAGGGGACACTGGCTTTAAGGTAAACATGGTTCTAAATTTGTATCAGATCGCAATTTAGTTTACCTAGATGTATGAATTGTAACTGTGTCTGTTCTCGTTGTTATTAGTACTGAAAATTATCTTGGCGTAATTCTGTTATCGATGCAGGCTTTCAAAACCAAGTATGCCACAATTGGTGTTGGTAAGTTACTTATTTATGTTGCGCAGTACTATCAGTTTTTTTTTCAGTTTTGGCATGATAGCTCTGCTAATGACATTACCTCACTATTTTTGGTTGTTAATGATCTCTTCATCCATGACCTGGTAGGAATTTGCTGGGATCAGTGGTTCCCAGAGTCTGCAAGGGCTATGGTGCTTCAGGGGGCCGAAATATTGTTATATCCCACTGCAATTGGATCTGAGCCCCAGGATAATAACCTGGATTCTCGTGAACACTGGAAGCGTGTCATGCAAGGCCATGCTGGCGCTAACTTGGTAACTTTTGTTGTACTTTATAATTCACTGTTAGCTTCATTCAGGAAACATAATGATATTTGTTTTATTGTTGTTAATTTAAGTGGTATTATCAGTTGGTGCAACAATTTCCCACCTTGAATTATCCACAGGCCCGTGCTCGGGCGGGCGAGGGGCACGCCTGGGCCCCAATTCTGTGGGCCCACCCGATGGCGATCGGCCCACTCCACGGTGGGCGGATGTCACTGTCGCTGTCGACTGGTTTACACCAACCAGTGAGAGGTCGCAGACGCCGATCACGGTTCAAACCGTCGGGCCCTAGGTACTAGTTTAAATGTTTAATTAATCTACTAGTTTATTTATCCTTTTTTAATTCTTCTAGTAACATGCATGCTTAACAACTTATGCGATTATTATTTTTACTGATTAATTGGCATGACATTTTATTTGCTGTAAATGTTGTGAGCAAGAAGTTGCAATCACCATCCATATGCATTCACTCTACCTTGGAGCAAATAGATGGTATAATGAGTTACTTTGGCAAGTACAGAAATGAAGGGTTTGCTTCTAGTATAACCATTGCCAAGGATATTGCTTCTGATATGGATGTAGAGGCATCATTTCCAGTAAAGCGTCGCTCTCTTAGAAAAAAATATTTTGATGAAAATGATTGCAGTAGTGAAGCAAATCTACAAGGTGAGAAAGATTTTGAAGTTAATTACTTTTTGGTTATGCTTGATATGACAAACAATTCATTGAAAAATAGATTTGAGGAACTCCAAGTATTCAATGGTATATTTGTTTGAAATCATTGGATCACATTGAACTTGAGGATTATTGTACTAAGTTGGCAAAAACTTTCTCTGTTGATGATTCATTTGATTTTGAGGAAAATAACCTGATATCAGAGCTAAGAATATTGCAAATGACCTTGCCAGATAGATCAATGTCTGCTATGGAAAATTTTGAGTTTGTCAAGGAAGTGGATTGCTATCCTAACATATTTGTTGCTTATCGGATATTATTTACTATACCAGAATCGTGGCATCGGTGAAAGGAGTTTCAAGTTGAAATTATTGAAGAATTATTTGAGGTCTACAATGTCTCAAGAAAGGTTAAACGGTCTAGCAACTTTATGTATTGAGAAGAAATTGTTAGATGATATTAATGTTGAAGCCATCATTGATGATTTTGCATCTAGAAATGTTAGAAGACATTTTTAAAGGCGATCTCTACAAAATATTTGAGGTAAATAATCTTACTTTTATACATTTTTTTGTCGTTCATCATTTTTTTACAATATATTAAATCATTCCGTTGATATATAATATTACAAAAAATTAGTACTTATGTTACGGGGCCTCCGTTTATAATTCCGCCCTAGGCCCCTAAAAACTCAGGAACGGCCCTGATTATCCAGGTACCCCTTGTTGCTTCTAACCGCATAGGAAGGGAAACTGTTGAGACTGAGCATGGCAACAGCACTATAACCTTCTTTGGGAATTCATTCATAGCAGGTAATTCAGCTTCAGGATGTCTTTTACAGCGGGATTAAAATCATGCAAAACATGATCTTAATCAAGATATATGGTGGCGTGCAGGGCCAACTGGAGAAATCATAAAGCTTGCAAATGACAAAGATGAGGATGTGCTGGTAGCAGAGTTTGACTTGGATGAGATCAAGTCGACCAGGCACGGTTGGGGAATTTTCAGGGACAGGCGTCCTGATCTATATGAAGTGCTATTGACAATGGATGGCGAGAAATCATCATAAGCTCCACTTGTGAGGTTTATCTGTCCTTGAAAGGGTCATGAGCTCCACAATATTGGCAAGACACAGGGTCCAAAAATGCCACCAATATATCAAATGGTAGTAGATCTTCCCTTCCTTTTCCCTGCTTAAAAAATTCTCTGTTTGTACAAGGCATTTCGGTGTCCGCTGCTTCGTGATTTTTCACCAATTTCACGTTCCATAATAAAATGCTTGTCATGTAATACTGCCAGACACACACACGAAAAAAAAAAACTGCATCACTGGTTTCTTGAAGCTTTTTTATGATACTAGTACTATTATTGGGTTTGATTACTGAAAGCGAATCATAATTAGCAGAATCAGCATCTTTGATCACAAAACGCCATTTACGATGCCTTCAACCGAGAACCATCAACCAACTATCACATGTGATCTGTTCCTTTTCCATCAACTGAGCTCAGGGTTCTTGTGAACTCTGACCTGTGAACCCTAAAGGTCTAAGCTCTAAAGTGTTCTCAGCTTTGCACAGCTGCATGCCTGGTAGGGTGCCATGCATCATCCTTAGCTCGGAGTTCATTGGTAGCCTGTAGACTTGTAGAGTACTTGGTTCCTTTTTTTTGGACAAAGTATCTTTCTTCTGTTGATTCCTGTAACTAAGTTGTTGAACTGCAGTCATCCTTAGCTCGGAGTTCATTGGTAGCCTGTAGACTTGTAGAGTACTTGGTTCCTTTTTTTTGGACAAAGTATCTTTCTTCTGTTGATTCCTGTAACTAAGTTGTTGAACTGCAGAAGCGAATTCTGCAAGACTAACAATGGATTGACGAGTGATGCATAAACTAAACAAAAAATTCGCCATATTTACATCTCTCAGCTGGAGGGAAATAAGAAACGACAGTAGCATGTTGCTGTAGGACTTGTTGACGAGAACTGGTTAAACCTCAGAGGAAGCACCTAAAACCACTGTTCCATTCGTTCTTCTACCCTTGCTCTTGCACCATCGCATCTGCAGGCTGCAGCAGATGGTGTGCTAGTTCTAGACTTTTTGCCCTTGGCACCGATTATCTACTGGTTCTTCCTCCGGGTGGGCGAACTGGAGCTTGAACCGGCCGTCCTCGCGGCACGCATGGAGCAGCTCTCGGGACGGTATCCTCTCCTCCTGCAGCACCAGCCTGCCGTCCCCGCGGTGCGCCCGGAGGTACAGCCACGGCTTCCCGCCGGCGCCGATCACCGATATCGGCGGCGGGAACGCCCTCCCGCTCCTCGGCCTCGCCGGCATCGACACCTCATCATCGTCGCAGTGCTGCCTCTTGCACGGCATGGCCCGCCCAACGTCGACGCCTTCGTCCTTGTCGGTGTCATCGGCGACGTCGCCGAGATCGACGTCGCCTGAGCTCTCGGAGCTCTCCGAGCCGAGGCCCTCGGTGCAGAGGCCGAGGTGGTGGGACGATGTCTTGGAGCTGGACGGGTTGCCCCTGGCGCCTAAATGGAGCTCGAGAAGTGGTGGTGGTGGCTGTGCAGGCGGCGGCGGTGTCGTGACGGCGCCGTGGAGGGAGCCATGCGCGGCGTGACCGCTGCCGTCGTTGTCGAACGGCTCCATTATCTGCGAGGGTCTCACCGGTGCTGGCGAGCCCATGGCAGCAGGAGGCGTCGTAGGCGCCGCCGGCATCAGGGGCCGGCTCCTCTCATAGCCGTAGGCGCACGTTGTAGCAGCCATGCACGCGCGAGCTCGCGCGGTGTAGTGAACTATCCTCTCCTCTTGTCCGTGGTCGAGTTGAGTCGTCGCTCCTGTCGAGTGCGCAAATTATAGGGGGGGCGAGAAGATACGGGAGCCGGGAGTTCTCGTGGTCGTGGCCTCGTTTTGTTACGTCTCGCGGAGGGCGGTGGCGGCTGCTGTTATGATTAGGGTATAGACACTGTGATACATCTCTATATTATTTATAAACAGTACTAAAAATAACTTATATAATAGATCGTCTATATAGTTATCTGTAATGATCTCATTTAATTAACAGACTGTCTATACAATAGTATATAAAATATAAAGTTGTCTATAAGATCGTCTGTTAAATAGTAGACAATAGTTTTCTTTCTTCTCCACATCACCTAAAATCCTACATGGTATAGTCTTATAGACAGGTGACATGTACCATTGTATATGCCCTAAGGCGAGGGATCAGATCAACACCATGTCGTTTTTGCAGCCCTAAAACCAGCCTGAATGGTGTTTCAGAAAGAATGGGAACCGCAGCGATCTAACCGTCAGTCTAACCCACGCACCACACACAGCAACAACAAGTAGTGGTATCTCATAGGCCACAAACGCAGCGTAGAGGCATAGACGAACGCCTAAGGACATATACAATGATACATGTCAGTTGTCTGTAAGACTATACCACGTAGAATTTTAGGTGATGTAGAGGAGAGAGAAAGCTATTGTTTACTATTTAACAGACGATCTTATAGACGGTTTTATATTTTATGTACCATTGTATAGATAGTATGTTAATTAGATGAGACCATTACAGACAACTACATAGACATTCATTATATGAATTATTTTTAGTGTTGTTTATAAATAATATGGAGATGTATTATAGATAGTTGCTATCTATACCATTGTACATGCCTTTAGGCCCCTCTTTCGTATGGCTTGAGCTTGTGCAAAAGCCAGTTTCTAGCTAGCTGCTCTGAAAAATCGCTTTTCAGAAGCTTCTGCTTCTCTTCACAAATGTGTTTAGCTTTACATAAAAAGCTAAACTAAAAGCTAATTATTTAGCGTAGCTTGTGACTTCTTCCGGAAAAAAATAAGTCCAGAACTTATACCAAAGAGTCTTTAAGCTGTTTTTGTACGCAGCCAGCAGCAATGCCTTTGACCGGCAAAATCCGGTGTAGGTTGCCTTTGACCGGCATAATGCTAATGCAAAGCCAATGGCTGCCTGATTTTGGTCTCGCGCATGTCGAATTGAACGTGCGTTAATAATTCTTCTCTGTGGTGCACGCGTTAACAAAGGACTGGTTAAAGTTAGGCACCTCGTTTTAGGGCTCCAAACAGGCAGGAGGAAGGAAGCCTATATATATGGGTGAAAGGGGAGTAGTGAGCAGAAAGACGGATTAGAATTCTAAGATGGCTGCTGAAAACAGGGGAGGTTAATTATTGTTGCCCGATTCAAAGAGTGAAAGTGACCGATGTGGGCCCAAGGTAGAAACAGAACTGGTGACTCGAGGTCTCGCTGCAACTTGGGCTTTAAGAGAGGAGAATGGAACAACTATGGACCAAGTTCATCTTACACCAGGTTCGGTAGAGCTCTGGCTCCTCTACCGAATGTCCTCGTGCTCCTAGTTGTTCGGAGCAGAATAAGTGAAGTGATTCTCGTTTTTGTACTAGACGCGATAAGCAGCTGAAACCTCGCTCCTCGCAAGAATCTGCTCGGTCCTCGTCTCCGCCGCTCGGTACTCGGCGCCGCCGCCTCGACCCAGCTCCTTGTCCCCGCCCTGTCTCGACCCTGCTCCATGTCCCCATCGCCTCGACCTAACCTGGAGCATCGTCGTCCACACCTGGAGCGCCACCGGTCGCCTCGACCTCGCGTTGCCATCCCCGCCTCCAGCGCCGCTGCCGACCGCCACCGAGGTATGGCCGAATCTGGAGCCCCTCTACTAGCAACCGAACACTTTTCTTTCAAGCTCCTGATTCTTCATAAGATCACAATCTGAAAGAGTCAGAGCAAAATCGGTGAAGAGCAGGTGCTGAAACCCTACCGAACGGGGCCTTAGCCTGTTCAAACTGATCAACTAGCAAATCCAACTGTGTAGATGTTGGCGCCGAAAAAGAGCCAATCGGCCTCAACACACGCGAATGTAGAGTTCAAAAGGGTTCAAAGCGTGTCAGCTGATTTGATCATGCAATCGACAAGATAGATCAAAAATAAGTACTCACTGATGATTAGATTATGCAAAATTGGCAGGATAGATCTAAATAGCTTTTTCAGCCGATTAGATGATAGATAAAGATTTATTTCTTGTGAAAAAGGTGATGTGCAGTAAGATCGGTATGAAAACAAACCTAGGATTGTTGTTGTAAATTGAAGATGATCAAAATCGACGATGCGCAACTTTATTGATCAAAAAACGAGTTAGAGGGAAGATTATAAATCTACAAAATCACTCTTAGTCGATAGAAAGAGTAATAAAAGTAGATGTAAAATTGATTGATTGTTGTTTTTATTTTGATCTTGCCCAGCAACTCCTTTTATAGCGTGTAGGGAGATCGTGTCTTTATCTGATTCCTCAAAATCCATGATTTCATATCGGCCTCAATCTCTTGAACATAACTTTCATTTTGAATCGATATCGGCTAGAAACATCCGAACTTATCTTTTGTAGGATCGAAATGTACTAATCTAGCAAACAGAGGGGGGTGAATGATTGCGCGGAAGCTAAAATCAATTTTTCGACTTTTGAAATACCCAAAACAACCTCAGATCACTTGAGTTGTATTCAACAAGAACCTTATTGCACTGACCAAATTTGCACATGTATGCGGACCAAACTTCGCCGGAGTTCGGACAGAGATTTTCACGTGTCTGCGGACCAAATTTCTCATCAGAGAGGTGGAAAGTCGATTTCTGGCGGACCACATGAAAACAGCTTGACACATGTAAAAACCTACCACAAATCCAAATTCTTAATCTGTGTTTATCTCCAAATGGTATCTCATTAGCGCATAATCCTTCAAGCAGCCCTTTTATCTAATCCATCTTTCAGCTATTCACTTTCATTTCTTAGTTTAGTTCGTGCTTTCCTGCTAGGGCCAGTTTAGCATCTCAGATTTTAATTAGTAGCATATAGTGCCATGTCGTTCTATAGTTTTACTCAAGCTTTAGCAATTTAAATAAGGCACAGTAATATTCTCTACTACTCAAAAGTATCAGCACTCATATTCATGTTTATTTACATACATACACCCTAAACCTTACACACTAAAATAACTTATCACATAGTCATCTCCTCACTCGTAGAGTATCAGATCAGCCAAAACACAAGGTTATAACAATTGGATTATCAAGAAGAGTAAACAAGTTCAAATTTCAGCCATACATTAAATTTACATCTTCCAATTACAGTCCAGATCTCATGCCAATAAATATTTTACAGAATTTGATAACTACACCCACTTAAACATCATCACAAATGAACATCCAATTCAGGGCATTAACACTCAAGAGTAACCCTTTTCTTCAAGTCCATTCGAAATATTCAAAGAGCTAAAACAGAAATTCAAGCCAGCTCGCTTACGTTAGGACTTACATTTCAGGTGCAAATCTCATAACAATTATGTACCCTCCAGTCCTCAAGAGTTTAATAAAAGCATAATCTTTTACAACAAGCTACACTCTATTACAGACAAGCAATTCTAAGTAGAAACAAAAGGAAACACTAATGTGTACTCTGCTGAACCGACCTTCAGTTCTTCGAGAACCGACCTTTCCTTGGCCAGCAATCTGCCACCCTATTTTCTCACTCGTGCCCATCCTCTGCCCATTCTCCCAACTAGCTGCAAGCTTGCATTTTGCCCATTCTTTCTCGCCAAGTGGCAGGTTGAAGAGCTGCATGCAGTCCACCTGATCCTTCAGCCCATGGTTTTCCCTGCACTCATGGTCTGGTTTCAACTAGTAAAAGTGGTAAATCCAACAGTATAAATAGAGGTCAAGGGCAGTACATCCAAAACATGTAACACCCCCCCAACACTTCCTCACCTGGGCATTCACTGTCCTCTGTTTGACCTCTGTTGAAGTCTAGCAACAGCAGGCCAAGAAGGGAAGGAGGCTAGCGCCAACCACCTGTCTCACTTTCCTCCAGTGCCCCTGCATTCATCAGGTGCCAAGCATTAACTCACTTTCTTGTCAGTTAATCTAGAGGAAGTAAAGCAAGTTGATTATGCTGGTTTAAAACAAAAGCATGCAACCGAACAACAGTACTAATCAGTTCCAGAATTTTCTTAAGTGTAAGGTAAATAAAGATAGCATGACTGTATGTTTGGAAAGGTCACATTTCGAGATGCTGTAACATATTTATGAGAACTCAGGTATAAAGCTTAGTCAGCCATAGACAAGGATATAATGCAGCAAACACTATTTACATATATACACCCTCCCTGTCCTGTTCATAAGTGTATAAGCCATCAATTTAACAGCTCCAACTAAAGTCAGAATATGAGCATTTTGAACCTCTCTTCTAAACTGTGATCGACTTATTAGCAAGGTACCCATATTTAGGAACCAGATCCTTACTCAATCGCAATGCCTGTAACTAAAGCACAACATCACTCTTCAATAAACTTTCTGTTTGATTTGGGCATATAAAACAGTAGTCCCACCTTATTTGCTAATTTAAAGGTTTCAAACATTGTCATAAGTAGCTACAAGATCCAATAATATTAAGAGCTAAAATTTTAAGGAAATGGTTGCATGCTCTGACTTGCACATTTTAATCACCCAGAATGCAAAAGCCAAGCAAACTCAAATATTTGAACAAGGAAGGAATTAATTAGAGTACATTTAAAACCGTGCAGCCCTAATATAGACAGTGCAGTGCATTAAGGGCAATCTAGCATCTTAAAGAAACTGTAAATTTAGATAATCAGCATGAATGTATTCACCATAATATAAAGACAGGTAAGGTATTCACATTTTCTCAAGCTAAAGGCACTAGAGTAATCAAAGTATTAAGTACCAGGTGAGCTTTGTGAATGTAAGTAATTCTAAAAGCCATTCGCTAAATTGCATGCATAGCACATCATACACAAAAGTGATACTCTACAATCTAAAACTAAGACTTGAAATTCCAATCCAAGCAGTAATTCAAACTATACTCATATGGTATTAAGAGTTATGGAATAAACTCAAGCTTTATTCCAAGAACATGAATACCGCCTTAAGTCAGTAGAACTAAAATAAAAATGTCACCGCATGCATCTCCCCAAATCATCACTCACAGAAGACCAGCTTCTCTATTGCAAAATACACTGTGAGTTTAATTCTACAAAATTCGTTACTCTCTGCTTTGAACCCAATACTTATAAGAATGTTGTTTGCTAGCGCTAATTTCCACAACCCCTAGCTCAATTAACATCACAAATACTAAAACTACGTACTTTGATAATTTTGCCAACAAATCAAGACTCTGTCAAACATACCTATATATATGTATACACATCCACTTTATGACTCAAATCAGCACTTTAATCACTAAGGTTCCTTTTCTGGTAATCAAGTCTTTTCTGGTAAGTATTTCAGTAGGCACCATCCCCCTTTCACACAAATCAATTATGCATGTAAGTTTAACCGACAGGGAACAAATTCTTACAAGCATGGTTTAGGCAGCAGTACAACGCACATGAATCAAAGCATGGAGTTTCTATGTCACATCTCTTGAAACAACAAGAATTCTCCATAAGGCAACATGCTTATATGATTCCAAATTAACACTACGCAAGCTCCAGCAATCATCACCATATTTTAAACTACATGATAGCTTGCCAACAGATCGAGAAACAAACAAATATACATATACAATCTGTAAGATCATGTGCTGAAAAATTGGCTTAGTGATGAAATTGGCATTGCAAAGTGGTTGTGCTCATGGCATGTGTGGTGCTTTGGCATGTGCTATTTCAGATGTTTTACTTGATATGCTTGTGATAGCATGGTAATGGTTTTGCTTTATGCAATGCACTCGTGTGAGTGGTTGCATGGATTGATGTTGAGTCAAGTCGTGGACTTGTGCTCGAGTTGTTTCTTGTTTACTCATGTGCGAGTGTTGCTTGAGGCGAACGTGGTCGATGACGGACCGGAACTAGGTTCATGGAGGAACCGAGGTTCGGGACTAGGTTCGTGGAGGAACCGAGGTCTTAGTGGTCAAGGATGTCATGCGGGACGTTCGGGCTAGAGAACGGTGCACATAGAGGTGGTTAGTCACGCGAGCGGCGGTGGGCCGTCCGCGTGCGATTATAATTGATCGGGGCGGTTGCATGTATTGGGCTATGTTGGGCGGATGGATATGCATGCGAACTGTTGCTCATTATAAATAGGAGAGGGTGTCTCTGTTTAGATGAGAGAGCTAGGTTTTAGGGTTTGTACTCTTTTGTTTGGAGTACTCTAACCAAATTAGACAAAAGAAATAAAATCAATTTCTTCTTGCGCTGGAGTTCCTTGCAATGAGCGAGACGAAGCGAAGGAAAATCGCGAGGCTACGATAAACATCCACGCTCTGATGATTCGCTTTTGCTACTGTTCATGCGCGATTCTTGTTCATACGACCGCTTCGGTTTCGGTTTGTTCGTGCGTGGTTTGCTACAAGATTCTCGAATTTTTAGTTTGGCGCTCGGTTCGATTTAGTAGATTGATTCATTGTCTCTCTTGATTTAACGTGTTTAATCTTGATTTGATCCATCCAAAACTTTCTAGAGTATCAACTTAGAGTTCCTGAAAGTTTCGTTGGTTAATCTTTTGTAGATTGTGATTAATCACGAAATTAGGGTTTGGTCAATTCTCGTCATAATCTATCACAGCATGCTTGCGAGTTTAATAACTTTTGATCTGTATGTCCGATCGAGCTGATTCTTTTTTTGTTAGATTCGTATTGGAATCTAGTTTCTACAGTTCAAATTTCAGGTCAATCCGACGGTTGGATCTCCGGGTATTAGCGATTTACCGAATGCATCTACTCTGTTTTGTTGAATACGAAGCAATTATTTGAGTCCGAATTGGGGTGAATTTTTAGTAGATCAAAATTTTAGTTTTAGCTTCCGCGCAATCATTCACCCCCCCTCTGATTGCTAGTTTAGTGTATATCGATCCTACAAGTGGTATCAGAGCACGGTTTTTCTAATTTATCTTAATCGGTGATTAGATCAATGGATCGTTATTCGACAAAACCGTGTGTGTTCGATGGTGTTGATTTTCAGTTTTGGAAGGCCAAGATGGGGCGTACATCCAAGCGCAGGGCTTCGCAATTTGGGAGAAGGTTTACAAGCCGCACGAAGTTCCCGAGAACGACAACGTCAACGACGCCAATCGCGCACATGTTGAAGCAAGCGAGAAGGCGCGCAACTTGATCATCCAGGGCTTGGGGCGAGCGACTTGGTCGAGTAGTTCATCTTCGATCCGCATATGAGGTATGGAAATCTCTTTGTGACTATCATGAGGATCAAACATCATCAAAGAGGTTCGCCAAGATATTTACAAAAAGAATATATGCGTTTGAGATGAAACTCAGTGAGTCTGTAGATGACTTCTTTGCACGCTTTAATAAAATTCTTAGCAATTTACGTCTTTGTTGGGGTTAGCTATGACGATCTGCTAATGCTAGACAATTGCTTGGTGCATTAGACATGTCTATTTGGGAGATGAAAGTTACATCCATTAGAGAATCAAGCTGTCATGAGTACACTTACTTTAGATGTTCTTTTCTCTAAATTAAAAACTCATGAATTGGATGTTCTTGCTAGGAAGAATGATCACAAATCAATTGCTTTGACCTCCCAATCTAGCATGTCTCATAATAATGCTTCTTCAAGTTTTGCTTTGTCTTTCTTATCTTCACTAACCGATGAGCAGTTGAGGAATTTTAGGAAGAAGACTTGGCATCACTCTCTTCTCGCTTTAATAAAGCTTTGCAGAATGTGAGAATGAGGAAGAGAGTTGATGGTGGCCCTCCAAGATGCTATCAGTGTGGTGATCTCAACCACATTCGTCCAAATTGTCCTAAACTTGCAGGTAAATCATCGAAGGAGGAGAAAGAGACAAAGTACAAGCGCCCATTCAATGACAAGAAGAAAAGGAGCTTCCTAAATAGCAAAGTTGTGCATCGAGTTCTTTCAAGACTTGAACAAGTCAACTTGAGTGATGTAGACTCAAAGCGGTGATGAAGATACAATATCCAAAGGTAAGACGAGACAATACTTGACGAGCTTGTGTCTCATGGCAAGTATGGACAGCTCAACCAAGATGAACTTGACAAATGAGGGAAACGAGGTAAATCCTTCTTACGATGAGCTTTCGGATGTCGTTGTTCGTCTTGGTACGCTTTTAGAGAAAAGAAACAAGAAAATTAAGAAACATGATGTTTTGATTGAATCTTTGAATCTGAAATTGCTAGACTTAAATCCTTGATTCCTGATGATGATGTTTGCAAATCATGTGACTTAATTTATTCCGAGCTTACTTCACTAAGAAATGTTCATGCTTCAACTCTTGATAAGCTTAGAGATGAAATTGAGAAGAATGAGAAACTTGTTGCTTTGAATTGCAAACAAATTAAAGATGCTAGTTCCTCTACTTCTAATTTGGATGAATCAACTTCTTGTTCTAAATGTTCAATTCTTGAATTGAAGTTGCATGATGCTAATGCTAGAGTTTCTCAAATGACAAATGATTTGCTCACGAATGAGGTTCTTTCATGCTCAACTTGTTGCAACCAAAAAGGAAAAGTGGACGTTTCTTGTAATAATTGTTTAACTCTTTCTCGAAAGGTTGATTACTTGGAAAAATCTTTAGAACGTTTCACTAAAGGAAAGAAAAACCTAAACATGATTTTGGATCAATCAAGGGTTAGCATTCATAACAAAGGTTTAGGTTTTGATTCTTATATTCATCATAAATCACATGCTCCCCTTTGTTGTTAAGGCTCTTGAAAGTGAAAATTTTGAAATTGTCAATGAGCCTAAGAAAACTGCTTTTAAGTCTCATTGAATTTTATCTTCTACTATAATGAATGCAAATGTTGCTTCCACTTCTAAAGCTAAACATCGTGTTAAGTACACTTGCACTCATTGTGGTAGAGATGGACACTTAGTAGATTTTTGCTTTAGACTAGCCAAACAACAAAAGAAAGAAAATGCAAAGGCTAGGTCTAATTTCGATGTGCACGCTTTACTCCTCATTATGTGCCTAGGGTGATGCAAACACCTTTTGTTGCTAGAAACACGAGAAAAGGCAAATTTGATTTTGTGCATAAGAATACTCGTGTTGTGCCTACTACTATGTGTCGTGTGTCTCGAAGATCGATCCCTAAATGCTTTATTTCTAACCCTAGTACCGAGGCCTCGACATCTTCTAGTGCTATGTAGGTTTTTCAGATGCGGGTTGGAGAACGAAGCTTAGTGGATCTTGTTTTTTGTAAGATGTGATCAAGACTTGGATGGTTCTCACCCTTGAGATGGCCTTCAAGAGGCATGTGCGATAATTCTTCACCTACTTTGTGAGCTATTTTATACACTCATATCTTTTACATTCACAGATATCTAATTGTGGTATGAGATGAGATGTTTGCTTATATGCTCATATGTATCCCCGGCATGTTCAATTATGTTATATCTTAAATCATGCCTTTTCATGTTCAAGATTTATTTATCATGATTCATACTTATGCTTAATTGAACATACCGTGATAACTCAAACACATGTATATCATCACCTCTCTTTTGATTTCATTGGTTATTTGTTTGAGGGGGAGTTAATGGACTTTTGGTGAAAATTTATTTCGTTTGCCTAGTGAGAGGACTGTTCTTTTAGACTTTTGTTTATAAAATTAATCCCACTGGGTGACAATTTTGAAGAAAGTTTTAAGATGTTGTTTTGAGGGGGAGTTTGTGAAAACTTTGTAAAATTTTGTTAACATACTTTTTATTTTGTGTGTTTCTTAAATGAAAAACAAAAAAAATGAAAAAGTAATGAGCATTGTATTTGATACACATATGTCATTTGAAGCCATGTTTATGCTACAAGGTCTTTGCAACTTCATATTTATGCATATATGGTGTAGTTTATGTCATGACTATTTAATTGGAATGACAACTTGAATTAAATCTTGTCGTGGTTGAACTTTCTTGGCTATCTTGATCCTGCTCAAAAAGTGTCAAATATGAAATTTATCAAAGTTAAGTGCTAAAGCTCAAAGAGTGATTGTTGATAAATGCAAGATCAAGGTTATGTACTATCGCACTTCTTCTTTACGAGACTGCTTATCATTGCACTTTGATATGAACTTGGAAGAGGTTGTGTATGATCGAAACCATGAAACCTTAAGCTTGTGATTGCTTGGCATGGTTGAAAAGTAAGGCTAATGGTACATATAATTCCTTGCAATTGTTATTGTTGCAATCAATCAATGAATCAGTTTTTCAAGTATAAATAAAGTGCTCAAAAATTCAATGTTTTCAGGTTTTGAGATTATTGAGAAAGGGAGATCATGCCATGCAATAAATTGTTAATAATACTTGATTTCTAGTTATGCTTACTCTACATTGTCTATGTGTAGATTTGAGGGTGCAAGTATTTTTGATAGCATGACTTGGTGATGAATTTGCAACATTTGTGGATGACTTAGAATGCTCATTACATAAAAAAAATTGTCAAATTTAAAAAAAAACAAAAAAGATTTTGTTTTCTCTCTTTTGTGTTCTTGATGAATCCATTGTCAAAGGGGGAGAACTTTGCCACTTTGGAGAACTTTTTACATGCACTTTACACATGCACATGTTCTTGTTTAAGTGGTATTCATTCATTCACTCATATTTTTCCTTTTAGGGAGATATTTTCTTATTTTCATCTAGGGGAGTTTTTCACCTTGAATATTTGTCAAAGGGGGAGATTTTGTGTTTTCACTTTGGCTTTTGATTTTGAAACCTTTTGATTTCAAAAACTTTTCTTGCGAGGTGAATGCCAATGTTCAATTCTAAGTGGTGTTGCCAATGTTTTCATCAAGGGGGAGATTGTAAGATCATGTGCTGAAAAATTGGCTTAGTGATGAAATTGGCATTGCAAAGTGGTTGTGCTCATGGCATGTGTGGTGCTTTGGCATGTGCTATTTCAGATGTTTTACTTGATATGCTTGTGATAGCATGGTAATGGTTTTGCTTTATGCAATGCACTCGTGTGAGTGGTTGCATGGATTGATGTTGAGTCAAGTCGTGGACTTGTGCTCGGAGTTGTTTCTTGTTTACTCATGTGCAGGTGTTGCTTGAGGGCTTAACGTGGTCGATGACGGACCGGAACTAGGTTCATGGAGGAACCGAGGTTGGGACTAGGTTCAGGGAGGAACCGAGGTCTTAGTGGTCAAGGATGTCATGCGGGACGTTCGGGCAGAGAACGGTGCACATAGAGGTGGTTAGTCACGCGAGTGCGGCAGTGGGCCGTCCGCGTGCAGATTATAATTGATTGGGCGGTTTGCATGTATTGGGCTATGTTGGGCCGGATGGATATGCATGCGAATCGTTGCTCATTATAAATAGGAGAGGTGTCTCTGCTTAGATGAGAGAGCTAGGTTTTAGGGTTTGTACTCTTTTGTTTGGAGTACTCTAACCAAATTAGACAAAAGAAATAAAATCAATTTCTTCTTGCGCTGGAGTTCCTTGCGTGGAGCGACGCGAAGCGAAGGAAAATCGCGAGGCTACGAGAAACATCCACGCCATGCTGATTCGCTTTTTGCTACTGTTCATGCGCGGTCACTGTTCATACGACCGCTCGGTTTCTGGTTTGTTCGTGCGTGGTTTGCTACAGTATTCTGAATTTTTAGTTTGGCTGCTCGGTTTCGATTTAGTAGATTGATTCATTGTCTCTCTTGATTTAACGTGTTTAATCTTGATTTGATCCATCCAAAAACTTTCTAGAGTATCAACTTAGTTTGATCTGTATGTCCGATCGAGCTGATTCTTTTTTTTTTAGATTCGTATTGGAATCTAGTTTCTACAGTTCAAATTTCAGGTCAATCCGACGGTTGGATCTCCGGGTATTAGCGATTTACCGAATGCATCTACTCTGTTTTGTTGAATACGAAGCAATTATTTGAGTCCGAATTGGGGTGAATTTTTAGTAGATCAAAATTTTAGTTTTAGCTTCCGCGCAATCATTCACCCCCCCTCTGATTGCTAGTTTAGTGTATATCGATCTTTCACAATCATATTCATAACAACATATTAATCACTAAAGCTCCTTTACTGATGATAACTAAACAAGATAGGTAATTCAATTGGCAATATCCATGCATCACATAAAAAAATACCAGCATACAAAACCTGGCGCTAAACACCTCCAACTCATTTTTTATCTAGCACATTCAAAGCATAGGTACCCTTATTGCTTACTGACATTTTAGCTTACACACTCAATCGCATGCATTTTCTTTTGGTTAACCAGAACAAGTAGAACAGAATATATATAAACATTCATCAATTGAGTGGAGTAAATCTAAAAGGCATGGTGGATTAAAAGCATTATAACATCTAACACGAATATGCTTATTCACAAAAAAATTCAGAAATGCATCTTTTCTTCTCCCAGTCTTAACACAAATGTTCTTTATGCACTAGTGTTGCTCGTAACTCAACAGATTTAATACAGAAGCTAGCATCTATGAATTTAAAACCTAGAGCTTTTGCACAAGGAATATTAAGGGCACATGTAGTAAAAAGATTAAGGTGGAGAAAACACTTAGCTTGTAGAAGGCATGCGGCGGGGTGAACCCTAGCCGTGGCTGAGGGAGGGTGAGGCCGAGATCGGTGTGAGGAAGAGGAGCGCGGGTTCACCGGGCGAGCCCCATCGCCGGCGAGGAAACCGCTGTGGCAGTGAGCCCGAGGGTAGCGGTGTCGCTCCACATGAGCAAGAATTAGAGAAATGGGTGAATGGGGAAGGTGAAGAAAAGAGGTAGAGTGAGAGAGTTGAGATGTTTACCGCGGGGAACTCTAGATCCGGTGGAATCCAGCGCAAACCCGTCGGATCCGTCGAGTGGCGGTGTGGATATGAGGGGCGAAGCGAGCGGCCGCGCCATGGGGCCGAGAGGGAGGAGGCGGCAGAGCGGGTGAGGGAGGCGGCGCTCGGCACCGAGGGGGGACCGAGAGAAAGAGGCGAAAGGGGGAGAGCCGAGGGGCGGCGGTGGAGCGCACGAGAGAGAGGGAGAAGAGGAGTCAGGTGTGGCGGCCGAGTAAGGGAAAGGTGAGGAGAGAGGTTGGGGGTGCGGTAGATTAGGTCTAGGGTTAGGGTTAAGTAAAGTGTCGGTCGGGCTTTTGGGCCGGGAAAATGGGGCCGGCTGGGGTCGTAAAAAAAGATAAAATAAAATAAAATATATATAAATAAATAAATAAATAAATAAAAGAATGAAGTAAATATATATATATGCATATATAAATACATATAATTAAATAAATACCTACATAAATAAATAAGGTAAAATAACAATAAATAAAATAAATAAATAAATAATTGATAGAATAAATACATGAATGAAATTATAAAATAATATAATGCATGTTTTATCTGAACCAATTTATCAGAATAAGAAAATAAGTCATGAAAAACAATAGAAAACTAATCCAAGATTTATTTCTTGTTTTTCTCTTTTCTTTTCCCTAAATTAAACTATAATCAAACTTTCACACAATCATATAAAGGTAAACATGTAAATCGTCTCAAATTTCAATTACAGGCACATTAGTAAATTGTTTCACAAATCGCTCAATAGAGAGAAAAAATATAAATTAAACCCAAATTAAGAATTCATGAATATTGAATTTTGGTGCTCTCATTAGGAAATCTTCTCAATAATATCAGAGGGAAGCTAGAACCACTTCCTGCTGTGGACGGCTCTGTGATCTCTCATTCAGGCAAGTCGCCCTTCGACCATATTTGTGAACTGATTTTGTGGCTTGGGTTGTTTGAAACTCTTGTATTCATCTAAAAAGCTAATTTCTAAAAGAAATTAAATCACACTAATTGGATCAGCTAGATCCAGTTGTAGAACTATAACCTTGGTGAGGTTATGGAGTAATTGGTGGGTGGAAGAGCTCAGGGTATGAGCAACCCCGGTTGGGTTGCTATGAAAGTCAGGGCTCCTCCACATAGGATATCATTTAAGGACAAACCAAACTGGCGCTTACCTCAAAATCAAGCAAATCTGTGCGACCATAGACCCGGTATGGGATGGGCTGAACTAAGTAACCGACAAGTAGCTGACTCTGCCAAGGTGAGAAAGGTGACTGTGCCAAGTGAGGGCAGTCACCCTAGGGCAAGACGTCGGGGGAGGAGTCTCGACCCGCGTGCCTTTGGTGAGGCAAGGCGGTATGGTAGAGGTCAGTGTACAGTTGGTCAAACGTTCTGTTTTTCTTGGTTTATTTGTGTGCCTAAGGAAGCACACTGTGACAATAAGCCAAAGTGATGCTATGGGCAAAGCAGTACACCCCTGATCAGAGTCAAATGTGATATCACTCCTAGCTTCCGGGTTTGGAAGTGCGTTGTGTGGGTTTTCCTCTAACACAAGATGTAAGACCCCATGTTGTTTTGCTGTCAGTAGATTTAAAAGTTAAAACTTGACACTTTTAAACAAATGGGTAAAGGGGTACTTTGGATAAAGTACTACTTTGGAATAGCGGCTCGGTGGCCGAAAAGTATATTTATATACCCATGCATAAAGGTTCATGACTTCTTTCGAGTAATCGTGTACTCAGCCTTGCTTTCTCTGTTGTTTTTCAGAACATGTTGAGTCCACCCAACCAGATGAGATAGAAGGTGAATTCCATGATGATGTGAATCTTTATGATGATACCGATGTTGTTGTGGAGGGATATGAATATGAGGGGACTGACGACCAAGACCTGGCGAAATAAATCTACCCTCAGGAGGGAGGCATCTAGAATAATATTGTAATATTAGGCGGGCGGTGTAGAAATCACCGTAGCCAGACCTAAGACAGTATTATATGTACTTTATGAGTAATTCCCCGAGTACTATTCGGTGAAAATTTCTATCCGTGTATGTGTTATTTTCCTTAGCCTGATCCTGGCGCACTCTGCTCTGTGATGTTTCCACTGGTCCTGGCCTGGTCAGGCGAAGTGGGGGCGTCACAATATATTCACTTAAACAGAAATTACTGAAGATCCAACTATTGGATCGATGTGAAATTTTAACTGTAGAAACTAGATTCAATTATGAATCTAACCCAATAAAAATCAACTCGATCGGATCTACGGATCAAAAGATATTACCTTCGCAAGATGACTGAATTAGGTGATGACGGAAATTGATTTCTAAGGCTACACCGGACCAATCTTCAGAACTTCAGCTACCACGGACCAATCTTCAGATACTTCAGCTACCATGGACCAATCTTCAAATACTCCAGCTCAAAGAAAAATAGCCAATCTTCTAGTTACTGGATGTTATCTTTGCATGCATACACCTCCAAACATGCATGCATCAATCGATGCAACTTCTAGTCGCCAACACCAAGATGAAAACTTCTAGTCACCTGAATTTTTCTTCACAATACAGGACCTCCAGACTTGGCGCTAGGGAGAAAAGAAATTCTCTGACTGCAAGGAAAACGAAATCACAGAGACGGCGGAAAGAGCTAGCATCACGCCGCGAGAAGCACTCTGACCATAAAAGTTCTCTTTTTATTTCTCTTTGTCTAATCTGATTACAGTACTCCAAACAAAAGAGTATAAACCCTAAAATCTTAGCGCTCAAAAATAAACAGGAGACACCTCCCCTATTTATACTGAGCAAACATAAAGAGATTGAATACAACTCCACTTCCAACATGGAAAGAGTCTGTATACATCTCAACCTGACCCAACATGGTCAAAAACAACTCTTGCACGTATGTACAGCCCACATGCTGTAAATACGTGACTAACCAGCCTCCATGTGCATGTTCTCTAGTTCCGAACGTTCCGCATGACATCCTTGATCACCAAGATCTCGATTCCTTCTCTGAATCTAGTCCCGAACCTCAGTTCCTCTATGAACCTAGTTCCGGTCCCATCGTCGACCACGTTCGCCCTCGAACAACACCTACGCATGAATAAACAAGAAAACAAATCCAAGCACAAGTCCACGACTTGACTCAACGTCAATCCATGCAAACACTCACACGAGCGCATTGCATAAGCAAAACCAATATCATGCTATCACCAGCATATCAAATAATCATCAGACATAACACATGCACAAGCACCACATATGCCATAATTACAACCACTTTGCAATGCCAATTTCATTACTCAGCCAATTTTTCAGCACATGATTTCACATCTTTAATCTAACAAATTGGTTATATCCTTTCAAATTCTGGTGCTAACCGCAGCTAATCGTAGTTCTTCAGCTATTAGTTGGAGTTTATTTCCTACACATTTTTTGTGTTTCTTAATTAATAATGGTTTGGGCTTCTTCGCACACAATCCACGCCCCCCGCCTTACAGTAAACCAACGAAAAGAATCTTATGTCATCGTCTTCTTTTGTTGGCTACTAGTGGCTTGTCAACTACTGTTTCTCCCGTATCTTGTGGCTAAAGACTTAAATTCCACCAACTGGATTCCTGAAAAAAAATGAGAATTTTTTTGCTATCCTACAAATCACATAGAAACTTCACAAAAAAAAATTTGTTTTTGAGGAGAATTCACAATTTTTGTTATCCCATAAATCAGGCTATATTAAGATATAGGTGACGTCGCTTAATTAATTTTTAGTTAATTATTATTGAAAATTGACAGCCTTCAAAATTAAGGTGTTACCTTTAGTCTCATCATTTCTTTTTAGGAAACACTTCAATGTTCTCGCAAAAATCAAAAGAACAACTTTTAAATTTTTTTTGAGGAAACGTAATTGCATCTTGTATTATTGTACCTGCCCTTAATAATGCCCCTTTAAGATATGCCTAACTAGTTATTGCGACAATATGTAAACGGTACTAACACTTCTGCCAACCGATTGTACTCTCCAAGTGGGAGCGCAGTGGTGATCAAAGACCAAAGTAGATTCTAACTTCCACATCTAAGACTCCACTTACATTGATACGAGGATTTTGATTACTTTTGGACAGATTATAATATTTTCTGCATTCCAAACAAGCCATACAGTACTTGATGAAGAAGAATCATTCTTAAGAAAAACTGTATAAATAAGAATCATGCTAAGGTACCTATAGAACTTCAGTTATTTTAATCGGCTTTTACACGTGGTAGATGTTGGTAATTTTACTTTGACTTTAGTATCATTAGTCTAAGACTAACCCTTAATAAGAAAAAAACACCTCTCTAACTACTTTTGGCTTTTAGTTATATAGAGACTTATGATTTTTAAAAAAACTAAGATAAAAAATCACTTATTTGTTTAGAATTTAACTTTTTGCCTTTAAAATTGATGAAAAGTCCCTACCAAACGGTCGTACGAAGTCTTTGTTAGATTATTATGGGATGGCCCATAATTAATTTAATAGAAATTCCAAAAGGCCCATTAGAATACTAGGAGTCATGAAATTGGTTTAGTACCATATGGGTAATTGAGAGAAGGTTTGACCAACTTAAATAGTTGAGTTGTGTGTCTCTCAATTAGCAAGGTGGAAAAGGGTAAAGGTTGTGCCACACGCGCGCGCGCGCGTCGAGCCGAGCCGAGCCGAGGCGAGGCGTGGCGTGTGCGTGAATGTGACCGAGAATCGCCGCCGATTACCGTGAATAGCGGACGTGGTTGATGGTCGCATAATGGTCGATTCATCGTAAGCGGCTACGAGTTGATGGTCGGTAATGGCGGCTCGCTGCCCGCTGCATGTCGCGAGGCTATATAAGGAGAGCCACTACGTGCTTTTCTTCACTGCAGAACTCTCCCACGCAGACTCCATTCATCCTTTGTTCTTTGTCCTTTGCATTCCCGCTCTGCTTTTTGCGCGCACAAGTAGCAGAGGGAGCGAGCCTCGGAACCTCGCCTTCTTGAGATCTTGCTCGAGATAGAAGGCCGATAAGGTTTTGGGAGCGACCACGCGATCGCTCGAAAGGTGTTCTGAAGCGCATCCGCACCGCAACGCGCTCGCGACCGCATCAACCTCTTCATCGCACCAACGCTTCATCGCGACAACTGTGATCGTCTACTTCGACCGTCATGGCGAACGAGAATGTTCTGCCTGCGCCTGTGCCAACGGTGGCACCGGCTCAAGGGTATATTAACTTATACCGTGTTTTATTCATGCTGATTTCTTGTTCATTAGTCTTTGCGTATGAGATAGATAATTTGTTATCTAGTACCTTTGGCTTTGAACAAAAAATGCATCTTTGTTTAATCATGATTTACGTAATTCTGTGGATTAAAATATTGAGAAAATTCCTAATATTTCCAACAATCCAAAAACCTTATACTAGGAATTTTACAACTACTGGTTTCGCTGCCGCGCTTAAGCCAACTATATTTGACGGCGCAAATTACAAGCGTTGGCGCGCCAAGATGATTTTGTGGTTGACTGCCATGAACGTGTATCACGTTGCGCAAGGCAAACCATAGCCTGAGGGTGGGCTCTCTCCTGAGCAGGAGAGTGCCTTCACGGCTGCGGATAACTTGTTCAGAGGCGCCGTGATTAGTGTTCTTGGAGAAAATCTTGTTGATGTGTACATGATTTTGCCAAGTGGTAAAGAAATGGGATGCACTTGAGGCAAAATTCGAGTCTCGACGCAGGCGGTGAACTCTATGTCATGGAGCAGATTTCATGACTACAAGATGGTTGATGACCACTCTGTAGTAGAACAGCTCATGAGGTTCAAGCTTTGCGAAAGAACTTGAGAATTTTACATGTGCATTACCCGACAAGTTTGTGGCGGGATGCATCATAGCTTAAGTCGCCACCTTCTTGGAGGGATTTTGCCACTACTCTAAAACACAAGAGACAAGAGTTCAGCGTTCTTTGGTCTCATTGGGTCTCTAAATGTTGAGGAGAAAGCGAGGGCAAAAGATATACGTGGGAAAGAAAGTTCTAGTGCCAATGTGGTACAAAGAAAATCTTTCAACTCAACAAGAAGAATAAAAATAAGTCCGAAAAGATCGAGAACAAGAACAAGGCCGCTCAAACTACTAGCTTCAAGAAGAAGAAGAATAAAGGAAAGGGAAAGCGCTTTATCAGTAATGGTGCGATCATTGGGCAAAGGATTGCCCCGATCGCAAAGACAATAAGCGAAAAAGTCCGCTAGCGTTGTTATTGGCAAATCGAGGAGGAACATCCGGGTATGTTTCAATACCTACCGTTCTATCAGTATGTCGTTCACCTGATTGGTGGATTGACACGGGGGTCAATATACATGTTTGTCCTGACAGATCCTTATTCTCTTCTTACCAGGTCGCAAGGGCTACCTCCGTGTTGATGGGGAATGGGTCGCAGGCATTTGTACGTGGAGTCGGCACAGTTGACTTGAAGTTTACTTCAGGAAAAGTCGTGCGACTGAGGAACGTTCATCACGTGCCCGTGATAAATAAAAACCTTGTCAGCGGGTCTCTATTGTGTAGAGATGGTTTTAAGCTAGTTTTTGAATCCAATAAATGTGTTGTTTCTAAAATTGGAACTTTTATTGGAAAAGGCTATGAGAGCGGAGGCTTGTTTCGCTTGTCTTTGACGGACATGAATAAAATTGTGAATCATGTTTGTAATCATGAGACTGATGTTTGGCATTCACGACTTTGTCATATTAATCTTGGTTGCATGATGCGGTTAGCCAGTATGAATTTAATCCCAAAATTTACCCAAGTCAAAGGTTCTAAGTGTCAAGTGTGTGTGCAATCTAAGCAACCTCGCAAGCCTCACAAGGCAGGTGAGGCGAGAAATTTGGCACCGTTAGAACTAGTTCATACCGATTTATGCGAGATGAGCGGGAGTTGACAAAGGGTGGTAAGAGGTATTTCATGACTTTGATTGATGATTCTACTAGATATTGCTATGTGTATTTATTAAAGTCAAAAGATGAGGCTTTTCACTATTTTAAGATCTATAAAGCTGAAGCTGAGAACCAACTTGAGAGAAAAATCAAACGGGTTAGGTCAGATCGTGGTGGAGAATACTTTTCTAATGAGTTTAATTTATTCTGTGAGGAACATGGAATAATCCATGAGAGGACGCCTCCCTATTCGCCCCAATCAAATGGGGTTGCCGAAAGAAAGAACCGTACTCTAAGCGAGATGGTTAACACCATGTTAGAAAGCAATGGGACTTTCCAAGGAATGGTGGGGTGAGGCTATATTGATCGCTTGTCATGTCCTAAACAGGTTCCTACAAAGAATAAAGAAATCACACCATTCGAGGAATGGGAGAGGAAAAGATTAAATTTCTCTTATTTACGCACTTGAAATTTGTTTGGCTAAAGTGAATGTGCCTATCCCAAAGAAGCGTAAACTTGGACCAAAAACCGTTGATTGTGTCTTCATTGGTTATGCTTTTCACAGCGTAGGATATAGATTCTTAATAGTGAAATCTGGAGTACCTGATATGAATGAAGGTACAATTTTTGAGTCCAATGATGCCACATTCTTTGAGGACTTATTTCCTATGAAAGAGACACTTAGCTCATCTGGCCAAGATTCTATCTTCTCTCCTAAACCTTCCACTCCTATACAAATTGAGCCCATTTTTGAGGAAAATCCAATAGATGAGGGCAATGAAGTAACTCGTAAGAGTAAGAGACTAAGGACTACAAAGTCTTTTGGTGATGACTTCATTGTATATCTAGTGGATGATACTCCAAGAACCATTGAGGAGGCTTATTCATCGCAGGATGCTGACTATTGGAAGGAAGCGGTCCAGAGTGAGATGAATTCCATCTTGAGCAATGGAACTTGGGAAGTTGTTGAACGTCCATATGGGTGTAAAACCGTAGGATGTAAGTGGGTGTTCAAGAAAAGCTAAGGCGATGGTACGATTGAAAAGTACAAGGCAAGGCTTGTGGCCAAGGGTTATACCCGTAAAGAAGGCGATGACTTCTTTGATACTTACTCACTGTTGCGATTGACTACTATTAGAGTACTCTGTCTTTGGTCGCCTCCTACGGTCCGATCATTCATCGATGGATGTAAAGACGGCTTTCCTTAATGGAGAGTTGGAAGAGGAAATCTATATGGATCACCTGATGGATTTGTAGTAAAGGGTCATGAAGGAAAAGTGTGTAGGTTGTTGAAGTCTTTGTATGGCCTTAAGCAAGCACCTAGCGGTGTACGAGAAGTTCGACGTAACTTTAACATCCGCCGCTTTGTTGTGAATGAAGTCGATAAATGTGTGTATTACCGCTATGGTGGGGGTGAAGGAGTGATTATGTGTGCGTATGTTGATGACATCTCGATCTTTGGGACGAACCTTAATGTGATTAAGGAAGTCAAGGACTTCTTGTCCGTAAACTTTGAAATGAAAGATTTGGGAGTAGCGGATGTCATCTTAAACATTAAATTGTTAAGAGAAGGTGACGGTGGGATTACTCTTGAGCGGTCCCATTATGTGGAAAAGGTGTTGAGTCGCTTTGGCTATAGCGATTGCAAAACTGCTCCAACGCCGTATGATCCAAGTGTGCTATTACGAAAGAACCAACGAATAGCAAAGGATCAATTGAGATATTCCCAAATCATTGGTTCATTGATGTATTTAGCTAGTGCAACAAGGTTCGATATCTCGCTTCTTTGTGAGCAAACTAAGCCGGTTTGTCTCAAACCCGGAGATAATCATTGGCATGCTCTTGAGAGAGTAATGCGCTATCTAAAAGGGACATCAAGTTATGGAATTCACTACACGGGTACCCTAGGGTAATTGAGGGTTATAGTGATTCAAACTGGATATCGATCTTGATGAAATAAAAGCCACAAGTGGATATGTGTTCACATTGGGTGGTGGAGCTGTTTCTTGAAGTCTTGCAAGCGCACCATCTTAACGAGGTCTACAATGGAAGCGAACTCTCACGGCATTAGATACCGCTCTGTGGAAGCCGATCGGCTGCGTGAACTTGTGAAGGACTTACGATGGTTGAGAAACCGGTGCTCGCTATTCTTTTGAACTGTGACAATCGACGGTGATTGTCAAGGTGAACGATTCTAAGGATAACATGAAGTCATCAAGGCACGTTAAGAGGCGGTTGAAGTCTGTCAGAAAATGAGAAACTCGGAGTTATAGCGTTGGACTATGTCCAGACGGCTAAAAACTTGGCAGATCCTTTTACAAAGAGACTATCACGGAATGTGATAGATGAAGCATCGAGGGAGATGGGCTTGAGACCCACATAAAGTCGTGTCTTAGTGGTAACTCATCCTATTTGATCGGAGATCCCGTGAATTAGGATGTTGAGACAAGCTAGTGACTGGCTGAGAGGAGAGTACTTCTGTACTTAGCCCACTCCGTTTGAGATGTAATAACTCTCCTATTCTGGTATGGCAGGTTGGTTATACCTTAATGTATTCCGAGTGGCTTTGATAAGCAGAGATGTTTCCTACAGAACATCTTATGAGGAATACACCTATACGAGTTCGACTGCTAGTCACATCTATGAGATTGGGTGATCTCTAGAGGCTCATGAAAGGCTAAAGAGTATGACTTATAAGCTCCAAACCGAGGGGATGCATTTAGCAACCTAGTATCAGTAAAGGACTTTGGTGAAACTTGTTCGCACAAAACTGTCAATTCAAGGCATAGTCCATTGTTGATTGTGGATGAGTGTAACTTTTGTTCTAGATGGAAGTTCAACTTAACGGTCTCCATCGAAAAAGCGGTATATCAAACTACATTGGGCGAGAGTATTTCAAATGTGTCTTTGAAATTTGGTGGGATTGTTAGATTATTATGGGATGGCCCATAATTAATTTAATAGAAATTCCAAAAGGCCCATTAGAATACTAGGAGTCATGAAATTGGTTTAGTACCATATGGGTAATTGAGAGAAGGTTTGACCAACTTAAATAGTTGAGTTGTGTGTCTCTCAATTAGCAAGGTGGAAAAGGGTAAAGGCTGTGCCACACGCGCGCGCGCGCGCCGAGCCGAGCCGAGCCGAGCCGAGGCGAGGCGAGGCGTGGCGTGGCGTGTGCGTGTGCGATCGAAAGTGCGAGTCGAGTCGAGTCGAGTCGAGTCGAGACGAGACGAGACGAGACGAGACGAGACGAGACGAGACGAGGCGTGACGTGGACGTGCGTCGCGCGTATGAGCGCAGCCGGCCCGGACGCGATGTCTTTGGCGGGAGCGGTTTGTTTTGCCGTTTGATAGTCAATATGACCGATAACGCAGTGATTAATGTGACCCGATCGCCGCCGATTACTGTGAACGGACGTGGTTGATGGTTGGCATAATGGTCGTCGATTCATCGTAACGGCTACCTGAGTTGATGGCTGGTAATGGCCGGCTCTGCCCGCTGCATGTCGCGAGGCTATATAAGGAGAGCCACGGCGTGCTTTTCTTCACTGCGAGAACTCTCCCACGCAGACTCCATTCATCCTTTGTTCTGCTGTCCTTTGCATTCCCGCCTGCTTTTTGCGCACAAGTAGCAGAGGAGCGAGCCTCGGAACCTCGCCCTTCTTGAGATCTTGCTCGAGATAGAAGGCCGATAAGGTTTTGGGAGCGACCACGCGATCGCTCGAAGGTGTTCTGAAGCGCATCGCATTGCAACGCTGGCTCGCACCGCATCAACCTCTTCACTGCACCAACGCTTCACTGCGACAACCTGTGATCGTCTACTTCGACCGTCATGGCGAACGAGAATGTTCTGCCTGCGCCTGTGCCAACGGTGGCACCGGCTCAAGGGTATATTAACTTATACCGTGTTTTATTCATGCATAGATAATTTGTTATCTAGTACCTTTGGCTTTGAACAAAAAATGCATCTTTGTTTAATCATGATTTACGTAATTCTGTGGATTAAAATATTGAGAAAATTCCTAATATTTCCAACAGTCTTCTTATCAGATTTTTTTTTTCTAGAATTGTTTGGATGTCTTCACTGCAGCCAGACTTGACTAGCACTTCGATGGGAAAGGAAGTGACTGATAGGCCAGACGCTGTTGACGGCAACCGTTGCTTGTCGTCTGGAATCTCTCACATATGCGGATTCTTCTAGCAACTTTTGATTTCCGCTTGTGACGTGAGGTGTATAAAGAAAAGGAAACAAAAATGTGACTCACTTGCTGTGGAACATACTTCCGTGCTATAGGAAAAAGAGAGAAGAATATACTCTCACAACGATGCATCACGGGAGTAGTCTTTGCTTGGGAGTATTTGTCAGCACGAAGCGCTCTTGTTCCTCTGGCATTGTAGGCTGTAGCGCATTATGATAATCACGTTTGTTTGATGGAACTGTTTTTAGATATTTTTGTGTTACCATTGCAAATGGAGATCGTTGCTTTCCTGGTTCGCCAAACAGGTACAAGATTGCTGACGACTGCTTTTGTAGATGAGCTTTGACTAAATAGTACTGCACATCACAGCGCAGCAGCCCCAAATCGGGCCTTAGCTATGCCGTCGTAGTCAGCTGAAGAAAAAGAAACCGTAGTTCTTGAAATGAAATGCATTTTGCACCTGCAGACCAACTCTACAGTCTACACCCTGTCACAGTGTCAATAGAACGTCACAGACTTCTGCTAATGAGTCCACAGCCCAGCGTTTTAGACTTTTCTGTCCAGAAGGACTTCGTTCCATGCCGCAGGACAGGCTTGGACATGGGAGTTGGATCGGACTAGCTTGATCCGGCAAATCCTGGGCTGTTCCAAAGGAAAAGGCCGACAATTTATATGAACCTGCAAGTCCGCAAGCATTCGGAGGTAATTATGTTTTATATCAAGTTTTCAATGAGGAAGATAGAAAAGTTCATCAAATTCATCGACTCCAATGTTTAATTGTAACATATTATTCATATAGAATATTTAATGTAAAAATTAAGTTCTTATATGCTTTATCCACAAGGTCTATATGAAATTCCTATGTTCCAAACAGACTCTATATGGCTTTAAGGAACGGTCCATGTTTGAGCACAATGATATGAATAGGGTGATATTGTCGGTGTTTTCACAAAGAATTTATCTTCTGCCGTAGGCTGAATTTATATTTTCCTAATATATTTTGGAGAGGCTTAGTTTAAACTTTAAGTTGCTCGAAGTTTAAGCCCTCCTAAAGAAGGTCTAACCCGAACGGAAACAACTTTAAACAGTTTTTTTTTATCTTTTTGTTTCTGTTAAGTTGGCCTGATGACGTGAAGAAAACGATAAAGATGCTAATCCATGGCGGTTCATGATCGAAGCAATCGTACCTCTTTTGCGTCAAACAGTGAAAGCTTGTGTACGTGTATGCATGCCTCAGGTGGTGTACCGAAAAGAGAAAACCCGTGCATAGTGGTAGAATTTCTTCCCCGCTCAAGCGCTTTTAGAGACCATCATCGTACATGAAATCATTAATCTAATCCTCATCCTATCAAGGCTGGAGCAACTAGTATTATTGTACGTTAGCTATTAAGCAAAGGGAGCAGCAAACTGCGAAAAGAGAAAACCCGTCCATAGTGGTAGAATTTCTTCCCCGCTCAAGCGCTTTTAGAGACCTATCGTACGTGAAATCAAGTAGGGGGTGTTTTCATACTTTTTTTTAATAGTTGTATAAATATTAAAGTATGAATGAATGGTATATAGTGATTACTTATCCCTTCATTTGCTTCAAGATTTATATAACTTGTATTGGGATGGAAAGTATTGAAGCACTGCTCGATCATTAATCTTAATCCTCATCCTATCAAGGCTGGAGCAACTAGTATTATTGTTCTATAGCTATTAATCAAAGGGAGCAGCAAAAGGTTTCATGGAGTTTCAAAACATTTCATGAAAATATTTTAAAAGCTTTAGGTTTCAATGAGTTTCACGTATTTCTAGAAGTTTTTATAAGATTCCAAAAAAGTTTCAAGCTTAAATTTCAACGAATTTCAGATTTTGGAATTCAAGTTTCAACAAGTTTCAGCCAAAAGGTTTCAAGGAGTTCCAATAAGTTTTAACAAGTTTTGATTAGCTCACGTGGCTACGATGGTGGCAGAAGCGATGGTTCTTGGGGCGGCGATCTGGAGAGGAGGGTGATAGCGCTGGTCATGGTGTTGGAGGTCCGCGGGGACCCACCACTGTTGTGAGCGGTGGAGGTTGCCCACGTCATCACTGGGGAGGCGATGGGGTTTCTTGGCGTGGACCTTGGCCACCTTTGGTGCAACCCCTAGCTTGTGTGCGTCTCGTGCCTGCTACCGTGGCCGAGCTCGCTCGTCGTTTGTCTGCCCACGTTTGACCGCAGTCGTTCGTCGCCGCACCCGACTGCTCCCTCGCGGTTATTCGCGGTACACCTCCAGAACCTCCTACCCTACTGTAGTAGTTGCCCGCGTGTAGTAGCCGATCGTTTCGCCTTCTCACTCATTGAGTCACTGCCTACCACCCACTGGTTGCATCCCACCCACCAAATATCAGGCCCGTACATGAGGCAGGTGCAACCTGTCCAACTGCACAGGGCCCCCAAAAATTAGGGGCCTTATAATTTCACTTAACTCTTAATTACATATACTAATTATTATTCAATCTATGAACAATTAAATAATAAATATCATTTCATGGTTTTTGTTGGAAACTTTCCATGCCGTGAAGGCCCCTGCATGCTGTTCAGGCATTCACTTTCCCCGTATCATTCACTTTCCCAGGCACTCCCCTTGCAATTCACTTTCCCCACCTCTCTCTCTTCTCTCTCTCTCTCCATTTCATCTTTGCAGCTAAGCCTAAGAGGCAGAACGCCTCCTATTTTCTTGCGAAAATTAAGTCCCCTCTTGATTCTCCTCCCAATTAATTCACCATTTCCCCAAACTAATCCCGTTAGTGGCAATGAATCCATCCACTGCACTCTCACCTACTTATTTTGTGTTTATTTGTGAGCTCAAGCACTTGAGTTTTCTTCTCACTCTAGTGTTCTTGTTTTGTTCTTGTACATCGATTTGGCGTCACTTGGTCGTCGCCGAAGTAGCCCATCCTTGCCATGCCAGGGCTGCTAGGAGGGATCCACATGTGCTGATCAATCAGGTCAATTCACCCCTTTTCATTTCCACACTGGAAAGTTTGGAACTTTGATTTTGTTCGCCGGATTTAAATACCTACTACTGTTGTTGTTCCAAGTCTTCTTGTATTTTGTGCATCTGGCCATCTAGGTACTGGTGTTCCTTTTTTTAAGCTATGTCTTCTAAAAATAGAAAATATGAATCTGGTTGTGACAAGCGTAAGAAGAAGAAATGAATTGAAGAGCTAACTCAATCCCAAAAAGGAGCTCTTGGTAGGTTTATTAGAAAGGAATCACATGTTTCTTCTCAAAATCAGATTCTTTATGCTAATGTTGATGAGGGCTGTGATGATGACACTAATGATTCTGAGACGCCTCAAGTCAGAGAAATTAATTTTGATAATAACACTGATGAGACTCATGTTGATAGTACTAATGCCCAGGAGGCTAACCTTATTGGTAATGTTGACGGCACTAGTGTTGATGCTAACATGAATAGTCCACCAAATGCTGAAAATAATAATGTCGGCGTTTCGAGCACCGGCAAGTAAATTTGTAAGTCAAAGAGGCCACGCGTTCCCTGTCTCTGAATGGTTAGACTCGAGAGCCCAAGGTGTATACTGGTTCGGGCCGAATGTCCCTACTCCAGTTCGTTCGGTGGTGTTATATTGCCTTAGGTGCAGATGGTTGAACAACATTTTACAAATGAGAGCAGAGGGTTTGAGCACAAGAGTGTTCACAAAGACCTAGCGAAAAGGGGAGACTCTACTTTACTCGCTTCTTCTTGCTCTCCCTCTCCTCTTTTTCCCCCCTCTCCCAGAGGCCCCTGCCTCCCTTTATACAGCCGGAGGGGGCAGGTTACATGGGAAGTTGGGAGAGGGAAATTGCTTCGGTGATGGGTCGTCGCCCGGTTTGCCCACGCTGGGTCGGTAGTCCTGGTGGGCAGGGCAGTTGGCTGCTGCGTCGGGAAATGGCGCACCTGCTTTCTGTGAATCTGACGATGGTTGACGTTGCAGTGCGTAACGTTGGTACTGCCTCGGGAGGGAGCGTGCTTTCGTATTGTACGTGACTGGTTGATGGGACCGGAAGCTTGACTTTAGCAGCCATTTACGCCATCTTGGAAAAGAGCCACCTGCTCCCGGACAGTCACTTCGATTGTCCCCGTCCGTGGGTCACATGGCCGTAGACCGGTGGAGGCTTTGACACGCGGCCCTTGACGGAGGTTGCCTTAATTTGGTCGGAGTCAGAGGATCCCGACCCGCCGCAGGGGTCGGGAGCCTTACTTGGTCGGGGACGCTAGTCCTGATCGGTCGGGGAGGGACGTCCTTTGTGGTCCCACGGGTCCTTTGGTCGGTAATGGGCTTGAGGTAGCCTGCTTGTTACCCTGGGCCGTTGGGGTACCCCTCTTATGAGTATTCGTCAAATAACGACATTGATGTAGCTACTAATGTTAATATTTCTTCTCGGCATGATATATTTGATCCAAGAAATTGGGATGCCCTTGATCCTAAAGCGGTTGACATTTTAGTACAAAAAGGTCCTAAAAGAGATTTATCTATTCAGAAAGGTTCTAAAGATAAATTTTCTAAAAGGTTTTCTGCAGTATTATACACTAGAATTCTATCAAATGGAGAGAAGTGCGATAGAGATTGGCTTGTATATTCTAAAGAGCTTGATAGAGTATTTTGTTTTTGTTGCAAATTATTTAGAAACGGGTACGGAAAGGTCAATTGGCTAATGAGGGTTTTAGTGACTGGGCACATCTTAGCATTAGACTTAGAGAGCATGAAGTGGGTGCAGAACATGTTTTGAAAATGGCCACTTGGTATGAATTGTGTTTGAGGTTGCAAAAGAATCAAACTATTGATAGAGCAGCTCAGCGACAACATGAAAAAGAAAAGGAACACTGGAGAAAAGTTTTGTTTAGAATCGTTTTGATTGTAAAATTTCTTGCAGAACATAATCTAGCATTTCGTGGAACTAATGGGAGATTGTATCAAGATAGCAATGGAAATTTCTTAGGGATGGTTGAAATGTTGGTTGAATTTGACCCTGTTATTCAAGAGCATGTTCATCGCATCACAAATGATGAAACTCGCATTCATTACCTTGGTCATGGGATTCAAAATGAGTTAATACATTTGCTTGCTTCTGCAATTAAGTCTGAAATCATTAAAAAAAATAAAACAAGCAAAGTATTTCTCAGTGATACTTGACTGTACCCCTGATGCAAGCCACCAAGAACAAATGTCTTTGATTATAAGATATGTTATTGCATCTTCGAATTCTGTTTGCATTGAAGAATCATTTTTAGGATTTTTGGATGTAAATGATACAACTGGGCAGGGACTTTTTGACGTTTTACAGAATGAATTGAAGCATCTTGATCTTGATATAGATAATGTGAGAGGACAAGGCTATGATAATGGGTCAAATATGAAAGGAAAAAATCAGGGGGTACAAAAAAAACTTTTGGATATAAATCCTAGAGCTTTTTATACTGCATGTGGTTGTCATAGCCTTAATTTAACGTTGTGTGATATGGCCAAAACTTGTGGTAAAGCTAAAGACTTTTTTGGGATCATATAACGTATCTACACAATATTTGCTAATTCTACTAAGAAATGGAAAATTTTGAAAGATAATATAACAGGATTGACTCTTAAGTCGTTGTCATCTACTCGTTGGGAGAGTCGCATTGATAGTGTTAAAGTTATAAGATTTCAAATTCAGGAAATACGAGAAGCTTTATTCCAAGTAGCTGATAGTGATAATGATCCAAAAACAAGTAGTGAAGCTAGATCTTTAGCGAATAATGAACTTGGTGATTTTGAATTTTTAGTAGCAATAGTCATTTGGTATGAAATACTATCTACCGTAAATTTAGTTAGCAAAAACTTACAATCAAAAGATATGCTTATTGATGTTGCTATTGAGAAAGTGCAGGGGTTGATTTCTTTTTTCAATGGGTATAGAGAAACTGGTTTCCTGAATGCGTTGGAAATAGCAAAAGAAATTTCACTTGAGATGAATATTGATCCAACATTTCATAGAAAGCGTGAAATTCGAAGAAAGAGACATTTCGATGAGAACCCAGATGATGTGTCGATTGCTTCACAATCTGCACAAGAGTCATTTAGGGTAAATTATTTTGTAATTGTTGTTGATCAAGCTATTGCTTCACTTACGAGGAGGTTTGAGCAATATCGTGGATATCAAAATACTTTTGGTTTATTGTTTAGTTCCCATATATTGCACTCATTGGATGATAAGAGCTTGAAGTCTTCTTGTAATCATCTTGAGGCTGCGCTTAAGAGTAGTGAACACTCTGACATTGATGGTAATGAATTGTATGTGGAGTTGAAATTACTCCAAGATTTCATTCCAAAGGAACATATGGGCCATGTTGATATTTTAAGTTTTTTGGAACGATTAGATTGTTTCCCTAATGCAATTATTGCATATAGAATTTTGTTGACTATTCCTGTGACTGTTGCATCTGCAGAGAGAAGTTTTTCTAAACTAAAGTTGTTAAAAGTCCTATTTGCGTTCTACAATGACACAAGAAAGACTTGGTGGATTGGCTATGATAGCACTTGAGAATGATGTTTTGGAGAAGATTGCTTATGAAGATCTAATCGAAGATTTCATTTCAACGAATGCTAGAAGGATGACTCGTTTCAAGTAAAACTTAGATACTAGTTTAGAGTTTCAAGACTTTTTTTTCAAGATTAATTCTGAGAGAAACTGTATTACTGCAATAATATTCAATGAATTTTTTTTGTAATTGGCTCTTCTTAAGTGTGAGGCCTAATTTCAAATTTAGCACCGAGCCCCCAATTTCTTAGATACAGCCCTGCCAAAATATATATATATATATATGGGACACGAACTAAGTATCAAAAGATACGTGGCATAAATACTGTCAGTGGACAAAGCTCTTGTTGGAGTCATGCAATGTTATCGAACGGTAGAGCTCCTGCTCCATTGGAAAGGCAAGCAACGGTACCGTGTGCCTAAGTATTTCTCTTAATTAACATGTGCAATAATCACTTAATTCTACCATTCTTAGAGGGTAAGTAAGAAAATATGGATTACATGAGTACACCTTTGGTTCATAGTCCTTATAATTGAAACTATCTCATGAAAAAAGGCATTATTATATAAGGAAACTGAGGAAACATGCCCTACGTACATATTCCTTAAAGTTTTTGAAGTTTATCCATAAGGTTATTCACGGAGTGGAGTGCTTCCACCAATATTAAGAATTGCCACATTACATATACGCTAATTTTACCTTTTTCCCCCTCCAATGTTTAGTACCTTCCTCTCCCTCTAGGATGGGTCCCACCATGTAATAAAAAAAAAGAGACTCCCCATGCAGATGCGGTCGACAGCTTCCTTGCCCTCGTTTAAGATGGAGGTGACCTCGATTGGCAACAGTGCTATCAGATTTGGCGAGATCTGCAGCGATGGATTCCCATGGCAGTGACGACAGGTGCTAGCCGGTGACGCCTCTCCCTCCTGATGCCTGGAATGGTGATTAGGATGCTCTGACTGGTGGGGCCATTCTAGTTTTTTTTCTCCCCTTAGGTGACGGTTCCTTGCTTAGTACCATTACCAAGTTTTGCCTCATATGTACTAGATGCATTTGCGCAGCGACACGCCGCGCAGGTGTGTGGCGTCGCGCAAAGACGATTTTCTGGTCGAAGAAAAGAACCGCGAAAAAAATCCAAGAAGTTTGGACATTAAACATTGCTTGAGAAAAGGACTTCAGAAAAGTATGGCTAAGTGAAATCAACAGGATTCAGCATTTAAAAGTCTAACAACAATGCATTATATAGTGCAATGTAGTAGTTCATATCATTGTGCTAAAGCACCAGAATAAATCAAAAGCATCTCAGCTATTAGTGCAATACTGATTCATCGAATTGAATAAATTAACAAATTATCGATAAATTGATAAAGGGGAAATTATGCATCCATATTGAGTTGCATGCACCAACCAGTTCACCCAAAAGCTTAAGCTGATGAGGAAAGGTGAGCAATTCACTTATACTTCAACACTCCCCCTCACGTATAGGGCTCTCTCAGGCCTAGGACGTGGAATAGAAGTGGACTGCAATTATTTTTTTAATTGCGTCAACCAGGTCTTGAACTCGAGACCTCTTAGCTCTGATACCATATTGAGTTGCATGCACCAACCAGTTCACCCAAAAGCTTAAGCTGATGAGGAAAGGTGAGCAATTCACTTATACTTCAACAATCCATGACAATGATGGTTATAAAGCTGAAACTATGACCAAATTTCAAACCATAGCAAACCTATTTTATGTCAGTTCACCGAATTAACAAATGTGGATATTAGAAACTATGATAAAGGGGAAATTATGCATCCATGACAATGATGGTTATAAAGCTGAAACTATGACCAAATTTCAAACCATAGCAAACCTATTTTATGTCAGTTCACCGAATTAACAAATGTGGATATTAGAAACTATGATAAAGGGGAAATTATGCATCCATGACAATGATGGTTATAAAGCTGAAACTATGACCAAATTTCAAACCATAGCAAACCTATTTTATGTCAGTTCACCGAATTAACAAATGTGGATATTAGAATTGGTTCTCCTTTTTCTGGGCAAAACTAAACTCATGTGTTACTTCTTTCATGTGCCCACATTGACTGTAGGAATCCTCACCAAGTCACTGCAAAAAGATGCACAGTAGCGCTGATATGCTCTCTCAGGAACTAAATCGTGCAAATCCTAAAGCAGTGTTGTTAGTAGTGGAGTAGTCGGCGGTTGCAAATCAGGCCTTCAATTTACTGTGCTCTAAAATGTGTGCTTTTCACTTTTTTCGAGAGCATAGAAGCACTACTGAAAGTTCCAATCTAAAATGTATATCCCCACCAGCCTCAAGGGTATCAGCATTATTTTTGAGGAAGTAACTAACTACAATCATGGTAAAAAAAAGTTGGATCATGGTATCAAGGTTTCAATTAAGTAAATGAGCTCAATGCTCAATTGTGACAAGTGACGTCAAACAATGAGAATTGCCTTGGAGTGGGAAACTCACAGCATCTTCCGTGCTTGCACGCCATCCTTGCATAGACGAAAGACCAAATAAGTTTATCATTTTCCCCGTCTTCATATTGCCTATCAGTTTTTGGAGCACTGAGGTAAATACCCATCTTGATAAGCTGTAGTGCTGTACCAAAGAAACCTATCGCTTAAGGGAAGTGCTATACCAAAGAAACTTATCCCTTAAGGAAAGAAACCTATGTATCATCAACAAATGGAAATACAACAGAACAATTAGACAAAAGAAATTAATCAGATCGTCAAACGACACTCACACCAAAAAGCACACTTTCTAAGAAAGCTATATCTCTGGCAGATGATGGATAAAAGAGTTATATCAAGTAGCTCTGAACCTTAACAACATTCCAGTGCACAAGCTTTGATGAAAGTTCCTTAGTAAGCTAGAAAGATCCTGGGAAAAAGAAATCAAGATGACAAGAGTCATTACCAAACAGAAACCCAAAAGAAGTCTGTTATAACCAACCAAAATAGCAATGCAACAGCAAAAGCTGGTGCATCAATACGGTGAACCACACAATCAAGAGTGCAGCAACCCAAATTACTGCATAGCAGCTATGAAAAGTACCAACGCAGATGATGTAACAGGATGAAGATAGAAACGAGAACGCCGCGCAACGGTAACGGAGCCATACGTGAAAAATCTGTTTCGAGCAATTGTGCAAATGGAATAAAAAGAGCGATCCTATTTTAGGATTATAATTAATAGCAACTGGGAGTAAGAGAAATGGATTGAATTTGTCAAGTAGCATGCTTAGCACAAGCTTTTTTCATAAGAATGTGGCAGAGATCTGATCTTTTATTCTATACCAGGCACCTATAGTTGAGCTCATCCACATCATCTTGTAGAGAATCCTTCACTTTGTTTTGCCTGCAACTCCAATGCACACAGGCGCAACAACATTCAGCAGACTACACAGCCACGGCAACAAGCAAAATCAAGTTTCTCTTTTGTTCTCAAACTTCTCGAGCATCGCCAGCATAAAAACGAAAGGACACAACGCCCAAATTACTGCATAGCAGCTATGAAAAGAGCTAAAAAAAATAAGAAAACAGTAGTTAGCGAACAATGTCAGTACAGTAATATAAGAAATACACAAAATCAATCTAAAACCGCCAATATATGTTAAGGAAATAAACTCGTCAGCTTAGAATCTGATCAAAAGAGTTCTTATCGGTGACTCTATAGCAGGGGCAATAACACCACAAACAACCACTCAACCTTTAAGAAGCCATTTCTAGTCACTCCCATGAAGCTTTAATTTCCAATTACTATGTACGATATAAAATCGCTTCATGATTAAGACTGTTAGTCACGCAGTGCATGGCTGGTTCTTTGACTCTAGAAGAAAATTATTGCTTATTGGGATAAGCACAGAGTATGGCAATATATCATCTGAGGCTGTAGTTTTAGCTGGAATAAAATACAGCCTAACTCTCTCTTTCAAAAGAATATAGGAAAAGGCTACCATCGTCCAAATCATACCACATAATGCAATCAAGCACAACTTCTGCAACAAACACGTAATTTGGCAACTAAATTTAAAAGATGATATTGACTAAAAGGGTAAAAAAAATTCAGATAAGTGCAGATTAAAAATCGTGATACTGTAAATTAAGTGCCATAATAATACTATAGAAAGAGACATGAACAAATAGTTCAAATATAGGAGAAAGCCAGATGTATGAATCCAGAATATGTGGACTGCATGATATTGATGGCTGCGTCCAAATTTTGGTCTTAATTCAATTATGTCGCCAAGGTTGAGATGAACACAATAAATCTCTACATTTTTTGTAAGCTAGGCAGGCCAAGCTGTAATAATCCTAACAGGAAGAATGATAGCATAAAATAAGCAGTGACAATTTCACAATAAAAAGTTAAAGGGAGCATGGCAAATCAGCAGCAAGTAATAAGACTTAGAGACGTTGGACAAATCCATCTGAGGTGACTTTGGATGTTAATTTCTACCAACGACAACATCAGAACCTGTTTCTGTAGCACAAGAACCTCTGATGGGGTGTAGTCTTTGCCTGCTTTAGCAAAAATCCCTAACAGGAAACCTGTAGGGGAAAATTCTACAATAGCAAGGCCAGATCTTTAGAGCGTGGTATTACGAAGATCCAGAATGCAATAATAGAAAATAAACTGTGCAAATAGAAAGTACCAAGTAGAAGGCTCAGAATCAATAATAAGCCTGCTTTCTAGGACCTATTAGTTGAGATCAGCAACCTCTTAATAGGGCTTCGCGATGTGCAGCTGGTGCAGAGATTGAAGCAATCTAAGGCCATCTCCAACAGCATTCCCTAAATCTGGATCCCTATATCCTCATATACAGAATTCCCTAAAAAGATTCCTTCCCTATATCTATTCTCTCTCCAACAGCATTCCCAAAATCTCACTCCCTATTTTCTCCCTCCTATATTATAATGATATTTCATAACCGCCATATAAGCCACGTTTATTTTTTACTGGGAAAAATTTGACCGGCTATTTTTAATTGCAGGAATCTAAAATTTGAAATTTATTGTAACGACTAGCATAACGGCTATATTGTAATGGCTATATTTTTATGATATAGCAGAAGTTTATGACTCTATCATAGACATGTTTTTTTAAGCATTTAAACATCCATATATAGAAAAGAGCTGAAACTAGATGATCAATATATTGTAACGGCATTGGATATTGATTGAGAAGGATAGAAACATACAATGGCATTGGGAAGAAAAATTGATCACTCAAGAAGTTCCCTTCTCAATTGAATCTGTAGTTCTGCGCTATATGATTTTCTATTCTCATATCGTTTTTGGTCCAACTGTGATCGGTTTGATCATTACAGAGATCAGTGACTTGTATAGTGGAGTGTCTCTTGGCTCTAAAGGATAATGTGAATACAGGACTTTCACAAAATCATACGCATTTGTAGAGTTCCTTTTGCCTGCCCAGAAAGAACGCCGGACATTATACCTTCCATAGAGCGCGTTCAGGCCAAATGTGACAATTGCTCTGCAGGTAGATGTTTGCTCACCCATTAGCTAGTTATGTTGAGCATGTATAAACTGTGAAATCCACACACCGCCAGAACTCAGAACACATCAAGGGAAATGCCATATAACATGGTTTCGAGACTATATGATTATATGAGCATAAATATGTGAACATACAACACAAATTATGCCTGCTACATTTAAATAATTAAAACAACGGTATGAGTACAAACTTAAAAATTATCATCCTCACCCAGTTTTTTGGACTAGATCATAGAGAGTAACAAATGAGAATATCATCTCAACGAAGAAAATAACTTTCTTTGGATTTTGGAAAAGACAATTCGCATTAGGATTTTGGAATAGACAATTGGTAGTAGATCGTGCTGTTTAGTCTGTAGCAAATTGTATGTTTCCACAGGGATGCAGCAGCACATGAATGCATCTAAAATTCTGAATACCTCAGCACATGAATGCATCTAAAATTCTGAATACCTCAATTTCATGGATAGAAGCAAATGTCAGCTTTGATGGAAAAAATCACTAGTTGGGCTTACTATACTTGTCGCTCTTCCAGCAAAAAGATAGATGGCTGATTTGGCATTTATACCGTTCTTACTACTACCATGCTTCAAAAACTTTGAGATACATACATACATTCTTATTGCAAAAATCCAGAACCGATCATTACAACAGCCTACTGATAGATCATATTCACATAGCTGAAGTAGCTGCTGGAGCCCCCGCGAACCTGAGGAGGCTGCTCATCACATCAACCTCGACGTCTTTCCTCTCGGCGGCAGCATCGCGATCATTGAAGCAATAAACTGGGGCCTGCCACTTGGCATCCTCTAGTATTCCGCCCACCTCAAAGCTCATCACATGCTGCTGCATCCCTGGGAAACAAAAACACACCAATTGATCATCTCATTGCTGCATCAAGGGACTCAACAAGTGAAGAAATTGAGACTGCAAGTCTGCAAAAACAAAGCACAGTGTCACATCCACAAACAAAAAATGAATTGCAGGAATTAGACTGCGTCCCTGCAGAGAACCACATAATTGTCACACGCTGCTGCATCAAGATTCAAGAAATTAATTGATTGTTTAAGTGAATATTAACTGAATTTAGAGTGTATCCCTGCAGATTGCAGAGCAAGACCGCATCAATCATCACATTTTTTCATCAAGAATGTAGAGAACAAAAGCGTAGCAAACATTTTTGATGCTGGAATCAAGAAGTGAAAGTAATTCAGGCCGATATGTATTCTCTACCATTGAAGAGGTTCCAGCGAACGGGGGCGGTGGGTGACGACGTCCTCATAGTACCAGACGAAGTCGACCTTGGTCCAGAGGTGGCAGTCGAAGCCGTCGGTGGTCTTGCGGCCGAGGTAGACGGCGCCGTCGATGAGCTAGTCGGGGGGCAGGACATCTACGGGGAACCGCCTGGTGCGATCGGAGGCAGAATCGAAGTAGTAGGAGGTGTCGTTGGTCCACTCCACGTCGTAGAGCGAGTCGCCGGAGAGTATGATTGTCGGAATGGCCGCGGAGGTGGCGGCGAGGACCGGAAGCAGCAGGAGCAACGGCGGCGACATCGGCGCCGCCCCCGCCGCGTGGAAGACCGGTCGACGCAAGCGACGAAGCCGAGACGCTCGCGAACCAGTGGCAAGGTTCCACTCGTGGGGTCGGGCCATGGAGCGCGAGGCGCACGAGCGAGAGGAGGAGGTCGCTGGGGACGGCGAGACACCGGGCCGCAGAGGCGGCAACGGGAGAGCGACGGAGCCGGCCGGTGGGGCGTGCCATGGAGTGGCGGAGCGGCCTCCTCGACGGAGTAGCAGGATGGAGCGCCGGAGCCGGCCGGTGGGGCGTGCCATGGAGTGGCGGAGCGGCCTCCTCGACGGAGTAGCAGGATGGAGCGCCGGAACGCAGCGGCAAGGCAGTGGCGGAACGGCCTCCTCGCGGTTCATCGCGGGCGCGGGACGGAGCGGTCGTTGCGATGGGGAACGCGATGAGGAACGCGAGACGAAGCCTGAGATTTCGGAAACCTCTCTCCTCTCCCCAAAAATAGAGAACATGATAGGTAATCTGTTGGAGGGTGTTTTGGTGACACTGTAGCAATCATTCTCTATTTTTTAGGGTAAAGATTGAATATGAGTAATCTGTTGGAGATGGCCTAATGAGCCTACCAGCTCGTATGCATAATCGCTTGGTGGCGAGGTTGGGTCGAACGAGTTGGATCCATATAAGAGGATAGCAAAACGAAGGAAGCCAGTAGAAAAAAGGAACGGAAAAGAAGGAATGAACCAGCAGAAAGAAGAAACGGAAAAGAAGGATCGACGATGGAGCCATCTGCAGACGGTGGCCTCGCGAAATCTGCAAGCTAAAATGCCGGATCGAGGAGGGAGGGGCGCCGCCAAGGGGAAGGAAGGTAGGAGGCGGGGCGAGGGTGGAACATACCATATTGCGCGAGATCAGGAGCTAAAAAGCCGGATCGGGGAGGGAGGGGCGCCTGCCTTGGCTGCGTGGAGGACCTCGGCCATAGAGCGCTCGGAACGGGGGGTTAAAGGACGCCGTCGCATTCGCTGGGGGCAAAAGAGGCGGAGCAAAAAGCAGCGGAGCTCACGAGGGAGGAGGATATGCGGGCGAGAGGAGGACGGGGCGCCACGCGTCGCTGGGGTGGGGAACGCGCGCGGGTGAGTATATATATATATATATATATATATATATATATATATATAGACACGAAATAGGGCACTATGATGTTTAGGCACCATGATTTCAAATGCGCGAATTCAAACTATATTCGAGTATATTTTTCAAAAAAATCAGTTTTAGGGTATATACCCATCTATAACAATTCAAATAAAACACATACCTTTGAAAAAATATACTCGAATTCAAAGATTTTGAACGAGTTTGGATCACATGTTTTGCTGATTTATATATAAAATCAGCATATACCTACAACGAAACTATCATCAAAAAGGGAAACTCTTATTTGAATTTCAGTTCAAACTTGTTTGAACTAGTTAGTAAACTAGTTAAACTCAGTATCTTAAAAATTTCAAAAAAATCGCATGAAATACATAGAGAAAATATCCTTTTTAGATCATGGTGCCCAGGCACTATGGTGCCCAGGCACCATGGTGCCCTAAGTAATTATACTATATATATATATATAGGAAGCCTTTTCCGTACTCCCAGGAGTACATACTCCCACTCTAATATACCACTTAAACGAATGCTTTATACACATTTATCACTTTCGGTATACTCCAATAATAATTCTAATATACTCCAATGCGGCATGGTTGAAAAAATTTCATCGAGCATTTTATTTTTTACTCATGCACTTTTCCATACGCATAATCGAATATATAAACAAATTATGCTATAAATGGTGGACTTCAATGAAATTTTTATTGAACTCACTTTGGAGTATCTTATAATCAGTATTAGAGTATACTCAAAAGGATAAAGATGTATAACAACATCATTTAAACGGTATACTAGAGGTGGAGTACGTACACCCGTAAGTATGGAATCATTTTCCTATATATATATATATATATATATATATATATATATATATATATATATATATATATATATATATATATATATATATATATATATATATATATATATATATGTTGGCAGTACCAACCTGCCCTCTCTCCTCTTGGTACCACTGCAAAACGTACACTGGAGATGCCTAAAAGGATTGAATTAAGAATAAAACAGAGGTGGTCTGCAAACTACAGGCCTCCCAAAGCAATGGGCCTTTTCTGATTGGGTTTTCTAGTTCAGTCACTATCCTCTATATATAGTTTATCAACATATCCATACGTCATCTAGCAATGGTCTATATATTAGAATTCACATATTAGCAATCTAAGATACGTTTGTAACATAACCGACTAACAGCTTTATGCAGCATAAAGTCGAGCTACAACAGCTCGGAGAGTTGCTACGAATTCGTAGTTGCATCACGAGGCAGCCACGGATTAAGTATTCGGCTAGAAGTTTCTCCACTGCTTCAAAATCTAGTGAGCATTGGGCTAGTCGTTCGCGATGCTTGCCATGCATGCATCCCTCTGTCAGTGTCCTCACCTGGATCGTCGCTTGTTTAGTCCGAGCTCTGGACATCGTTTTCCGCAATTAGTGGCGAGAAACAAATGACAAGATCAATAACCAGCTACTATGCAGTCTGCACTACCCTGGTTTTAGAACTAGAATACAGGGAAGCTGCTGCTATGTATGGATTCTAATTACTTCACGGCCAATCCAGATTACGTGCAAGTAAACTCGGCGGAAGTCGTGCTGAGTGCTGACTGTGGCGACTGGCGAGCTCGCTGTCGTTGCACGCAACAATGGAGTGTACAGTTTCTGTCTGTGTGACGAAATGCTTTCTCCTCGAAGTTACATTTTCTCTTGTCTCAAAAGTCGGGATCGGTATCTTAACGGTTCCGATGGACTTCAGGTCATCAACTTAAGCAAGCTACCGTGTTGCATTTAAGATTTTGTTCGTTTTTATGTAACCTTCGCTTTCACCGTTTTGTTTTGAAACAAATATATATTTATATATGGTTTGATTTTTTATTGAAGTTATTATTTTTATTATTTGTGCTATTTATGAATTCTTCCGTAACCTTCTCCTCCAGCATCTCGAGTGAGAAGGAAGTGGATATCGATGGAACGTACTAAAAGTGAAATAGTGCGAAATTTTGGAGAAGTACATAAAAACGGCTGTCTGCAATCATTTCATTATTCGTGATAACAACCAAAATACTACTGTGAACTGTCAAAAAAAATCAGCTGCCTAAAAGTTTTCATTTGTTTTTCAGCAAGCAATCAATTTTTATTTTGGAAAAAGAGGATTCCTGCTAAGTGTTTTATTCTTTTCCTCTAAAAGTGCATTTTTTCGGAATAAATTGAAAACTTTTTGTGACGACCCGCATAATTACCTAAGGTAATGACAGTGGTACCGTAATTACTCGAAGATAATTACACTGATCTCGGCATATTAGCTAACAAAATATCGGAAGCACCCGATACTTTATCAGTTAATACACCGTATTCAGAGTGTTGCAACAGAACAAAAATTAGAAACTGAATATAAACTTATTACATTCAGTGCCACATAGGGCTACAAATCCAGTATCATAAAATTATACTTAATATCTTAGTACAACGAAGAGTCAATATATAAAATACTGTACCATGTAGATGGACGAAAACCGGCGTATGGCCACCAAACAACCTAGTCCTCCTCGTTAGCCGCCAGGTCAACAGATATATTACATCATTAATAACTGACTGTAATCCTTGTTTAATCCTGATGCTACTTTTCTAAAAGTTAACTAGAGTATCATTCTACGTAGATCGCGACGTACCTAGGGACGAAAAGAAGAACATTTACTACTAGAGACAGCCAAACAAGCGGTGCGGCACGGCCCGGTCTGTTTAGGCTCGGCTACTAAACGGGTCGTACCGTGCCGGTCCAGGCACGGCCCGTTAACCTCTCGTGCTGGGTCGGACTGGGCCGGCTCAGTCTTTCGTGGGCCTAACGGTCCGGGTCGGTCCGGTAGTCCGTTAGCGAAAAAATAATAAAAAAAACTATAAAAAATAGGGAAAATAGGAAAAGTATTAAAAAATGCAGGAAAATAAGAAAAAAATCAGGAAAAAAGAATAATTTAGAATAATTAGAAAAACTCGAAGTATGTAGAATTTTTTTGGATTTTTTCGAATTTTTTAATCCTCCAACGACTATAAAACGAATATTTTTTAAACTAAACGGCCGTGCGTGCTGCACCTTAACGTGCGTCGGTCGTGCTCGGACCGCGGCTGTGCCTTAACCGCGCCGTCTTTGTGCTCATGCCGCGTCGTGCCGACCCACCCGTAAACGGATCATACCGTGCCGGAGTGCCGATCCAAGCACGACACGGCTCACGAGCCGTGCCTATAGTGGTGTATCTCGAGACGTCCCATTAGATACGGCTCATTTAGCCATCTCTATTTATTACTCTAGTTCTACTACTTTTATGAATTCGAGCTAAAGATTTTCTTTTTGTTTTGGCCTAGAGCCCTAGACAAACAAAGACGAAGCTCCGCCTCTCATTGGATCACGAAGAATCCAAGACCTTCCGAATAAAATAGAGACCCTTTGGCTCAGAGTTCAATAAAGTTTATCGATGTAAGTACTCCATCGTTCGCTTGTGTAATCCGATATACTCTGTCCGTTTTTAATACGTGTCCTTCGAGCTTTAAATTTTATTTTTAAATATATATCATTCAAATTTGTGCGAATTTTTACTATTTTTTCCCTTTTATACTTCTCTCTTTTAACCATTTCTATTACCATTTACTATCATAGACTAAAGTAAAAAATATCATCTAAAGATATAATAAAAATGGTAACGTAGTTGTCGGCGTTTCGAGCACCGGCAAGTAAATTTGTAAGTCTAAAGGGTCGCGCGTTCCTCTCCCTGAATGGTTAGACTCAAAAGTCCAAGATGTATACTGGTTCGGGCAGAAGATCCCTACTCTAGTTCGTGTGGTGACGCTGTATTCTATTATGCACAGATGACTGCACAAGGTTTACAAGCAAGAGTGCCAATGACTTAGTCGGATGGGTTCGATGGCACTCTCTCTCTCTTCTTCGCCTCCCTTTTCTACGGGAGCTCCTGCCTCCTTTTATACGAAAAGAAGGGGCAGGTTACATCGGGAATTGGGAGAGGACAAGACGACCTACACTAGGAGCTTCGGTCCTTCGTTCTGTTGACTGATCAGCGCTCGGTCTTGTCCATGCTGGGTCGGTAGCTTAGCTGGTCAGGGCAGTTAGGTATTTCTCCAGGAAACGGCGTACCTGCCCTCTGCGAACCTTACGGGTGTTGACGTCGCTGCGCCTGACGTGGGCGCTGCCTCGGAAGAGAGCGTGTCTTCGTACTGTATGTGACCGGCTGATGGGACTGGGAGCGTGACTTGGTCGATCATTTAAACCTTCCGGGAAGGAGCCGCCGCCTTGTATAGTCACTTTGATTGACCCGTTCGTGGGTACGTGACGGTCGTTTGGTAGAGGTGCGACACGTGACCCTCGGCAGAGTGATCTTGGCACGATCGAGTCGGGATTCGACCCTCTGCGAGGGTCGGGAGCCTGTTTGGTCGGAGCCGGGGCCGCCTCACGAGGAGGTCGAGAGCTTGGCTCGGTCGGAGACACTTCCCTTGGTTGGTCGGGAAGGGAAGTCCCGTGTGGCTTTGCAGGTACTTAGGTCGGTAGTGGGCTGGAAACGGCCTGTTGGACTTGAGCTGTGCTTGAGGCCGTTGGTTGGTCACCTTGGGCTGTTGGGGTACCCCTGTTATTAGTATTCGTCAGTAGTCTTTTATAAATATATAGAATAAAATCTATTCCTCTGTTCCTGAAATACACGTCATTCTAGCTTTCAAATTGTGTTCCTAAATACATGTCATCCTATAATTTCGAGACAACTTTTAAATATTTTTTCTTTGCATACACCTACAATTCATTATTCTTAATGTTATTTATTATTATATAATAGAGTAACACATACCATCTAAGAGCAATAAATAAGTTAATAAAAAAATGATTTAGTTATTTTTATATATACCTTAATTAAAATATAAAATCCTAAAATATCATCTATTCAAAAATAAAAGAATTATTCATAAGAGAGAGAGAGCTATTATCGTACAATAGTAGAGAAGTAGTCTGTCGCTACAAAGCTGTTTTAATAGCTGGAACTTTGAGCCCATCATGCGGCCACTTCAAGTCTTCTAGACTCTCAGAATTTGACAACCAACGCAACAAAATACATACTTTCTCTGTTCATTTTTATAAGACATATTTTGATTTTACATAAAAATTAAATTTGCGTTGAAATTGAGAAAGTTATGAGAGAAAATGACTTAGATGTCCCCACTTAATTGTCTTGGAAGATGAAAGATATATTTTGAATGGGTGATAATGAATAAATATATATGATTGAGAGAGAATAAATAAGGGTATAGAAGGAAAAATCTCATTAGATCTACATGTAAACCTTATATTTATGAACAAAAGCATTCAAAAAATAAACTTTATAAAAGTAAAACTTGATAAAACCTTACATGCTCATCCTGAACTCTCAAACTTACGCTTCTCGACCTTTTCCTCCCTTTTTCATTGGGTTTCGAGGTAAGATCAAGTAAGTTTGCTCGCTGGATGACTCACAGTCACAATATACGATCCATTACAATGTATTTTTAATAGGGAATAACTGTGAAATCATGTTTATATGAAAGTACTTTCAAACGCGATACTAATGGTACCATTTCTGTGCCACTAAAGCCACATATTGCTGAAACAGTTGCCGGTGGAACATTACAAAACCCCAAAACGTCGTGAGCACCTCGTAAAATCAACTTATCGAGTGCCGCTTATGTTACTGCAGTAGACGTACCCTGCGAGTACGTACCTACGTAATAAATCTTTCTAACGTACAGCATGTGCTCTCTCTATATATTTAGTCGTTTCTTGAAGAAGGTGTAATCTATACATCTACAAAGTCGTCGCTCGCCGGCCTCCTACTGTATCTTGAGCTCTTAGCAGCCAGGTCCACGGTTGAGAAACGAAGCCACCGGCGCGGCCGCGGCGTGCGGTGGCGCGATAGTACGACAGCCACGTTACGGCCTTAATTGGAACGGAGAACTCGCACGACGCTACCTACAGAAGGTCAGTCTCCGCGACGTGGGACGTCTCACCTGCAGCAGCACGAACCACAGATTCGATCGGCCACTTGGTCGGTTGATCCGTTGCCCAATCGATATTCCAATGGCTCAATTTCACCCAATCAGACGATGGTAAGCGCACGCGGCAGGTGCATGTTTCTTTCCCACGCTTGTCCTTCCCTCGCACCTTACAACCCTAGACTAATTAAGCTTATCCGGACTACTAATTGACTTCAGCCAGGGAAAAGTCCATGAACTTCACTTACGATTCGTAGACACTACGTACCGGAAGGAACTAAGTACAGCATGGTACTATAGGTTCTGTTTGGAACAGCTTCAGCTTCTTCTCTCTCGAAGCCAGAAGCTGTTTCAAACGGCTAGCTTCTTCGCAGTCGGAAGCTAAAAGCCAGTAGTTTATTTGTACTAAGAGAAACTAAAAGCTAGTCTAAGGTAGCTTTACACCGCTTCGATGAGTTGATGCTCTAACTTTGCCACTAGATTTGAAAAAAAATATCTCCTCCTACCAAGTATAAGATACCAAACCCTACTCCTCTCACCCTTATTCCTAATCTGCACCCCTCACAACTAAAAAACAGACTGCTAAATACCAAACCTCTTCAGTTTAGTCATTTAGTTATATAGCTCAGCCGAAAGCTATTTTTTTTAAAAGCTACCGCTGTAATAAATAGGACCATACTTGTGCGCAGGTCTATCAGTTTGGTGTTTCGTTACCTGCTTATCGTTGATTCATCGAAGTCCACGGTAGTCCGTACGTGTACGCTAAGCTCGTGGGTCGCGGCGGTAGATCAGTCGGTGCTGATCGTGCCAAACGCGCCCTTATTGGAAATGGCAAGATAAGCCTTGTTTCACAAAAGAAAAAAAAAATGAAAGAAAATGGGAACATAAGTTGCCCTACAAGCTTTTTTTTTTTTTGCTTGCGAGGATTGGTGTACCTAAATATTCTTGGCACCTTTTCTTCCCCTGTTATAATAGTAAGTCAGTAATGCAGTGTTTGAAGTTTGAATGATAACAAGGCCAAAGGACATTTGGAACACTTGGATTTGTACGGTTTGTTTTATCTCTTGGAGTTGTTCGAAATGAATGGAGGACTTTCCCAAATTTTTTTAAAAATAACCCACCGTTTTATTAATATGACAAAATTAAATGCCCGTCAAAAATTACAAAAATAATACTCTATCATTAATTCAGCTGCGATAGAGGTCCGTTGTCGAATGAATTGACAATATAACTTCTACTGTACAACGAAACGGCAACAAGCTATTGGGACACCTTGTCATCATTTAAACTGACTAAATAAAATGTTAGCCAAATGAATTGCCCATAGGAGACTATGGTCAAAATAACACCCTGTTGCCAAATGATTTGGGACAAAGATTCTGTCGAAACATCATGTCGTTAATTCAATTGGTGACAGATACTATTGTCAAATGAATTGGCGACAAGAGCTATCACGTTAGTTTGTCGCTAATTCATTTGGATTATTATATTTATAAATTTTTAAAGGGTGTTTATTTTCATCATATTAATAAAATGGTGGGTTATTTAAAAAAAATCGGACTTTCCCTATATGGATTCTTTTGAGCATTACATTTTCTCGGTTAAAAAGGGCTGAAACTGCGCTGGAAGAAACTTTTTCTTGGCCTTCCATAGTTTTTCGTCTATAGATTTTTCTCCGTGGCAACAGGGCTTTCACCGGAGTTGTACTTAGCACTATGCACATTGGATGTTCACTAGAGTTGTACTTTTAACAGTATCATTCGCTTTTAGCAAAAACGATGTATTCTTCTACTTTCAACTCCAATTGCAAATTATGAAGTACAATTCCGGAGGTTAAACTGTACTCTATCTCTGTTCACAAATAAATATCATTTTAAATATAGATACAGTGTATAGAACATAATTTTGACCGCAAATTTATGTTATAATATATTTCTGAAACATTAATATCAAACACATATCATTTTCATACGACAAATCTAAATATTCATAAATAAATTGTTAGCCAAAATTAAAATTGTTTGATTACACGTATTCCAAATGACACTTTTTTATGCTGATCCACCGGTACTACAAGATATATACTGCCCTATTTTTTTTGTTTAAATAAGGATTTTAATCTCCCAACAAATAATCACTATCCTCTGAAAAGTCATGATAAGCTAGACTAGTATACCATGCATAGTTCTAGCCCAATTAACACAGAAGTTCAACAGAAAAAACACAACCTAGGCGATAGTAACATGTAACAGCAACCGAATGCCTGGGTTTAGAATTCTAATGTAAATTCAAAAAAAATTGAAAAATGGTATCAATTTTTTTAAAAAAAAATTGAGGTCCTGAGGCAATTATAATAATTCTATAAAATTTTCTGATGATTATCAAATATGTTTATTTAAAAAAAATTCTGACAGTGCTAATATCTTTGTATACTATTCTATTTTTGATTTTCTAGGGGCACTAAATGAAGTATAGTATTTATAAAAAAAAATGTGAGGTCCAGAGGAAATTCTAATATTGTTATGAAATTTTAAGATGATGATCAGACCTGTGTATTGTTGACAGTGCTATTATCTTTGTATATGCTCTTCTGTTTTTGATTTTCTATGGGCACTAAATGAAGTCTAATATTTCTAAAAGTTTTAATACATGATCCTTGAGAACTCTTTATGGTACCATTAAAATTTAATAGCATGATCAAGCTTGTAAAGTTTTATAAAAATCTGACAGTGTCTCTGTTCCTTCTCATTAATTGTTGTTTTTAATTTTCTAGAAGTACTAAATGAATTAAAAAAAATGAAATTTCTCTTAGGTGTTTTGTAGATTAATTTAGATTTATTCTGATTTTCTTATTTTTCCTTGATTTTTTTCCATTTTTCACTCTGTTGTCAATTTTTCTTAAAAATCGCTTGATAATTGCTGAATACCGATCGATAATCGACCATATCGAGCGATAATCGATATTTTTGCCCTGGTTTCTCCATCGATTTCAAATCTATTTGACTTCGCAAACTATTTAATTTTTGATGATTTTCGACCGATTATCGATAAAAATTGGTACGGGTGGGTGTTCGATTTTTTACCATCGTTAAGCCACGTGCCAATCACAAACTCCTTAGAAAAATAACCCAGTCTTCCAACGCGCTAACCCTGAAGCTTTACATATAGCCTGTCGGTCTTCGCACCATCCATCCATCCTTCTCCTCCCTCGTCTTCTCCCTGTCTCTACAAAAAACAATGGGGACTCAGCAATGGGTCTTCGGGCCATGGGCGCTGCTGCTCCTTCTGCAGCTCGCCGGCGCCTCCCATGTCGTCCACCGGAGCCTCGAGGCCGAGCAGGCGCCGGCGTCAGTGCCGGCCTCCATTGTCAGCCCGCTGCTCAGGACCGGTTACCACTTCCAGCCCCCCATGAATTGGATCAACGGTAAGCTTCTGTTGCTGAACTTATCTGAATGTTCTGATCATGTTTCAGTTCTTCCATGTCTTCTCCTCTCTCTGTTCAAGCTAGATATAACTTGTATATATAGCTACGACTTACATGTCAGGTCATATAGATAGATATGGTAAAGAGGAGGGGATGGAAACATATTCCTGTAATGCCCATGCTAATTTGAGCTGTGTGTGTTCACCCTCCTGGGGGCAGATACACATCGCAGAGAGCAGTCAACAGGGTGATTTAATAAATAAGTTTGAGAGTTTCAAAAAAGGTAAGACATCATAAATTAGTTGTTTAGTTTGGAGAGAAAAAGATTGCAGCTTGGTGAAGGAGTATCAAACTAATCTTTTCTCCTTTTTGAGAGAGAGAGAGAGAGATCAAATTAATCTTTCCTGGCCGTGTTAATTAGGGAGTTCTACAGTTGATTTCTTTTCCTTTAGACAAGTCAAGCTGCACGCTTTAAGTTTTTGACAGTAGCCGACAACGATGAGCCCTTCCAGTTCACAAGTAATGTGGTGGTTCTGTATAATAATATAGAGCAATCAAACTTTCCAAACTTTGACTGTCAATACATTTTTAAATATTTAAATTGGATATATGAAAATTATACGTGTAAATTTGTCTCGAAAAGTACTTTTATAATATTATAATTTTATTGGGTTTTATAAATATATTATTATAGAAATTAGTGATTAAAGTTGTGTTCTAAGACCCTTGTTGATCTCCAAAACAAAACTATTTGTAACCGGAATAAGTATTAAGCTAATGGTTCTTGCTTGTTCGTTTAGCGATGCTTGGATCTAACTCGATTTTTCTTTCCTTTCTTGTGGCTGGTTCTGATTGCTGGGGACGGCAAAACACATCGATGCCAGATCCGAATGGTATGACTTTTTCAACCCATTTCTTGTAATTATCTCTGTCTTGTCTGCCTACTAGGCTACTAGACCTCTCTCTGTGTGTGTTTTTTTTAATTATGGGAATATAAAAAAACATATATTTTTGAAGAAGCTAAGAGAAAGGACATTTTAACATTCAAATGGTAGATGCTCAGAGGCTCAGACTCCACATGCGGCAATGCATAGGATAGCCTTTCGATGTAGGCACATAGGCACCAAAATTCCTATTGCTCCAGCCTTGCAAAGTTAATTTCACAATTTTACAAGTAGGTGTGGTGCATAAGAATCTACAGATTCCGTGGCGTGTCACGCAGCAGAATGCACCAACGGAAGCAATACACTAATGTGCAGCTACAAGCAAGCATTTGACTGGAAAAATTATATTATTTAGAGATTAAAAATTCGATCACTAGACAAACATAACGAACACCAAAGCAACTGTGAAAAGATCACCTTGTAAGGCAGAAAGGATGGGGAAAAAAAGGGGGACAAAGAGGCCGGATAAGCAGCTTGCCGTGTTTTGAGTTGACAAGTTGAGAATATTGGAACAGGGCCAATGTACTACAAGGGTTGGTACCACTTGTTCTACCAGTACAACCCCAAGGGCGCCGTGTGGGGCAACATCGTGTGGGCTCACTCGGTGTCACGCGACCTCATCAACTGGATCGCCCTGGAGCCGGCCATCAAGCCCGACATCCCGTCCGACCAGCACGGCTGCTGGTCCGGCTCGGCGACCATCCTCCCCGATGGCACGCCGGCGATCGTCTACACGGGGATCAACCGGCCGGACATCAACTACCAGGTGCAGAACATCGCCTTCCCGAAGAACAAGTCGGACCCGCTGCTCCGGGAGTGGGTCAAGCCGGACTACAACCCGATCATCGTGCCGGAGCCGGGCATGAACGTGACGCAGTTCCGCGACCCGACCACCGCCTGGTACGCCGACGGCCACTGGCGGATGCTCGTCGGCGGCCTGAGGAACACCCGAGGCATGGCGTACGTGTACCGGAGCAGGGACTTCAAGCACTGGGTCCGAGCCAAGCACCCGCTCCACTCGGCGCTAACCGGCATGTGGGAGTGCCCGGACTTCTTCCCGGTGCCCGAATGGGGGCAGAACGGCCTCGACACGTCCGAGTTCGGCGACAAGGTGAAGTACGTGCTCAAGAACAGCCTGGACCTCACCCGCTACGACTACTACACCGTCGGCACCTACAACAACAAGACGGAGCGGTACGTGCCCGACGACCCCAACGGCGACTACCACCGCCTCCGGTACGACTACGGCAACTTCTACGCTTCCAAGACGTTCTTCGACCCGGCGAAGCGGCGGCGGGTCCTGCTTGGGTGGGCCAACGAGTCGGACAGCGTGCCGGACGACAAGGCCAAGGGCTGGGCCGGGATCCATGTACGGCAATATCCTGTCTAATAGTAATCTCCAACTTTGAACCGTTGGGAAAGAAAGATGGTCTAATTTGGCAGCTGACTAGATGAATTCTGTCTGTGGCAGGCGATTCCAAGGAAGATATGGCTTGAGCCCGGCGGCAAGCAGCTGCTCCAGTGGCCAATTGAGGAGGTCGAGCAGCTCAGGGGGAAGCCTGTCAGTGTGGGTGACAAGGTCGTCAAGCCTGGGGACCATTTTGAGGTCACAGGACTGGCGACTCACCAGGTTGGTACATTACATAAGATAGCTTCCTACTAACATTAGTTATACACTTACTAGCTAGTAGCTAGTTCAATGTAGTACGTACGTACTAGTGAATCATCATCCAGAAACACACGAAGCATGGTTGCCATCATGGGCCCCACATGCAGTATCTCTCTCTAGCTAGCTTCTGGTCCATGGCGATGATTCTTACGTTACGTGCCCAATTCCTGCTTGTCTTTCTCGCCATTGCGCTCGCGAAATCGCAAGCCCAAGGGTTTCGCTCGCCGTCGCCGCTGCAGTTTTTTTTTATTATTATTTCTTTCGCTCTCTCCGATTCACACATCTGCATCCTTCCAATTTGAACGGTCTTTTGTCACCTGTCACGAAAAAATCACCCATCAAGCATCGACGCCGTGGACGCACGCGGTTGGCCGAGAATATCATCATGCACTCCTACTTTTCCAAAGAAGCTTCTCTTTGATTTCGCTGTCCTTACGTGCGGAGCTGAGTTCACCGAGATGTTTCTGCTTTGGAATTGGCAGGCTGACGTGGATGTGAGCTTCGAGGTGTCGAGCCTGGACAAGGCCGAGCCGTTCGATCCGGCGTTCGGCAACGACGCGCAGAAGCTGTGCGGGATCAAGGGCGCGGACGCGAGGGGCGGCGTGGGGCCTTTCGGCCTGTGGGTGCTCGCCTCTGCCAACCAGGAGGAGAAGACCGCCGTCTTCTTCAGAGTCTTCAAGGATGGATATGGCAAGCCCGTGGTCCTCATGTGCACTGACCCTACCAGGTATGGCCGCATGTTCTCTCTCATGATCTCTCTTCTCAATTGAACACATATGCACACAATATGCCCCCATCCCTCCTTTTGCCCAATCAGTATCATTCTAGATTTCTAGTGTGAGCCTTATGAATCATCACCAAAATCTGTTCATGAACTGGTTGGTCGCATATATAGGAAAATGGATTAGAATTCTAACGGTAGGGACTCTTGCCAACATTTTGGCGGCCAACCTGATGAATGTCAAATCTCCTGTCAAGGCGACAACCAAATGCTTCAATCCAAACACTCCCATTCATTTTCTCAAATTATGACTTCACGATGAAATACATATATCGCACCATGGGATAAGCTAAGCTCTTGAAGCACTCAGCTTACTGAACTGTTTTACTTTTCTTTTGAATCGAGCAGGTCATCTCTTAGCCCAGATCTATACAAGCCTACTTTCGCTGGGTTCGTCGATACTGACATCACATCCGGGAAGATTTCCTTGAGAAGCTTGGTACGTATCCCTTGCAAAATATCATTTTTGACTATAGCTAGGACACCTCTCACCTCACACCTTTATTGACCAGAATTTTCTTTGCTGTTGTTTGCGTTTCCCTCTCACATATCTAGATTGACCGGTCAGTGGTTGAGAGCTTCGGTGCTGGAGGCAAGACCTGCATCCTGTCAAGAGTGTACCCGTCTATTGCGATAGGGCAGAACGCGCATCTTTACGTTTTCAACAACGGGGAGGCGGATATCAAGGTGTCGAAATTGACCGCGTGGGAGATGAAGAAACCGCTGATGAATGGTGCCTAAGTATCATCACCGGGTGCGGAGCCAGCAAATGACCTAAGCCTACCTAAGCCTCAGACTGGGTTAGCTGTTCTCAGGCTAAGATCCGAATGGATCAGCTAGCTATTCTCGGGTCATTTAAGCTGGTCTTTTGATTCCGGTCTCCTGTCTCCGCCACTGATCATCACGTACAGTGAGAAGTTTAATTCCTCGGATTTTCTGCCGATCCCTAAATCATATTCTTCGCTGCATGCTATAAAATTTGATTGTTCGTTGAGGTATATTTTAATTAATAAAAGTGACTAGTTGAAGCCATTCTGATAGTTACTTGCGTTTGCATCAGAGTATTTACATTTGCTCAGTTATCCCAGGATTGATCAGAATAAGAGATAAATTTGATTATGGTTATTGTACAGTGATTTGTTGTTCTATGAATAAAGATGCTAATTTCACACTGTTACAAATAATAAAGAGCTTTTTTTTTTATCTCCCTTTGGTGTTTCCTTGTTTCTGATCTGTCACCGGATGAGATGATGTAACCTGACTGACTGCTGACGAGCACAGGAATGTATTTTTATTTTATTTGTTGGAAATAGGTGCAATATTTTTATTCCAAATTTTATATTGAGGCAAATATAACACAAGACTAGAGTAACACATTGTACTTCAGAATATGCTTAATAGTTGTATATTAACGGAGTCGATTTATCACACGAACTACTTACAATTGGGCTTGCTGAAGAATATGAAGCAGCACAGCGCAGACGCGGTCGTGGAAGTAGTCGATGTCGAGGAAGAAGCAGAGCTGCCCAGAAATCTTATTGCCGCCCCGTGCAGGTGAACTCTGCAGCATTAGCTTGGAGATACTGCTCACCCTCCTTCACGATGCACGTCGAGGAGGAAGGCCAGCGATGTTCAACAGCTCAATACAAAAGTACAGCAAATCAGAGATGAGGAGGAAGAATGAAAGAGGAATTCAGTGTCTCTGTCCTGGACGTCTCCAGGAGTTTATATACACATGCACCAGTAACTAACCACATTATGCCAGTTAAATGCTTACTAGTGAGACACAATACACGAATGCGTGTGCGTGTGCGAGTTTAGCCACTGTCCACTTATACCATTATCATGTCAAATGTAATTAATCAAGAGGTGGTAAGGACTCTACTTTTTAAGTTGTCTTTCCTCCACTTGACTAGGCAATATGGTACTAAACCATGCATGCTGAAAGACCGAGATGGCGACCAGAGGGGGGTGAATGATCCCAAAATAAATTTTCCCACCTCTTGGACAAATACTAGATAAAGACTCAGTACTGCTTGTAAAGAACAGAGACTAGAAAAACACAAGCAGTGTTGTAAAACAAAGACGACTCAAAAGCCAATCTGTGATCTTGGTTTGCTCGTGAGATTCTAATGATCAAGATAGACTTGAATGCCTTCTCACACGTCACAGCAAGTAAGATATCACAGGAGTAAACACCAAAACTCGATCAATTAAGAATTCATCATGAAGGGACAAAAGATCGGTTTCTTTGCAGAACTTGAACCAGGGTTGTCTAGAGGATTTGGATATGTTCTGAGTGAAGATTCATCCGATCAATCTCTCATCCTTGGCAACAAGAACCAGAAGCAAATCAAAACTAAAGAACTGCAAGTCACACATTTACGCACTTCAAGAACACACAGATTTACAACTTGCAACAAAAACGCAAGGATTGCCTAAATGATTGAAAGCATCGAATCAAGAGAATAGTTCATCAACCATGAATTTCAACAAAGATTCAATAGCATGTAGAAGGAGATGAGGCAAATCCAAATTACGTAAAGTAAATTGCAAGTAAGTAAATGTGGAATTTAGATAGCAGAATTTAAGTGCGTAATGTAAATGCGTAAAGGAAATGAAACAAGAATATAAATGAAGAACATTTCATTTCTGGAAGGGAGGTTTACAAAGCCTCACAACAAAGTGGGCAAAACTCAAATGAGCAGCAAAAACCTCAGAACCTTCACCCATAGGGGAGGCTACCCCTACCCCTCTATTTATAGTGACCTGGGATCAATTCCCACCCTTGGATGTCTTGCTTCAATCCTAAGCCAACTTCCAAGAGACAGGATTTGATCCTTACACTGTCACTCTCAACAACTCTCAACTACACTCAGGTACTTTCTAGTACATCTGAAAGCAAGCTACACTTTATCTACTACTTTATCTTCCAGAATTGCAACCCTACAGCTCTCCTTGATCCAAGTAGTGATAAGCTAGCTTCTCCACTGATCTCTTGTCTCTTGGAACTGCACCGACTTTATCTCCGACCATCTTACGGCGAACTTCCGGCCAACTTGAACCTCCGGCCATCCCATGCCTAGTTCCAGCTTCCCTTCGCCTCACCATGACCACCAAATGAAGTCCTACATTCACAAAGACAAGAAATCCCTTCTTGGTTCCACTATGAACCCATCACAACAATTCGATCACGAGTTGGGGTTAGAAAGGACCAAAAATGGACCAAAGCATTTCAACCAAATGCAGAAATGCAGACAAGGTGTTTTCAATACAGCAGGATCTTCTCAATTTTTTATGATTTTATATGTTGTTCTACTGAAAAACTTGTCAACATGAAAAAGTTGTGTTTCAAAATTCTCTACAACTTTCATTTAGAACACGTAATTTTTTTAGCACAGGAAGACCTTCAAAAAGGCATATTACCGCACGCTGTCAAAATTGGTCCGTCATACACGTGAGATTCTCTATTTACCTTCCCGATTTTATATATTTTTTATGTTGCTCAAATTAAAAACTTGTCAACATAAAAAAGATGTGTCTTGAAATTCTCTACAATTTTCATGTAGACCAAATATTTTTTTTGAGCACGGGAAGACCCTTAAAAAGTGCTAACAAGAATCGATCCGGCGCAAATGAAAATTGGTCCGTCGCAAACGTGAAACTCACTGTTAACCTTCCCGATTTTCTATAATTTTTTTGTTGATCAAATGAAAAACTTGTCAATATGAAAAAGATGCGTCTTGAAATTCTCTACAACTTTCATGTATACCAAATAATTTTTTGAGTACGGAAAGACCCTTAAAAAGTGCTAACAAGAATCGGTCCGGCGCAAATGAAAATTGGTCCATCATACATATGAATACCATCGCGATTTGGTCCGACGTACACGAGAAGCTCACTGAAATTTGGTCCGTCGCAAATGCAACTTCCAACTTGAAATCAAATTAAAATCCAAACTCAAATCTAAGCTATCCTAGATCACATAAAGTCAAATACTCATCACAAACATGGATAGACCTCCACATGGTTCTTCACATGCTTTGAAATAAAAGGAAATAGGCTAACCAATGGGCCAATTTCTAACATTATTTCCAATCTCTTTCTAACGAAGTCACATGAAGTTCAAATTTTTTTTATGAAAGTCAAAGGAATAAAGTGGCCGTTTTGGCATTTATCTATTAATAGAGAAAAGGTACGTAGGGCACCGCACGATGAGCCTCTCGATCTTCTCAAGTACCGCTACTACTACAGAACAGCCAATCCTTGCCGGCATATCACTGCCGGTTAGGACCGAGCCGGCAGTGATAACGTATCTCTGCCGGTTCGAAAGTTAAGTTGGGGGGGAGAACTTATCACCGCGGTTCATGCAACCAACGGCGGTAAAAAGCAAGATATCACCGCCGGTTTGAGACAACAACCGGCAGAGATATATCTCTCCGGTCGTTCTTAAACCGGCAGTGATACTTGCATTTTCACTACCGGGTTAAAGCGAACCGGCAGTGATATTATCTTCCGCGCAATATGTTTTTCGCGCAAGATTCAAAGCTTATCACCGCGGTTCGCGCAGAACCCGCAGTGATAAGTCTTTATATAATCGAGACCCTACCTCCCGAGCCGATCGAGCAAAGACAGAGAGGCGCCTGTCTTTGCTTGATTTGTAGATTGCAACGATCTGCTGCAGAAAAATTTGTTAAAATTTGTATTGTACTTCTTTTCGAGGTTAGTAATTTGATCTCTATTTTTGTAAATAATAAAAATTGCCACGTGGATTTTTACATAATGAAAAAGGTGTATTTTCAAATGTTGAAATAATAAAAACTTGTTAGATGGATATTTACCTAATAAAAAATGTTGATATATTTTAATGTACTCAAAGTATATCCTAAGTACTTACAATTTTTTCCAAATTTGTAAATAATAAGGAATTGCAAGATGGATATTGATTTAATGAAAAAAGATTGATATATTTTGATATAGTCTAAATATATCCTAACTATTTACAATTATTTTCATTTTTACAATACTAAAAATTGCTATATGGATATTTACATAACGGAAAAGGTTGATGTATTTTAATATAGTCAAAATTGCTACATATGTTTTTAAATCTAATCGTTTACAATTATTTGTTATTTGCAATTATATGCGTATGTAATGTTTGATTTAATTAATTGTAGATGGACCAAGGTGGATGTATGACACGGACCGTTGTGGGCGTAGTTTTTAATGGTGTGAGTTATTTTCTAAACGTCGCGCGCGACAAGTCGAAGAATCGACGGACTACATGTCTGTCCATGCGTTGATCGCAAAAATCGTCGTTTTCTACCATAGAGTCGATACGCGCACACTTGCTTCAAGAGGTTTCAAGGTGGCTATACTGTTGGACCAAGCACGGCGAAGATGAGATTGTACATGAAGGACAACACATTATTGAAGATGACGAAGACAACGGTATGACGGCGATTGAAGATACGTTTGTCGACGACCACGACGACGATCCGGATCAAATGTTGCGTGATGGGAGGGAGACTTCACGAGTGAAAGAGAGTTTCAAAAGTTCCAACATATGGTACAGACTCCACGACACCATTGTACCCAGCCGCAAGGAGGAGCACAAAAATTGCGGATCGTGCTTACACTCATCGCAGCTTGAAGGCAAGCAATGGTTGGTCCGATAAGAGCTTCACCGAGCTCTTATGTCTCTTGGAGGATTTGCTTCTAGAGGGTAACGTGTTGCCTACAAAGCACGCATCGCCAAGCGGGTTGTCCGCCCATTGGGATTGGAAGTACAAAGGATACACGCATGTCCAAACGATTGCATGTTGTATCGCAATGAGTTTGCGGACTTAGATGGTCGTCTTTGTTTGCAAAGCAAAGCGGTATAAGGGCAACGATGATGACATCGATAATGAAGATGTCGGGTGAAGCGTAAGAAGATGAGATCTCCCGTAAGGTGGTGTGGTATTTTCCTATAATTCCCCGTCTGAATCGATTGTTTGCGAACAAAAGGCATGCCCAATTGCTACGATGGCACGCCGAAGAGCGTAAGAACGATGGAATGCTCAGACACCCCGCTGACTCTATGCAATGGAGGAACATCGACAGAAAATATATGAAGCACTTTGCATATGATGTAAGGAATATAAGGTTCAGGTTGAGTACGGATGGGATGAATCCTTTCGGTAACATGAGCAGTCGTCATAGCACTTGGCCGGTAACTCTATGTATCTACAACCTTCCTCCTTGGCTTTGTATGAAGCGGAAGTACATTATGATGCCACTACTGATCCAAGAGTCCAGGCAACCTGGCAACGATATCGATGTGTACCTCAAACCATTGGTTGAAGATCTTCTAATCGTGTGGAACGATGGAGTACGGGTATGGGATGAGTATAAAAGAGAGAACTTTATCCCACGCGCATTGTTGTTCAGAATCATCAATGATTACCCCGCCTTGGTAACTCGTCGGGCAGACGACAAAAGGCTTCAATGGATGCGCCCAATGCTTAGATGGTACAACTAGTCGGTGGTCAAGAACTGTCGAAAAATGTCTTACATGCGGCATCGTAGGTTCCTCCGCAAGGATCACCCATACCGCAATAATAAGAAAGCTTTTGATGGGACAAAGGAGACCGCTTTAGCTCAAGAATCACATGGAGAGAGATATTTGCAGCTGTAAGGGATCTTAAAATTATCCACGGAAAGGGAGCAGGCAGTACATCTATCCCGAGTTCCCGTGATAAGGCTCCTTTGTGGAAAAAGAGATCAGTATTTTGGGTCCTACCTTACTAGCAGCACTTAGAAGTGCGACACGCAATCGACGTCATGCACATAGAGAAGAACGTGTGTGACAGTTTGGTTGGTATCTTACTGGATATACCTGGCAAAACAAAAGATACTCTCCAAGCACGGATGGACCTTGAAGATATGAAACTCGGGAAGGAGCCGCATCACGAGACATGGATACAGGGAAAAGTACCTTCCGCACCGCTACACTCGAGCAAGAAAGAAAAATTAGCTTTGTGCGAATGCTTGCACGGAGTGAAAGTTCCGTCCGGATACTCTGCCGACATAAAGAGACTAGTCTCAATGAAAGACTTAAAATTAATTGGTATGAAGTCTCACGATTGCCACGTGATGATGACGCAGATGCTTCCAATTGCAGTTAGGGGTGTTCTGCCAGAGAAAGTCCGAGACCCAATTGTGAAGTTGTGTTCATTCTTCAACGCGATTTCACAGAAGGCCACCGATCCATTGAAACTAGATAAGCTATAGGAAGACGTGGTCCACACTCTCTGCAGGCTCGAGATGTGTTTCCCTCCATCTTTTTTTGATATTATGGTCCATCTCATTGTTCACATCGTGAAAGAGATAAGGATTCTCGGTCCCGTGTTTCTACATCAGATGTATCCTTTTGAGAGGTTCATGGGGGTCATAAAGAAATATGTTCGTAACCGACATCGGCCGGAAGGTTGCATTGCAGATGGTTGGGGAACCGAGGAGGTCATTGAGTTCTGCGTTGATTACATGGATCTCAAACCGATTGGTGTGCCTACATCACGACATGAGGGTAGGCTACAGGGAAAAGGGACACTGGGCGAGAAATCACTCCGCACAAACAATCTAGCTTCATTCACACAAGCACATTTCGCAGTTCTGGGACAATCAGTTGTGGTGGCCCCGTATGTTAACATGCACAAGAGCATGCTATCTAGAACAAACCCAACGAAGTCAGAGGGTTGGATCGCGAGAGAGCATAGACATAACTTCGGCGATTGGTTGCGTAGGCACATGATGCATACGGAGACAGAGTGCGCTTCAGTTGAAAGTGTTGGCTCGAGGACCGTCCACTACAATTCGGACATTCCAAGGATACAATATAAATGGTTTTACTTTTTATACAAGAGCACAAGATAAAAGAGCACCAACCAAAACAATGCAGATCCGCAGATGCCTACGACAAAGAACGGAGATAGGAAAACCTACTATGATTCATAGAAGAGATTTGGGAGCTTGATTACGGACCTTTGAAGGTCCCTCTCTTCGGTGCCAATGGGTAAGACTTCCAAGGGGCATGAACATCGACAAGTGCAGTATCACAACCGTGGACCTAAACTGGTCTGATCATGAGAAGAACCATTCAGACTTGCTAATTGTGTTACACAAATCTTTTTGTAACCGATCCAAATTAACAAGGAGCGCCACGTGGTTATTCAAGGAAAAGAAGGATTGTCGGGTTGAGAATGTTGTCGACGAGGAAGAGTACAACCAATTCGATGAGCTTCCTCCTTTCGAGAGGACGTTGACCTCGGTCTCATGGAAGAGAGTGAGGACGGTTACATACATACGCCGCGATCATGACGAAGGTCGAATCGTAGCTTAGTTGTCCTAATTAAATACATTTTATTTTCTCATATGTAACAATTAATGTATTCTTTTGTCATATGTATCAATTTGTGTGAATTCAACTTCATCTGTGTGTTTTTTTGTATTTGTGTGAATTTTTGAAGCGATGGTTGGTCTCTGCATTTGTTTGAATTTAAATCAAATATTACATGTCCTCAAGTATTCTTCCAAAATTTTAAAATTTGGATAAAATTGATAGGGTTTCAAAACAGTGAGCAATTTGAATTTTTTATTTTGAAATATTAAAACTATGAAAACAGTGAGCAATCTAGATTTTTATAATTTTACAACTTTGTCAAAACTTAGGGACATATTTAAATCAAATATTACATGTCTCAAGTATTCCTCCAAAAATTTGCGTAAAATTTGGATAAAAATTGATAGGATTTAAAAACTCCCAAAGCAATCATCCTTTGAAAACTTTGACATAATTGATCGAGCTTATCACGCCGGTTGTCTCGTTAAGCGGCGGTGAAGTGCTTTATCACCGCCGGTTTATAGTATTAACCCGACGGTGATAATCAATATTACCGCGGTTTTTGTTTTGAACCGCAGTGATAATACTTTCACCGCCGGTGTAGATACAACCGGCAGTGATAATGTATTATTACCGTCGGGTTGAGATTGAACCGCAGTGATAAAACTTTCACCGCCGGGTTGAGCTTGAACCGCAAAGTGATAATACTTTCACCGCCGGGTTGAGCTTGAACCGGAAGTGATAATTCAACTATCACCGCCGGTTCTCTTTATTATCGGCGGTGATAGTGTATCACCGCCGGTTTTATGGTGACCGGCAGTGATACTCTAACCCTATAAATTAACGCCGCGCCACTCAAATTTCATTTCCACTTCAACTCGGCGCCGCCACTTCGTCTCTCGATCGCTCGCATTGTCGCCTCGACGCCTCGCCGTCGTCTCGACCTCACCGCCGGACTCACCGCCCGTCGCCGCTCGAACCTCACCGCCCGCCGCCGCTTCAAATCGAGGTGACTTTCTTTTCATTTTTTTCGCTTCAAATCGGAGGTGACTAGATCCGAATGCCATGGCCGTCTGGCGTCTGGCGCCCTCCCGCCGCCATTGGGGTGCGTCGATGGCAAGGAATGGGCCGCAACGGCTTCATCGCGGTGAGACATCGGCGACTGCGTCGGGCATCCAATGCGAGTGGCATGGTGTTTGGACTCGAATCGACGCGCGCGTGGCTTTAATTAGGTTAAGATTGGAGTTTGGTGTCGGAATCACATGCGATTAGTTTTTCATTAGCCTTGACCGAGTTTGAGCGACGAGCTCATGTAAGTAGCCTAAGGTCCCGAGGCTTAAAGTCGCTTTAACTTATGAAAAACCAGTAAACTCTTCTAAACATTCGCTTTTTAAGCAACTTTTGATATAAATAGGAAAATTTGGTGAGGGTGGTTCTTTGGGTAGGTCGATGTGTGTATGTGCATGTGATTTAGGTAGATCAATCAACATGGGGTAACAAATTGTTTAATCCAATCCCACCAGATTCATATGTAGGACTTCCAATTACACCGAGAATTCCGCTCATCACGCTTTAGGCTTGTCAACTAACTGTCTTTGCCCACTTCTAAAAAGTAATTTTGCCTATGCCGCAGCTCAGTTAGGCTTCAAGTCATCCTTTTTATTCTAGCATTAGCATTAATATGGTTTATAGAAGAAAATAGCATCACCATTAATCTAGTATAGGGTGTAGTTCACAGCGTGATCAAAGTTCCCTCAAGCCTCAACCCCAAACTCGCGTTCAACGAAACTGTCTATCCTTTTATGCACAATTATTTGTCCATATATTTTTATGCACAATTATTTGTCCATATATTTCTATGCACAATTTAACCATTTTTATGCACAATTATTTGAATTTGAATTAACCGAACCATAACACCAACGAAGTACGTACTCATGAGGCCATACATAATTATAAACATGTAGTGTATTCGAATGACATTCATGTGAAGACTTTATTCTTTAGACATTGTGGAGAAGTCACAGACTTTATTCTTTGTATTGCATTTTTAATAAATTTCATTGTATAATTTTTTTCCTTTCATGTGAGAAGCTTGCTAAATGTATGTATATGTGTATGGTTACCTGGATGTATATGTGTATGGTTACCTGGACTGTATGTAACGTGCATATGTTTATTGCTGTATGTTTGATTTGTGCCGTGAGACATAATGTGCATATGCGCTTATTCAGAAAATATGTGCTAACACATCGACAAAGTATATATGTATGTGTACATCTCCTGCAGATGTGTATATATGTTGTGTACGTGTATGCTTATATTTGTGTTCATGGTCAAAATATTCTAGAGAATGCAGATTCAAAAAAAGATGTATATGTGTATGTATCCTACAATATTAAAGAAAATGAAAGAGGGCAACACTTTAATCGACCATTCTCAATTTCAAGTAGTTCTCTACAATATTAATGTAAAGATGTATATGTGTATGTATCCCGGGATATGTAAACATCCTTTCACGGATTAACTTTAATGTCAATCCTCGCTTGTATGTGTCTTTCAAAAATGACCTTGTTAATTGGAAATTTTCAACAAACTTGCTAGGAATGGCCTCCGACGAAGGACAAGTGCCGAGGAGTTGGGCCTCAAATATGGACGAAGGAGGAAGGGTAGCCGAATAATAGCCCAACGTCCTATCTCGAACTCGCAGGATCCGACCATGGACCAACTCGACGATACTCACGTAAGCGAGGTAAAGTTTTAGTACATCGTGGTTCCCAAAACATGGTAGGCCCGCACGACTAATAATTTAGAAGATCAATTTGTAGGCTCGGACGCCCGATCAACGAAGGCGTAGCGCAAGTCGTGGTCCGAACAAGATGCCTAAGGGAATTTTTAACATAGTGGAGCTCTCGGCAATGGGGAACTGCTATGCCGAGTCATCATTGGGGCCGACAGACGACTGCGGGGTTATTGCTAGGGATGATGTGCCCATCACCTATAGATCATGGATTGGCGCATGAGGTGAACCATGGGTGGTACCCAATGACTGAAGAACTCATTATGGGACAAGTGAAACAAGTTTTCCAGTTCCCCAAGGGACCGAGCTGGTTGCAAAGAAACGAGCACTCAGATCATGTGCAATTGCGTGGAAGAATTGGAAGACAACACTAAACAAGGATTATGTGAAAAGAATGAAACGCCGAATTTTGACACGTACCCAAAGTTAAGGGAGTTCTGGGATGAATTTGTGGCGTACAAGAGGTCTGAAGAAGCTCACATAGTAAGTCAAAGGAACAAAGCAAACGCGGATAAGAATATTCACCCTCACAAACTAGGAACTGGAGGGTACGTGAAGAAAATACCAAAGATGGGGTCGGTCCAAGAAGAAATAACCCGCAAGGGTATAATTCTCGCAACGGCCGCCTTGCTTAACGATCAAGCATCGTTGCTTGGGAGGGGTGCTTCTATCTCCGATGATGGCAGCTTAAGCTTCAGGAGCGATAGAGAGCAGGAAGTGCTGCGCAGAATCACAGATGCTCACACGCAGTCTTCCCAAGGATCTTTCGCGCCACGAAGGGAGAATGACGAGCTAACCATAGCCCTAGGTAACAAGGAGCATCCAGGTCGCACCAGAGGGGTTGGTTTGGTCACGTGGAAAGAAGCCTTCCCCGCAGCGCATGGATGTACAAACGCTCAAAGAGATTAAGAGAAGATCGACCGAACGCCGATAAAAGATTTGTCGCGAGCGCTAGAGGAACAAAGATCGAACTAGATAAGGCCGTGGAGCAAGCCGCGTGAAAGCTCTCACCACGACCGCCACTCGGTGAAAGCCCCGAGCTCATCGGTCCGGTGCTCGTAAGAGCAACGCGCGTCCTGAGGATTCCCGAAGAGCATGGATCTGCGTTTTCGTGGATGACATCAAAGAACCGACACCGTGCAAGCTACATTTGGCCACACATGGCATTACCATAAAGGTGGCCGAGGCGTGGCTTGGCCATGCCAGAGTCACGGACTTTGCATCGCCGCCCGATACCGCAGGATTCGCCAGGTCAAAGTGACAAAGTGTCATCCGCCAATACCGAAAAATGGAGGTAGAGATCCTGGCGAGGATGGGAACAAAAGCTAGGAGAAAACGTGAATGGCTTCCTCGCGTGGCGCAAGAGCTTGATTAAGTTTGGCTCGGACGATGAGGGCGACGACGATGATGATCACCGCACTCTCCACACGAGACCTCCCGCCTTCTCGCCGCCAACCAGAAAAGTCCAACTCCTCCGTCGGCACCAACCGAAAAAGCCCGACTCCTCCGCCAAAATCGTAAAGAATCGAACAACGGAACATCTCGGCGATCGGCACCGTCCTCAAGAAATCTCAACCATCTGTGGAACCCGGGACAACCACAAAAGAAACTATCACCTACATGACCGAGGAAGAGCGGAAAAAGCATGTAAGCGCTGCGTAGCATCTCACTTTAAAAAGGTGCCATCAAGTAAGAAGACTAAAGTTGATCCGACGCGCAAAAGTTTTTCTTGAGTATGGCAAAAGTGCAAAAGACGGGCAAGCTTCGAACCTTGTAAAATATCGGACTACGAGCGCATATCCGTAAAGCAATACTTGCAAAGCGGCTAGTGCCGACACGCTAAAGCGGGATGCTCAAGCGGATGATGTTCAACTAGATGCTCGCGCAAGGTCTCGGTGGAAGTTCGTTATGGGAAAACATTTGGTTGAACCAGCTCATTTCGACAACCTTACAACTCAATCTGCGGCGCGCCCATCGATGGTACATGCAGCGATCCAACGATGGTATGGAGGCGTTCCCGATCGGATACACGAGCAAGATTTTCACAATGGGGATAACATCCGCTGGGTTCTTTTCACTGAGCTGTACATGTTGTACCAAAGAAGATGCCCGGACGTGAACATACTTAGACTATGGACTTTGTAAGTCCGTCCAGTATATCGTTGAGCATTTACATCGCTTAATTGCATCTCTAACTTCTTTCTTATGTAGAATGGAGGTACGGACATGTAGAAGAAATAACAATGACAATCTAGCATTCCTAGATCCGGGCTCGTCAACGAGAAACTTGTGAACGACAATCCACGATTCGTTGAAGACTATTTATTTAATACTTTTTGAAGTCGCAATACAAAACCTCCGTACTTTTACCCTATAACTTCAAGCACGTATCTCCCGACTTCTAATATCGTTTTACTATTTTTGCGTAACACGCACGATGTGGGAGTAATTGACTACGTTGACATATATGTGCGGGTTTCACTAGGTCCTCCTCGTCATCCGCTTAGATGCTAGCGTGATTTTGTCTTGGACTCAGGAGAAAACAAACTAATCTGTACTCAAGACCTTTGGGACATGAGCAATGTAAACTCGATCGCTTGCGTTATTACTCTAGCAAAATTCCATTCTATTGCATTTAAGTTTAATTACTATTCAAAATCATTCACAGGGCTTTTTGCGATCATCGCAAGAAAAGTGTTCGTATCGTCCATACAGAAAATTTTGAAATAATAAATGACTTTCCATGCATGAAGCAGAACCCGGAAACAATTTATGTGCATTCTATGTATGTACAAATATGCATTCAATTGTCACGAGAGTGTCGGCTATAACGAAGCCATGGTACGTAATTACACTTTGATGCCATTTTTTATTTAACAAATATCATCATTAAGTAACTTCCTTTTTGTTCAAAAACAGCGCCCAAACCGAGAACCAATAAGTTATTCTCGATGAAATTATAGCAATTCAAGAACAGATCGCGGATTCATTCATGATGAGATCATCAATCCAAACGGCGAGTTCCACGAGTAGCCTCATCGCCTCATTCCTACGGCCTAGACGCGTGACATGTCTACTTGGACTCTTTGTAAAATCAAAGCGAACGGGATGACATGTAGTCGAGCTACATTTGTAAATAAATCATTGTAAAACAAATTATGTGATGCGTAATTTAATATATTTGAATTATGATTTTAACGATGCTTAGTCGATACATGCATATATTTGAATTATGATTTGAACGATGCTTTATATACTACATATGGACACTGTAAACAATTATATAAAAATATATATATATTGTACAAAAATATGCAAGCTTGTCATCGCGGTTCTTGGAGAAAACCGGCAGTGATATGTGTCTATCACTGTCGGATTATGGTACAACCCGGCAGTGCTAGTACAATATCACTGCCGGTTTTATATATAACCGCAGTGATAATTATCATCACTGCCGGTTGTAGATAGAACCGGCAGTGATAATCCTTATCACTGCCGGATTTTGGTTTGATCCGGCAGTGATAGTCCAAGATCACCGCGGTTGTAGGTAGAACCGCGGTGATAATCCTATCACCGCCGGTTCCTAAGCGGCAGTGATAATCTCAGTATCATCGCCGACCAATCATCGCCGCGGCGCCAATGACCGGCAGTGATGGGGTTTTGGAACCGGCAGTGGTGTACTGTTCTGTAGTAGTGTGCTGCAAATCGATCTTAACAAAAGTGTCATCATGGTCGGGATATTAGACAAAAAAATCATGGTAGGTGCATGTGCTATAGCTATTAGTGGCATAAACACTAAAATATGGAAGCGTATTATATATGGAAACTTACAATGGGATACCGTTAATCCAAAAAATATTCATATGTTGCTAGCTATCCCCATGTGGAGCTTTAGCAACAAAAATGATACATGTAAATCATATATCAACACGATCGTAGTCAAGCTACATAATAATTAAATATGAAATCAGGCGAGTTGCAGCCACGCCAATATGAGTTGTACCTAGCTAGATCTAGCAGAAAAACATACAAACTAGTTAAAACCCATGCGTTACCATAGACGGCGCCTTAATTTTAACAGAAAGAGTAACAGAAAGAGGGGAAATTTTTTGGAAAAATACAATAAAAATATTATTGCTCTATTTTAACAATTTCAATTTTTTTCTGGAAAAACAAAAAGAATACTACTGCTCTATTTTAATAGAGATGATTTTTTCAAAAAAACCAATTTTTTTTGTAAAAATAAAAAACAAAAAGTACAGTAGCTTTGCTACTATAGAAACTACAGTGCCAAAGTGCCACGTGTTGGTCCTGCATCTCATCGAGAAAAATGATATAATATATATACAATGCGTAGGAAGATCGAAGAAATTAACATGACGAAAGGTTTATTCATGAGAAGCTAGTGCTCCACTAACATGTGACTACATGAGCGAGATATCATCAATTAAAAAGTACCGTAGAGTGGGCGAGATCGCAACACATGCATACAGTTGCTAGGAAAAAGATTCAATGCAGTCCCAAATACTTAAATAGTTGTAAGTGGACTGTTAGATCAAAAAACGACGGACAAGATCTTTCGAGAATGCTGTAACAAAAACAGTGTACCGATTTTGTATTGTAGCAAGCACTTTAGCAACGCAAATCCGAAACGTTCGTTAGCTTGATTGGATAATGCTAAAAATTAGAGATTGTTTAAATTGTAGTCCCCAATTATACCGCTAATGAACCCTTGCCATCTGCTAGCCACTGGCTACTTCAGTGGAATGCGATCGATGTGCCTTCAAAAAACACCCACTGTGCTAGTATACTTCTTTCTAGATTCCTTTTTCTTGGGAAAGTTCTTTCTAGATTTGTTGCATGCTACAAGAACAAGCACTCACGGTGCCTTGAAAAGGCCAAAGGTACCAACGGTTCAACACCGTGCATGAGTGGAAAGGGCACTTTGCTATTCCCGTCACCCCGTACGTGTTTTAGGGCAGTGCATAGTGCGCATCGATTCTACGGTGATCATCGATGGCTGCCTCTTGAAGAGAACCGAGCCACGGCAGCTACGAAAAGCGCGCGTATGCATGGATCATCCACGTACGTCGGTACCTGCTCTCCTGCCAATAATTCCACGAGCGGATGCACCTAGTGCTAGCTCGATCCCTGTGTGCCACAAAATCCTGTCATAAGAGTAGAGCTGACCAAACGGGCTGCCCGGCACGACATGGCCCGTTTAAAAATAGGCGCGGCTCGTTTAGGCACGGTCCGTTTAGGCTCGGCTCGAAAATAGGTCGTGTCGTGCTGGCCCACGTGTCGGGTTGGCGGCCCAGGCACGGCCCGTTGGCCTCTCGAGCCGTGCCGTGCCGGCCCGGTCCTTCGCAGGCCAAACAGACCGGGTCAGTCCGGTAGCCCGTTTAGCGTCAGAAAATTTGAAGAAAATCAAAAAAATTAGAAAAATAGATAAAGTACGGTAAAAAAATGCAAAAAAAATAGGAAATTTTAGAATAATTAGAAAAACTCGAAGGATAAACAAAAACTTTTTAAATATATATATATAAATTAAGAAAAAGCTAAAATACGAGATAAATTCTAAAATGAGACAAATAATTTGCATTAAATAATGAGCTTTATTGATGTTTGGCTGACTCGTTAAAAACTTTGCCAAGTAAAAACTCAACACGAGAAAACCTTGACAAAAAAAAAGAGTACGGCCTATAGCTCAGTGATACAATAAAAAAGTGAAGATTACAATTATTCCTCCTCATTATCTAGATAAAGATTTTCGAACGTCTCCGCCAAATTTCAAGATTTTCTGCAAAGATGTTGAGCTCGTTGATCAGCTTGTTCCCAACCTTTCACAGTGAGAAGTATTTCCACCATCTCACTAGTCAGACTTGTTATTCTCTCTTCGATTATTCTTCCAAATAGATTGAAAGCAGACTTCGAAGAAACCATAGAGACAGGAACTGTTAACACACCCCGTGCTAGTATGAAAAGCACCGGATATGTTATCTTGTGCTCGTGCCACCACTGCAAAATGCTGCAGTCCTCCTCTTGCTTCTCTTGGTAGTTGACAGTGTCGCTGTTGAGATAGGCAGCTAGCTCCCCACCACTTGATGTGTCCGCACTTGTCGTTGATGTAGTTGAACTCCTTGAGGAAGAGCCATATGTACCCCATATCTTTCCCCACGCGGTTTTCTTCTTACCTGTTGTGGGTGTTGGTGGAGGTCGCTGCATGCGAACTCCAACAAACTTCCGATCGTACTTATCATAAACTTCAGATAAGTTAGCACGGATATTTGAAAAATAACTGGAATAATCAGTACCTACCGCATCACTTAAAAGTGAGAGAACATTAGAGAATCCTCGAACTTTAGCTCTAGGATCTAAAATAAATGCAAATGCATATAACATAAGAATTTCTTGCCAATATTTCAAAAATTTAGTTTTCATAGCATAAACAGCTTCCTGCAATATATTATCATTTTCGTGGCTCTTTAAGTAGGCAGAAATTTCTAAAATATGATGCACAATTAAAGGAGAGGTTGAATAATAAACTCCAGATAAAGCTACAGTGGAATCAAAAAAAAATTCTAAAAATTAAAGCAAGTATTTAGCAACATACCAATGTTGCTCTGTGAGTACCGGTTGACCATCCCGTGTACGACAGTGCGTGTTAATAAAAACATAAAATGTGCTCTCATATGGTATAACATTCTTAAGCATCAAGTAATTAGAGTTCCATCTAACAGGCATATCCAAACCAAACTTACGCGGACGTACATTCATTGCAATACAATAAGTTTTATATGCTGCTACTCGTTGATTAGAATGACTTAAGAAAGATATTGCAGTGCGAAAAGGTTCAATATACTGATTTAACCTCTTTAAACCAGATTTAACTATAAGATTAATAATATGGCAAGCACAACGCTGATGTAATAAGAAAGATTCAGCATATGAATTAAAAAGCGGAGTAAGTATGTTCATGGCAGAAGTATGTTCATGGCAGAAGTATTTGCGGAAGCATTATCTAATGTTATTACAAAAATCTTATCGTTAATGCCAAAATTTTCCACAACTTTTACAATACAATCAGCAATATTTTCACCAGTATGTGCTACATCAATTAATTTGAATCCTATAATTCTCTTTTCTAGTTGCCAATCATCGTTTACATAATGAGCAACTACACTAAGGTAATCCTCTTTAGCTCTACCACTCCATATATCAGATGTCAAAGACACAGAAAAAGTACAGGTACTAAAATTTTCTTTTAGGTTATTGCGACAATTATTATAATATTTAATCAAATCTCTAGTTGTTGTCTGTCTAGAAACTGCAGAAAATCTAGGATTGTGAGCGGTCCTAATATAGCTTTCAAACGCAGTTGACTCACCAAAGTTTAAAGGAAGATCTTGAGAAGCGATTAAACGACAAAGAGATTCACGAGCTATCTCAGGATTGTAGTCCCAGTTACGTACCGTACCGTCGGGGTTGTACTGCAAATGCGTCTGCCTCAAAGCCATTCCCGCTTTTTTCTACAGCTCTCAGCATGCCTCTTCAAGTGCCCCGTTCCACTTGAAGATTTCGCAGTTAATTTATGCTTGCAATATTTACAAACAGCATACCTGATTTGGACATCGTTTGATGTCTCAAAAATCTGGTCGAAATCTTCTCGGACTCCAGATGTACTGCGTCTTGTTCTTTTCGCCCCGATGCTTGCCGACGCAATAGCACTTGTAGAGCCTGAAGATGGCACAGCTCCTGCAACTTCTTTGGCATATGATGCAAGAAGCTCCTCGGGTGAAATACCAAAATCAGAAGCTGGGAACGACGGAAAATCCCCGGGCTCCATAAAGCAAACTACAAGAAATAACGACGCTATTAATACTAAAATATGATTTAAAATACTAACAAAATGAAATAATAAATCACAATTATCACCTTGATTTCTTGACACAAGCCGAAAGCCGAATTTCGAAGTTTTGGATTTTTGACAAAACTATTTTTAATTTAGCCAAATTACCACTAAGAGCAAAAGAATTTCCACAAGAGAATGATTAGAAGAGAATGCAAGATTGCTGGTGTATAAATGGGGAGGGGGCAGCCACCTATTTATAGGAAAAAATTTAGGATTTTTTTTGAATTTTTTTAAGTTTGCAACGGCTATAAACGGCTATTTTTTTAAACGGGCTAAGCGGCCGTGGACCGTGCGTGTCGCGTCCGTTAGCGGCCGAGCCGTCTTGCGTGTCGTCGCGGCCCGCCCGGCCGCCAGAACGAGCCGTGTCTTTGTCGTGTCGTCGTCGTCGGACCGGCCCGGCCAGAACGAAGTCGTCGCGTCGCGCCGCGCCGCGTGCTCTACCTCCGCCCAAGCACGCAAGACGCTTGGTTGGGCCGTGCCGTGCCTGATTGCGTCGCGCGGCCTACCGCTTGGCCACTCTACATAAGAGTATAAAAGAATATATAAAGGTCTACCTATATTGATGATAAGTATTTGACTGTATTTGAGCTAACAGTGCTCATGTTTAAGTTTGAATTGAATTAGATTTTAAATTGAAGAAATTTGAGTTGTTTTTAGTCAGGAGCGGCACTACCAGCCTTGTAATGGCGGTACTGCTTACCGAGTGGCACTACCGGCCTTTCTAAGCCGGTAGTTATTTTTCAGAGAAAGTATCTTGGGGTTTTAGGGCAACTGGCACTACCGACAGCCAAGACACGGTAGTATCGGACTTGCGGTACTACCGGCCTACGACTGGCGGTAGTGCTGACTTTATGAACGAGGTCTGATTTATTTTTAGCAATTGGATAATTATTGCATATTATTTTGGACATTGCTATGTGATGGGTTTCATTGTTTTTTATGGTTGCAGGACGACGGCACTAGATCATGGTGAGACGGAGGATGACCGGGACTAGGTGTGGTGCGTCGAGGTCCAGACGATCGGAGATCGTCGGAGGATGACCGAAGATGGAGTTGCTGCGAGTCTAAAAGATAAGGGAACGACTGAGATGCTAGCTTGGAGCTGCTCGGATCAAAGAGAGCCGTTAGATTGCAGTTTAGAAGATAGAGTAGCTGTCAAGTTAGCCTGCTTTGAGAAGCTTGCAAAACCCGTTATGGTATTGGGTTGCGGGTTAGCCCATGTGTGAGTGATGGAGAGAATCTCAACCCTTGATGAGGGTTCTTGGGGACAAGAAGAACTCATCCAAGGGTGGAGGATGACTCAAAAGTAGTATAAATAGAGGGGTAGTGGTAGCTCTCTCCTCTTGAAGGTTTTGTGTGCTTCTTTGAGTTTTGCCTACTTTGTTGTGAGGCTTTGAAAACTGTCTTTCCAAGAAATAAAATTTTATTTCCTTACTATTCTAAATTTAATTTCAGCATTTACTTTATGTCTTAAATTTAGCATTTAAATTCCACAATTTAAATTCTTATTTACTTTATGTCTTAAATTCAGTATTTAAATTCCGCAATTTAAATTCTTGCAATTTACTTTCAGCACATTTAGATTTGCCTCCCGTCGTTCTAAATAATTGTGGATCTTATGCCAAGGATGAATGATTGATGGATGAATCTTCTTCAGATCATATCCCAATCATCTAGTCAAACCTTGTGTTGTTCTTTGTAAGAAACCGATCTTTTATTTTTGAGAAGAACTATTCTTGTAGGTCGTGTTTTTGTGGTTCTTTTCTTGTGTTCTTGCTTGCTGTGACAAGTAGGAGGTTATCTAAGATCACCTTGATCAACAAAACCCCACGAGCAAGTCCAAAACCAAGATTTTGGTTTTTGCTCGGTTTTGATGCACTCCTTCAATTGGAAAAAGGTTGAAACTTTGACATCAATCATTTGGATTGAAGGTTGGAATAGGTTCTTGACCTCCATAAGAATTGAAGGTTGGAATAGGTTCCAGACCTCCATAAGAAGTTGCATAGAAAGTTTCAAGAGCGTTGGACCAACCGATCTCAAGTTACATCGATTTTCTTTCTAAGATTGTGCTGAGTTATTGTTCTGTTCGTGGAGCCAATAATACCGCCCATCCCAGCGGTAGTATCGCTCCTCCGGCACTACCGCCCCCTGTGCTGTGGTAGTATCGGCCAGATCAGATTTTCTCTGTTTTGCTTCTTTGCATTTGAATGTTTCAAGTGAGGTTTTGGTTGGATCCATTGTGTGGGGGAAAATTTTAATTGTGATCATTCACCCTCCTCTTATCGTTATTTCGGTCCTTTACAATCTACATGTTTATATACATAGAGAAATAAGCTGGTTTTTACATGTTTTCTAGGGGATGCTTGGATGAACGTTGAATTTAGGATTTAGTTTAAATTCAAATACCCTATATCCAAAGTGCCAAACATGTTCTTAATTCGAATAGTCAGCAAAAAAAGCCAAGAATAGAGGTGGGCGTCGTGTCGGGTCGGCCCGACACGGGTCTATCGTGCTTCGTGCCTGAACTGTTTTGTGCCTGCTTCGTGCCTGCTTTGCGCTTTGTGCCTGTTTCGTACCATGCCGGCCCAAGCTCGGCACATTTTCACTATTGCGACGAGAGGAAAGGAGCCGGAGAAGCATGGAGTTGAGGAAGTGGACACAAATATTATGAGAAAATGAACTAAAATTTATTTATTCTTGAATAGTTACAAAGAGCGAGAGGGATGCGCTGAACACGAGTGAGAGAGGGGACAATGGGCGAGAAAGAGAGTGAGGGAGACAGGCGAGAGATTGATTGAGAAAGACGGACGAGAGAGGGAGAGATTGAGAAAGACGAGTGAGAGAGAGATGAGAGAGATTGAGATAGACGAGCGAGAGAGAGCAGCTTCTTGTACCGTCTCTCAATCTCTCTTAGCTCTCTCTCCCCTCTTGCCTGTCTTTCTTAGGTGCAGAGGTGGCGTCCATATTACTGGGTGCGTCCATGGCCTCATGCTCTACGGCTCCGTGACTTCATATTGGGCTTCTTCCTCATGTCTTAGATCATCGAGTCTAGCACAACTTGTGCTACAATGTCGTGCTGGTACGACACGATCCACTTCTTACCGGGTAGAACTTTTAACCAGGCCGTGCCCGCTGTGCCTCGGACCGACCAAAAAAATCCGACCATAGTGTGCACCACTAGCCAACAATTAGACTATCTCCAACCGTTTCCCGTCGGTCGTCCCAATCCCGTCCGCATGGGAAAGCGACGGAGAGAGAAGGTTCTCAGCCCCTCCAACGGCTTCCCTTCCCCGGCGGACGCAGCGTGGGATAGGAGAGAGGATCCCTCCCCCGAGGGCTGCGCTCCCCATTCCCCTGACGCTGCCCGTTCTTTGTCGCCAATCAGCGCCGAGGGCTTGGCGGCAAGAAGGACAGGCGGCGATCGGCAAGGGCGACGCGAGCGAGGAGCTAAGGTGGTCCGCCTCACCTACCGGAGAGGAGGACGCGCAGACGGAAATCGAGACCTTCAGTGCACGACGAGGACCACCATCTTTGCCGATTTGAAATGGATTTAGGTTGTGGGATCTTCGATTCAGTGGGGGGAAAACCTGGATGGGGTGAAATCGTCGTTAGGGACAAGTAATTTCTGTTGAGTTAATCTTGTCGTTTGCTGTTAAAGTTTTTGTTTAAAGGTTTCAGTTACTTGCTAGTTCTGTTTGCTCGTGTCGTAGAAGTTCCAGAGTTATATACGGGTTGTAGTTAGCGTGAGTGTCGGATTATTAGGTACATGAAACCTAAGATGAGTATTTGAGTTCTTTGTCGGTTTAATAAGCGAGTCCGATTCTTTATCATGTAAAAGTTTGAGTATAAGTATTTGAGAAATAAATAGAAAAGGGTGTGAAGTTACGCACCAAAAAGGAAAATCGGCGTGCTCGAATCTTTCTCCAAAGCGATTGTGTGCGTGCGTAATTCAAGATTGCGAGAGGAAGTTCGGAAGACAAGTTCGGTGCTCGAACTTGCGAAGCCTGTTCGTTGTTTGATGCGTGTTGCGGAACCAAAGCAGAGGATGTGCTCGTGGCTTCCGATACATCAATTTCGTCCTCACCAAATGGCGATCCGAACATAGATAGGGAAAATTGGGGAAACTTGCGTTGGGTGATGATGACCGATTGGTGTAGAAGATTGATTGAATGAGCACTAGTTCGAATTAGTGAACCTGATAGTTCATATGTGTTGTCCTGCTGGGTTTAGGGAAATTTAGTTCATGGGTGCTGTCCTCATTGTTTTTTGCTGCAATGAAATTCTAGCACAAATTCATATAGTTGCAAGTTGTCAACCTGAAGCATTGGTTTCAATTTGCACAGATCAAATGGTCAGGTCCACTAGTAGTTATTCGGGAACCTGAAATGGATGAGTTGATTCAATTTTTGTGCTGATGCTGCAATGATTTGCATTGTCATGGTGTGACCTTCAGTTCAATAAAGCTAATCCTGAAACACACACCAATGTCGCAGCTTGTATTTAATTGGTTCGTACGTAGTATGATTCAATATTGCCATAACATGTGCGAAGTATTGTCATTACATGCTGTTTTAGATGGATTCGGAGACCCTTCGAGACGTCATCTCTAAGCTGCGAGATATGCTGGAGGATAAGGCCGAGCACCTCAGGAAGCTCGCTCGGGACAACTTCACCCAAGTGATGAAATTTGGGCCATTGACATTAACAACAAGACTTCTTGTGTCGAGTCCATAGCCGAGAGCATGGAGAAGATGTCGTTCGACACGATAGAATTTAGCACCGCACCTCCTCCGATCGTGATGGATGACATTGCATCCGCCGAGGCGCTCATCCGGACGACATAGTGCTGCGGACTACGAGCTCGAACGATTCCTCACGGCGACTACTCCACGGATTGTCTACTTAGCGATTGGTCCATCGAGTCCGATCGTTCGGGCCACCTTGTTTAGGTTTAAATGTCTGTTCCATGCTCAGTCATATTGTTATTTTGGACCATGTGGCTTTGAACTGCTCAGTGAGCTTTATTGTATTTTGCACCATCTGGCTATGAACTTGTAATCCTTACCGTAATTTACATCAATGTGATGTCTGTTCCATGTTGACTCATATTGTCCCCACATTGCTTTGCCATGATTTCGTAATAACAAACTATGTGTGTGCTTTCAATGATCAGGGAGGACGACATGGACCCTTTCTTATCGAACTACCTTCAGGATGACTTTGACGCTGTGGTACACGACTTATCTCCCCCGCCAGCACCTCCGAGCATGGGCACGACTGATGCTGCCCCAAGTCGGTCCACGACGCCAAGAAGGGAACCAAAACAGCTCGAGCAGAGAGGACCAAATGGAGTGCGCAGGAGGATGAAGTTCTAGTCTCACTTGGTTGAATGTGAGCCAAGACCCCATTGTTGGGAAGGACCAATCGTCCGATACCTATTGGAGCAGATTGCAGATTATTACAAAAGTAATAGCAAGGAACACATGAAGGCAAGATCGAAGAAAGGAATGGTTAACCATCGGTCATTGATAAATGAGTGTGTTAGCAAATATTTCGGTATCTCAATCGAATCGACGGTTTACATCGAGTGGGAGCACCGAGCGTGATAGGGTAAGGACATGTCCTCGTCTTGATCAAGACTTGTAGTCACTTCATAATTAACTGTGTCTCCCGAGTCTTATAATTGTTATCTCATTTTGCAGATGGCCCATGCTGCTAGGATGTACCAGGACATTGAGGGCAAGCCATTCGCGTTCCACCATTGTTGGGTACTACTGGCGGATCATCCGAAGTGGTCTTCGCACTTGTCCCACAAGAAGCAAAAGACGGTACGATATGGTGCAACGCATGAAGGGTCCAATGACATTCCTATTGACCTGGCCTCCCAAGCATCCTCTGAGGAGGGGGAAAGGCCACCAGGCCGGGACGCTGCAAAGGCCACGAGGAAGCGTGCTAGTTCGTCTAGTATGTCATCGTGGGTGTGTACTCCACCATTTCGACAAGATGAATGAGTCCAGAGTGCTATGGTAGAAATCTGCGTGAAAAATTGGCCATGTCCAAGGAAGCGGAGAATGAAAGGATTATGAAGGTCGACTTGAACTCGTGTAATTGGATTGCTTCATGAGTACTACGAGTCGACATGATTGAGATTGTGATGAATCGTCGTCAAATGAATAAATAACTGTTGCCTTATGTCATCCCTGTTTGGGTGAGGGTCTGTAATACTATTGTTGTATTGTTGTTTTAATGTTTGAACTATCTAGTTTTATTCCGCACTTGTCGATTTGTCTCGTCTGTATTGTACCAAGTTATCGGTTACGGGGACCACATGAAAACAGCCTAACACATATTCACTAAAATAGAAATTACTGAAGATCCAACCATTGGATCGATGTGAAATTTTAATCAGAGAAACTAGATTCAATTATGAATCTAACCCAATAAAAATCAACTCGATCGGATCTACGGATCAAAATATATGACCTTCACAAGATGACTGAATTAGCCGATGACGTAAATCGATTTCCAAGGCTACGCGGACCAATCTTCAAAGACATCAAAGGCTACGATGGACCAATCTTAAAAACAAGATCACTGAAGATCCAATCGTTAGATTGACATGAAATTTTAATGTAGAAACTAGATTCAATTATGAATCTAACCCAATAAAAATCAACTCGATCGGATCTACGGATCAAAAGATATGACCTTCGCAAGATGATCAATCGGTGATGACGTAAATCGATTTCCAAGGCTACGCCGGACCAATCTTCAAAGACATCAAAGGCTACGACGGACCAATCTTAAAAACAAGATCACTAAAGATCCAACCGTTAGATTGACATGAAATTTTAATCAGAGAAACTAGATTCAATTATGAATCTAACCCAATAAAAATCAACTCGATCGGATCTACGGATCAAAAGATATGACCTTCGCAAGATGACTTAATCACCGATGACGTAAATCGATTTCCAAGGCTACCGGACCAATCTTCAAAGACATCAAAGGCTACGACGGACCAATCTTAAAAACAAGATCACTGAAGATCCAACCGTTAGATTGACATGAAATTTTAATCTGTAGAAACTAGATTCAATTATGAATCTAACCCAATAAAAATCAACTCGATCGGATCTACGGATCAAAAGATATGACCTTCACAAGATGATGAATCGGTGATGATGTAAATCGATTTCCAAGGCTACGCGGACCAATCTTCAAGACATCAAAGGCTACGACGGACTAATCTTAAAAAACAAGATCACTAAAGATCCAACCGTTAGATTGACATGAAATTTTAATCAGAGAAACTAGATTCAATTATGAATCTAACCCAATAAAATGAACTTGATCGGATCTACGGATCAAAAGATATGACCTTCGCAAGATGATGAATCGGTGATGACGAAATTGATTTCAAGGCTACGCCGGACCAATCTTCAAAGACATCAAAGGCTACGACGGACCAATCTTAAAAAACAAGATCACTAAAGATCCAACCGTTAGATCGACATGAAATTTTAACTGTAGAAACTAGATTCAATTATGAATCTAACCCAATAAAAATCAACTCGATCGGATCTACGGATCAAAAGATATGACCTTCGCAAGATGACTGAATCAGGTGATGACGGAAATTGATTCCCAAGGCCGGACCAATCTTCGTAACTTGGACTTGGCGCTAGGAGAAAACTTCTAGTTACTTATCTTCTAGTTACTAGATGTTATCTTTGCATGCATACACCAAACATGTATGCATTAATTGATGCAACTTCTAGTCGCCAACACCAACGAGCGCATTGCATCAAGCAAAACCAATATCATGCTATCACCAAAGATATCAAATAATCATCGACATAGCACATGCACAAGCACCACACATGCCATAATCACAACCACTTTACAATGCCAATTTTATTACTCAGCCAATTTTTCAGCACATGATTTCACACTCACACCGAAACATAGCTTACACTTGCATTATCCCCCGTGCCGTGACCAAAGGTGTTCGACCAGATCCGCCTGCAACCGATGGTGAAGTTGGCGATCCCTCCGCCTTTGAGTAGCTTGTATGCAGTGCAAGACCGACCCGTTGGGTGATGTCCCTGTAACGACGGAGTTCCCATAAAATCGGTTAATGTCTGTGATGCCCCATTCCTCTCATCCTCCACGGTCATGTTATGAAGAATGATGCATGCAGTCATTATATTCCTTAACGTACTCTGGTGCCAACATCGGCCGGGGCCCCGTACAATGGCAAACCTAGCTTGGAGCACTCCAAACGCTCTCTCAACATCCTTCCTTGCAGCGGACTGCATCTGCGAGAAGTAGACCCTCCTGTTTCCCATCGGCGCTGCAATCCCCTTAACGAAGGTAGCCCACTCTGGGTAAATGCCATCCGCGAGGTAGTAGCCCATGTCGTACTGATTGCCATTGACGATGTAGTTTACCTCCGGAGCTGTACCATCATTTTCTCCAGAAAATATGTTAGAACGGTGCAACACATTAATATCGTTCATACTTCCTGGCATCCCGAAAAAAGCATGCCAAATCCATGTGTCATCTGAAGCAACCGCCTCGAGGACTATGGAAGGCTTGCGAGTATGCCTGTGAAAGCCCTTGCCATGCTTTGCGCGGTTTTCCAGTCCAATGCATGCAATCGATGCTACCAAGCATTCAGGAAACCTCTGTGCTCACCAACAACTAGGAGTCTACCAATGTCTTCAGATTAGGAGATCGGAGATATTCCTCTCCGAAAACCCGACCACCGCTTGACGAACTTCTTGAGAGCTACAATGGCCGTACTTTCCCCAATACGGAGGTACTCGTCCACACGTCGCGAGGAACACCGTAAGCTAGTTGACGGAGAGCTGCTTGTTACTTTCAAGAGGTGCCAAACCAAGCTTCCGGTTGCATCCCTACTTTGTGGAACCAAACGTCGTGTCCTTCGACAAAGATTCGTTATGCGCAAAAATAGGAGCGACTCATCCAAACTCGCGTATGCGAAATGACTTATAGACATAATGAAACCCGACAAGTACATCATTCATATTTGTTAGGACTACGGTTTGTTACCTCCGCTTTGAAAAATACCTCACCGTATACGGGGAGAGCGAAGTAATCACCATAAAGCCGAGCCGCCTTCAACGTGACCTCGGTTGATCACCGCATGGCCTCGAACCGATCCCCGCCGATGGTTGTTACCTCGCTTCTATCTCCTCCTCCTCTGCGATTGCTAAGAGAAGGAGTCCTCATCATCGAGAAATGATTGTTCATCACTTGAGGAAGAAATGAACCGACTCATTGTGAGGTTGGCAATCCGTTGTGGGTGACTACGATGAATGCAACCCTCAATATATAGAATTCTTTGGGTTGGATGAGAGGATGAGGAAAAGTTAGGTATTTCGGGAAGGGAAGGGAATGGGGAAGGGAATCATTGGAGTGCATTCTTTGAGAAGGAATGGAATGGGAAGGATTCCCTCAGGGGCTGTGAAGGGAATGAAACCCTGGGAAACGGTTGGAGATGGTCTTAGAGCCGACTCTCAACAAAACCTAGGGCCGATCCTGGCTTCCATTTGGTGGGCCCAGGGTGAAACAGCAATAAAGGCCCTTTAATCTTATACAACTAACTAGCCTAGAAGCTAGCATTGCAAATGCTACATATTAAGGTCTTGTTTGAAAGCAAAAATTATGTAGGAGTTCAATGTTCGTAGAAATCGAAAAAACATCCCCATGTTCCAAAATCCAAACTGAACCTAATTAAAGGCGATTTTAGTGTTAAGACCCTATACAAATCATGAGTTTTAAAACTTAAGTAAATCAAAAGTTTATTTGAATAAGATGGTAGCAACATAGATAGGTGACTTATGGATAATAAATTACTTCATTTTTTCCCCTGATAATATGGTAATTCATAGAATTTTTCTATGAGTAATAAATGAATATGCATAAATTATTTCTTTGTAACTGGAATAGACTCTCTCACGAGCTATTCAAAAGTGTAGTACAAACTAGCCCTCTTAACAAAATCGTGAACTAGTATTTCCATGGAGTAAAGAATTTGTAACATAAAAATTAACAAAGAACCAACTATGAATGTTAGAAAAATGGTAGTGTAGCTACATTGGCCTCAATTGATGGCCATGAGCGTAGCTATGGAAGGAGTGTGTGTATATATATACATAGCATGATCAAAAACAGGTATTTCTCCTATGTATTTGCACATGAAATTTTTGGAACTTTTTGGATGTTGAGTTCAACCAGTTTACTAACTAGTTCAAACAAGTTTGAACTGAAATTAAAATTAGAGTTTCCTTTTTTATGATAGTTTGATTGTAGGTATGTTCTGTATATAAATCAGCAAAGCATGTGATCCAAATTCGTTCAAATCTTTGAATTTGAGTATATTTTTTTCAAGGTATGTGTTTTATTTGAATTGTTATAGATGGGTATATACCGCGCATTTGAAATCATGGTGCCCGGGCCCCATGGTGCCCTATTTCAGCATCATATATATATATATATATATATATATATATATATATATATATATATATATATAACACATGCAGTAGCGCTATTCTACACGTGCGCTACCGCTAGTTGTAACCCCGGATAAGTGAATCCAAACCACTCGGTTACGTGTGTACGCCTGTGTGTTCACTAAAGCAATCACTTACGTGGCCAATCACTAGTAAATGCATTTCCTAATTTGTACATGAGTTTTTCTATCTTTGATTTAAGTCATAACTTTCAAATGAGATTAATTTTAGTCTTCAAATTTTACAGGGTTGTAGAATTTCACCTCCCCTACGTTTGGTATTTTTTTAAGAATTTCTAAAAACTTGTACATATGGTTTTCATATATTTTACACGATAAAAGTTATTTACATAGGATATGATGCCTTTTACTATCTACAAAATAACATTTTATTGTCTATTACTCAAAATGTTACTATACTGAAATAAAGTGAAATATTAGAATAAGAATTTAGTTTTGTTTGTCGGCCCTGTAGTAAAATTATTGAAAATTTCTTAAATTTTTTTGCCATACATAAAGGAAGTGAGATTCTACATCTCTGTAAAATTTGAAGACCAAACTCAATCGCATTTGAAAGATATGAAATTGACAAAGCCTTAAACAGTGAAAAATCATTATTTGGCCAAATTTATCTTTTTCATATCTTTCAGTTAATATTTATTTTAGTATTCAAATAAAGTTGTATAATATCACCTCCTTTACGTATGGTAATTTTGTGAGAATTTTTTAAAACTTTTACATTTGGTTTTCATGAACAAGAATATAACTATGTTTATCAGTCCTGTAGTAAAATATTTGAAAAATTCTCAAACATTTACCATACTTAGGGAATGTGATTTTCTACAACTTTGTAAAATTTGAAGACCAAACTCACTCTCATTTGAAAGATATGAAATTAACAAAGCGCTAAATAGTGAAAAATCACTATTTAACCGAATATGTCTTTTTCATATCTTTCAATTGAAATTCATTTTAGTCTTCAAATTTTACAGGTTTATAGAATCTCACCTTCCCTATGTATGGTAATTTTTTGATAATTTTTTAAAACGTATACATATAGTTTTCATACATTTTACACGATAAGAGTGGTTTACAAAGGATATATTGTCTTTTACTATCCAAGAAATAATATGTTATTCGTTATTACACAAGATAGTTCTAATAGTTCACTTTGTTTCAATATAGTAACATCTTGTGTAATTGTTAGTAACATGTTATTTGTTTCAATAGTAAAAGACAACATATCCATTGTTTTTAAAAATCTATGAAAAATACAAGAGCATATTTTTAAAATTTCTCAAAAAAAATTACCATACGTAGAGAATGTGAGATTCTACAACCCTATAAAATTTTAAAATCAAAATCAACCTCATTTGAAAGTTATAGCTAAATAAAAAAAGATGCATGTACAAACAAGAAGAAGCATTTATTAGTCATTTACTGGTTGGAAGACCGTTTCGTTGCACGGAGTATTGAATGGCTCGATTGATATGTGTTAATTGGGCTCGATCGGTCTGCGTTAACTCGCTGGTGCGTATATATATCCAGGCCGTATTGTATATTTGTATGACCACGGAGAATAAATATGCGGCGTTGCATTCTTCGTGCTTAGCTGTATGATTCGGAGGCTTATATATGTATACTAGCCAACCATACGCGGCATGCCACGCCGCGGGCACCGCTCCTCACACGAGCAAATCGAGAAAACGTGCGAATGCCACTCCCTACAGGAGCAACTCGAGGAAACACGCGAAAAGGACCTAAAAAGAATTTTTGTTTTCCGCGAAAGGGCTTAAACGTAATGCTAGAAAAATGCAAAAAGGACCTAAATGCAATGTTTTTTTGCAAAAAAAAAAACATAAAAGTATTTTTTTCCCCTAAAAGGACCTAATCGTAATTTTGATTTTCAGTAAAAGGACCCGAGTGCAATACTTAAAAACACATAAAGGACCTAAACGTAATATATATTTTTTTAAAAACGACCTAATCATAATTTTTTCCCCCAAAAAGGACCTAATTGTAATTTTTTCGAAAAAAGGACTCGAACGCAAAAAAAAATTTGCTGGCTCGGCTCGAGCCGTGAGCCTAGCTGGCTCATTTCCGGCTCAAACGCACGCTGTGACCGGAAATCCACTATCTTTAGTAGACGGAGGGAAACGAGCATAAGGATACGGCTGGTATTCAGGGTCAGGATATCTCCAGGATAAGATAAGTTGAAAAAATAATGATATAGACACTAATAATGGCCCTGCTTGTTTATCTATTTCTTTGGACTGATACCGACAAAAAAAAATCTGAAAACAGGGGCCAAGATAGCAAGCAACGTTGACGTAATGTCTGCGAAGTTACATAAAGAGATTCCGGTTAGGATAATAAATGCTGAAGAAATAAATATGAAAAATAAGTTTATATAACATCTTAAACTTTGCTCAAAAGTCTTTTCGTGCACTGAACTATGAAACCAGATATTTGACCCTCTGAATTTTGTAATCCAGTTCAAATAATATCTTGACCCGGTTTTGCATAGTAGTATTGCCCTGCATGAAGTGATGAGCAGGCGGTTTTGCCACGTAGGATGATACGTTGGACAAATTTAGATGAATGACAGATAGGACTAACAGAGACTTCTCCAAATCGAAATAAAGAGAGAGTGAGCTACATGAGCCGACAACCACATAAGCGTATTTGAGAGCTCAGCGTGGAGAAACCTATGTAGACTCCAACTATTATTGACCTAACTTAGCCAATATATCATCCTATATGACAAAACCGTTCACTTATTGTGTCACACGGGCAATGCACTATGCGAAACCAGGTTAAGGTGTTATTTAAACCAGATTGCAAAGTTTGGAGGTCAAATATCTTATTTCATAGTTTTGCAGTTTTAGATGAGCTTTTGACTAAATTTTGAGATGTTATATAGACTTCCTCCAATAAATATAGACACTAATAATGGCCCTGCCTGTTTATATATTTTTGGGACTGAAACCGATAAAGAATTTTAGAAAATAGCCCAAGATAGCGAGCAACGTTTTCGTATTGCCTGCCTATACAAAATTTTCCCAATGGTTCTCGGTCTCAGAAGATCCAAGAGTATGATGCATGTGAGGAGAGCGTCCTCTCCTTGTGATATATGGTGTTAGTTACTTTCTCTTACTACTTCCTTTTCTTCTTAAAGAATCTGTCATCGCAACACTTAGCGACATCTCTTTCATCCCACTTTCCTTCCCGTTCCTTTCTCCTCAAACTCAAGAAAGTTTTTTCGCTTTCAAATTCCTCCAAATTGTTTTAATCAAAGTATTTTTTAACTATTTTTAAAAGTGTTTGAATCAAAATTATTCGAACCAAAATTTTCTTGAGTTAGAAACTTTTCTAACAGAAGGTTTTTCCCAATCGAAAATTTCGAACCAAAATTTTGTGAACATAAAGTTTTCAAATAGAAAATTTTTGAATCAAAAGTGTTTGAAATTTCTTATTCTAAAATTTCCCTAGTTGAAAATTTTCTAATTTTAAATCTTTCCGAGTTGAATTTTTTCTAGTTGGAAATTCTCGATTTGAATTTTCTCGAGTTAAAAATTTTCAAGTTGAAAGTTTCTCGAATTGAAATTTTCTAAATTGAAATATCGTAAGTTCAAAATTTCTTGATTTTTTCTAGTGATTTCAATTTGTCTTTTTTTTCTGAACCAAATGTAAAGAGAGAAACAAGTTATGGTTAGATTGACAACTAGGGGTGAAATTGGGGCGGATTATCCCCGCTCAATTCAACGCTGTATCCGAAAAATTCGCGCAGGATACCCTTTTTAGTCTGGGATATGTAGGTTAGGATATGTAGATTAGGATATGGGAAGAATAATATCCGCTCTGTATCCGTATTTGGTAGGATATCCAAAAGATATCCTACAAAACAGCAAAATAGCCATCCGATAAAACATCAATTCCTTTAATATCCAGTATGGTTTTCTAGGCATTGACTAATTTATAATATGCATTTACATTTAATTATGTTTATGTTGTTAAGTAGGATAAATAATTCTCTAATATGTACTTATAACTTGACAGTTTTGTTACTAAAGTTACATCTTTTATTTATGTGCAAAGTATCCATCAAATTATCCATGACCGATTCGAATCCGATCCGCGTCCGCTCTATGCCCATATCACGAAAAATCTTTATCCGATATATCTGTATCTGATTTTGAATCCAAGGTAAAAAATATGTGTTAGGATACGAAAAAAGCAATATACGCCCATATCAGACCCATTTTCATCCCTGTTGACAGCTAATGACCGCTTGAATTGATAAGTTCGGTTTATCCGGTTTCACATTAATAGGAGTACTTTTTTTTTTGTTTCCTTTTCTTTTGCGAAGAATTGTTTTTTTGTTCTTTGTCTATGAGTATTCCTACACCATTTTGTTGACACGTCAGAATGAACGAATGAACCTACTAATTCTGTTTGAATCACACATTTCCTTTACCTGTATATATGTAAATAATGTAACCTCCAATGCCATTTGTCCTTTTAAAAAAAGGTTTCCATGACCATGCCCATGATCTATGGTTGAACTGGAATGCAAGAAGAAGTAAAAGAAATTATTTCCAAATTGCGAAGTGCATTCCAACATGTGCATTTTGCTTTTATCAAGATTAAAAGGAGCTGATCTGATGGAAGCATTAAGATGCATGGACCCTGCAATCTGCGTGAATCATGCATGATGCTGTCATCACCATTCGTTTCTAATTCTTCCTTTTTTATTTTCCTGCCTGTACAGATTGAAGCACACTGAACAAACTAAACCCAGGTACATATGCCACCTCTCTTAAGGCCTTTTTTGTGAGGTCAACTTACAGCGAGGTAAAGCCGTGAGCGCTCGCGTTTGCCCTGATCTATACATTGCCCGGCCCCCACAAATCATGCAATCCTTGCATCCAAATATGATTGCGATATACACGATTCCGCGAGAAACGTGTCGTCCGCTTGATCACGGAACCCTGTGCGCAAGTCTGATGATCTGGGCATTCTTCCTAGTGCCCTTTCCCAATCAATTCACACAATGTAGGGGGAGCAAGCTTACTTGCAGCCTTGCGCTGTTATCCGGACGGGAAGCCATGGATGCACTCCTGAAAGGAACATTTCATATGCATTAGTTCACAGAAGGCATCATGGCATGTCCCATTTGCAAAGGTATCCGCGACATAACAATGGGGGGTCCGGTCAAACCCTGGCTTTGCGTTACATGAAAACATGCCGGAATGCATGCCATTTGTACAGGAATCGAGAAGGAGCTAGATCTGCGTAGAGACACAAGAATTGCAAGGTAGATTTCAGAGAGGACAGGCACGAAATGCTGGCAGAAATGGACTGCCACTATATATGTAGTGGCTGGAGAAGCCCTCTCGACCTCTACATCTCGCGTTCCTTTTCTGCAGCTGCAGGCAACGTACACAAACAAAAGTTGGCAAAGATTATCTTGGGTACCGTATCTGGTTTTCTAGGATTTGAAAAGAAGTGTTACACGTACTATGGTTCATATTTTCCTTTGGAATAGAATTGCTATTTTTCTTTGAAGGAAGACTAAGGTGGCTATATAAACTTATAGAATGGTTACGGAGAACTCAAGCAACCAAGAAACTACAAATTGACTAATCCAAACCAAGAGGCGCACAACACGATTAGAGGTTAGGTTATTTTTTAGCACTAGAATCTTGTATAGGGCTAAGATCTAATGATCCTAAAAGGTTTGAAATAGTTGTGAAAGCGACAATCTTTTGTTTCCATTTGAAGTTGTGCTTCAAGAATTTGTGGTCGGCTTCGTCAAATCTTTCTCACTCGTCGTGGTTACTTCAACGTCGTTATTTTGGTTCTCTCTACATGATTCATCTTCTTCGTTCTTAAGACCGTGCACGCTAGTGACGTATCTCACAAAACCTTAATTCGATCCAGGGGCTATGACACATGAGAAGGAGTATCAGAGTATAACAAGTGGTATCAGAGTTAATGCCTGATTAATCAGATTAATGAGAAGGTCAATAAAGCGCGTCAGGTGGCACAAAATCAAAATCGATGTCGACGATGTGGAATCAAGTAGAGAAATTTGACACGGAGGAAATTCTAGCGTGTGGCAATGTGTGGTGAAGGATGTCCTTATCTAGTAGGGGTTAATTCTGCTCTTGAAGGGGTTAAACCAGAAAAGACGTCAACTGAAAACTAGAAGATGATGGAGTGGAAGGCTGTCAGTACAATCCGTCCATGTCTCTCCGACGAGGTAAAGTACTTGGTGATCAAGGAAAATTTATCGAAGAAATTATGGAAAGACTTAGAAGAATTGTATATAGCAAAGTTGATGACAAATCGATGGGTCTGACGCGACAATTGTGTAGGTTGCGCATGAAGGAAGTTATACAGTTTGTTGACCATCTCAATGTCTTCAATAAGCTTATCACACAGCTGATTGGTATGGATAAGAAAATTGAGAAAAACGATAAAATCGTCATACTAGCATCATCTCTACCACCATCATAAGAGCGATTAGTGATGAATATTCTCATCAAGAAAAGCACTCTCAACTTCAATGAGGTATTTACATATCTATTAGAGGCAAAGTCCTTGAAAAGTCATCTGAATCTTCATCCTCATGTGATCAAGCATTAGTTGCAGTAGGTGTCGTAGGTAAAAGCAAGAGTCACGAAAAGAAGAAGGACAACAGCAGAGGTACACATGTATGCCACCTATGTGATGAGGGAAATCATATGATAAGGATTGTCCGAGTTTAAAACAAATGAAGGGTGTATGCTCAATGAGAGTAGCAAAAGATGATTCAAACGTACATATCATCAGTCAATCAGGTACTTCTCATGGATGAATATTAGATTAAGGTTGTTGCTTCTACATATGTTCAGCGAGGAAACTATTTGACGAAGGATCTCTACGTCCAGCGTATGGAATTGTTCACTTGACTGATTGGAAGGAGTATACAATTACTGATGTGGAAACAGTTACATTAAAGATGTAAGATGTAGCAGATCGCACATTGATAAAAGTTTGGTATGTTCTCATTATAAACAAGAATATAATATATGTGAGGTCGCTTGAACTCGAAGGTTGTGAGGTATCAATTCAAAGTGGAGTCATACGAGTTACTTGCAAAGAGTAAGTGATCATGAAAAGTATATTGATGGGTAAATCTAAAGGAAGGGCATGGAGGTCTGGCAAGAATCCTGATAAGGAGAAGTAAACCACGCCGTCAACGGTAAGTACTCAGATCTCAACAACTGTTATGTGCGGAACTACAAAATCGATTGCAAAATCTAGCATGTGTAAAGACGAATATGAGAGCTGTGGGAAGAAGAAAGATATGGTGGGACCACCCACATGGTATTAACGAGCAGATAGAGTTCGGAGACAGTACAAACATGACATAGAGGACTGTAGGAACAAAAGGTGTGGTTAATCAAATTACATAAGGAAAAGCTCTAGAGTGGAGAGTTCAGACGGCCAAATATTTGGCAAAATAGCTAGGCTCGCATTGGTTTCAAGCCGAATAGATAGCCAAAATTATCTAGATTGTGGCAATGAACATGTGGCCCTAACTAGCATCTAATATTTACAGTGCTAAAATATAGTAACTAACATGAGTCTTGATCTGTTGATCTCATCGTAAGAAATACGATGGCTTAAACGGATTATTAATCGGATACCTGGGTTAGAAGATGTCATCTTCGAAACTCAAAGAATTGAAATATTTAATGCAACCAATTCCCGACTACCACGTCACCGAAGCATGCCCTGCAGCCCTGCCAAGATTTTGGCGAGCTCATTGCTCACCTGCCATCTGCACAAGTTTCATATTGCCCGATGCCAAATTTCCTCAGGAACATCAAACGGCCCCTATCTGGGCAGCCGAGGCTTTCTATGAGTTATCAAGGTTTTACAAGTTTTTTTTTCAAAATTGGTATAATTCGATATAAAATTATTTTATTTATCATTTATGTGGTATTTTAAATTTGAGCTAACGAGCTACTATCAAGCCGAGTCGCATTATTTTTTTCGCTCTAAATGAACTCATTTCAATTTTGAACTCATTTCAATTTTAAACTCATTAAATATTGTAATAGAATTAATTTTGCTTGGAGCCCTACCCAGTTTTTCCCTTTCCGGATCGGGCACTCCCGAGCTGTCGCCGGTGACAAAAGGATCTCAAAGAGCAGGTTTTTGGGTTAGCTGTCTTAGCTCCAAAGGCCATAACAAGCTAGCTAGCAAAAAAAATGAACCGGGCTTTTAGCCAACCCAGTCTGGGTTTATGTTCAGGTCTAGTGAAGTGAACCACATTAGGTTATGAGATGTCGCTGAAGTTTGTTGACGAGATACTGATATGCTCTGGGCTTGCCTTCTTATTATGATGCAAGTTGCCATCGGGCTTTTAGCTTATGTTCAGCAACCACAATCAACCACGTAATGCGACTCCTATGTACAACCACATGACATTTTGTATAATCTACGCACTTCAGCTATGTATATGTTTTTTTCCAATCTATGTTAAAGATCAAGAGATTTGATGCTTACTTCTAGAATAATAAATTGCATTTTTAGGCCATCAAACATCTCTGTTTTCTTCAAATAGGTTCTTGAACTTCAACTCTAGCTTAGTACCCCGGGAAGCATCTAATTTTCAGGGTAGATCCACATTAGGCCGGCTTCAGAGTGTTGCATAGAATGAAGTTTTCCGAAAGAAATAATAAAATTATCCAATGCCATAAACAGATTCAAATCATTAGCTAGGACTATCGAAGATGGGTGTTACATGAATATCCAATTGTGAGGATCATATGCCCTCAGAACTGATAAAGACATATTTTTCGATACATGGTGTGGTGCAACAAAACGGCTTCTTCCCTAAGACCGTAGAGGCCACTGCACCGATGTATATGGCGTAGTTGACATCATTACTCTTTCGATGTTATGACCAGCAGGCCCAGTGCGCCGATGAGCAGGTACTGCAACAACAGACAACATATATCAGCAATCCTTTCAGGAAATAGCACCTATTGAACTACAATAGTATTGTCCAATTTGAGTTATTGAACTACAATAGTATTGTCAATGCACCAGTTTATCTAGAGAACATATAACTTGTTTACTTGCTTATCCATTTACACTAACAAGGAGCAGAATGGGCGAGGAGTTCTATCAATATCTTACAAAAAAAATTCACATGGACTAGAACAATCTTTGTTTAATATCCAATTCAATCGGTAAATAAAAAGAGTTTACCTTTATAATTGGTTTCTCAGTCATGATAATTGTAACCCACCCAACATATGGAAGATAACTGTTCACAGTGGAAAACATAAGATCAGCTGTGTTAATTTTCACCAGGAATGAAGATGTGTGTGATCAAAGTCGAGGATAGTGAGTTACTGACCCTACAGCCCGTCCCATAATGTGATGTTCCTGAAGCCAAAGCTGCCCGTGTGCATATAAAAGTCGGTCATCCCCAAAATTATTATCACCTGAAAGGCAGTTCATCAGTAAAGACAAAACATTGCAGTGGCATCCACTATACATTTAACATTGCTAGCTGTTGATTATTATTACAAGGATTACACAAATTGCTTTACCAAACAAACAAAAAAATGGATACCTTTAGTGAGGATATCAACTTCTGCACTTTCCTGGCGTTCATGAACCTACACAAAGAGTAGCAAATTCAAACCATGCCAAAAAAAACACATATAATATAAATTGGATTGATCGCTGTGAAGAGTGAAAACTTCAAAATTTATTACCTTAATCACACGATGAACAATTGGAATTTCACGACCCTAAATACATAACAGCCAAATGTACATTTAGTGTCTTGAGAATCATGTATAAGCACACAACACAATGAAATATAGGACAACCTGATGAATTCGTGATTCAGCTACTACTTTGTGGCTTACAAATTACAACAGGTCAGTAGGACTTACATCAACATTAAAAACAACTATTTCTCCTGTGCGAATAGGGTCTTTGTTCATGTGCAAAAACAGGATATCACCCTGCAAGAAAATAATTTAATCACTCACGTATATCAGTGTGAAAGATGATGGCGCATTAAAAGATGCAAAAGTGTATTCTGGAGTAAAAATTGAAAACCAAGTAGATGACATGCGCCAATACAGATTGTCAACTGGAGATAACAGTATTCTTAAAAGGGAAATTTGGGAATGGATAAGGCCAACATTCTAAAGGCAATAAGGCAGCCATCCACAATTTGCAAACAAGTGGAACTTCTAGAAAACCAAATATGCTTATAAAAAAATACAGAAATGCACCTCTTTATGAGTTGCGCATACTTCTTCTGAAATTTAGATTTGTCACAGATAAGCAAAGATTTTCATACAAGCTATCAAACAAATACTTATCTCAACATAGAGTGTGTAAATACTAAAGATCATAAAAGCACCCACATGCACAGATATATACACACACGCGCGCGTGGGAATTTCAGTTCAAACTTGTTTGAACTAGATAGTGAACTACTTAAACTCGTAATCCAATAAATAGCGCACAATACGTAGGTGATGTACCTAGTTTATATCATGGTGCCCAGGCACCACGGTTTCCAGTTAATTATACAACCATGGTGTCCATTCTATATATATAAGATGATTACAATATCGAGTGAGGAGGTAACTAACCCTCTTAAATCCAGGCTCCATACTACCAGAAAGAACCACCACCACTGGGGACTCACTCCCTGTTACGACCATCAATCCCTTCCATATGATCAATGCTGAGGTAACAATCATTCCTGCCAAGAGAAACATTTTTAGCTCCCCTTGTTGCAATCAACAATCAGCATATGCAAGAGCAGGGAAACCCCAACCTAACTAACAAAAACAGACTTAAGTGATAAACCCTATTCCCCTAAATATGACGACTTTATAATATAATCTTTTAGAAACAAGAAACGCTTATAAGTAATAACTAGCTTCAAGGGTGCAAAAGAAAAACCTTCTGTAGGACATCCCTCAAGAGAGCTTCTATACTTTCACACTAAACAGTAAACGAGAGCAGAAATTTCCAACTCACCTCTCTATGGCCGTCATATCCAATGCAATTGCTCTTCTATTTTTCACACCCATACGATTCTTCAGAAAAATAAAACCTAATAGGACCAGATCAATAACCAGAAAAGCCTCCCTACCCAATCTTACCAGCGAGGAACTCCAAAACTACCAAAAATAATCGCACCTTTCCCATCGAAACCCTACTGGAATCACAAGGTAAATCCTAACCTTGAAACAAAGAACTAGGCCCAACCCACCGATCTGGGCGCAAAAGACCTCGACGAAAAATCTTTAGAAGAAAAAAAAAACAAGAAACGGATTCAGGGGAGAAGAGCAAGAGATGAGACAGCGGGCATCACCGAGGCTAATGATTTGCGAGAGGACACTGCGGATCTGCATCGAGCGGATCGACTCCACCGTGTCACCGACGAACCCCATCTCGCTCGGCCCTCGGCGGCGAACTCGCGACCGGGGAGAGAAGAAGACAAGTCTGCGCTGCGTTTTCCGAAGCCTGGCCCTATTTGGGCTTTGCACTTCTTTTTTCAATTTTAGCCCATTTCGACTAAAATTGCAAACCTAGATCTATTCTCGATCACGAAACATAGATAGGTGACATATATCCGCAGCATGTTGCTAGCAGTGTAGCTCTCCTTCCTCGAGTTTAGGTACTACGGTCCCTTGCTGTGCTACCCTATCTCAACACTAAGCTCTTACTGTAATCACTCATGCTATTACAGGCGCAGTAGATGACAAATATTATCTGTCGCTACTTTTGTTACTGAAGAGGATGTTATTTTTATAAATTTATTTATAGATCATGTATTTGAAAAAATTGTGCCAAGAGCTTAAAATAATTGATAAAGTTTCGCGTTTTCCGGGTTTTTTTTCAGACAGGACCCCGCGGATCCTCGATATTGAACGCTTCGCCCTGCTACGGCTTGGTGCACGTCATGAAACCTATTTCTGTTCGTCGGATGGGGATCTGACGGGTAGCAAAGGTTTCCTTCTCCGAATACAGTGGAAAGAGAGCATTGCCCTTTCCGCATCCGAATAGGATGCGCTATGGAGTTCGGATCGAAATAGGCCATAGATGGGCCAAGACGCCATGGAGTGGAACTTGAAGGCTTCAAGTGTAATACAGCCCAGTTACTCCTGCTAGTTTTGTTGCTTTAGTGTCTTCCATAGTTCTATTGCTTGTTTACTTTTGAGCACATTTCAGAAAATTATCTTTATTGTATTAACTATCAGTCTCCTACAACTTTAAGTAAAATTATTGAGTAATTTTTTAGATAATAGAATATTACATCTTTCAATCTCTACATCTAACATACATATAGATAAAAAAAATTGATAGTTTAAAATGTAAAATTACAGGTTTGAGAAATTTACTCAGAAGCTTTGCAACGCCATAGCATGCTGCAGTCCCCTGGATTCCCACTGTGCTCACATTGCGATCTCGTTGTCACGCACGGCCTCAAGACATCATGCACTTTGCTTAGCCTTTGAGCCTCACCTATGCACTTTTGCAATGCCATTTTGAGGCTCTGTGACTCACCGTTGGATCTTCTCCTTCCCCTCTTTTGCATCGCTAGCCTTACCTCCCCACCTCACCGCGCTTCGGCCACCGTAGGCAACCCTCGCATGTGCACACCACTATGCTCCTCTGTTTCTCGCTGCCAAACGGCCTTTAGTTTAAAGAACTGTTTACTCATCTAGCTCTATATAGCATTTTTTTTTCTTCAAATCTAGCTGTCGGCGTTTCAAAATCACCGACAAGTAAATTTATAAGTTTAAAGGGCCGCGCGTTCCCTCTCCTTGAATGGTTAGACTAAAAAACCCAAGATGTATACTGGTTCGACCTGAATGTCCCTACTCCAGTTCGTGTGGTGTTATCGTATTGCTTTAGGTGCAAATTACTGCAAAGTGTTTACAAGCGGGAGCTGAGGGCTCGAACGTGAGAGCGTAAACTGCCTATTCGTCGAAGGACCCAGAGAAGAGAGCGAGAGAGACCGTTCGTCCTCCAGAAGGCCCTGCCTCCCTTTATGTAGTCGGAGGGGGCAGGTTACATGGAAAGTTGGGAGAGGGAAGGATGAAGACATCTACGCTAGGAGTTCTGACCCTCGGTCTTGGTGGTTGGTCGACCTCCTCTTCTGCCTATACCGGGTTGGTGGGCTCATCGAGTAGATCGGCCACGCTTCATTGGGAAACAACAGATCGCCTTCTCGCGAGCTCGACGGACGACGCCATATTGCGTCTTTGGTGTTGCCTCGGGAGAGAGCATATCTCTATACTGTGCGTGACTGGACGATGAGACTGGAGTCTTGACTTTAGCAACCTTCGTGCTGTCTTGGGAAGGAGCCACTTGCCCCCGCACGGTCACTTCGAGCGGTCGTGTCCGTAGACCACTTGGCCGATGGCCGGCGGAGGCCTGACACCTGTGGCGGGGTCGGACGCCCCGTTAAGTCAGGGACAACCTTGGAGCAGCTCGTTAGATCGAGGTCGAGTGTCCTTTGTGGACCCGTGAGGCCTTTGGTCGGAGCCGGGCTTGGGACAACCCGTTCGTTACTCCAAGCCACTGGGATACCCATTATATGAATACTCGTCACTAGCCTCCCAATATTTTGTAAAATTGGCCCCTTTCCTCATTGTGGAAGGAGCAGGGGTGACACCTGTCTCCTTCCGCGATCTGGTAGCGTGGGAGGTGATGAGCGCGGGAGTGTGTGGGCGCGGGCGTGAGCATGCGGTGCGGCGTGTTGCCGTGCTCCCCGTGTGCGGGAGTTTACTTTTCGCACTCTCCATATGCAGGAGCTACTTTTCGCGTTCCCCGTGCGCGGAATCTGGCTAGGCCCACCGAGCTTCCGCGTTGTACCGCGAAGCCACGCTGACCACCTACTTCCGCGGTCTGGTAGCTCGAAAGGAGACAGGTGTCGCCCCCTGCCCCTTCCGCGGTGAGGAAGGGGGCTATTTTTACAAAAATATTTGTGAGGAGGTTATATTTGCAAAAAAAATATACTATAAGGGGCTAGATGAGTGAACAATTCTAGTTTAAAAACTAGTTAAAAGAAACGAGTCGCTGAATAGTAGATCCACATGTTGTCCTTCATTTTAAAAGAGTAAATTTCCTATAGCTACAACTTTTATGTCCAAGCTATCAATAAACTGCAAGTTTTGTGCCATCGACGTGTGAGCCGCATTGGCACTTACGTGGCATCCCAGTAACGGCCTCAACACTACGGTTGTGTTTGGCACTGGAGCTGGAGCTGTGGGTATATTAAGAGTGTTTAGGTGAGTATCTTGTATATATTTTAAACTAAAAATATAAACTTAATTCACTTTATTTTAGCTTACAAGCTTCGGATCTGAGGTGGAGCTGGGATCTGGAGCTCTGCCAAACAAAGCCTACATGTGTGTATGATATTTGGGTCCGGCTTGTCAGGATGGCCTGTTTGTGATAGAGTTGCAATTTTTTGAGAAAAAAAATGGTCTCTTGACAGTGTAGCTATCTAAAATCCTCGCTCAAAGTTATAGCAAATCAATATTTTGACAATAAAGTTGCAGTTTGTAAAATTTACTTACATAGAAGAACAACAACAATTCAAACATAACTTCCCACCAACTGTAGCACCTCTCTTTGCTAAAATGTGTTCTTTTTATTAGATTTACCCTGCGGAACCCGAGATTTTTTGTGCATACAAATAGTGTTTCCTAGACACTAGACAGACAACACAGGCGATTAGGCAAACGTCTAGGTGGGATAAATCAACTAGATGGAAGGATATAGCCTAGCGCCTAAGTTGACGCCTAAGGGAACATGATACAAGTATTTTTATTGGTGCTAAGCATCCGTCTAGACATGATAAATCAGCTAGACAGGAGGGTATAGCCTAATGCTTAAACACTCACGTAAGGGAACGTGATACAAGCATTTTTTATCAGAGCACCGATTGGTAATTAAAGGAATAGTTATAGCTTTTCCCGTACTCGATGAAACGATCTTTCCCTCGCGTTCAGGTATAACAAAAACCTCGGATCTAGAGCTACTTGGCATTCCAATCCAGTTTCAATATTGCACTTCTCAGATTAAGAAAGCAAAAAATGTTTTTAGAACTCATTAAAACCCAATTCACATCATTATGCTCAATAAAAGGAATGAGAAAACCACTAGTAGAAAAAATATTGGAAAGATAAAAATACTTCTGAATCTGTTTTCATTGAATAGTCAGGAATTATTGACGGTATCTAGCTAGAACAACCAATTCTTCCTAAATACCCGCTTGTTAAGATATTTTACCTACATGTCTTCAGAACATCTGCATTCCAATTAATCTTTATTGATATAGGTAGTTGACCTAATTTTGATTTTATAATTAGGGTAGGAAAGGCAAACTTAAAAGCAAACATCAAGTTTCAATGGATGAACTTGGTGAGATGGCCAGTGAGCTGCAGTAAAGTTTTCCACACGCAGGGCAAACTGGCAGGACATGCACCCGAACTACATTCCAGGAATTGTTTAACTGAAGTGATTTCCCTTCAGGCTATTTAGGCCCCATTCGATACAGCTCAAGGGCTCCCGGATTCTCGTCCAGAGGAGTCGGATCTGATTCTCGTCCAGAGGAGTCGGACCTCTACCGAACAGCCTCTCGGTTCTGCACACAGTGTCAGAAGCGACTAAGGCCCTGCTCCCCGCAAGAATTCACCGTCCCTGCCGCCTCGACCACATCGCCTCAACCCCACACCGTCATCGATCGGTCGCCAATCACCCCAATCCTGTCTAGAGCCGACCGATTGCCTCGACCCCGCACCGTTATTGCCGGTCGCTCGGTCACTTGGAGCGCCGCCATCCCCGCCTCCCACGCCGCTATCCCAACCTCCAACACCACAACCTCAAGAATCTTGTAGCCAAATACTTACTCTAACTGCTCCTGATTCCTCAAAAGATCACAATGCAAAGGAGTCGAAGCAAAATTAGTGAGGAGCATGAGCTAATGCACTACTGAACGGGGCTTTATAGAAGTATCTGTCAGCCTCACGTACTTAAGAACAAAGCTTGAATTTGCGTAACATCTATTAGGAATATGTTTACCGGTTGAAGGAAGCAACACTGAAAACATTGTGGACGGTATTCATTGATCCAAAACCAAACTCAAAATTGGTTTAATCCATGGAATGCAAATTTCAGACAAACAAACTGTGGTACAAACAAATGCGCTACATCTAGGACAGCACAGTATTGTCGCCTTGAAACAGCACGCAGCTTACAGCCTCCTTCCTCTCCTACCACCCTTTCTGCGGGTGCTGTCAGTCGGGACTGGAGTAACATCCTCTGTAGAACAGATTAAGAATTAGGTTCATCACGAAATTAACATGTAGTAGTAGGTCGATCAAATGCAACAAAGCGAGTTTTAATGTTTCACATGTTTATCAACTACTAATTATCCATAAGCTACTACTAAACAAATTAAGTAGAATAAGTAAATTAGAACAAAATGGAAAATTGCGGTGGAAGGGAAAAACCAGAATAAGGGGAATCGCTCATTTATTCGAAATATCCTAATAGATCCAATAGAGGTGCCATGTGACCGCTGACAAAGAATAAGAAGCACAACACTGTCAAGTAACTCTAGTTAAAAGGGGCAATACACGTGCAAAGGCATTTGAGGTTTCGACCCCCATACCCGACACCGCTACTTATTGGAGGCTGAAAACACCTTGAGAATATTTGGTGATGCATATTGACAGGTTCTAAAATATTTCTAGAAAACACAGTATCATGTCACTGTCGGGTGCTTGTGGAATTTTCTTAGTTGCATTTAATGTATTATCTCCACACTAGCTTTAGGTAGAGTCAACATGCACAGTTACATGTTCAATTTGTTGATATGTCGTGCATTCTACCAAAGCTAAACTAATAAATACTGTATAATGCACCCACCACATGCTGCAACACCTCTAAGGGTATTTCTATGGTCAGCAAAGTCAGCACGACCAAGCAAGCATGGCCATCAAACCAAATAGCCCCATAACTTAGGGCTATTAGTGTTCCCCAAAAAGGGCAGCTGGATATATATTGGACAGTGAGAATAGGATGAGTCACTTGATACAATCAAATAATTTCATCATTGCCTCCTAATTAGCTTAATAATGTAGACGATAAGCTGGAGACGAACACTACAGAGCACTTAAACTAAATAATGTGTATTTGGTGATAATCTGGAGAGATACACTATAGAGCACTAACAATAAATTATGTCTATTTGTTCAGAGTTCATGCACAGGCTTGCTATCTAATAAGAGTACCATAGTTTAGTTTTCTTGTAGTTGCAGCCTTCTGAGACATTTGACTAAATTTTAATAAAAGAATGCAAATAAATCTACCAGAAAGGACAAATATACTAACAAACATCATGCATGCAAACGACATGGGCATGTATGCTTACCAATACGACCAATCTTCATGCCAGATCGAGCAAGTGCTCTAAGGGCAGACTGAGCACCAGGACCTGGAGTTTTTGTCTTGTTTCCACCAGTAGCACGGAGCTTAATATGCAAAGCAGTAATTCCAAGCTCCTATAAAATGGAAATAAAGCATTAAGCGTCAACTCACAAATAAAAATTGTGCTTTTGCCATAGCAGGGAAATACCTTGCATCTTTGAGCAACATCCTGTGCTGCAAGCATAGCTGCATAAGGTGAGGATTCATCACGATCAGCTTTAACCTTCATGCCACCTGGACACCAATACAGCAGTTGCCAAGATATAGTACAGATAAGAAATGAAACCAAAGTATCTTTGTTGAAAGCCTAGAAACGGATTTACATCTTAAAGAAACACATAGAGCCAAAACATAAACATTGGACCCAATAAGGCATAGTTTAAATCTAATTCAAAGGAAATGCTGAACAACAGGCGATGGCAATCAAAAAGCTTGTACAAATAATACACTATATATGCAAAAATACAAAATTACGTTTAAATAAACAAAACTGGAACAGACATGCCGTTGAAACAATAAATGGTACAAAACTACTCTTGAGCATGTAAAACAAGTACTGATTGGACCCATTAACTGAAGTCAGAAGGAACTGATTAACACAGATAACTACATTAGTCATAAGTTCAGCAACAACCAACAATCAGATTCCCTAGTAAAGACAAACACAAGCTTATTTCTATGTAGGACCTTCTAGTAAGATCTAATTACTACTGTTTCTTAGACATTTATCATTGGTCTAAAAGGCGGCCGCCAAGCCCGACTAGTCGGGGACTAGGCACCACCCCTAGGGCCCGCCAGCCTAGCACTTTCTAGAAAACTGACATTTATCGGGCAAAACCATCATTAAATATCATAATTCAACAGATTGCAAGTGTTTCCCTCACATATTTGCGAACCTATTCAGAAGACTCATCCATAGCAGCCTAAAATTACTTCTAAGAATAGGTAAATACAATAAGGTGGATATAGCTATATGGAAATATAGAGTGTGTAGTAGCAAATAAAAAATATATTATTGCAAATGACATAAACCATGTCCACTTCCTTAATACAGACACCTCCATTTAATCCAGCGAGTGTTTCACAGAGTGGATGACTCGGCAAAATCAGTGCAAAAAGCAGCTGATTCAGACTGAGCATACAACAGAGGATACACCACCAAGATGGAGACACCTAAATCATAAGCAGGAAGAGGGAGGTACCAAAGAAAAACTCTCCAGTACCTCATTGTCAATATCGCACAGCAATGACTCGAAATGCTCCCACATGACAGAAGGAAGGCGATCTTAAGGGCCGTGCTTGAAAAAAGAAAAGAAAAGGAGAAGCAACTATCTCGCTAACTAAACACCAAGAGCTCGTGCCATTTACAATTTAAACAACAAATAACCACAGATGCATTATATATATATAGACCATCACCATTGCACAGTGCATACTGCATATCCAAGTAGTTGTAGCTGATGATGTGATTTTACAATCCACACTTTGAAAGATTAATTGAAACAAAACCAAAAAGGCGTCCAGAGATCAATCACCAAACTCAAGCAGCAGCATAGCTCTCAACTGAAGCTAGATTTCTTTATGGAAAACAATGTATAGCAGTATAACACCACAAAACCAGCTCTGTCATTGGCCATTACACGCAGACAACAGCTCCAATACAAGAGTAATTACTCGCGAAAGAAACGTAAGGGTTCATGCGAGGATTTACCAGTGATACGGACGAGCGTTTCCCTCCCGGACAGATCGGTCACATGCTGCAACACCATCAAATTGCACAGGTAAGTTGCGTACTTTCTCTCCGTTAAAACTTTCGCACGGCAATGGAAAAAGGGGGAAAGGGATGCGGCATCTCACGATGAAGGTGTCGTTGAAGGAGGCGAAGATGCGGGCGACACCAAAGACGTACTCCCCCTCGCGGACGGCGGGGCCGAGCGTCACGTTCTCCTCCTTGGGCTCCCGCGTCTTCTTCCTCCCGGACTGCACGAGGCATCATCATCATTCCAAATCGCACCATCAGAAGCTATAATAACTTGCTTATGATATCTCAACAGGGCGGAGAGCGAGAGGCGGCACAGCTACATACCATGGCGACGGCGACGGCGGCGGCGGCGGGCTCGGCGTTTGTGGGGGAGGAGGCGAGGCGGTAATAGAAACCCTAGCTCGGAGCAGCTGCGGGAGCAAAAACTTGCCCGTATAAGTAGCGTTCTCCTGCTGGGCCGTGGCCCGTGGCCCGTGGGTGGGCTTTGGGACCGAGAGAGCTCGTTGACCTGTCCCTGCAATTCCTAGTATATCCCTATATATACTATCTATGACTAGTATAGTCTTGTCTTAACTTATGACTGACAAAGACTGCGTTTATCAATTAAATGAGAAGATAAGTATGAATACAACACTTAATAATAAAGAGAAATTTAGAATTTTAAATGAATTTAGAAAGGAAAATGGAACTAAATGGAAGTCGAATAGTAAAGCGGGCTCCAAAGATTTTAAATCAAGAAAGAGAAAGAAAAAGAATTTTCGATCTTAGATTTTTTTGCAGCTTCCACAGAGAGCACAGCGTGCTCTCTCGGGCTTGGCCAGGTAAGGGAGGAAGGCCGGGGTGGCCGCCGCATGATGGGTCAAGATCAGTGCGGCGAGATCGCCAAGACCGCGCTGCGAGGAGGAGTCACGGTTGTGGTGAATTGCGGGAAAGATGACGGTGATGGCTTGGGTTACCTCAAAATCCGCGATCTTTATAAGAGGAGCATTTGGGGATTCTGTAATGCGATGGGGTGGAGGAGAGCTCATGGCTTTTATAGCATCGAAACAAGCATATTTATGGAAACCATAATTTGGGATCAAATCAGATTGGGAGGAAATTTTGGCAATAGAGCACGAAATTTGAGGAATTAACACCATAGATGGAAAGAGGAGATTTGGTGCGGGATTGATGGAGCTTTGGAGCTTCTTTCTTGCTTTAATGGAGGAGAGAAGAAGCTTCTTTGAGTCCGGTGCTGACTAAAAGAAGCTACAAGTGAGTTGCCTTCATTTTTTAAATATAGAAAGATTTTGAAAAATGACACATTAGGTTAAAATTCTAGAAAAATTCTCAAAAAACTTTCGATTATTTTGTACTTAATAAAATTATTTAAAAATTAAATTATAAATTTGCCGAGGCACGGCGGCCACAAGGTCGCTGACCAGCAACCTCGTCGCGTCGGCAAAGCCACCGATGGCGACCGTGGAGCCATTGCAGACCTACGTTCTCTCGATCGTGCGCCCATCTCGGTTTCCTTTTTCAAGACGTAATGTATGGTCCTTTCCTTTTCGGGACGTTTGTTTCCTTTTCCTTGTTGATCTTTGGAGATGAGGAAGGTGCATTGTGGACCACAAGGATGATTTCGAAAAATATGGAAAAATAAAGCGCTCTCGCCGGCCATTTGGATCTGCAAGGAAAAAAGATAAAATTAAGCGATTGCTCATGCCCTTTGGTTCCGCGAAAAAATTGAAAAAATTAAGCAAACACTTACAGACGGTTGGTTCCTTAGATAAAAATGAAACAAAAATGAGCGCTCTCCGTGCATTGAAATTAAACTCTATGGGGCTAGATCCAGTAAAAAGTCTCAAGAAGGGTCATATTCGAAAAAAATACGATCACAATGCGGGACAATAAAAATTCAAGTCTTATTTCCTTGCATGCGGATCCTCCTGTTTATTTTCTTGTTTGATTCACCTCCTTCCAAATATGTAATACGTACAATTTTGGCGATAAAAAATTCAAATCTGGTTTCCTTGCATGCAGATCCTCCTTATTTATTTCCTTGTTTGATTCGCTCTCCTTCCAAATATGTAGGTGGGGAGAGTGCATTTGTAGGCCACGGGATAATTAGACACACTAAATAATGACCATCGGATGTGTGTGAGTAAAGCGAGAAATATCTGAGACGTTCATTTTGATAAATGCAAGTTTCTGGGGACGTTTTGCTGGGTGCACGAACATTGGGCTATCTCTAATGAGATGCATTATTTAGGATGGACGTAGGAAAATTTGCTTAGGTGCATTATAAAGGGGTATAGATTAGCCCCCATTTTGTCTTTTAGTTTTTGGGTAGAGAAATAATTGCAAATCTGTTCTCTTACCAGCGCACGAAACTTTCGCAACTAACAATCTATACCCTTTTATAATGCACGTAAACATTCTTTTTCATGTCCACCCCAAATAGTGCATCTCATTAGAGATGGCTCAATATTCGTGCACCCAGCAAAACGTCTTCAAAAACTTGCCTCCATCAAAATTAACCTCTCAGATCTTTCCTCAACTTTACTCACCCACATCCGATAGCCATTATTTAGTGTGTCTAATCATTCCTGTGGCCCACAACAGACCTCCCCCACCTACATATTTGGAAGGAGAGCGAATCAAACAAGGAAATAAATAAGGAGGATCCACATGCAAGGAAATCAGACTTGAATTTTTTACTCGCCAAAATTGTACGTACTACATATTTGGAAGGAGGGCGAATCAAATAAGGAAATAAACAGGGAGGATCCGCATGCAAGGAAACAAGACTTGAATTTTGTATTGTCCTAGCATTGTAATTGTATTTTTTTTTCGGAATATGACCCTTCTCGAGATTTTTTTACGGATCTAGCCCTATAGAGCCGAATTTCAGCGCACGAAGAGCGCTGAATTTTTGTTTTCATTTTTTATCTAAGGAACCAACGGCTCAGGAGTGTTGTTTATTTTTTCAAAAAATTCATGAACCAAAGAAATTTACGAGCACTATTTAAGTTTTATCTTTTTTTCCTTGCGGATCAAGCGGTCGGCGAGCACAGTTTATTTTTTTATATTTTTCCGAATCATCCTCGTGGCCCACAATGACCTTCCTCACCTCCAAAGATCAACAAGGAAAAGGAAACAAACGTCCCTGAAAAGGAAAGGACCATACATTACGCCGAAAAGGAAATCGAGATGTGGCATGGCCAGAGATTGCACGCGGGCCGGGCAATACGCCGGAGAACGAGGTCCGCAATGGCTCCACTGCCGCCATCGGTGGCTTTGCCGACGCGCGAGTTCTTTGTCGGCGACCTCGCGCCGCCGTGCTCTCGCAAATTTATAAGTTAAATTTTTGAAAATAATTTTATTAAGTACAAAATAATCGAAAGTTTTTTGAGAATTTTTCTAGAATTTTTTAACCTAATGTGCTATCTTTTCAAAAATCCTTCTATATTTAAAAAAAATGAAGGCAACCCACCAGAACTTCTTCTAGTCTGCACCTAGACCAGAGAAGCTTCTTCTTCCCTCCTCCAAGAAACAAGAAAGAAGCTCCAAAGCTTCATCAATCCTGCACCAAATCTCCTCTTTCCATCTATAGTGTTAATTCCTCAAATTTCGTGCTCTATTGCCAAAATTTCCTCCCAATCTGATTTGATCCCAAATTATGGTTTCCATAAATATGCTTGTTTCGAGGCTATAAAAGCCGGTGAGCTCTCCTCCACCGCATCGCATTTGCGTAAATCCCCAAGTGCTCTCTCTTGTAAAGATCGCCGGATTTTTGAGGTAACCCAAGTCATCACCGTCATCTTTCCCGGCGAAATTCACCGCAACCGTGACTCCTCCCCCGTAGGCGCCGGCGATCTCGCCCCACCTGCCGACTCCATCGCGATCACTGACCACCCCGGCCTTCCTCCCTTGCCAAGCTAAGCTCGAGAGCACGATGAGCTCTGTGGAAACTGTAAAAAATAATTTAAAATCGAAAATTCTTTTTCTTTCTCTTCTTGATTTAAAATCTTTGGGAGCCGTTTGCTACCATTCGACCTCCATTTAGTTCAGTTTTTCTTTCTAAATTCATTTAAAATTCTAAATTTCTTTATTATTAAGTGTTGTATTCATACTTATCTTCTCATTTAATTGATAAGCGGGTGTCATTGTCAGAATGCTAGTTAAGTGCACTATACTAGTATATATAAATGAAAACAACCAATGATATTCAAGGTATCTTCTTTATTTTAAGGACAAAAAATCCCATAATAATCCTAACAAGTAAAAAAAATCCTAGTAATTCTCATATTAATCGGAAGAAGAGAGTGATTTTTACACTTATTTTGGTAGAGTCAGATTAAAACGGTGCACATTGATTATATATAGATATTATAATTATATAATAAATACAATTATATTTTAATTATAAGGACTAGGGTTGTATATCAAAGATAACCGTATGTAATATCTAGACGTGTAGTTACGCAGATAAATCTGCTAGTCGGAGCAACTAACAATGGATTATGTGAGTGTCTGGTGTCTAAAATACCTTTAATCGTCAATCAATAATCTCTAACAAAAAAATACGAAGCGCAAAGGGAGTTGGTATCGTGTCATTGCCGGAATTTGAAGATTAAGACGCAGACCATACACGGTGTAGAAAAAATAAAAAATAATAATCGACAGCTGTGGGATTTGAACCACTCGGCCAAACTGTCGTCTTTGCTATGCGGCAGAAAAAGTTCTCTACAGCAACTGTTAAGGTTGCGACCAGAGTTCAACATAGAATTAGCACCTCCAGAGTTTGTACAAGCAAAACAGGAATTGAACGCGGGTTCTGAAATCTGAAGACTAGCTACAGTGTTCATTCATCATAATATACCAGAGTTACAACTGTTCGGTATTTGATCTGATCTTTTGGTCCTGTCACAGCAAAGAAAACTTTAGCAGAACATCAAAATGTGTAGCAACAGAAAGAAAAGCAGAAACTGGCATAACCAGCATACACACTTCCAAGTTCCAATTACTCAACACTAATCGAAGGGGTCTATCCGTGGGTCATGCTCGCTTGCCATTGCCATTCCTGTGCACAAGCAAGTTGGGCACATCACCTGGAAACACGGACATGCGCGAATTAGGACAGTTTATACAGGGGGGAAAACATTAGTAGAATTAGCAGATGAAATGAACCGCCCTGTTCTGTGACTACAAAGTCCCAAATGCAATTCCACAAAAAACTTTATAAAACAGTTTATAAAAGAGGAAAAATGTTTTTGCCCAACACTGAACTTACGCACTATGCATAAGCTGCACTATCGCCTTGTCATTTAATCTACAGCCGCTCGCTCTTGAGTATGATAAATCATTTGGTTGTTTTTCAATCTAATCTTCCAGAAAGCATTAAACTGAGTAATCTGAAACACAATGGGATTAGACAGCACACCTTTCCAGCTCCTGAACAATTGGGACACCTTTCAGTCGTAGACCACATATTATGTTCATGGTCACATGGAAGTGAAAAGCGGTTGACGCTCAATAACAATCTGCTAGCAGAACAACGAGCACATGGCAAGTATCCTATAATGCAGAAGCAAGTTCAGATATGTGAATACAGTACAAAAAATAGGGATCAAAAGTCTCCCAAGAAACAAAGATCAGGCTGGCCGGTCTTAGTACAAGAAGCAAAACAACTTTGCAGAGTTATTCCATTTTTGTGTTTGGCAATGAATTAATTGGCATGGCCAAGCCATGATTGGGGTAGACAGATGAAAAGGAAATCGCTCATACCAGTCCCATGGCAATACGTGCATCTTTTCTTCTCTTGCTGCCTCACATTTTTCACTTCAACCAGCATTAAGGCTGAGATTACACCAACTGCACCACCTGAAAAGGATGCCACAATGGGATCTACCTGACTGAATAACAGCCAAAAAAATGTATCAAATCACTTTTCTAAACACTACTGAAGAATCAAATGACATGATATAGGTTGTTTAAAGCACCTCAATTGAAGAGGTAAGTGTGCGCTCCGTATAAAGTCTTCATAAGATGTGCCACCCAGCCCTAATTTCAGTTCAAGCTGCAACAAAGACAGTTCTTAAAGAAGACATACTACATTACCTCTCGTAATGAGAAGATGTTCCTGGAAAATCTGAGTACCAATAGAGTTAGAGAGAGATGAAGCTGGCACTTACTATTGGGGCTACCAAGCCTCCAAAAAAGATTATCCCAGATATGAAAGAGAATGATGTCAAATAGAGTTGCTTCATTGTCTTCGGTGACTATTTCAGACAAAATAAAGGCATGAATAGAACTTAAAACAACTCAAGATGCCAATGTGTGGTCATCTTTGCACATAAACTAGTTGAGGGCTGGTGGTCACCGTATGAGGCATGAACGGAATAGTAGATGGAATCTCGGGCATTTCATTTTCTTCGTTGCTGACACCTCTGCTTTCAACGTCTCTGATTCGCTGCTGCACCCGCAATCGTCTGACCTGATAACATTACCCATATTCAGGTGAGCTTTGATATGCTGTTTTAGCAAGCTAAAGATGTACTGCTAGAATTGACAAAATTGTTATGAAGTGTGCAAAATAGACACCTCTTCCATTAAAAGGAAAATTTTGTTACGGCGACTCTTGATGTTGTCTTGAATCTCCTGAGATTGCATCTGAACAAAGTCTTGTATTGTCTCTGGACCTTCAATTATGCAAAAACTATACAAGAGAACCATGAGCAAGATCTTATGGATCTAGCAGATTTCTTGTTAAATTAAACTGAACTCCCACATAAAGATAATAAAGAATACTCTACTTAGCATTCCAGAAGATGTATAAGGCTAACGCTGTATATCAAAGCTATCATTTTGCGTGGAGCTGCACGTGGCAAGACTGAATTTTAACTTTCAAAACGTGTATCTTTTAGTTCTATTGTTGTTCCCTTTCTGTTCGAGGGTTGTGTGGCATCTCAGAGGACTGTTTGTAATATTCACAATATAATATAAAGCAGGGGTACTTATTACCTTAAAGAAAGCTATCAGTTTGATGCAAAATTTTGGGCGTCTTTATCGTACCATATTATGGTTAATCTTGGATATGATTTCCACTCCAAAGTCACAAATTAACATTAAAATTTTCTGCAATAGCACTAGACCAGGAAGCTCGGAATTGAAATATCAACGGGAACATCTCTCAGGCACACATTTTTTAGAGTGAAGTTTTTCTTTATCAGAACTATGTACCACGTATTTCCAAGCAGCTAATGCAGAAATCTCAGATTTTTACACCATAGTGTTACTTACGCACCAACAAAGAAATCGCACTAACTCGGTAACTCAACAACCCCATCCCTCCATCCATGTCCTAAACCAAAAAAAAAAAGGAATTTCGATGTGGGAGCTGAAGTAATGCAACCTGGATAGGCCGCCGTCTCCGGCCGCCCTGGGCTCGCCGGCGGAGGAGCAACGCCGCAGCATCGCCCGAGGCCTGGACCCGGCGCCTCCCTTCCTCCAAAGAGCGCAATACAGCTCAGGGAACGGAGAAGGCGAAGGAGCTGCCACCGCAAAGAGGCGCTGGGACGCGGCCCTCGCCGCCGGCGGGGTCGCCGGCGACGCGGCAAGGCAAGGCATGGCCGGCCCGCGACTTGCGAGCCAGTGGCGGTGTGGCGCTACTGGGGCGTATGGAAGCAGGCGGGCGTTGATGCTGTTGCGACGGATTTGGATAATAAACGCCGGGCGGTTTCGGGTCACGGGCTCGTGTTCGTGTCTCGCGGTCGTGCCCGATCAGCGGAGTAGCCGATGACAAATGTGGAAAGGGGAAGCATCTCCGCGCAGCGATACCGGAATTTTATTGCTGTGGTCACGTCGGTGATGTACATTTGCGATGCATCCGCCACCGGCCCACACCTTTTACATCTTGCTAGCCCGCGTATTTACGCGTGCATCATTTTTAAAATATATTTAAATGACTTGATAATATATATATATATATAATTTTTTTAAAAAAAATAGATCAATACAAAACACAATTTGTGATATTTTGATATTGTATTTATAGGAGAGAATATATTTACTCCTACTTGCATAGAAAAATAATAAACATAGCATAACATAATATTTTTCTATTTATATCATCATCTCTTAATTTCATTATTACAATATTTGTCTCTTTCTTTGGATACTTCTTTTATTGCACATCATATTGCTCATATCGGTATAACTGAGTGAACAACTGTCGATGTATCATCCCATCAAATAAAAAGTTAGAATTTTTTTTTGAGAATTTTTAATATATTCTGTATTATTTTAGCGACTATAAAAAACGTGTAATCGACTTTTATTACATAATAGTTAATAATATATATATATATACAAATCAAATTACTTACCTTATTTTATTTCCCCACTTAAATTAGCATATTTCTAAAATTTTAATTCTGAATAAAATGAAAATTCATATTTTCATTTAGTATGAAATTAAAAAACAGTCCCTAATTTCCTTTTATTTTTATTCTTATGTTATTTATATTTAATTTCGAATTTCAAGTTTTGATTTAGAATTTGTATGAAAATCAAATGACTAATTTTATTTTTTTATTCCGAATTTATGTTAATTTTTATTTAATTTTGCATATCGGTTGTACTGTAGAAATCGTATACAAATCCAACTACTATTTTTTATATAATTTATATTCTGTATTTTAGCAATGTACATGTTTAATTTGGACTTCATATGAAAGTTAAATTGTTGATTTTTATTTATTTATTATTATGAATTTTTGTTATTTTTATTGTTCTTAGTATGGGCTCTTTCTTTTGATCTAAGCCATTGATTTTATTTTTATTTAGTTTTGAATATTAGTTTTGGATTACAATTGATAATACAAATCTAATTGCTAATTTTTACCTAATTTTTATTCTGAATTTTATTAATGTACGTGTTTTAATTTAGAGTTCATATGAAAATCAAATGTCTAATTTATTTTTATTTTTTATTCCGAATTTTTGTTAATTTTTTGTTGTACTTCACATAGTCTCTTTTTTTTAATCTAAGCCGTTATAATTCGGATCCGCTAGATAGACGGTTAGACGTTTTTTGAAATAGTAACATCAAATCTAATGGCTATTGTAGTTCAACTTAGTTAAGGTTCACTAAATTAAGGGTTATATGTTTTGTTTTTTTATTAGAATTTTTAGCATTTTATTTTCTTAATAATTCTACATGATATGCTATTGAAGCGTTGTAGAACCGGTCTTGATCCTGTGTCCCAGTATAGGATGGGCGTAATGCCTTCTGATGAAGCACAGAACACTATTACCACATCAATTTGTTTCCTTTGATCAGGCTGGTGCCATACTTTGTGTTGAATCTATCATAGACGGACCAAGAGATAAAAAAGAACAAATCTAAGGAATCCTGATTTTGTGAGAGTTAGATCGGGAGATCAGGAGGTGCACTCTTCCACGTCAAGAAAGAAGCAGCGATTTCTGTTTTTTTTTCTGGCTACGCAAGTAAAAGGATTCGAAGGGCAATCGAGCTCGTGCAATGTTATTATTTTCCTGTTCTTTTCTTTCCTCGAGAGCACTTGGACGGGGAGCACCAGCAGATACCATGACGTCTAGGGGATAAGTCTATATACAGTAAATGTCTTGATTTATTTGTTTTTCAACAAAATCGATCTACTTTTAGGGAGTTCTTAGAAAAACCAAATCAAATACAAATTAGTTTTGGGGCTGCGTGACTTTTATGTTATGGCTGAACCAACATGAGGTCATTTGTATTTTCTTTAATTGCATGTATTGAGTCACATCGGTGTGTATTGTCTGTATAAGGCCAAGGTGCGTCCAATGTAATGTCAGAGTTCATGTGCTGATTAAATGGTTATGATTTACTAATCAAAATTATAATTAGACTTAATCACGCATGATATCTAGATGTATCGATATGCCCCTAACATGCAAGTTTTGTCTTTTATTTTGATTTTATACTACAAAGTAATATATATATATCTACTCAATAGCATCTAATTGTCAATATGATGCATTTTTAATTAGGGTCCATCATATTAAAGGCCAGATATTTTGTTTTTTTTGTGAGAATTTCTAGTCTATTTCTCAAATATCCAATGGCAGTTGTAAATAAAACTCACCAGATTAAAGGCTAGATATTTTGCTTTTTTATAGGAATTTCTAGTCTAACTCTCATGGGCTTTATTTCTAGTCTATTTCTCAAAGATCTAATGGCAATTGTAAATAAGGCTTATAAGATTAAGGGCTAGATATTTTGCTTTTTTGTGAAAATTTCAAGTCTATTTCTCTTTTTTCTTAGCGACTCTCATGAGTTTTTAATATATAATAGATTTTATTGCTGTATGTAGTGGCAAAAATGTTCAGTTGCAAAATTTTCACCTAAAATATACATTTAGTAGCAACTAGTTTTTTCAGAAGAGGTAGCAACTAGTCGAGAGGTTATGACAAAAAAAAATACCATTAAACTACGGTCCTATTTGGAGCTAGAAATATTTTCGAAATCTGCCGGAACTAACTGTTTTATGTCAAATTCCTACAAGAAATAATGAAATTTATGTGCTCCGGACGGGGCTGAATACATTAGTACTCTTTAAATCATGAAGGTTGTTCGTGAAGTCATAAAACGATAAACATATGCTTTAAAAAAGTGGACAACCAAGAAATTATTAACTCTCCCAGAAAGAAAATCAATTAATTAGGCTATCTCCAGTTTTTGGTGCCGCAGTTCACATTGCAGTTTTATACGCTCATTAGTTCAGGTGATGGTTGCTGACAAGAAAGATTTTAGAAGAGAACATTTCAAAATTTGATCTCAGTGAAATCTGCCCTTTTCTAACCCTCCTCTTCTCTCTTTTTTTTTTACAAATTTAACCCCCTCATGAACATATTTGTAGAATTACCCCGCTCCCGACCACAGAAGTGCCGAAAAGTGATATGTGTCACCTTTTGTGCTCTCCTATCGCACAAGGAGTCTCTCGTGCTCCCTATCCGCAGTAGCTCGACTGTCGCGCTCCCCGACCATCTTTCCTGCGCTGCCCAACCGCGGAAACCGCTACTCCTGCGCTGGTGTGCCTACACCCAGGGCTCACCGGCTGTTGCGTTCTTCGAGCGCGGAAGCACCTTCTATAGTGTGAAGAGACTAAATCTGCAAATGATTTCACGGAGTTACGTAAGATATAGTAGGTGACATGTCACCTATGGTGTTACGGAGCCACGACAAGGTACCCTTTGAGGTAACATTGCTCGGTAGAAAATGTCATTAAGTATTCACTTAATTAATTACTTGATTAACTATTTAATTAATAAATTTCTTAATTAATACTACCGATGTAGTACTGCTTTGACAAGTTGCTCCTGCTATGTGATACCTCCTACCGTAGTATAAGAGCGCAGCAGGTGACATATATCGTCTACCGACACTTCTGCGGTCGAAGAGGAATTTTTACAATTATGTTCAAAAAGAGACCAAATATATATATATATATATATATATATATATAATTTTTTTGTCACAGCTAGAGAAGAGCTGCCTTTCCTCAAACCTGGGTCGTGGCCGCCCGGAGAATTTAGTTCCGACTTGTCTCCCATCGACAGGATCATGGCTGGTCGATTCGGTGCAACCATGAACAGAAATGAATCGAATGCGAATGCGCCGTCCGGCGTGGCATATTGTTTTTCTTCACCCAACCTTTACACATTTTGTTCGGTTTTCCTCGACAAAGAGGGATGCGGTGATTTTTATTGCACATGACTTTTCAAATTTTTTAAGGACTAGATTTACCTTTAGCACTCCTCTCGTCGTCCCATCTTATTAGGTGGTGCATGGTTGGGTAAATGGAATATGGTCATCTATGGATTTAGAGTCATTCAATTGTTTTGATGTGTGGATGGATGTGATATGAATATTCAATTTTTTGGAATATTCCTTCAAGATGCTGGATAGAGTCATTCAAAGAAAAATGTCAGACGGGCTCATCCAATTTGTTGCATGAAGAGGTGTACTCGATCAAATTCAAATTTCGGTCAAACTTTGACCGAAAATTCAAAATTTGTCCAATTTTTTTTTGAAAATTCAAATTTCTGCCAAGTTTTGTCTGGAAATTCAAATTTTATCTTGAAATTCAAATTTTGGTCAATTTTTTTTCGAAAATTCAATTTTCGGTCAAATTTTATCCAAAAAATTCAAATTTAAGTCAAAATTTATCCAAAAAATTCAAACCAAAATTCAAAACCTTGTTTACAACTAGCCCATTCATCCAACCAAACAAAAAATTGACTCATCTGAAAGGACAGGGGATGTCGCCTAGAGGGGGGGTGAATAGGCGAATTAAAAACTTTGTAACTTAAATGCAGCGGAATAAAAATATGCAGCTAAATAAAATCTTCCGAGTTTCCTGAACAATCCGGAGTGTCCGGATATTCAATCCGGATACTCCGGATAGTCCGATCCCGAGGGTCCTAACCCGGAGTGTCCGGGGTATTCAATCCGGATACTCCGGATTATCCGGACTGTCCGGGGTATTCAATCCGGATACTCGGATAGTCCAATCGAGGGTCCTAACCCGAGTGTCCGGTATTCAATCCGGATACTCGGATTATCCGGACTGTCCGGTTCAGGATTCGGATACTCGGATTGAGGATCTCAAAGAGATTTTAAATCCTCGCAATTTTTCAACAATCTACTTGAATACAAAAGATCTAAATGCTATCAGTACATGGGGATGATGAAGATCTAGAGCCAAACACAACAATAGAGTAGATCGGGCAATTTCAAGATTCAAAATCAAATACTAAAACAAGAGTAAGAAGCAAACTTGAGACGATGATTTTTCACCCAAGTTCGGATCCTTGAGGATCCTACGTCTCGCTGAGGCGGCTCGGCCACACTTGAGCCGGGTCTCTTTCAACCCTCTTCCTCCGGTGTTGCACAAATGCACTCGCGGTCTTCACTCCTTTGATTCCTTCCCTTACGGAGGCGGAACTGCCTTCACAAACTTCCCACGGCCAACCACACAAAGCTCCGGTGGCTCGAGGCGACCTCCTAGCCGCCTAGGAGTCCTCAACCTCCAAGAGTAACAAATGCTCACGAAGAACAAACTTGGAGATGAAATCAAGTGCTCAATCAACTCAAATCTCACTCCCCAAACTCTTCCCAACCCTTCTCATAAGGGGATCACTTAGATCTAAGGGTAAAAGCTCTCTCAAAGCCCCCCACACAGCCCCTCAAAAATCCACTCCAAAAGCCTCTCCAAAAAGCTCTCTCAAAAAGAGGGAGGAAGGGCTATAAATAGACCTCCCCAAAAAACTAGCCGTTGGGGGCTGGCTGCGCACAATCCGGAGACTCCGGATTTCAATCCGGATACTCCGGATTGACTGAGAAAAGGCTAACAGAGAGACTCAACCCGGAGAGTCCGGATGAATATCCGGATAATCCGGATGATCCGGATAGTCCGGACTAACTCCGGATAGTCCGAATCAGCACTGAGCAGCTCGACGACAACGAGCATAACTTTTGACTCCGGACTCCGATTTCAGAGATTTTGGACTCTCCCGAAAGCTAAGAACGAGGGCTACACAAATAACAAGGTCTCACTACCCAAAACTAAAAGGATAACCACAGATTTCACAAAGAAACCAAGAGAGACCTACAACCCTCACTTTCCCAAGACTACCAACACCACTCTCTTTCTAAGATTCACAAGGATGGATCACTTGAGCACTTGACACATCTAAAAGTCATTCGACATCGCATCCCTCTTAATAGTACGGCAATCCTTAGACTCAAATTAAATCAAAGATAAAATAAGTCTAGAACTAGTCACTTGCCGTCTTCTTTCTTGATGTCGATGCATGAAGACCTTCACCATATAATTGATGACATTTTCGCCTCGTCCAACTCGACTCGATTCACCTCATGAGACTCTCGTCCTATCAACCTTGACTTGATCATCCTCTCTGACGATCTCCACGCCAAGTCGCTCTTGACTTAGTCCTCAGCTCTTGGTGACACCGCCGTCTTGTTGACCTCAGCTTAATGATCATCCTCCAAGATACCTTGGTCATCATACACATACGGGACCTAATTCTTTCTAAACTACTCATGAAAGACATTAGTCCCAAAAGCTCAATAGATATGAATAAGTTGATATTTGTGAGCAGTTGATTACAACAAGTGTTTCATATAAAGAAGCACAATAGAAATGAAAACACTTGACATAAGAAATGTTCTCTACTAAGTACATCATGATGAATATGTAATTGATCTATATGCACTAGAGAGATAATTGCCAATATGATGAATCAATTAAATCATGGCAAGGATCACAATCTTTACTTAAATGAAGCACATGATAGAATATACACGAATTGTACATGTGCAAATAATATTTGGAGTAAGAGTAAATATGTGATCCAACACTAGATAAACTTCACTAAGAGAATTGCATGAGAAGATATACAAATAAAACATGCATGCACCAAGTCAATCTATAGCAATATGAAGTTTAACTCTAGTTAATACATGCATACCATAATGAACTCAAATGAATATATATGCACAAATAAATATGACATTAACCAATGTGCATATATATAATCAACATGCTACTTGGAGTTCACTATGCATTTGCACGAAAGGAATGCAATAACAAATATAGAATAGATACCAAAATTGCATACCTTATCTTTGCTTAACTATCCCATTTGATTTTCCTCTAAATAGATGAGACTGATACTCAACTAGGCAATAACAAGTTAGTCTCATAGCAATATAATCATATTAGAGGTTTGTCATTTGCTAAGCACTAAGTTAAGCATTTACTTAATTTACATAGATTGTCATTATGAGTGTTTGTCATTAATCACCAAAATAACATTCATTAATCACCAAAATAACATAAGTGCCTAGATGCACTTTCATCATCCTATCCATTCTCATCTATCTAACCAAACAAAAAATTGGTTCATCCCTATCCACCCAACCAAACAACCATCTGGATAGCTCTATCCCATCTAGACTGGATAATCATATCCTATCCAATCTCATTTAATCAACCAAACGCACCCTTAGTTTAGCGATGATCTCTATCTAGAGACCCAAAGCAATTTCGTAAACAACAATAGTCGATAAAGATACAGAATTGAGTCGGTGTTAACCATGGAACTAAGGAAACAATATCTTCGATTAGCGACGATGATTTACAAATGTACACCAATTTTTTTCGCTATGCAACTGGTTTGGAGATTGAATTATGCCTTCATGTTTTTAGAAGCCAAAGTTTTTTTTAGCAGTCTGGGAGCTAAAGTTGAGACGTCCGATTCGTTTGAAATTGTGTACCATCAACCAAGGGGCAAAGGTGGTGATTGGTGCAGTTAAGATAAAAAGAGAAAAAAATTGTGTAGCCCATAAATTAACACAACCTGCTAGATTATATGCACTTTCGCTGTATAACTTCTATGTAAAAATGTAACTTATATGGGCAACTAGTAAATTTATCTTTTCCTTGAAAAAAAAAGAAAGTTCACAATACAAGTGACTTCTCTTGATTCTTTGATATAAAATTCATGCATTTATATCAGGATACTTTAGCTTTACCGTATTCAAATTTAAGCGGAGCTTCTCTTGTCGAATATTATTTAAAAAGACTATTTGGTTTGATTTTAATGGTTATCAATGCTTGCCTTTCTAAAATATGGTATCGTTGACCAAATTTAGCAGGTATTTGGTTTGCTAACAAATTTTGGTAAGATTCCCTTCTCAATTGGCCCTCAAGTTCATTTCCTTGCCAATCTTTGAACAAAACATTGATAACCAATTTAGTGAGTTTAGCAAATTTATCAAACCAAACAAGCCCTTAATCCTTTTGCCGCTTGTGCTCTATCTTAAGCTTGACAATGATAATCCATTTGAATACATCTCATCTACAGTTTAGCCCGGTGTGATATAATGCCGAAGCTCGGTTTGCATTCCGCTCTATATAAGAGACAGAGATTAATAGTTTAGGCCACGTTTGGAGCACAAATTTTTTTCCCAATTTATGTGAAGTTGGTGCGTTTGAAACGATACTCCGCTGTGATCATAATTTCGAGTTGGAAACGAGTTTAGCGTGCCTTGGTGTATAACCAAGGTTAACAATATTGTTTTGATTTCAGTTTTCGACAAGCAAGCGATACCAAAAATCGTGAAAAATGGAACGAAATTCGTGAAAAACCGGATTGTTTTGAAAGTCAAACGAATTTGAAATCTAGTCAAACAGCGAAGTGAAAAACCGCTCGAAAAGCGGCGAATTTCGGACGGTTTCTCGAAAATCGGCGACACGTTGAAAAATAAAAAAAAAACGTAAAAAATATTGTAAAATTTCAATCTCCGTTTTTTAAAAAAAAAAACGTTCACACTAGAGGTCATAAATCTACTAATACTAATTTTAAAGAACTTTTGGATAATATTTTTAAATTTTTCAAAATTTTCAAATTTAAATTTAAACTTTATCGCTAAACCGAACGAAAAACTTTTTCGAATCCGCGCGATACGAGCGAAATTCGAGCTATTTTCGACGTAAAGTGAAACCTATTAACCGCAGGGCGAACTGGAGAGCCCCGCGACACGACGTAGCCGCTCCGGCATTCTGACACCACCAAACCCCTAGAAGCTCTCCCGGCTCCCGCATCCAACCCTCCACCCTCCCGCGAATCCGCGTTCCTGCAATCCAATTTCATCCCAATCGAACTGGAGATCCTCACCTAAGCGTCGGGATTGGCCGCAAACCCTAGGCCGATGAGGCCGATCCGGTTGCCCGAGCCCCCCGGCGGCGGCATGGAGACGCCGGAGATCTTCGCCGGCGGCAGCGCCAACGTCGTCCGCCGCGCCGTCGTCATCGGCAACGGCTCCCCCGGCGCCGAGAACCAGTGTCTAGGCCTCGTCCGCGCCCTCGGCCTCGCCGACCACTTCACCCTCTACGTCAGTGCCCCCCACCCCTCTCTTCTACTAGTACATACCATTCGTCGCATTTCTATTCTTGGACAGCCGCATCACGATGTGATAGGATAGGCAGACCCTGTTCGATTGCTTGTGTTCGGTGGTTGCAACATAAATTTTGTTAATTTTGCTCCGGGCTGGGCTTGCAGCGCGTCAAAAGGCCGAGAGGAGGGATCAACGAGTGGATGCACTTCCTCCCCATTTCCATGCATAAGTTAATTGACCAAGTGCTCAGGCAGTTCTTTCGCAACACGAGGTTTGCACCGGTGGTTCAGGGGAGGAAGCCGTACCGTGTCCCGAATTGTGGATCCGTTGGGTTATCTTCTGTTCTGGAGGTGGATACCAAGAAGATTGTGGCCACCGCTCATGATACATTCGACAAGTAAGGATCCATTGCCTGGTTATCCCTTGGCTCCCTTGTTTAAATGTATGGAATAGCATATGTTTAGTCTTTTCCCCCCATTTCTGTGGTCATGTTGAATCACTGAAATGATTCTCTAGACTCTAGTCCATGGATTTTGGCGACTGGTTATAGTGGATTTATTACCATGGCTAATTAGAAGTTACAGCCTGTAGGAATTCCAGTAAAATCACCTAATTTCTTGTGTTATGTCTTTTTGGGGTATCAATTTCATTTCAACATCGTCAACCTTCGGAGCTGCTTACACGCTGTGATCGTTGGTATCATGGCGTATTGCATACACAGTGTCAACACCTTACACACACTGTCTAGCCCAATGATTGTGTGCAATGTGGTTCAAGGAGGAAACGTTGGAACAAGAGAACCAAGAGGAACTGCTGTTCTTAAGATGATTTGAAATAACATTCATTTGTGTAGTGAATTTGGTTGTTACAAATAAAGACTAGCTAGTTGAATATCTTTGTATAGGATACCTTTTACGTTTCCTGCGGCTGTTGGGTTCAGCCTTGTGCACTTAGGGCAGTGGCAAACCACACATGCTCTGTAGAGAATCCAATTAATTTTTGCCTAAACATATGTGGTGCTTGTTGGTCACATCACCGGTTTTTCCAATGTTCTCAGAATTAGGGTAGCTCTCTTTGTTTCCTAATATTATGCTAAGCTGTGACCATGACATCATGACAATTTACTCTTCTTTCAGGGAAGGCCCAACATTAGTTATTGCTTGTGGCTGGGATACCATATCATATTCAAGCTCGATAAGGCATTTAGCTTCAGATAATATCTTTGTCATTCAGGTAGTATTCAAACTTAATTCACCGGGTTTCATTGTTATTTGTTAATAATATGGTATAACAGCAAAATAAGCCAATGCTTGTCATACGAATCTTAATTTGATTCCGATAATACTGTTCTTTGGATTTCAGATACAGCACCCCAGGTCTCGCCTTGATAGGTTTGATTTGGTGGTGACTCCTCGTCATGATTACTATGCTTTAACTGCAAGTGGACAGCAAGAAGTTCCACGCCTGTTCCGGAGATGGATTACTCCACGAGAACCACCTGGGAGGAATGTGGTATGCTGCTTTCTCATTACTCATAAATGGAGAATCACTTGCACTGTTATACCACGCTGATTCTGGAACTTGAAAGTTCAGGTACCTACTGTTGGTGCACTACACCAAGCTGATTCTGCTGCACTACGTCTTGCTGCTATAGCCTGGCATGCTGAACTTGCCCCTTTGCCTAAACCATTGCTAATTGTCAACATTGGGGGACCGACAAGTAGCTCTCTCTCTCTCTCTCTCATATTGCACATGTCATTATGTATGTGTTTGCATATGCTAGTCCTGTTTTGATTTGGATGCCAAGTAAATCTAGACAAACGCAATTTAATGATTACTCTGGGTAAACGGGATGCTATGCAAGCATACACACACAAAAAAGAAGCAAGGATATCTTGATATGATGATTTACCTTCTTTTGTTGAGATAATTGTACTTACATTTGTCTGTTTTGACATACCATTGGACGTGGCTAGTTTAATGCATATAGTGGGTAAATTCATCATTTTCTTTAGTAACTGGAGGACTTTTCTTCATTTTGAGGAGCTCACATTTGATGTGCTTGCTGTGTAGTCTGATGATCTCAAGGGAGGTTTGATCTCTGATTAATTTTAGCAAGGGAAAATTAGGTTCTTAGCAATGCTGGTGTAGCAATAAAATTATGAGATTGTTGCGACTAATAAGGTTACAACATAAAGATGCCTTACCATCATCAAAGCAAAATAACTTTTCATGGAAAAAGAATCCACATTTTTGCCTCTCCAAGAAAAAAAAATTGGGCTCCAGGGCTAATATAAGATTAGTTTGTTGATTCTGATATACCGTTTTGCCATCTTATCCTGCATTTCATTTCATAAAATATAAACATGAGGTCCATGAAGTTCAGATAGCTGCATTGGTACATGTATTGCGTGATTCAATTGAATGGCAAGTTAAATTTTATGCTTACAGCTTGCCAGCATAGTAGATTAATATGAGAACCACACCTTTGATATTATTCTTTAAAGTTTGTGCAAATCCGTAGGTGCCAGGGATGCAGTATAAGGTTGTGGTACACCTCTTTTTCTCCCAAATTCCATAGCAAATCTGTGCCGCGAATCAACTCAAGGGTCAACGAATCCGTTATGTAGTATGCGGGGGTATTGCGAATCTGGTAATTAGCAAAGCATTGCGCCGCCATGATCTGTTTTCTTTTTTCTTTACTCTTTTTCAAAAGTACTATAAACTATCATGGAGGAATTTTGACTTTTCTAACTTTGTGGAGAGGTAACAAAATACCTGTTGGTCTTTAATCATGCAGTCATGCCTTTTCTCTCGTGCTTTAATTGCAGTTTCTATATGTGTTCAATGATTGATTTTCATACTCAGATCCAAGACGATCTAATGTGTTGTTTGTTAATGCTCAGGGAATTGTAAATATGGTGTAGACCTTGCCAGGCAGCTGATAACTTCGCTGTATAATGTGCTAGACAGCTGCAGGAGTGTCAGAATTTCATTCTCTAGGAGAACACCACGAAAGGTAGAATGTTTGGTAATCTGCTTGGTTGTTATAATATAATTTAGTAAACTTGACATTTAAATTTAATTGTCTGCTGACAGGTATCTGATATTATATTTAAAGAGTTTGCTGGACATCCTAAGATTTATGTTTGGGATGGGGAAGGTAGATTCTGAAAAATAGTACTAAGTTATTCAGTCTTTGATCTTTATGTTATTTATGCAAGTTGTTCAACTTCTGATGAGCTAATTTTATTTCTGCAGAACCTAACCCTCACGTGGGCCATCTTGCATGGGCTGATGCTTTTGTCATAACAGCAGACTCGATAAGTATGCTAAGTGAGGCCTGTAGCACAGGGTGAGCTGTTTTTCTATTTGCATGACTTCTGGCAAGTGCCAACCTTTTTTATGAGGTTGCATGACTAGCTTCCAATCACATTTGTTACAGGAAGCCTGTTTATGTTATCGGGGCCGAGCATTGTAAGTGGAAGTTTTCAGCTTTTCACAAGGCTCTACGGGAGCGAGGGGTTGTCCGTCCTTTCACTGGATTGGAAGATGTAAGTCTGTCAATCTTGTTGATGACAATTTGTTTTGGGGTGCCTACTTGATAATTTAAGCATACCCTGTTTGGGTACATTCGTTTCTCTCCAACGATGTTATAGTACTTATCATTGATTTATTTCTTTACAAAATCCTGAACCTTGTCGCTTGAACTTAATTTCTGTGCATCTTGGTTTCTGAACTCTCTGCTTCTGTTAATTTTGATCATAACCCCTAACTTTTCCCTTTTTTGTCCCTGCTGCACTTCTCTAATAGAATATCATGCTTCGTGAATTCATTTATGTAATTACCGTAGCACAGATGCTTTATGCTTGTTCTTGCCATCAATTAGAGTTCCTGTGGGAAATACTATAGTTGTGGCTGCGATAACTTTTTATGACAAGGCTCAAATCAAAATACATTAGAAATTTAGAACTATCTCGATGTTCTATGGCACATTGTTACCGGTATGATTTAAATTGTATAGCTTGTCCCACCATGCATAAGATTTTAGTAGATATACTGATAGAAGGATGAAAATCAACAAAATAATTTATGCTATTGAAGTAGCTACATGTGATAGCTGGAAGTTTTTCAAGTGATTTATTTTTGGAGATTTCCCCTTGGTTCACAAGGATATACTTGCATAGCTTATCACTTCTCTTTTTCCGTGTAGATTTCAAATAGCTGGAGCTACCCTCCTCTAAGTGATGGTATTGAAGTAGCTACACGTGTTCGTGAGGTTATTGCAGAACGAGGGTGGACATTGGGATGATAGTGATCATAAGTAGGAGTGTATTATTCTTTTTCAACTTCTCTTCTGAGTTCATTACAGTAAATTATATTCTGATTAACAGAGTCACATGGATTCTGTTTATATTGTTCAGAGGAAGAATAATATAGGCCATGGAACGGCCTGTACAAAAGCTGAGCTTTTCTTTCGGTGGTATACCCCAATTTTGAGCGACTGCACAACTCCCAGGAAATGTGTTTTGTTTTGATGGTTGACAACTTCTGATTTTGTATACAAATTTGCTTCTGATTGTGAAAGAAGCTGTCCAAAATCCTCCCGTTCGGTAAACAATCTGTTTTTCTTTTAAGCAGAAGCTGTTCGGGCCGACATCTTGTTGCCTCTTTATGTACTTCTAACGCTGATGGAAAGAAGCCTACAGAATTGGAACTGAAACTTTAATCTGTATGATTGCGATTGTCAGGAGCGAGCGATATTGCGAATTATGAGCGGTGTAATCTTATGACCTAATCCAGTTTTTTATTCTTTTCATTGTGAAATGTGTACTGATTGATGCTTGCTATAGAACTCAACACTAGTCAAAACTGATGCCTTGTGCCTGACTTCTAATTTTTTTTATATGGTGTTCCTAATATTCCGGGCTCCTATCGCACAGCCTTTTTTACTTGCTGGGACTAGGGGTGGATATCGAGCCAATTTAACTCGTTAAGATAATGAGCTAGCTCGACTCGACTCGTTTTCGTAACGAGCTGATTTTAGCTCAACTCAGTCCGACTCGTTAAAAACTCGAGTTGGCTCGAGTTGACTCATTAAGCTCGTTACGAATGTAAGCAACAGACCTCAGTTAGCTGACTTTGGTGACAATGTAGATGAGACAATTGACATTCACGGGGAAAACATGTATGAGGGTAATAATTGTGGTAATAAACAAGCATATAGAAGATCTGAAGGATACAAAGTCAAAAAGATCTATGTTATAAAACGAAGAACTGTGCCGATACAGGATTCTAACTCTATTTGTGGAGTAATGTTGGAGATGGTTCTTCTTGTTTGATGCTACACAGCATCAGCTACCTCCCAGCAACAATGTGATTTTAGACCTCTGTCTGGATTATGGCACAATGCTGAATCATGAGCATTTTCCATGGATCCATGCATTCTATTTAAACTTCTTCAGTTGTCTTACCTGCAATTGATATCTGGCTTAAGTATTTTTCTGTTATATTATATTGTTGGATTAACTGAACATAGCTCCATATTTTGATTACTATTTGATTTGTTTTACTGTTTTTCCTTTTTCAGTGTATGATGTGTTCCTAACACTCAGCGCCCTTGTTGTACAGTGGAACCATCTGCTACTATTTTATTTTCTTCAAAGTAAAACCGGTAAAGTTGCTTCCCAATGTCAACCACAAAAGTGCTGGATCCTGCGTTTCAAGGAGCTGGCCAAAAGGTGTATCCTTCCACCTGTTTGTCAGTCTGATCAGTTATTTTTTTAGTAATTATCTCTCAGAGAATTTCCTTTGTTCTTTAAGATTGCAAATCTAGACCCTCCTTATTTATTTGTGCATGTGTGCCCCTTAACATCATTCAGTGGGACAGAAATATGGCGAATTGAAGATTTTCAACCAGTTCAATTGCTAAAATCGGATTATGGTAAATTCTACCGTGGAGATTCATACATAGTTCTGCAGGTAATTTCTTTTACCTCTTGTATTTGGTTGATGCACGTTTCTATAATACAAAACTTCCTAAGTTATTTCTTTTTTTTTCTAGACGACCTGTGCTTTGAAACAAAGGACATGAAAACAGGAGAAGCTCCCACAGAAGATGGAACATATGAAACCTCTGGTGATGCCGATACCTGTGGAGCAAAAATGAGCGACAGTTCTGTTTGCAATGACAAAGTTATGTTAGGAAGCAAAAGGTGTCAGCTGCTTGATGGCTTCAAAGAAGCACAATTTGTTTCGTCTGGACTCATCGATTTGCTCCGGAATGATGATAAGCTATGCAGGAAGGCTGAGCACTAAACATGTTAATATTAGGAGTAATAAAATATACATTAACCCATACATGGTAGCTACTCGATGTTGCATCAACGAAACCCTTGGCACACAGAAAATAAACAAAATTAACGAAAGGCTAAACTAGCATCTAGTAACAGTTTTCACCAAATCTGGCCGAATTCAACCAACATTCCTTGAAACGACCAAAATCCGCGGAGGAAGCACAGATTCAGAAGGCACGCACCTCAATCTGAAGTGGATGGCACGGCGGCGATGTGCCCGGTTAGAGCCCGCGCTACGCGTGGCTACCGGGGACGGATTTAGGAGGCCCCATCTGGATCGAAGGTGAGGGGAGGAGGGGAACACTCTGGCGCGTCGAAGGGGAGCGGGATCTCCTCTGAGTGGCTCCTCTGCAAAGCGAGGCCCAACGTGGGCGCGAGGGGGACCCTCGAGACGACCCCGACGACCCGGACGAGGAGCTCGGAGTGGGGTGCTTGGAGGAGTGTGGGAGCAGGGAGACGGGCGATGGGGCGACAACCTCCTCGGCGGGAGTGTGTCAGTGGAGGAGAGGAACACAGCGGCGGGCCGACAGCGAAGGTGTCGGAAGCAAGGGCGAGGGTTAGGGTTGGAGGAGTGTGGGAGCGGAATGGGGAAAACGAATCGGGTCTGAAGTCTGAACTCTGAAGGTTGAAGCAAACGGGGTTAGGGTTATAGTGATTTTTTTTGGGTCGTTAAGTTTGTTAGCTCGCTCGTTTAACTCATTACCTTAACGAGTTCAAAACCAAGCTCGACTCAACTCGTTAAGGAACGAGTTCGAGTTGAGTTGAGTTACCGACTACTCGTTAAACTCATGAGTTTCGAGTTTTTTTCCACCCCTAGCTAGGATGGCTGCAGCCTGCAGAACAGCAACAGTGCTGCCTATTTTTTTTTCCGAAGCAACAGTGCTGCTTGTTTATGTCCTGATCTGGAGATATGGTTGCAGCTTACATTGCTCGAGCTTACAGCCTTAAAGTACATATGATCGCACGTTGGTTTGTGTTTTACTCGTCATAGTAACGTGAGGGTTTGTGCACCCTTATCTATGAATAAATAATCTTTAAAGGGTTGTACAACTGTACAAGCAGCCTGTTCGGGAGGGAAAGTTTTTTTTTTCGAAAAGCAGTTTTTTAGTTTTCTAGATTGAAAATTAACCGTAACTTTTTTATAAAAGATGGTTTGGTAAACAGTTGATTTATCTCTGTAATAAGCTGTAAAAATACATTCTACCTCGTTTCTGTCTTTTGGTAAGCTAATCCGTTTGACGAGTTTACTAACTTTTTAAAAAACTGAGGCTGGTTTTAAGTCTCCACATACCCACCAAACAGGGCCATATTCACCTTTACTTGATCAAAAGGATATGGCTTTGCCAAATCATCATACGACTTGATGTCTTAGAAACTAACATCAGGGAGTGACCAACCAGGGAGAGTTCAAAGTAGTGGTCAATCCAGTTTGAGGATTTGAGTTAGCATTAGTCTACACAAGGTATTTTCCCGTGCTTTGAACTATGAATAGACCCGATCAATTATACGTTTCTTTGAGCAGGTCTCGAACGGCAGAGTACGATACACGTTGACTACATTCCCATCATAAAACTGCAGTTTGACAAAGATGCGCCCATTGAGCGTCAGATAGCGGGAAGTATCGCCAGTACAGTTGGCAAAAGAAGAAGAACAAGATATGTATACAACATGGACCTTTCTTTCCCATGACAGATTAGTATACCACAACAGTTAATTGTGAATATTTTGTGGTCTTGAACTGCCTGAACTTTCAGGTTCAATAGTGCAAATAGGATTCTTTGCTTCAATATGTAGGAGTAGGATGCAACAGACGCTAATCAAATTTCTGTATTCTTTTCTTTCTCTTTTGTTTCAGACGAAAAATTGTTGTACATGTATCATGAGGTGCAGTGCCTAATTAACGTCTCAACATTTAGTTATGTACTGAAAAACATCTCTAGCTCCCACAAGTATGTACATACTTAAATGTTCCTTGTTGAAGGGCAACAAAAAAAACCTTTCGCTGATGTTTCACTGCATTAATGGAATACTCATAAGACTACCGAAGCACGACGGCGGCGAGGAAGCTGAGCACGGCGACGGCGGAGCAGCACAAGTCGACGAGCACCTCCCTCCTCGCCTTGGACTCCTTCCTCCCTTTCTTGCTCCTCACGAACTCATCGTACCTCCTCTTGGCCTCCTCCCTTTCCTTCTCCCCTCCCTTCCTCGGCCCAGCCATCGCCGCCGCAAGAAGCCGCAGGCTGCCTTCGCCACTCACAGCCGCTCCGTCGGCGTCCACGATGGTGAGGCTGACTTCCCTGAGGTGGCCGGTCTCCTCCGAGCAGGTGGCGGTGGCCTCGAACTTGCACCCGCCGAGCACCACCGCGTACCGCACCAGCGTCTCGCCGGTGTACCAGTGCCTGTCCACGGCCACCGCTCGCCGGCTCGACACGTTCACCGCTCGGCCACTGCTGGGGTCCACCACGATCCAGCTAAGCTCCAGCTCCGCCGGAGAGACCGAGCACGCCGGCACCGTGCTCTTGCACTCCACGGCGTCGACGCAGAACGGCGAGGTGAGGAACCACGAGGACGACGTAGAGGTCTCGACGACGTGCGAGAGGAGTGGCGCGCCCTTGTAGTAGACGTCCACGGCTGAGATGAGCTCGCCGGGAAGCTCCTCAGCGCCGGCATGGGGAGCAGCGTCCTGGGACGGGAAGGGGAAGGCGTCGGCGAAGAGGCGCTGAGGAGATACGGCAGAGAGGAGTCGGGGCTGGGCCGCCAGCGACTGCCACTGTGCGAGGCAGAGCGCGCGCCAGGTGCCAGGGTCTGCGGCGAGCTCCCTGAGGCCCGCGGTGGCGCAGCTCGCGGCGGCCAGGGACGGGCCGTCGAGGCGGCGCAGCGCGCAGGCCAGCACGTCGGCGGGCAGGCGCTCCACGATGGTCGTCGCCATTTCCTAGCCTCACAACTCGCAAGCTGGAGTAAAACTCCGAAGTCACACAACACTCCAAAGGCCGAGCGGGAATGCGATGGCAAGTTGGCAATGCAACGAAGTACTAGTGTTCTTTCATAGGCGGCCGGGCAAGGCAACCCGGCCGTCGTTTTGTTTATTACAGCTCGTCCCGTCGTGACGTAGACACCGTGAGACAGCCCGGGCACGTCCGAGCCCGGCCAGTGGGGTGGGAGAGACGTACCGTATGATTCGTTCGTACTACCCTGCTAAATTACCGCGAGGCGAGGGTGGCAAATGGAGCTATAGCTAGCGGCATATATACGTTGCGTTGGGGCCGGGACGGCAGGCAGGTCGAGGGGCGCGTGCGGTGCGGGGAACAGAAAGTTTTGTCCGTGCCGGGCTCAACCTCTTTAATTACCCGCCGCGGCCGGATGCGCGCGATTGGCGTGTGTTCTACCGACGTCCGTTGCGTGCGGAGCCATGCGATGCGAACGCCTACGCGATCGATGCGTTTTTCCCGGTAACTCGGGCGGGACAGCAGCCCGTGCGCGGCGTTTTTCTCCTTGCAGAAGACGGGATCGATTCGTGCCCGGCCGGTGCGCAATTCTGTGTCTCGATTTAATTAAATTGATCGACTCTGAGCGTATATATATATATATAGTCATTGAATGTACAACTGATTAGCAATCTCAGTTGGATAATCACCACACCAGCACTGTGACGTTTTCCTCTTTGGAAACAAGCTTCTGACAGGTTTTACAAACTCTAAACTTATATGCGGTACGTTATATTTTAATTTCCAGCAAGTTGTAATTTAAACTTATGTGCGCGCGTTAGCGCCTGCATGTCCGAGGGATCAAACACTCCTTGGTATGTAGGGACTGTTGAAGTGTTGAGTGAGGCTTCATTTTGATTTTTGGATGCATGTGTTGTGTGTTGCGTTCCGAATGGCAGGATTCTGACTCCGTGCGTGCATGCCGAACCGACCCAAAGAAAACCTGATCACTGTTAATTTTTTTGACCCTTTCCTTTTGGCTGAATTTTCATGTCCGTCCTTTTATATCAAATTAACATTATGCTTGTAGTGGATTGTGGCATTCTCCATCCAAATACACAGAAAGAAATAGCTAGCGGGTAATCGTCCTTGCCAAGTTCCTGCTGCGTTAGTTGCAGTTGTGCTCCTGCTGTAATATTTCTAAATACAAAACTACATTATCTGTCAGATTAACATTGCTGCGAGGCTGCAAGCCAAGGTCCATGTCGACATCGCATGCATAAGCATCCAGCTCGGGATTAATTAGTTCAAGCATGCAGGCTCTGTAATCAGATTGGCCTCGCAATAAAGTAGCTTTAGGTTAGTTTTGCGGTTGCATGAGATGGATGGAGACATGCATGCTGATCTGTTTGTCGCCGTTCCTTCTCTCTTCGTGGTGCCTGAAGCCTTCGCCGGCTACGTACCCTTTGCCGCCCATTGTTTTTAATTTTTTATACGACCTTTCTATAATTCAGGAAAGCATGTTTATTTTGTCATCAGTTCAACATTTCTTTATCAATCGTCATGCTATCTGCAGCTGTAGGAACGTGAATCGTGCTATGCAGACGCACCCGTCTTTATTCATATATTCTCTGGCACACTCACTGTTGTCAGCTTTGAATTGATATTCTGTCAAATGGTCGTGACTCGCGAGGTTTCCTTTCGTTACGATCAGTTAGGGCATGTATAACAGTGTGCATGATGTCAGTCGGCTGTATACTTTGCCACTTAAGATTTTTACTGACATGGGAAGAGAGAAGGAGAGAGAGAGTATAGCTGTCTTTTCGTGAAGAGATGACCATATATACAACATAAATCATCATTATATAAGTTATTGTCAATAATAAATATTTTTTTCATACTATAATTAAAAGATTGTAGGATCTCATGAAGACAACTTTAAGATACCATTTATTATAGAAGTTGTCTTTAGTTTTGTCTTAAGTAACATGAATGGATATATAAACAAGTCGTCTAACGTTCTTTTAAAACTCAGGGCAACTCCGGCACGGGCGGTCCTAATTTCGTCAGTGGATAGAGTAAAAAAAGGAGCTTAATTAGGACACTTCAAGCAGAAAGCTTTTTGAGATATGTTAAAGAAAAGGAGCAGTTGGCACGGAAGAAACATTACATTCACAAGGCGGGGACGATATATAATTTTTTGGCAGGCCCTTGTCTTTAGCCCTCATCTCTCTCATGATCAATTGTCTAATTAATCTGTTCAATGCATGAACCTGCGCTGTTTACATCACGATGTACGATACGGCAGGCACATGTACACAGAGATATATACAACCTGGGCGGCTGCTGCATGCTGCCCACAATCCTGACCTCAGCGCTCTCACCTAAACCTGAGCACCCGGCCCTGTCCTCCATTTCTTTTCTCATTCCTTTTTCCTCGATCGGCATGGTCGGCCCCGAACTCCAATTGAGGTTTGGCTTTCGCTCTCTCTGTGTATACATCTCCTTCCTGCCAAGAGACGCGCGCACAGGCTACACGTGGGTACGTGACTCGTGAGCCCGCCTGCCGGTCTCTTTCAGTGCCGATCGATCGCACTACGAAATGTTACAGCACACCAGCCAGAGCCAGTGCCCACTGCCCAGTAGTACTGCACGACTCTGTGCTGCTGCTGCCTACTCCACCGATAACTAGCCATATATAGCGGCTGTGTTCTTTGTTTGCCTGCTTTGCTGCAATTTCTCATCGCGGGAACGTGCTGGGGGCATGGATTCTACTCCCTTCCCTCACAAATAGTAGTCGTTTTGAATATAAGTGTAGTTAAACTTTCAAAACTTTGAAAATCAACATCTTTTTAAATATTTAAATTAGATACATAAAAAAATCGTATGTGTAGATTTGTCTTAAAAAAAACTTTCATAATATTATAATTTTATTAAGTTTTATAAATATATGAGGATAGAACTTAGTGGTCAAACCTCTGTTTTGAAGACCGTGTCGATATCCAAAACGACAACTATTTTTGACCGGATGGAGTATTACAAAACCTACGGATAGGGAGGTGGGCCTACCAAGTTTCTTCTTCTTCTTTTCCGATCGGAGATGTGGGCGCATAAAAAAAAGACTCCAAAATATAAATTTATAAATATAGGGGAGAGACAATCTATCATGCAGACAAAAGCATTGGAATAAAAAAGTTGACAAATTGCCCTATCTCATACCGTGTCAATTTGTTAATCTATTATTTAATCTTGCTAATTGTTGTGATTGTTCTCGTTTTACTTGTGTACTTGTGTTGGTTGGCTTTTGGATCGCTCGGCGACACTAGTTATTCAACTAGTCATCAGCTTCGACTGCTCTTCAGACCAAGACCACGGTGTGTCGCCAGATTCGATCGCCATCCCTACTAGTGCCGAGTTTTAATCCTGTAGATTGTTCGTACCTAGATTGCTTTATTTATCGTTTGCATGAATCAATGTTCGCTCGTGATTGGTCTTGTCCTAGGGTTTATCCCTGGTCGACACAACCGTGAATTAGCGGCTTACCTTCCAATGCACGACATGTGTATGGGGATGGTCTGTTTTGCGAGTTGATCATCGGCCATGCGAACCCTAGATACGTTTTATTTTTGCCGAACCCATCATCTACTAATTCGGCATTGGAAGCCGTACCTGTTGCCGGCCATAACAGTGCCACCTACACCGGCCACGGCGCCGCCAGTACGCGCGTGCGCACTGGCTACGCAGCACCGGCCGCCACCTGAACGCGGCACCCAAACCCGATCAGCTAGCGCCAGCGCCGTATGCCGTTGCCTTGGTCAGTACGCCTGAACGTGTGCCGCCGAAATATACGATCTACTGTGCACTGCCTCCGTCGCGCTCGCCTGCACGCGCGGGCGAACCGCCGCGCTCGGACCGCCGGTTCGCCGATCCACCGACGCTGTGCAAGGAGCGCCATCACCTGTGCGCACCGGCCAGACACTCCAAAGCATCACTAAGTGCTTCATTATCATTTTGCTTAAAGCCAATAATTTGATTCCTAAGATAAACTATTCTGTCTGGAGGATAATATTTAGATAAAAATGATAAGTGCAAGTTTGCCATGGATTAATGCTACCGTCAGGTAAAGACAATAACCATTCTTTAGCTTTACCTCTTAAGGAAAATGGAAATAATTTAAACTCAACGGTGTTGGAGTCAATACCTTGCACTTTAGACATATCACATAATTCAGAAAATACTTGGATGTGAAATCTACCATCTTTATTGGGTAAACCTCCAAATTGATTTTCTTGAACTAAATTCAACAAGCCGACTTTGATTTCTGTTGCAAATAATGCGCAGAAAATAGAAATCAAGAGATACGATTTTTTACGTGAAAAATCCTTACGAGAAAAAAACCACGGACGCTCAAAGTCGATCACTATATGAGGAGATATTTACAATGGAGCGTTTTTTCTTGCCATAAGTTGCAGGGTCATATTTATAGTAGTACAAATCAGATTAGAGATAGAGTTAGTTAATTAGAGATAGAATAGGAATTTGTATCAGACTCTAACTCAATAATCTCCACCTTGAGACGAATTGCTCTTGTAGCCAAAATATAATGCAACTCTCTCCTCAAAATAAATCATCATGAACACCTTGTGCGCCATAAGTCCAAACGACTGCTGAGTGATACCAACTAAGTTTGAGTAAAGCTCAAACTTAGCGGTTGGAGCTGGCTTTGTCAACATATCTGCTAGATTATCATGCGTACTTATCTTGCTGACTCTAATGTCACCTTGAGCAATGACACCTCGAACGTAATGATATTTGACATCAATGTGCTTTATTCTCTCATGGAACATCTGATCCTTTATAAGGTAAATAGCATCCTGACTGTCATCGAATATTGTAGTGCAAGATGTACTTCCACAAAGCTCAGTAAATAAGCCTCTCAACCAAACGACTTCTTTGCAAGTTTCAGAAATAGCCATATACAAGGCAACGGTAGCTTGTAGACGGCGTGGAGGCGTCGTTGGTTCGGTGACCTTCTCAAAGAAGATTGTGAGAAGGCCCGACGAGTTGTGAAGGTTGGAGCTCACCTACCCGGAGGGGAAAAGAGCTACTACTAGTGGAATCGATGCGGGTGCTCAATTCGTGGAGCCAGTCCAAAGTGGTTTGGACTTGCCTCAACGTGGATTAGGAGAGACCGGCAAGTCTTCGAACACCACGATAAAATATCGGTGTGTCTCTTGTGATTTGCATTCTATTCTTTATTTATACTCAAGTAATTTATATTCATAAAATTGATAGTTTGATTGCTTATATTTAAGATTGCAAATTATTGTTAGAGACATAAATAATTAGTGTACTTAGTGAGCCTAGTTGACTTAGGCTTTATTTGTCAAAACCTTAGTTTATCGCTTCCACATCTATTATCATTTAGGTTTTGACATAAGAGCACTTAGGTGAGATTTTAATTAATCGTAGAAGGAATTTTTATAGCCGCCTATTCACCCCCCTCTAGTCGGCATTCTCGATCTTACATCTTGCCTTTTGATTCTCCATTTGAACTCCTATCCTGCTGTCTACCATAGACAACTTGAACTTTCGTTCGGAACCATGAGTTTCATCTTTTCCTTCGCATGTAGTGCTTCATACACTTCATTAAGTGTAAGAGCATCTCGGCTACATAGTATTGTATCTCTAAATATAGAGTATGAACTAGGCAACGAGTATAAAAGAATAAGATCCAAATCTTTATCATCATATTTTACCTCTCTAAATATAAAGGGCGGCTGCTGCCCTTTGTTGCTACGAGGAGACGAAGGGAGATCAGAAAGAGGGGGAAGAAAAAACGACGAAAGAAATCAAGCCCGGGCCCGAGTGTTCCCGGGCTCGGCGGGTTCGACTTACCACCACGCGATCGGCCCACTCGACCTGGGGCTTCTTGGCGGCGTGGCTCGGGGCATTCGGGGCGGGCCTCTTACCTGCCTTCTTGCCTTTGCCCGCTCCGGGCAGCGGGAGCATGCGCCTCGCCGTCTCCAGAAGCTCCCGGCTCGCCTGCGCAATCGAACAAGGTTAGTGCGGTCCCGAGATTAGCTAAGCTCGGCACCGGGGTAAGGCGCGTTACCTCGCTGCTCCGCCTCAAGACATTCTTAGGGACGGGGTCGTCGAGGGTGTAAGAGAAGGCTGCCTTCCCGAATGCCTCCTGCATTCTCGTCGCCACCCAAGACTCCTTCGGAGCTTCAGGGAAAAGGAAAAGAGGCCGTTAGAAGCAGGCTCGGCCGGGACCAAAAGGGGGCAGGGTCGGAGAGAACTTACTGTTGGGGCTTTCCCGGGTAAGGTCGTCCCTTCCCCGGATTTCGAAGAACGGGTGCACCCTTTTCCGCAGAGGGAACACCCTGTTTCGCAAGTAGTCGTTGACAACGGCCTGACCAGTGAGGCCACGCGTCGCGCAGATATGGACGACGACGAGGGCCTCCTGGTCGGCCGTCGAGTCTTCGAGCTCGGGGGTCTGGCGCTTGCCATCGACGGGAATGCCATTGTACGCGAGCGTACTGCCCTCGCCCTTCTTCAAATAGAACCACCTCTAGGTCCATGGACCGAGGGAGTCCTGGGTTTGGCTGGAAAGGAAGGTGCAAGGGAGCCCCGTCCACAATCGAAAGTACAGGCACCCGACCACGGGGTCCTTCGCGGTATGGATCAGGGAGTAGAATCGAAAAAAGAGAGAAGGGGCCGGGAGGATCCCCAAGAACCCCTCGCAAAGATGAGAAAAGATGGAGAGAAGGAGAATGGAGTTAGGCACCAGGTTGACAAGCTCGATCTCGCATTGCGCGAGAACGGTCGCCAAGAAATCGCTCTTTTGGGTCCGCAGTCCGAAGAACGTGTACTGCTCGGTGCTGATAAGTTCGTCCTCCTGGAGCTCTGGCTCGGTCTCCCCGCCCGGAAGCCGCCTGGATTTCTGCAAGTATGGAAGTAATCTCCGTCCTTTGTCTCTCCTAGAGTTCCAGAGACTAACAAGAGTGGCTGAATCAATTTCGGCAAGAACTCTTTCAATTTGCCGATCCATCGCCCACTTTATGCCATCATGACAAGCAACATCTTCATCATGGAGGGCACTTGAAAGTGCCTGTACCATTGTCATATCGCCATCTCGGTACTACATAGTAGAGCCGTAGAGGTGTGCCTGCATGGCGCGACCAGAAACTCAGAGCCCACGGCGGCACGGCGCCACGCCACCGTCGGGACCTTGGTCACCTGCCTATGTAGCTGGGAATTTTTTTTAAATAATACTATTTTTATTCTATTTTACAAAAATAATATGCCGAATTTTTTTTTACAAAACTACCCAGTTGTCGCCATTTCAAATGGCGACATAGAGTCTGTCGCCATTTCAAATGGCGATAGACGACTGTCGCCGCTTTCGAGATAGAGCAGACTCTCTGTCGCCATTTGAAATGGCGACAGAGAGCAAACGTCACCTCTGTCGCCTATTTAAATAGCGACAGCCTGTCTGTCGCCATTTCAAACGGCGACAGAGAGTCTGTCGCCATTTCAAACGGCGACAGAGAGTCTGTCGCCATTTCAAAGCCGCGCGCGGCCCCCCCCCTCTCACTCGTGCCAGCCAAAGCGCAGAGGAAAAAAAACAGAAAAAAGAGGAGAAGGAGAAGGAGAAGGAGAAGAAGGGGGAGGGAGAGGGAGAGGGAGAGGGAGAAGGAGAAGGAGAAGGAGGAGGAGGAGAAAGGGAGAGGGACTTCGAAGATCTGCATTTCGTTAGGTACTAATTTTTTTAAGTATTTAAATGTTGAATATGTATATAGTAATCAGATTAAATAGAGTAATAATAGTTATTTAGGTAGATGACTTAGTTAGGAATGAGAACCTGATGCAAGTTGTTTAGCTAGTTGACTTAGTTAGAAATCTATATTTATTTCGGTAAGAATAGATGTTTAGTTAGATGAATTAGTCAAGAATTTATAGTTATGTCGGTATGGACAGATGTTTAGTTATGCGACTTAGTTAGTAATTCATTTTCGATGTAGGGATGACCTAGAGGTAGGGATTAAAATTTTGATTGTAATAATAGTTTTTTGATTAGAGATCATGGATAAATTTTAATTTAATGGAAATGTAGAATCCAAATTCGGTTATTTGTGTCTCGAGAATTCGGAGATGTCATGTAGAGTTGGGTGGCTAAAATTGTCAGGACCGAAATATAACTCAATCTGTAGAGGTTCCTGACACATTAGTTTAGTTATGTTCTCATAGAAATTTGAAAATGATCACAGAATCTGAAGAATTTGTAAGAATTGAAATATTGCAACTGTACTGATTAAAAATTTGTGATCATTATTAGTCGTACAATGTAGAGTTAAATTGTGCAAATGTTAAGAATTGATGAATTTGCATGATGTATGGATGATAGAGTGTAATTTAAAATATATTATGGAGAAGGAGTTTCGCACATGGGTGTTGAAGGGTAGATCTGAGTCATTTCGCAAGTGTAGAGGCTAGCTGCCACGCTGAGGGAGCGTTCATGGGCTACGGTTATGAGATGGTTTTACCACATGTTCTCTTTGGACCGTGAATTGCATGATCCGGAAGTTACATGGAGTAGTTTGTCAAGAATAGATTGCACGTCTTGGGAGTTAATGGAAATGAGAGGACCGAAATCTTGGAGTTAAATGCGTAAGAATTGCAATTGAGAAAGGATGGCCATTAGTGTTATTGGCACAATCATTTGAGAAAGTCAATACAGGGCATGCGACGCAAAGAAGAGGTTGTTGATGAAGAACCAGAGGAAGTTGGGGAGAGCAGTACAAGTAGAGTAGGCTTAGTAGAGCAGGATGTAGGTTCGGGTCAGTACGAAGTGCAAGGTGGGAGAGCTGGTGTTGCAACGGGAGAGGTTCAAGAAGCAATGGGCATGGCAGACGAGGGCGAAAACATTGAGTCAGTGGTCGAAGCGATGGACACAGAGAATGAGGACTATGAGGCTTTAAGTAATGATGAAGCCGCTGAAGATCTATTCCCCACAGAGTGGGATGAGTATCCGTTCGACAGGCTGGTGGTGAACGATGACGACGATTCCTTCGCAGATGATCGAATGAGGTGAGAAAAGATGCAATTTACAAGAATAAGAGTGAGGTTCAAGAAGCGATAATAGCATGGTCGATTGTCGCTGCGCAGAGCCTTCAAGGTTGTAAAGTCCGATCGGGTGTATGATGTAAGATGCCGACGGAGGGTTGCCCGTGGCGCGTCCATGCGTACCGGCCTAAATGGGACACCATTTGAAGTGTTCTATAGTCGTTCCACATACATGTGTACTAACGAGTCTGCGCAGTCACATCGGAACATATCATCAGGCTTTATTGCCAATGCAATGTACGGAGAGATTGTAGGCAACCTAGATTTAGAGCCATGGGCCATCGTACTCGCAATACAACAGAGGTTCCAATATACAATAAGCTACGCGAAGGCATGGAGAGCAAAGCGAAGGCATTGGAAACACGGTTCAAGACGCACGAAGACTCCTACCGAACTTGCTGAGTTTGCTTGGTGATAAAGGACCGAAATCCTGGAACTTATGTGGACATTTTGTGAGCATCTTTCGCAGCGCTTCTCGGGAAGATGGTTTTGAAGCGAGCATTCTTCGCTTTAGGTCCATGCATCAATGCGTTCAGGCATTGTCGTCCTTTGTTATGTGTCGATGGGACATTTTTGACTGGTAAATACAAAGGGCAGATATTGACTGCCATAGGAGTGGATGGCAATAATCAAGTTCTCCCCGTAGCGCTCGCATTTGTGGAGGGTGAAAACACAGATAGCTGGCATTGGTTCCTACGGAATGTCAAAGCCGGTGTCGTTCATCGTGCACCGAGTGTGTATCATACACGATCGGTATTCCGGCTTTTGAGGGCAATTATTGGCCAGGCAAGGTGTGGATGATACTCATCCATGGCACGATTTGCGTAGTAGGTGGTGCAAGCGTCATATGGGTGCCAATTTCTACAAGCGATTCAGAACAAGGAGCTAACAAAGCTTTTCAAGAGGCTCTGCGACTGAACCAGCAGAGAAAGTTTGATGTACTCGAAAGAAATTGGATGAGTGACATCGAGGCACACGAAGAGGCAACGAAGAGGCAGCCCGACCTTGGGGGAGGCCCCATCGCTACTGGAGGAGTTACCACCGACCCTCCCACCGGTTCGAAGGAATGGAAGGGCTCAAACGCTTCTCCGAATGGATAGAGCATGAGCCTAGGGAGAAATGGGCTCGCTACGACACCGATGGTGCGAGGTATGGTGTTATGACAACAAACCTTGCGGAGGTTTACAACTGGGTGATGCGAGGTTGAGACCCCTTCCTTGGTTGGTATTGTCGAGGGTGTTCTTCGTGGCATCACAAAGTACTTCGTTGATCGCCATGCAAGGGCGATCACGCGCATGAACGATCTGCTATGAAGTACTCAGAGATGATTTACGCATACATGGAGGACAAAGGCAAGAAGGGGAGATGCACGAGCAACGAAGATGGGTGCGAGGAGCTCCGCTTTGAGGTGATGTGCAAGGAGAAAGCGGTCGTGGGACGAACCGACGAAAAGTTGCTCACGAATGCATCATACAGAGCAAACTTGTGTCCGCACCGCAATAAGCCTCGTCTATTACATGTGCCATGCTCCCATGTTATGGCTGCTCGCTCGATGATTCACATGGATCCGGTATATTCATGTCTCAATTCTTTAGTAAGGAAGTCGTGGTCGCAACTCGAGCGCTGAAATGTACGGTTTCCGAGTGGTGGGTTTATTCACGAGCACAAAAGCTAGGAGGATACACGTTGGGTCCCGGACATGAGCAGCTAAAGGAGTGGGAAGAAGGCAATCCAGCGTATAAGGAATGATATGGACACCGCCAAAGTGGCCGCCGCAGAAAGAAATGTTCTACTTGCAAGGAGACAGGCACTCTTTCAAGAGTTGCCCAAGATTCGTGGCCGTGAAGTGTTATATGTTCTTTTCAGATCTTGAACTATGGTTTACTTGATGCACTAGAATTTCATTTTGCTTGTATCGAATTCATGACGTGTGGTCAAAATATGTAATACTGAATGTTATTGTACTTGATTAAATGAGAGTGTAGTATGTTGTATTCATTTTGTATCTTTTAACGCTTTGCACATAGATGAACATTTTTACTTCCATGTATTACGTGTGCTCTAAATTATGACAATTACTCGTTCCATTCATATTCTATTTGTATTTGTTGTATTTATTTTGCACCTTTTTACACCTTATGTAACATAAACATTTTTATTTGCGAGCATGGCGGCTGACACGGTTGTACGAGTTGCTTGACCGTCGGTTGACGCGACTCACCGAGCCGTTTAGCGACGCGTTGCCCCGCAGGATGGGGAGGCGGCCTTGGAGCTTGGGGCCTGCGCTTGCGCACCCCATGAGGGCGTGGCGCCTCGATCCGCGATGGATCCCGAGGTTAGTTCAATTTCGCCGCAGATGTTGTACTCATGTCCCTTCGACACCACAATAATACTTCTCACATTCTTTTGCGAGTTGAGGGCGGTGGCCTACTACCTGCTTGCCGTATGGTCGGCGACCGCCGCGGATCTGCAGGACCGACGGAGTGCCTCTAGGCGGTTCCTTACGACAGAGCTTGCCGATCGCTCTAGTGGACCGGTGGCGGCACGAGACCCACACCTTTCACTGCCGTGTGGTGAGATGGCGCCGACACTAGAGGACGCCGATTACCTCCTAGGCTGCCACCGCTCAGAGATGCGGTGGTTCCGCAGACGTCCACCCAGAGTGGCGGCGGATATCCTCCACCGGTTCCAGGGGTGCTACCCACCACAAGACACGACTTTCGCGGTGCGCAAGACGGTCCGACGCGGCGGTGGCTTGTGATTCTACGTAAGCACGATTTTTCCTTGTCGATCGATTTAACTCACCGTGTGTGATTTTCATTGCATTTACAACCTAACCATTACTTTCTGGCCGAGAGGATGGTACCCGAGTCGGGAGCGGCCGTCGCCGGCGACTTGAGGCGTACCTTCCGTGGCTCTTCGGTGGGTCTTGTTCGCTTTCGTCGCACGGGACACCGCCGACAGCACATGATCCGCTTTGCAGGGACGATCGCCGACGCCGACTTGGAGGAGATCCGCGGTGGCTTGGGACTGCGGTACTTGCCGCGACGCATCGCGTGCTTTGTGCGACGGGTGTCGTCGCGTGTCCGACTCGCCCACTCTCGCCGGCTGCCCTTTGCTCTGCGGTGTGGTCATTCGAGAGGTTCCGGATCGGACGACCAGCGATAGACTGTCGGCACCGCGCGCAGACTTCTACGGGGTTCCGGGGACGAGGTTGATCGTCCGACGATGGGGACATTGTGGTGTCGCCGACAGTCGAGATACTTATCGAGCCGTATGTTGTTTTTAATTCTCCACGTGTTGTACTAACGCTCATCGTTGGTGTTTTTTTGCGTACCGCGGTTCACCCGATCCACGACGCGACGCCCGTACCCTCGAGACGTAGCGATGTTGGACCACTCACGGACGGCCGCGTCATATGGCGCCCCTACGCTCCTGAGCTTGTGCAGGCACGTGCGCCGCTTGGCCTGTCGCTGCAGTGCACTGCTGACGCGGCGTACTGGTTGACCCGACGTCACTTGGTGTTCGACGTGTTCGTCGAGCCGTACGCCGCCCACCGCGTCTTGAGGCAGTTTGGTCTACGGCAGGCGTTCCCAGTACCCACAGGCGCCGTCGTTCCAGCAGCCGTGCACTCGTTCGTATTTCTACATTTTTCCCTTCTGCTAGTACTTACGATCTCGGTGGCTTGCGAATTAATGTTGCGCTTTCGTTTTTGCAGGTACACACGCAAAGGCTTCGTCTTCAAGACGCAGAGTGGGCAAAGACGCATGGTACCTCATGCGTAGCGATGGGCGCCGCTCTTGCGGATGTGATCGACGAGGCGCTCCTACGACCACGCGCGACGACGACGATATATCGAGTGGTACAAAGACGCGCACCGCGCTCGAGTTGTGCGTGTCGTGGAGTCACCTCCGTGCACGATCCGACCACTTCCGACACGCACCCACCCGGCCGGACTCGCTTTCCACCGCGCGGTTCGTACTCCCTCCATTTGTCATTCAACGTAACGTCTTGAAAATTATGCCAACTAACTAGCCTCTTTTCGTTTTCGCAGAGCGACCTTGCCAGGGAGGCACACGAGGCGACGTCGGCGTTGCTACAGGCGGTCGGTGCCACCCATACGATAGGGGTCACAGCGGACGGCCTTCGAGGGGCGCTGCGCCATATTCAGGACTTGACTTACCGTGCCGTACACCTGACGTCGTGTAGGCGGCCCAGTATGGACGACGTGGTACAGATCCCCTCTTAAATCTGCATGACGAGGTCGACACAGCAGAGACCCGACCGCCCCTCGTCGAGACTGCGCACGGGGCTCCGGTGCACCGGACCCGGCGTCATCCGATGACCGCAGTACATCAGTGGTCTCTTTTTCATATATTTTGTTGTTCACATAACGTGTCGTTCTAACTTGAAAAGTTTGTCAGCGGCCGATCCCCGCCTCGACAGTCGCGAGCACCTCGGGGACTACGGTACTTTCGGGACGAGGACTTGACTTTCTCGCCGATCCTTATCGCGATCGCGGGTGTGGTACTTGGTTGGCAGAAGACGATCGCCCCGGCCCATCTCAGCCGACACAGGACGCCTTCGCTACTCCGTGCCCCGGTCCGGCCTCCTAGGAGTACTCGTGGATAGGCCCCTGACCAGCTCACATATCCGTCTGGACATGTGCAGCGTCGTAGGAGGCCTGGGACCACACGAGGTGTTGCACCGCGCAGGGCCCTAGCTAGTTTGTTTCTTTTACACATGATGTACCGTAAACAATCTCGTCTTTTACTTCCTTAGCTCATGTAATATCACATATGTTAGTTTTATTTATGAAGTTTTGTGCTATATATAATCTTTTACTTCCGTGGCGCTATTTGTAAATATGCTACCAGTACCTTTGTCACGTCGATGGGACAAAGACACACGTAGCTACTTTGTTAGTGCGATGCGACGAAGAGACGTCTTGGCAACTATCCGACTAATTGTTTCCTTTCATATATTTTGTCTTGAACACAAAATGATGCTTTATTTTCTCATATTACGTCAAATTCAAACTTTATTTCCTCACATTACGGTATGATCACTATAGCTTTTCGTGGATTAGTAAAATAACAGTTTACATGAAAAATTATGGAGTAATAGCCGAAACACCATTCGACATATGTACGACCTTGTAGCGACTTTCCACGCGCGATTAGACAACTCACGGGCGCAATGCTTTCAACCTTTTCAGCCGATTTGACCACATGTCGACAGACCTCTCTTGCTTTCGCACAGGCTTTGTCACACATGCAGCCTACATTCAATGTGACCACTCACCGCCTACTTTTGTTCGTGATAACAGTCGTGTGGCTTTTCTCGAGATGGTGACAAATCGTGCACCTTTCGCAGAAGGTGGCGGTGCGGCTTTGATGATGGGTGACATGTCGTGCGGCTTTTCACGAGAGGATGCCAGACGTCAAACCGGACAAGTCTTTGTAGTCGTGCGGAGTAACCACTCACCACCACCATAAACCGCCTAGGGTTACACATCCAACACCACCAAACAAGCAATACACGCCATCCGAATCTACACAAATTAGGGCACGATGTCGTTCTACCGTCGCCTCTTGACAGCGAAGTCATCCCCCGAATACCCGGATACGATGGCGCGCACACCCCGGTTCTGCGGAGTTGCGGACTAAATGCGACTGCAACCTTCCGGCGAAGATGATGCAATCTACCCACGGAGAGACGGCCGCCCGCGCTCACTACTGTTGTGCCCGCCCCTACCAGGTAAACCTACTTGTATCCATAAAATACAAAGCTAACGGTACCATTTCACGATCGTTCTTTCCTTTCAAAGACAAGGACCGGTGTTGCTTCTTCCAATGGATCGACGGCCCGGAACGACGTGACTACGAATTTGTCTACAACTGCCACGACGCCGAACCCGCTTCGCCCGAGAACTTCAACCGGTGGGAGAGGTCGCCAGGATACGTCCTCGTTCTAGAGCGACAGAGTTCGGGCGGTGGGCAAGAGGCCAACCAATCGGTGAGTTTCATGCGACGAACCCATGCTTCACTCACAAAGTAGTAATTCTAAACCAGTTCATCCCATACAGGAGTTCAAAAAGAAAATTGCGAAATTGCTCGAGTCAAAGGAGAAACCTCCCGGGGCCACCCAAAGCCACGACTTTTGCGAACACGGCCTTGGCGATGGTTGATACTGCCACGATGAACTAGCGGATCGGAGATTCTACGGTGCCCTTGGCCGAGGATGAATGGTGCGGCTACTTCAATGGGTGGACCGAGACGTACCACCCACATCTCAAACTTCCGTATGGGATAAGCGGGGAGCAACCCTCCCGTGGTGCTACTACCGCCCGAAAAGCGGACCGAGTACGCCTACGGTGTTATTCAACGCCAACGCGGGCATCTTGCATTGATCGCAGGCACACTTCCGGTTGTACAACGATAAGCCCAACACACACCTCCCGCACCATACGGTGGAGTGCGAGCCAAACAGAGCAGCGTCTCTCGCAAGTGTCCGCTAACGGCTAACACACCGAGGTGCAAGAGGGTACCTCCTCTCGAAGAGGAAGGACAAGGAAGCGACCGGTGAGGTCCGCACCACGCAACAAATCCTTGACGCGTTACGCAGACCATCCGGAACCGGTGGTAATAACATAAGGGACGCCGGGAATTGGGATGACATGCCCATGTGGGAGGGCATAATCCACATCAAAAAGACCAAAAAATTCTGTCTTACACACCCGAGACGTACGGCATAGGCCACCCATTCGACGACACCTGGGAGCACTGCGGATCCCCATGGAGTTCTTTCATAGTGGGGATTGAGCGGTGTCCGAGGACAAACCTCCAAATTTACACGGTCGGGTAATATGCGAAAATGTGGGACATCATTCATTTGTACCAGATAGGCGAACGATCATTTGTTCCACCATGACAACCATGCTTTCGTTAGTTAGTTCGGCAAGCAATTTCGTCATTGTTGTAATGCCCTTGCAATATAATGTATCTATTGCTTATTTTATCATCTGAACTCGATGTATGTGCCCTTATATATATGTTCAACAAATAATTTAAGTGCTTCGTGGGAACTATTTATAACATGCGTTGTTGTCGACTATAATACTTAAGGTTGTTGCACTAGTGGAAATTAGATGCAAAGCAAGGTGTAAATTAAATATTTTCCTGAATATGGTAGTGCACATATCAAAGAGCAAATCTGGTCTACTCTTCCTAAAATTACATTTAAACATTAAATTTTACGGTGTAGAAAAGGCTAAAAATCATTCTCCCGGATCTCGATTCGCACTCTTTTGATCTCCTCTCGTAAAACATCACAACAACTAATACCGACTTTTTATTAACTACACTACACTTATAATTTACATACATTGCAATTCGAATAAAAATGGGCTAAACCTCTCTGTCACCATTTGAAACGGCGAGAGAGTTCTTCGCTATTTCAAATGGCGACACAAAGTCTATCGGTTTTTCAATCGGCGACAGACTCTGTCGCCATTTCAAATGGCGACGAGAGTCTCTCTATCTCAAACGGCGATAGTCGTCTGTCGCCATTTGAAATGGCGACAGACTCTCTGTCGCCGTTTGAAATGGCGACAACTGGGTAGTTTTGTAATTTTTTTTTCGGCATATTATTTTTGTAAAATAGAATAAAAATAGTATTATTTAAAAAAAAATTCATGTAGCTGGCCCCTCTCGTCTTTTCTCTGACATTCTCGCTCGCTGATGTTGACTGGGTGAGAGCCGAGAGCTAAGTTCAAAATTTCGTGAAATTTCAGAAATCTCGATCGAGATCTCGGATTTCGATTAGGGACGAGATTTCAAATCCCGACGAAATAAAACACAATTTTTTAAAAAAAATACACATCACAAACAGTTTTAGCCAAAAACCACCGACTGTAATGACCTAAAAACTGTCTGTGACGTGCATTTACATCATAGACGGTTTTAGTCAAAAACCGTCTGTGGTGACTCATCACAAATGATTTTTTTGGTTAAAACCATCTGTAATGTGAATATGAAGTATTTTGACTGGATTTTGAGTTTTTTGGGTCGAGATTTTGATATTTCTCGCTAAAATCTCAGCAATTTTTGTCGAGATCTCGGAAATCCTGATAAAAAAAGCTGAATTTGAAATTTGCTTTTTAGATTTCGTCCGAAATTCCGAGATCTCGCCGAGATTTCGGATTTCGATCACATCCGAAATACGACCCAAAACCAAAATTTGAAACCTCGGCCAAGAGGTGTATTCATTGACTCAAGAACTTGGATGTTGTTAGTACGTGATCTTCAATATAGAAGCTTTCTAAAATGTTGTGTCACAGAGAAAATATAAACATGCGGGCAAGGTTGCATTGCATTACTTCGGAATTTCAGCATGAGTCTATTTTTATATTATGTGTAATTACTTCGAAACATGTTTCTTAGCTAGGATCTCGACAGTACGAAGCGATAGGTTAATTATTAGTTAATTTTCTATAATTACTAAGTTTTTTCTTTTTCCATTTATAGGAGGGTCTAATTAATTTTATTTGAATCTTCATTTTCGACTCTAAAGAAAAATCTAATAGTCACAAAATTTGACCATATTTTTATATGCGATTTAAATAGACATACACTTTTATAAATAAATTGTCTAAGTTGAATTATTTTCTGTACATGCTAGATCATGAATTAGTAACCGCATCCAATCACCGAAAAGTCCTGATTTTTTCGATTTTTGGAATAGGATATTTACGAAATAGATGAAAATTATCCCCTATTGTCTCACTGGCCGATCTTGACCCCTGTTATTTTTAGGTCATATCTAGTATTCAGGGTTTGCCTCAATTTGCTGCAAATCAAAACATGTGTTGGTGTTTGATAGGATAGAGAGGGGCTGTTGAACAGCTTAAGAAATTCTCTCCCGTCACAAATACATGTTGTTTTGGACATACATGCAGTCAAACTTTTGAAACTTTGGCTACTAATATATTTTTAAATATCTAAATTAGATACATGAAAATTATATATGTAGATTTGTCTCGAAAATTACTTTATAATATTATAACTTTATTGTGTTTTACGAATATGTTACGATAGATATTAGTGGTTGAAGTTGTTTTTTGAAGACCATATCGATATCTAAAACAGCATATATCATTTATCAGAGTAGTCACTGCTCACCGGTCATCAGCATGCCCAAAGGCCACGTTGCACATGTGTGCACTCTTGCCACGTGCGACACAGCCTCCGTCACGGCGTGCACGAGCACGAAACATTTTTATTAGCACTATAAGGGTGTATTTGGTTCAAGAGCAAAAGATGGATGAGACGATCCTATCTATCTTTTTATACTCATCCAGCTGTTTAGTTGGCTGGATAAGTAGATGAGGACATCCAAGTATCCAACTCTCAGGAACATTCCTTAAAGATGTTGGATGAGGCTATCCCTCTAAATTGACTAGATAAGACCATCCAGTTTTCATCCCTCCAACCAAATTTGAACTATTATCCCATCTACTATCCAACTCTTATCCCTCTAATCAAACAAAAATTTAGCTTATCCCATCTATCTCCCATCCCTTCAACCAAATATGAACTTGGATGACTTCATTTCTACTAGAGTGGATGGCCCTATACCATTCATCATTTGCCTTTGTACCAAACGGATCCGAAATTTCCAAATTTTTTGTCGCTATTATTAAGACGTGATTTCTTTTTGAAGGGACGACGTGATTTTTTTTGGAATGTCTACTTAATATTTGACTGATTTTTTTTTGGCAAATCAGTCAAATTTTGGAATGAGTTGCGGCCAGCCGTCGTCGAGGGGTGCGCGCCGCTGCGTGGAGCCGCACTCCATCATGTTCGTCAGGTTCACCGACTTCAAGGCTCCTGCCTAAGCCTAAGACATAATTAGTGTGGAGCGGGAGTTGGTATTTGCACTCGTTAGCGTGTAGGGTTCAAATATCTTGTCTCTAAATATATTAATGGGAATGTCTACTTAACATCCGATCTGCCTAAGAATGGTGCCGAGAACTGATAGTCGTGAAATACATTCGTCGTTGCGTGTCCCTTGCTACTTACATATCTTTTCTCTCTCTCAATACATGCCACTTCTTATACAGAGAAAAATGAAAAATAATTTTTCTAAGCTAGACAAAGAAAAATGGGATTGGTGAACCCTAATAGAAAATAAATAAATCACAAAGCAAAAATGAAAAATAATTTTTCTAAGCTAGATAAAAAATGAGATTGGTGAACTCTAATAAAAAAATAAATGAATCAAATCACCTATCTAAATACACATCGGATGGACAAAAGTAACGAAAAAAAATAGTCAACAGATTTTTAGCGAACATTTTTTTTAATGACGTGAATTGTTAAGCGTAGTGATTTCTTTCTCTTTCTTTACGGCTAGTTCACCAACTCCCGAACAGGGCAGGGAACGCACGAATCGTGGTGCAGAGCTGAAGACGCTGACCGTCCGATCGAAACGATCGGGCCCAGGCTACATCATCATCATCTCGTCCGTAGTGGGTCCCCCTCTCCCCGGCCGTACAGTGCTGCTTCACCTTCCTTCCATTTCCCCGCGAGCTCTTCTCGTTCTCCTTCCCCTCCTCTCCCACCCCAAGCAGCCGTCCGCTTCACACCGCCGCGCGTCGCCGGAGCGCTCTAGGCTTCTCCAATCGCTGGCGAGTCGTCGTCGCCTGCTGCTTCCTCTGCCGATGAAACGGTGCCCTGTGAGCTCCTCTCTCCTCCCCCTCCCGCCCGTTCGGTTCCTTGCTCTATCTCGCTCCGTTACGCGCCTCTTGTAGTGTGTTAAGCTACTAATCCCAGTATCCTGAATTCCTGATGGAGTCTTGGGGTTCTCCGATATAGCAACATGCTTCTACCGGGTAGTGGCTGGTCTGCTGCTTCGCCCGTGCACTGGGCGCCACAAAATTCGGAGCGGTTCTGTTTGTTGTTAGGTCTCCTTATACCTATGTAGCGCGATACATTTGCATATGCAATATGGGAACTGGATTTCACGGTGATTGGGGAAGCATGTCGAAATTCTTAGGTTTTGTGAATTGTTGTTGGCTTTTGTAGTATAACTGTGCAGGTGATTGGTTAGTGCTTGGACCTGAAATTTGCCCCACGCCTCTCATTAGTTACTGGTATGGTTGCACTTCTCCTCTTAGGATTGTGATAATGAACTCATGGGCTGCTTAGTGTTGATCTGGCTCAGTAACTTGGTTGATCGCAATGATTCAGTGTCAGACCGAACAATTCTTGCAATTGTTGTTGTTATGACTATGTGGTGTGCTACATCTTCTAGCAGTGTTGTTCGTGGTCAGGAAAAGGGAACTCTTCTCTGGTCTTGTCCATCTTGTTTCTTGCAAGAACTGAAACGCATTAAGAATTTGTTATGGATCAATAATTGGAATTACTAGGAAATTACTTTTCTGACAAGTATCTCTGTGAAATAAGTACAGCTGATGATTTTGTTTTACACCTTTTCTATTTGCATGTACATGCACTTCAAACATACTTTATAATTCATTTCAACAGTGACGTCTGAAGGGTGCTACTGATATCAAATTGATAATTGATGAATTTGTTTATAGGTTATCTCTAGTACAATACGATGATGTCAAGGCCTGTAGTGCTTGTTTTCCTGTTGGTAGTACTCATAGTCACATCTCAGTTTGAATGGAAGCATCAACTTGTCAATGAATTGGAATCTTCGTTCCACAAGCAGAAACATGTTCCAAGTAGAGAAGAGCTGGTCAAGGAAAAGGTGAGCCACTTTGTGTACCTGATTCTTGGCCAGCCTGTTCCGAGTTTTGAATCATTGAACTGAAAATGTCCATAAATTGATCTGAAACAAAAAAAGAGCTAGTTAAATAATAGGGTTACTTGCTAAAAACATTGTTAGATGCTAGTTGTTGCTGCCTAGACCTGACATTCATGGTGAAAATATACCTGCAATGCGGAGGGAAAGTTTAACAAATAACAATGCTAATAATCTAACCTTATATGCTGCTTTGTTGTTGTCTATGTTTACTAAACTGTCTAAACATCATGAAGATTATGTTATTGTTTAGTAAAGGCTATGCCAATGCAAGATGATTGACAAAGTTTTGTTCTGGGTATTTTTAGATTTCTTAATTGTATCAAATGTGGTTCCGAGACATTTTTCTAATGCAGATAGACAAAATTGCTATCCTTATCAAGTTGTACATTTTGTTGCAGATAATCTTATCTCAAGAAAAGATGATTCAGCAATTGAACGTGTTCATCCAGAATCTTCAGCAACAGTTGCTGCAATGCCGTGGCAATAACATGACAGTCAATTCTTCCGAGGCTTCTTTGACATCTTATATTAGTGAGATTCAGAGGCAGCAAATGATGGATGATTGATCAGGCGACAAGCCATATATGTCAAAACCATGGGATGTGCGATTCGAAATTGTGCTGGTAGTCAATTTCTCCTAGTACGGGCAGTTAGAATGTAGCATTAGCCTTCATAGAATAGTGAGAGTTTGGTGCAAAGCAAAAGCAAAGCTGGTCCTTTGATTAATATGTAACAGGATTTAATTTTTTAAAGAGGACCTTTATATGTATATTTTGTGATGATTGACATATATGTTAATATGTGTTCACAATATAGCATTATATTGTATTCTTCGTAAAATATGTTAGCTGTAATATTTTTGTTAAGTGTAAACTGCATTGGAACTGCCTGTTAATGGGTGGAATGGCATTAGCTCTGAAGCAGGATTGGGTGGTCTCATGGGAAGGAACATTTCAAATAGGAGGGCACTCTGGGGGCATGCTAGTCTCTCTGATTATTGCAGCTGTTGTGATGTGAACAGATTCTCATGGTATGATCATGCACCTTAACGCAGCTTTTGAATCTTTGTGCGATATTGCAATATGCCAGCATAATTTCTAGCCTATGTCGTTTCTTTATAAAATGCTAACTATAGGACATGTGTTTCTAGATGGAGGACTTCCCCACACGGCATTATCCTCAGGGTAAACAGATTATCCATCTGTGCACTGTGACGATCAGGGGTAATAGATGATGTCTGCAGACACCAGGAGGCAAGAAAAAAGTATGACAAAGGTAATACTATAGAATGATGGCTGTTTATGTTTCTGTTTGCTACTATGATGTTCTTCTATTTCCTATTTAGTTTAAGGTATAGAATGATCGCTGTTTATGTTTCTGTTTGCTACTATGATGTTCTTCTATTTCCTATTTAGTTTAAGGTACACATCTTTGCAAGTTTTGATTGGTTAACTAACAGTGATGTATTAGCCATTATCAAAATTTTCAGTCTAAGGAAGTAAGGAGGATGAATAAAAAGTTCAAACTAGAAAAAACTACCCATGTTCTGAATTTCCAATTGAGCAGATATGGGAAGAGAGCAATCTAAAGCCATGTATTGAATTGCTTGATGTGTACAAAAACATCAGGGGATAAGAAAAAAAAAATTCTAATGTGTCCCCCAAAGTGAATAAATGACTCATAGATTGTATATGGATACTAAGAAAACTGCAGTGAGCTTTTATAGAAAAGTTAAAACCATTTTTTAATGGTAAATTAGTATGTGAAATTGTCAACTTCAGTTAGAAAAGGTCAGTAAATGGACAACCATTGTACTTCTTTCCCGAGAACATGAGAACATGGGGCAGGAAGAATCAATCTTGTTTCGTTGTGCTCCTCATCCCTACCTCCACCCTCACTAGTATGTGATTAAGTTGTTTTACACTGCCTACAGCTTGCAAAAGAACATGTCTTGAGTTTAAGCTACACAGCTATTGCAATTAGCCCTGGGTAACGAATCTCGGTGTAGTAGCTAATCAAAACATCGAGCACACTCGATATTTTATTAGTTAGTACACCGTGTTCAGAGTGTTGCAGCAAAATAATAATTAGAGACTGAATGTAAATATATTATAGATCAAGCCACATATGGCTATATGTCCAATACCATAATTATACATAGGATCCAAATACAACAAAAGAATATTACATAGATACTAATTACACCAAAGGACTAACGAAGCCGAAGCACGGCGACTCATCCCATCTATCCCTCTTGGTAGAACTCAAGCACATCGACAAACCAACGAGACGCTTGAACACTGGGATTTAGCGAGAGTGAGTACATAAGTACTCAGCAAGCATTAATAGCAAATGCAGTAAATAATTTGCTCTCAATCCAACCAAACTCCAACTAATGATCATCTTCCCTCAAAATCCATTTTTACAGAAATTAGTTTTTCTTTAAGGGTTGTTTATTTTAATTATAGAAACAGCTACTAGCACTCGTATATGAGGCAGGCTTAGCTTCCGTAGCCTTCATTCCAGGAGTCAGGCATGAATTCATGATTTTAACCCTGCGCAGGTTCGTATCATTTTTAGTCATAGCGACCCCATCCTGTGAGGCCCTAGAACGTTTATCACTAATCCAACATTTAGATCTCCAACCCTGCACTCGAGTCAGGGACATCTATCCCAGGTTGCCCCATAACTCACAGATACAGTTGTACCATGCTACCGCAGCAGCACTTATACTCCCCTAGACTTTAAATATAGCGTCTGATCAACTACAGCTGATTTTGTGTCCGTCACTGGGACTCCCGACATACCCAGCTTCACACTTTTAGTTAACTACCTAACCACCAATGTGGAGATCATAATACCTTCATAGGACAACCTTTTCTGACCGATTTTACTCACTATGGTTAATATTGGAATACAGTTCATTACCCGAATGTTGTTGGTTGACGTTATATTATATCCTATGTAGAGGATCCCGTCGGTTATACCCTTCTCATCGGCGCCATCTACCAACCATATTAAACATACGCTAACCATTCTGTGAGATCATGTGCTGAAAAATTGGTTTAGTGATGAAATTGGCATCGCAAAGTGGTTGTGTTCATGGCATGTGTTGTGCTTTTGCATGTGCTGTTTCAGATGTTTACTTAATATGCTTGTGATAGCATGATAATGGTTTTGTTTTACGTAATGCACTCGTGTGAGTGATTACATGGATTGACTTGTTTTGTTTTATGCAATGCGCTCGTGTGAGTGGTTGCATGGATTGATGTTGAGTCAAGTCGTGGACTTATGCTTGGAATTGTTTCTTGTTTATTCGTGTGCAGGTGTTGCTTGAGGGCGAACATGGTCGATGACGGGACTGGAACTAGGTTCGGGACTAGGTTCAGGGAGGAACTGAGGTCCTAGTGGTCAAGGATGTCATGCGGGACGTTCGGGCTAGAGAACGGTGCACATGAAGGCTGGTTAGTCACGTGAGTGTGGCAGGTGGGCCGTACGCGTGCAGTTGTAATCGTTTGGGGCAGTTTGCATGTATTGGGCTATATTGGGACAAGTGAATATGCATGCGAACTGTTACTCATTATAAATAGGAGAGGGATGTCTCTTGTTTAGATGAGAGAACTGGGTATTAGGGTTTGTACTCTTTTGTTTGAAATACTGTAACTAAATTAGATAAAAAGAAATAAAAATCAATTTCTTCGGCGAGAGTTTTAGGTCACGGCAGGATTGTTTTTGCTTGCGTCGTAAGTCCCCGGCGGCTGGGTTTCTTGCGTGAGTTCCAGGAGCCGAGGTCTCCTGGTGGCGGCTAGAAAGTCTCCTGCATGTGCTTGGCGTGAAGAGCTTCTAGCGGCCAGGAGGGCTAGTGCTTGGTTTTGGAGCTAGTGCTGCTGGTCCATGCTGCTGAAGACTTGAAGCTCCTGGTTGCCCCTCACGATCAGTAAGGTCTAACGAGAATTTTTAGTGGAGTGCAAGTCATGGCCGGTTGCAAGCACTTTTGCTAACTCTTCATGGTTAATTCCATCCATAGTTCGATTTCGTTCTTCGTTTGCATGCCTGTTTTGTTTTTTATAGATTGATTCATTGTCTCTCTTGATTCAACGAGTTTAATCTTGATTTGATCCATCCAAAACCTTCCTAGAGTATCAACTTAGAGTCCCTGAAAGTTTCGTTGGTTAATCTTTTGTAGATTGTGATTAATCACGAAATTAGGGTTTGGTCAGTTCTCGTCATAATCTATCACAGCAAGCTTGTGAGGTTAATAACTTTTGATCCGTATGTCTGATCGAGCTGATTCTTTTTTTATTAGATTCGTATTGGAATCTAGTTTTTACAGTTAAAATTTCAGGTCTACAAATCCAATTATCCATCCATTTTTCAACCCATCAATCCATTTTCAACCCATCCCATCCAACGGCATCCAATTTAATATTTTCATTTGTAAAATAAGCTTTTCCATGCAGTGATGATACAGATAAGTGCATAAAAGCAATTGAGAACATTTAATAAAACATGATCAAAGGAAAGCTTGCCTGGATTAGGATTGATATACTCGGTCTCACTCATATGTGGAAAGTGGCCTTCTGCTGGATTCACTTCAGTTCCTGAAATCATAGAGTATTAAATCTTTAGCAATTAATTTCAAGGTGATTTATGGCGTCCAACCATTCCAACAGTTGCAAACTTATTTACATGAAGGTGTTCATTTCTCTTTTTGGCTGTTCAAGCATTTATAAGGTCATATTTAACTTCTTATTTACTTAATGCCGCTATTTGCCACCTTTTTTATTTTTAGGAACACAACTAGCTAATTATCTAAACTAATCATAGACCGCGATGCTAAACTCATTTTCCTAATTTTTCCCTCTTTCTTTTCTTTTCACTATTTTCTTTCTCCTTTCCTTTTTCTCCTCCTCTCTCCTTTCTTTTTCTTTCTCTCTTTCCTTTCTTTTCTATTCGGCTGAAGCCCCTCCTCCTGGCTTTCTTTTCTTTTCCCCTGCTTTCCTGCCCGAGCTCCTCCCTCCGGCTCTCTTCCTCCAGATCTCCTCTGCTCAACCGACTCCTTGGCTCTCTCTCGCTATTCTCCATTCGACCGGTTCTCTAGTCCTCTCGGGTTCCTCTCCTGCCGCCTCTAACCCGGCCTCTCTGTGATAACCTGGGGGGTTTTCAGTTTAATTAAATGATTAATTAAACAACAAAAACATGATTAGGCAAAAAAATTAAAATGTAAGGATTTGAGAAGTGCCGTCAGTCCCGCAGAGAAAGGTATCGCTCATCGAGGTACCCAATCTGTCCGGGACCCAGACTGGCCCCTCTTGCTAGTACCGGGGTTCATCACTCGACGTTTAGTAGCTTACTTGGTGCGGTTGCGGGTACCGTTAGTGTTTGGAGCGAGTTATGATGGTAATGCCCTTAAGGCCAATAGCCACAATAAAAAGCCCAAGGGCAAGGTGGTCTTTTGACCTCAAGAGAGGTAAATAAAGCCAGCTTTCACGAGCCGAATGCCCAGCACAAAGCCAACCCATTCACAGCCGAGAGCACAGCCAATAGCCAGCTCATTCCCATTCCTCTTTCACTCCAAACCAAGAGCCAGCACAAGCTTCCAACCGAAGCAACCAGCAAGGAGAAGAGGAGCAAGGCGAGGGAGAGTCTAGAAGAGAAGGTGGAGAGGAGATCATCCAGAAGAGAAGGGGAGGAGATCACCCAGAAGAGAAGGCCATCCATAAGCCAGAAGAAGAGGGAGTCCAGAAGGCCAAGGAGGAAGCAGCCTGAAGCAAGAAGAGCGGCACTGCTTCCTCTTCACCGACTTCAACTTCATCAGCATCTAGCCAGCTCCAACTGATCCTCAGTTGCACACCACCAGTAGCTAGAAGATGGGGTAGTGTAGAGGGTAGATTGGGTCGTTTTCCCCCGTGGTCTCAGTAGTTGGGAAGCTCTAGTGTAACATCTGTTCTTTCTTGAGTAGATCAACCATCCCAACGTCATCATAGACCCCCACATTGCTAGTATAATCAACAACCTCAAAGCCAAAATGCAAGAAAATAAAAGATGGGTAGAACCCTAGAACCAGTGCAGGTAGAGGAAGAGGGGGAGGAGGTGAGCTACGCGCGGGCCATGCTAAGAAGCTGCAGGCCCTGGAGAAGCCAACAAGGGGGTGGGGAAGAATTCGGCCAGGGTGGGCTCGAGTCGCGCCGAGCACCGCAGAACCACGCAGCAGGAGAGGGCGGCGCTTCGGGTTGCCGTTGGCAGGTGAGGCAGAGGCGAGCCGCACGAGAGCAGCCGCGGGCCAGGCCAGCCGCCGGGATGGAGTAGGCCGGAGCTGTGCAGCAGGAGGCGGCGGGGGAGATTTGGCGACCGACCGGCGGGCGCAGGAGGAGGCCGTGGAGTGGAAGCCCGGTCGACGTCGAGCTGCGTGTGAGGAGGACGCGCCGGCGGTAGGGGAGGAGAGGCGACGCCGTGGGAAGCTAGCTGCGCGAGAGGAGGGGAGAAGGGAGCAGCGATGCAGCCGAGGCTTCGGCCAGAAGCAAGAAAAGGCAGAGGGAAAGAAAGGGAAAGGAAGAAAAGAAAGAAGAGAGAGAAAAAAAAGAAAGAGAAGAGATAAAAGTGAGGGGAAAAGGGTAGAAAAATAATTCGTGTCGCGGACCGCGATGATTTTGTTGATCAACTTGCGGATCGCATAAAAATCGACAACTGATATGAATTAAATAGTGCCAAGATAAAAATGTACGGCAGATCAGAAATTGGTTGGATGCCAGAATAAATTATTCACATTAATTGCCCTGGATAATGTTGTATGCTTTCAGGGCCAGACCTGAGCATCCCAGCCAATCAGATCCAGTATACGGGCAAGGACGATCCTTCCGCTTATATTCCATGCAAGATTTCTATTGATCATCTTGTTCTAAATGTTTTTGAATGCTTTTCTATAAGTATCTATATCATCACTGCATGGAAAATATTATATTGCAATTGAAAACCTTAAATTGGATTCGGATGGAAAGATAATTTGTGATGAGATGATGTGATGATGAGTTGGTAATTGAGATTATGGAATTGATGTTTGGCTCGTCCAACGAATGGAGCCATGGATTTGTGTATATGTATATATGGTGGGTAGAGGGCGCCGATGAGAAGGGAATGGCTGTCAGGGTCCTCTACATAGGCTATAATATAAGATCAACCAATTGCACTTAGGCAATGAGCTGTATTTTAGTATCAACCATAACGAGATAAATCGTTGTCAGAAAAGGTTGTCCTATGAAGGTATTATGATCTCCACATTGGGAAATAAGTAGATAATTAGGAGTGTGAAGCTGGGTATACCGGGAGTCCCAGTGAGGGACACGATATCAACTGCGGTTGATCAGGCGCTATATTTAAAGCCTATGGTTGAGTATCAATATTGCTGCGGTAGTATGGTACAATTGGTATGCTAAGGGTAAGTGGGGAACAGTCGAGGACACCACTACTCGTTGGCTACCAGGGTTGGAGATCTAATACTGGATTAGCGATAAACGTTCTGGAGCCTCTATGGTGGAGGCCGTTATGGGTAAAGTGATACGAACCTGCGCAGGGTTAAAATATTGAATCCAAGCTTGTCTCCTGGATTGGAGGCTGCGGAAGCTAAGTCTCTGCCTCATCTACGAGTGCAATAGCTGTTTTCATATTTTAAAATATCCAACCCTTAAAGAAAACAAAAAATCTATATTCTGTAAAAAGGGATTTTGAGAGAAGGTAAGAAAATGGCTGGATTTGAGAGGAGAATTCATATCTGCATTTGTTATAATGCTTGCTGAGTACTTTTGTACTCACTCTTGCTAAATCCCTCTTTTCTAGAGTTTGGCTCCGGTGTTCAAGCAGATGATTGGGTGGACGAGGCAGCAGAGTTCTACCAGGAGGAATAGAGAAGATGGGTAGCCGTGCAAGGCTTTGTTAGTCTTTTGGTGTAATAGCATCTATGTTATGTCCTTTTGTTGTACAGCGATCAGAAGTATAATTATGTAATGGACATAGTCCTGTGTGGCTTAGTTTGAATATATTTTCATTCAGTCTCTAATTATTGTTCTGTTGCAACACTCTGAACACGGTGTACTAAATTGATAAAATATAGAGTGCGATCGATGTTTTGATTAGCTAGTATGCCGAGATTCGTGTAATTATCTCAGAGTGATGGCGGTGCGTCTGTCGTTACCCTGGGCTAATTATGCTGGTCGCCACTCTCTCTCTCTCTCACTCACTTCCTTGCCGGTCTCTGGCTTGCTGCTGCTCTCGGCTTTGCTCTCATCTACCGAACCCTATCTTTACTCCCCCTACTACCGGCCTTCCTCCTAGCCGACTCCTCTCCTACGGCTGGTTCCCCCGAGCTAGGTGCCGGTCTCTCCTCTGTCGGCCTATCCCTAGCTCCCCCTAGTTCGGTCGAACTGGGCTTCCCTGGGTTCTCTATCCTGGTTTTCTCTTTGTTTGCTATTTTTGATTTGGGGTTTGGTTCTAATGCTTGCTGTTTGCTTTGAGGTAAGCTTGGTCTATGATGCTAAAGAGGGGTGGGCTCTAAGTTTGGGAGGCGGGGATGACGACACTGGCAACACTTGTGCTCCGGTGAGGGCACGCTGGTGGCCAGGACGCTCCTCTCGGGCCCCTAGGGTTTATACTCTACTGAGACCACCTTGATTTCCCCCGATCTACTTGCTACTCTACTGATCTACTTGCTAATATATGGATCTACTGCTACTCCTCCTTACCTGTGTACCCGATGAAGTTGGGGTTCGGTTCTGGGTGGTGAAGATGGCTGATGATGTGGTTGTTGGGGATGAAGGTGCTTGTGAGGGGGGGGATGGCTTGAGCTCCGGTCTTCCCTTGGCCAGTGGCCTTCTCCTCCTGGACCTTCTCCTTGGGGCCTGGTGCTCTTGCTTGTGCTGGCTGCTCTCTGGTTGCTCTCAGCTTGGGAGCTCTTTCTTGCCTTCGGCTGCTCCTCACTGGTTGTGCTTTCGGTTTTGGGGCAATGAGGCTTGAGGGAATGGAATGCTTGGCTCTAGTGCTTGCTCTCTGGTTTGGGAATGTGGCAAGGGGAGTGCACTGGCTGTCTTGCTGTGCTTTGGTTGGAAAATGGGCAAGGGGAGCCGAATGGTTGCTTTGCTTGGCTACTGCTTGGCTAGAAATGAGGAAGGGGGAGATGAACTGGCTGTGCTCTGCTGGAAATGAGGAAAGGGGTGGTGAACTAGCTAGCTGTTGGCTGGCTTCGGTTGGAAATGAGAAGGGAAGATGCATGGGCTGTTGTTGCTGTTGCTGTGTCTTCGGTTTTGGTGATGTGAGAAAGGGGGAAAGAACCTGCTGTTGTTGCTCTTATCTTTTTATTGCTCTATTACCCTTTTACCCTTACCCTTTTGCTGACTACATGAAGGTATATTGGTCATCTTACATGCTTATGCATAAACATGATTATTCAGCTTGATTATTCATTATCTTGCTTGATTAGTGGCTTAATGGGTTCATTTGCTTAATTGAATTTTGGGGTCCTCACAGCTATGCAACTGCATATGTTGGGCAACTGAAGTATGTACTTCCACTCAGGTTAACAATACCGATTTATGGTGGAAAATTGAAGAAAATCATAATAAATCAAACTAGGGCAAAAAATCTCTATTATCGTCCGATATCGATTATCGATCTGTATTCAGTGATTATCGAGCAATTTTTACGAAAAATCAGCAACCGGATGAAAAATAGAAAAAAAATCAAGGAAAAATGGGAAAATTTAAAAAAATGGTGGAAAATTGAAGAAAATCATAATAAATCCCAATTAATCTACAAAACACATAAAATAAATTTCAACAATTTTTGAATTCATTTAGTACTTCTGAAAAATCAAAAACAACAATTAATGAAAAGAAACAGAGAAACTGTTAGTTTTTTATAAAAATTTACAAACTTGTCATGCTCGTAAATTTTAATGGTACCATAAAGAGTTTCCAAGGATCATTTATTATAATTTTAAGAAATATTAGACTTCATTTAATACCCCTAGAAAATCAAAAACAGAAGTGCATATACAAAGACAGTAGCAATGTCAGAATTTAAAAAAAATACACAGGCCTGATCATCAGCTGAAAATTTTACAACATCATTAGAATTTCCTCTGGACCTCACAAAAAAATTTGTAGAAATATTAGACTTCATTTAGTGCCCCTAAAAAATCAAAAACAGAATAGTATATATAAAGACATTAGCATCGTCAGAATTTTTCAAAAATACACATATATGATAATCATTTGAAAATTTTATAGCATGATTAACATTTCCTCATGACCTCATGCAAAAAAACTTCAATAATTTTTTGACACTTTTTGATAAATTTTTCCAAATTTTTTGAATTTGCATTTGAATTCCACCGGTTTACCGAGAGGTTTAGATGCTGAGCCAGCTCGATATACTCGATAATCGTAATATTTGAGCGATTATCGACGATATTGTGAACCCTGCTTCCACTTATTGACACTGCTACCGATACCATTATGGTAATTTACTTTGTGGGCCCGTGTGATGGGTTCTTTGAGGTGCTCACAGTCAAAATCCTTACAAGACTGTTTATGTGTGCCTTCAGTGCCTTCGAAGACTGATGCTAGGCAGAAAAGAGTAAGAACTGTTTGGATTGGATACATAGCCATGTTTGTTTAGCCATAGGCCTTTTGACTTATAGCTTAAGGTCATGTTTATTTCGACTTAGGCTTTTTGGCTTGTAGCTTAAAGCCAGTTTTTTTGCTTAAGCAGCTTATAAGCATCTAGCTTTTAAGCCAAACTAGGTGTTTGTTAATATGTCTTTTTTTTTTGCTTTTGAGATATAGCTTATTGTTGAATTGTCTGAAATACCCATGGTTCTAATGACACTTTGGTTCAATCATCATCAAGAAAAATATAGAAAAATTGAGCAAATTACATGAAGAATTTGCTATAGTGGATTTTATAATTACATGAAGAATTTTTCTATGAGGAGGTCGAATCTGAGGTTCGAAGGGGATGGCGAGGCTGGATCTAGCGGCCAAAGGCAACGAGGAGGCCGGTGGCGGTGGAGGGACGGAAGGCGGATCCGCGATCGAATGCGATGGGAGGCCGGGCCAGAAGCGTGAAGGATAGAGGTTGGCCGGATTGGCGGCCTGGGGAGGAATTGAGGGCAACCTGGGGAGGAGTCGAGGATGGTGGCGTCGATGGCCTGGAGGAATTGACAGCGGCGGCTTGGGGGCATGGATGACGAAGGCGTGTGAGAGACGTGGTTGCCGGCAAGAGAGGAGAGAGGGAGGATGAAGCGTACGAGTTAGAATGAAGAAGGATGACGAGAAAAACTGAAAGGACAGGGGATGTCGTTTAGAGGGGGGGTGAATAGGCGAATTAAAATATTTAAAACTAAATTGCAGCGGAATAAAAAATTTGCAGCTAAATAAAATCTCCCGAGGGTCTAAGTCCAGAGTGTCCGGAACTTTTATCCGAATACTCGAAATGTCCGGATGTCGGGTTCAGAGTCCGGATACTCGGATTGGATCAGAGGACTCGGGCCGAGTGTCGGGACTTATCTCCGGATACTCCGAAATGTCCGGACTATCCGGGTTCAGAAGTTCGGATACTCCGGATTTAAGACCTCGGAATGAGATTTTAAATCCCTGCAATTTTTCAACAATCTATTTGAATACAAAAGATCTAAATGCTATCAGGTACCTGGAGATATTGTAGATCTGGAGCCAAACACAACAAAAGAGTAGATCGGGCAATTTCAAGATTCAAAAACAAATACTAAAGCAAGAGAAAGAAGCAAACTTGGAGACAATGATTTTTCACCCGAAGTTCGGATCCTTGAGGGGATCCTACGTCTCCGTTGAGGCGGCTCGGTCACACTTGAGCCAGGGTCTCTTTCAACCCTCTTCCTCCCGGTGTTGCACAAATGCACTCGCCGGTCTTCACCCCTTTGATTCCTTCCCTTACGGAGGCGGAACCGGCCTTCACAAACTTCCCACGGCCAATCACACAAAGCTCCGATGGCTCGTAGGCGACCTCCTAGCCGTCTAGGAGTCCTCAACCTCCAAGAGTAACAAATGCTCACGAAGAACAAGCTTGGAGATGAAATCAAGTGCTCAAACAACTCAAAACTCACTCAACCTAGCACCTCACTCCTCAAACTCTTCCCAACCCTTCTCACCAAGGGGATCACTTAGATCTAAGGGTAAAGAGGTGTTTTGGGGGCTCAAGAACAAGGGTATAGCACCTCTAATCAACAGGGTAAAAGCCTCTTTTGAAATGAGGAAGAAGGTGGCTTTAAATAGAGGTCCCAAAAACTAGCCGTTGGAGACAGCTGCACACAACCCGGAGACTCCGGATAAATACCCCGGATACTCCGGACTATCTGAGAGCAGCCACCGAGGGTGTCAACCCGGAATGTCCGGACCAAATGTCCGGATACTCCGGATTGCACTAAGCAGCCCGACGAAAACGAGCATAACTTTTGACTCCAGACTCCGATTACATTGATTTTGGACTCTACCGAAAGCTAAGAACGAGGGCTTCACAACTAACAAGGTCTCACTACCCAAATCTCAAAGGATAAATACAGATTTCACAAAGAATCCAAGGGAGACCTACAACCCTCACTTTTCGGCACCACCAACACCACCCTCTTTCTAAGATTCACAAGGATGGATCACTTGAGCACTTGACATATCTAAAAGTCATTCGACATCGCATCCCTCTTAATAGTACGGCAATCCTTAGACTCAAAATAAATCAAAGATAATATAAGTCTAGAAATAGTCACTTGCCGTCTTCTTTCTTAATGCCGATGTATGAAGACTTTCACCATATAATTGATGACATCTTCGCCTTGTCCAACTCGATTCGATTCACCTCATGAGACTCTCGTCCTATCAACCTTGACTTGATCATCCTCTCTGACGATCTCCACGCCAAGTCGATCTTGACTTAGTCCTCAACTCTTGGTGACACCGCCGTCTTGTTGACCTCGGCTTAACATCATCCTCCAAGATACCTTGGTCATCATACACATACGAGACCTAATCCTTTCCAAACTACTCATGAAAGACATTAGTCCCAAAAGCTCAATAGATATGAACAAATTGATATTTGTGAACAATTGATTACAACAAGTGTTTCATATAAAGAAGCACAACATAAATGGAAACACTTGACACAAGAAATGTTCTCTACTAAGTACATCATGATGAATATGTAATTGATCTATATGCACTAGAGAGATAATTGCCAATATGATGAATCAATTAAATCATGGCAATGATCACAGTCTTTACTTAAATGAAGCACATGATATAATATACACGAATTGTACATGTGCAAATAATATTTGGAATAAGAGTAAATATGTGATCCAACACTAGATTAAACTTCACTAAGAGAATTGCATGAGAAGATATATAACTAAAACATACATGCACCAAGTCAATCTATAGCAATATGAAGTTTAACTCTAGTTAATACATGCATACTAAAAAACAAAGCACATAATGAACTCAAATGAATATATATGCACAAATAAATATGGCATGAACCAATGTGCATATATATAATCAACATGCTACTTGGAGTTCACTATGCATTTGCACGAAAGGAATGCAATAACAAATATAGAATAGATACCAAAATTGCATATCTTATCTTTGCTTAACCATCCCACTTGATTTTCCTCTAAATAGATGAGACTGATACTCAACTAGGCAATAACAAGTTAGTCTCATACCAATATAATCATATTAGAGGTTTGTCATTTGTTAAGCACTAAGTTAAGCATTTACTCAATTTCATAGATTATCATTATATGCGTTTGTCATTAATCACCAAAATAACATAATTGCCTAGATGCACTTTCAAAAACGGAACAGGGTCTTGACTTATATAGTATGGCATTTGCTGGTAATTTCAATGAAGTTTAGTGGCAAAGGGCTATTTTGATCTTGCAAAAGCCCAAAAAGCACCTCTTGGCTGGCTTTTAGCTTTTAGTTATATGAAGGCTTTATAGGCTTTTCGAAGCCCGACTGAAAAGTAAGTCGTTTGTTTCGACTTTGTTTTTTTTTGCTTTTAAGCCAGTAAAAAAGCCGAAACAAACAGGGACTAATTCCTTTTTTTTTTGCTTAAACGGCTTAAAAGCAGTCCGCTTTTATACGTGATGGAGGTAGGTAATTTTACCCTAACTTCATAGGCATTAGTCTAAAACCAACTATCAATAAGCCAAAAAACACATCTCAGGTGACATTTGGCTTTTAGTTATATTGTGGCTTATGGATTTTGAAAAATCTCAGTTAAAAAACCACTTATTTGTTTAGACTTTGACTTTTAAGCTAGAGAAAAACATGTTTTTTTAAGAACAATATAGCATGAGTATCAAATACTTTTGTTTTGTTTAGGTAGTACTCCCTCCGTTCCTGAATACATGTCATTCTAGCTTTCAATTTTTTTTCCTAAATACATGTTATTCTATAATTTCAAAACAACTTTTAACTATTTTTCCTTTGCATATCCTTACTATTTATTATTCCCAATGTTATTTATTACTATAGAATAAAGTAACACACACCATCCAAGAACAATAATTGAGCTAATGAAGGAGAGCGATTTGATCATTTCTATACATGCCTTGGTTGAAGTGTGAAATCATAAAACATTATCTATTCAGGAACGAAGGGAGTAACATCTAAGGTCATGGTAACCTGTTTTTAGTGTTATGAATGATGAAGATCAGTGCCGCACATTTTCTGAAAATAAGTTAGGATCTAATTTTTTTAATAATATCTGGATAAATAAGTAGATTATCTTGATTAATATGCCAATACTTCTCTGGGTGGTCCCAAAGTTATGTTTATTTTCCTTCGCGTTTCTAAATCGAAGCAATAAGGTATTCTGTAGAAATTAAGAATGCTGGATGTCCATATTTTGTATTATTTCTGAACTTTGTTTGAATGATTACTACAACAATGCCTATTTCAGTGCTTTGGGATTTGCTTATAGCTGTTGTAACATTTATTTCTTATATGCTTATGTTTTGGGATTCTTTTCTTTGGTACTAATACACTTTCATTGGGATTTTTTTTTCCGATCACACTGTCGTTGACATAAAGGTTGTGCTGTCGACTACGATTGAGTAATTGTTACTGAGATGGCCTAGCCGAGCAGCTGTTGCTGGGCAATAACCATTCAAGCTTGCTGGATTTGTTTTTCTTGTATTCAATACTACTAAGTAGTTTCATATAAATGTCTTACATCAACTGGAGGCCAAATTTATCGGGGAAGGGGATCCTTGTTTAGTTCATCGACGTAGACATAACTCACAAACAGTCAAACGATGAACTGATATGTGTTGAATGCTCTTTACTAGGGGCTTATGCCTTGTTCAGCAATTTTTCTTTTCCTGAGCAGCTATGTTTGAAAAGGGACGGTCGGCAGGTCATCTCCTTAAGTGAGGAAAGCTGATAGTGCATCTTCTTTCTTGGTAGAGAGATTAGGTGAGCCAGCCTTGTTACCATGGTTAATGTGGGGCTTCAAAAGTCTTTGGAGTACAAAATCTGGAGCTTTCGGCCTGAATAGTACTCCTTTCGTCCAAATTTACGAGGCGTATTTTTTTAATAATCTTATTTATAAATATAGGACGTATTCATGTTCCGATGCAAAATTAGTATGATATCCCTCTATAGCTCTAATAAATATCCAGTTTTACATGATGTTCTCTACATGCATGCACTGAATATAGTGCTTAAAGATAATAATTCGGGGGTAATATAGTTATTTTCAAAATATTATTATCTATGTGCCAAGAGAAAAGACATCTTATAAATTTGGACGGAGGAAGTATTTTCTCGATGTGTTCACTGTAGAGATACGTGCTTTGATTCTCATAATCTCTGTGTTAAAGTAGGTCGTACTATCAGAAATCAGCGTCTTTGGCATTGCATTTATGGGCATGTGCATGTATGTTCCATGCAGGAGCCATTGATGGACCGGAATGCTGTCTTCACAAATAATGAAGATAATGCATGCATTGTTGGCAAATTGATAATATCAAGGTAGTATTTTTATAGCAAGTACAGTAACAAAATCAGCTGTTCATTTCATCTCTCATCCATATTATATAGAGTAAGCACTAAAATCAGATTGTACAATAGCTTATCTCTATGGCTCTAGATGCCATGTATTAACTATCTCTTCTCTCTTGTACATAATTAATCTACTTATACTCTCGTGCAATACTTACTACTAAATAAGAGCCAGCTCTCTTCTCTTCTCTTTTCTCACTCTTATACGTAGGACAAAACTGACGTGAACATGCTAAGAATAAGTTGAGGTGGCCTTATTGTAGATGCACATATAGTTTGGCCCTTACAGTGTAAGTAGTGATCAATTGTACACTTAATTAGTGACACCAAAGTTTGTGTGGTGCATTTACTAAGTTCCTCTGTTTGCACGGGGGGTGAGCACACGTTTGGAAATGTGGATTCATGTCCTCTTATGGTTAATGTATGACTTTTATACTGATTTATCCATTGTTGCAGTAGTTAATAATCCCGGAGCGATTTTGCAGTCCTTACTTCGTAACAAAGCTATTGGCAAGATTTTTTTTTATACATTGATATGTAGCATAGTGGTTGTTGCAGGCTTGCTTGCAGAAGTGGTGGATCCTGGGGACATGCATATCTACCCTGGATAAGACCAAGGTATGCAGATTCTGAAGTTCGTTCTCATAGATTTTAAGGTAATATATCTTTCCATGTTGAGGAGGCGCTGAGGTGTAGTTGCATACTAACACTATAGTGCAGTCTCCTAGTGATCAAAGTGGTTAGTAATGGGTACAGTCAAATGAACCAGTTTTGGTAGGACCCAACCTGCAAATGAATTTGACAGGGATGTTTCTGTGGTCCAGCTTAGCAGTAGCAGCATTATGTGATTGAGAAGCAGTAGTCCATGACTCCCGTACTTAGTTTGCTGCATACGAAAGTCTGCGGGCTGAGTGTGTAATATTAGAACTTTCGCAGTGATTACCATTGTTATTCAGACACTTGTATCTATTTTTTTTTTGTGTCAAATCCAACACTTTAAATCCAGGTTGAATTCTGACACATGTCTGATTTCGAGCAATATTTTCCGTGTTCAAAAAATATTACCAAATCGAACACTCTGAACCTATAAGTGGGATTTTGACTCCTGTGTGGGTGTGTCTACGTCCAAGTAACACCGGTGATTACTGAAAGTAGGAGATAAGACCATGTGGATGTCCATTCTTACTTGTGATGAGTATTTGACTTTATATGATCTAGGGTAGCTTAGATTTGAGTTTGTATTTAAATGTGATCTTCATGTGTTGGCCGGACCAAAATTTTGTGATCTTCTTGTGTAGGCCGGATCAAATTTTTGTGATCTTCATGTGTAAGCCGAACCAAAATTTTGTGATCTTCTTGTGTAGGCCGGACCAAAATTTTGTGATCTTCATGTGTTGGCCGGACCAAAATTTTGTGATCTTCATGTGTTGGCCGGACCAAAATTTTGTGATCTTCATGTGTAAGCCGGACCAAATTTCTGTGATCTTCATGTGTTGGCCGGACCAAATTTTTGTGATCTTCATGTGTATGACGGACCAAATCGCGATAGTTCTCATGTGTTCTACGGACCAAATCGCGATGGTTCTTACGTGTTCTACGGACCAATTTTCCAGCGTGCAGTAATATACATTTTTGAGGGTCTTCTCGTGCTCGAAAAATTATGTGTTCTACATTAAAGTTGTAGATAATTTCGAAACACAACTTTTTCATGTTGACAAGTTTTTCATTTGAGCAACATAAAAAATCATATAAAATCGGGAAGGTTAACAGAGATTCTCACATGTTCTACGGACCAATTTTCCAGCGTGCAGTAATATGCATTTTTGAGGGTCTTCCCGTGCTCGAAAAATTATGTGTTCTACATGAAAGTTGTAGATAATTTCGAAACACAACTTTTTTATGTTGAAAAGATTTTCAGTAGAACAACATATAAAATCATAACAAATTAAGAAGATCCAGCTGTATTGAAAACAGCTTGTCTGCATTTGGTTGAAATGCTTTGGTCCGTTTTTGGTCTTTTCTAACCCCAACTCGTGATCGAATTGTTGTGATGGGTTCATGGTAGAACCAAGAAGGGATTTCTTGTCTTTGTGAATGTAGGACTTCATTTGGTGGTCATGGTGAGGCGAAGGGAGGCTGGAACTAGGCATGGGATGGCCAGAGGTTCAAGTTGGCTGGAAGTTCACCGAAAGATGGTCGGAGATGAAGTCGGTGCAGTTCCAAGAGACAAGAGATTAGTGGAGAAGCTAGCTTATCTCTACTTGGATCAAGGAGAACTGTAGGGTTGCGATTACGAAAGATAAAGTAGTGGATAAAGTGTAGCTTCTTTGTCAGTGTACTAAGAAAGTACCTGAGTGTAGTTGAGAGTTGTTGAGAGTGACAGTGTAAGGATCAAATCCTGGCTCTTGGAAGTTGGCTTAGGATTGAAGCAAGACATCCAAGGGTGGGAATTGATCCCAGGTCACTATAAATAGAGGGGTAGGGGCAGCCTTCCCTCTTTGAAGGTTCTGAGATTTTTGCTGCTCATTTGAGTTTTGCCCACTTTGTTGTGAGGCTTTGTAAACCTCCCTTCCAGAAATGAAATGTTCTTCATTTATATTCTAGTTTCATTTCCTTTACGCATTTACATTACGCACTTAAGTTCTGTTATCTAAATTCCGCATTTACTTACTTGCAATTTACTTTACGTAATTTGGATTTGCCTCATCTCCTTCTACATGCTATTGAATCTTTGTTGAAATTCATGGTTGGTGAACTCTTCTCTTGATTCGATGTTTTCAATCATTTAGGCAATCCATACATTCTTGTTGCAAGTTGTAAATCGTGTGTTCTTGAAGTGTGTAAAGCGTGTGACTTGCAGTTCTTTAGTTTTGATTTGCTTCTGGTTCTTGTTGCAAAGAATGAGATATTGATTGGATGAATTTTCACTCAGAGCATATCCAAATTCTCTAGGCAACCCTGGTTCAAGTTCTGCAAAGACTGATCTTTTGTTCCTTCATGATGAATTCTTAATTGATCGAGTTTTGGTGTTTACTCTTGTGCTATCTTGCTTGCTGAGACGTGTGAGAAGGTATTCAAGTCTATCTTGATCATTAGAATCTCACGAGCAAGCCAAGATCACAGATTGGCTTTGAGTCGTCTTTGTTTTACGAACTTTGCTTGTGTTTTTCTAGTCTTTGTTCTTTCAAGCAATATTGAGTCTTTTGACTAGTATTTGTCTAAGAGGTGGGAAAATTTATTTTGGGACCATTCACCCCCCCTCTGGTCGCCATCTCGGTCTTTCAGATAACACCATCAAGTCCTTCCTATGGATTATGGATGGACTTTGCAGTAAAAGTTGGGTGTAAATATTGAAAGAGGCTGGGAAATGGTAGTAAGTAGTAACCCCACACTAACCGGTTCCGGGTCCTGGAAGTTTTGAGGATGTTTGATATCCCCTCTGAACTATATGTGGGTTTGGTGCAATTTACGCTCTGTTTGTATGGTGCAGCATTTTAAAACCATAGTTTGTGAACACTACATTTTTTATGGCTCAATCATCAAATACCAGTCTCCGAATGTCACAGTATTTTATAATATTGAGAAAAATCACGACGTGTTTGGTAATTGCTATATTTATTGTTTTTGTTTAGAAATTATGTTAACTAGGATTATTTAGAAATTTAAATTCAGATTTGATCCTTCCCGTTGGTTCGTAATCGTACTGGATCCATGAGCGTAGACTCCATTCTTTGATTATGTCACAGTAATCTCATCAACTCAACGAGAGCCGTATACCAGTGGCACGGCATGGCGTTGAATCATGCATTGTATAGGACGCGACTAATGGCAGCTAGAGGCACACCAGTCGCGGCCACCGCGTCGCGTTGCAACCGACAAAAGAGGATATCATGGCGATGAAATCATACAAGGGAAGAAAGCGTGGCTGGAAGGAATTTGGGGATGAGCAAGATGGACACCAGTTTGGAGTGGAAGCAGGTTTACAATACCGAGTCGAGCTTGGAAATCGTCTCTCACCGGTTTCAAAAATCGTTAGAAATCGGAACCGTTTCGAAGTCAAACTATTTGAATTTGGCGGTAAAAAAATCGGAAATTGATCGATTTTAAAGCGATTTTCATCAATTTGTGATTGGTTTTCTTCAAAAAAAAATCGGCAAACTAAAGGAAACAATTCATAAGCCGATTTTCTAATGATTTTTAGTGATTTTCACCGATTTTTAACATTGTCCACACATAAAAATTTCCAATTTTTTTGATTTTTTTAGTTGGACCGGTTTATCGAGTGGCTCGATACGGTCAAAAATCGAGCTATTTTTATCGATTTTCGAAACCTAAGTAGAAATATATTTTTTCATAGTGTCACTCTTTTCTGTTGTCCATGGCAGCACACTAGAGGAGACGAAAGTAGATCGATTGGATGGATTTTTAATTGCTCCAAAAGTACTACGGTTCTAAAACCACAAAAACTGTTGTACCCAAACTCGCCAAAGTTTTTGGTACCATAGTACTTTATAGAAACCATGATATTCTCTCCAAACTTCAAAAATACTTCGTATGCAAACAGGACCATACTTTAATCCATATTACCTAGATTGATCAACTCTACTACTTCTAATTAGGAGTTGGTGGCAGTCCGTTCTTCTCCAAGGTATCTGATTCGTTGGATCTGACATGAACGATTGAGATAGAAGAGGATTTAATCCGATAGTCCCACTCCTTCCTGTCGTCTTCTCACGCACTCACACAACCCGAACCGCTCCAGTCATAATATCTTTCACCTCAAACCATTTTGACCCTACAACACCTCTCCTTCCCTCGATCTGGCGCGCTCAGCTCTCCCTCTCAAATCTCTTCGGAGGAACAAGCATTTCCTACTATTGAAATATAACTAAAGTTAGTGCTCTTTGCAAATAATTTTTTTTATAGTAAATTGAGTTTCTGTTACAACGCACAGGCACATGACTAGTATTTGTACCAAGATAGAGTTGCATCGTTTGAGGTGGTTGCATTAAGTCTTTTCCTATTATAGAACTACAGCCCTTGGGCCAGGAATAGGATGTACTAGTTTTCTTATATGTGCACAAGTGATAAGCCTCCTCATCAGCCAGTGACCAATTATTCTTTAGGAACAACAGTACAATACTACTATATCCTACATCTATAGGTGGTGCACGTTCCTAGCTTGCATCAATTTTTTTCGTTAATTAGCGGATCTAAACAGGTTTACCTCCGCGTGGTGGCAGACTAGCTTATCTCGCTGTAGACCGCAGTATTGTTAATCTGCCCCACGTACGCTGCATGTAATGTACCAAGCAACCTCAGCTCTTGCAGGTCAATGAATTTGTGTTAAATAGTAATAACCAAATCACGCTTAGATTCAAATATTTCACGTTACAATGTCAGGCATAAGCATTAGTAGAACCAGAACAGTTACGACGAAGAGGTGAGCACATAAACAATGCCATTAGGATCTGATTCTCCTACTGTCCCATAATTAGCTAGATTCTTCAAGTTAGCAGGATGTGTGCCGTGATGTACCTCGACAGTGCGAGTATGCATGTGCATGTCTTTGTACATGGTCTAACACCACGATCACGAAGCACGTATTCTGGATCATGCAAGTAGCTAGTATCTTATAGTATTATCAAAATGATCTTTACCTTTTTGGGTGATAAAGTAAGAGTGATCGTGTGGCCAAATCAACTGATGTTACGTTCACGGTGTACTATGTAAAAGTGCCGTGGGATCACGGGTGGATCTAGCTGGAGTGTCGGATATGAATCGACGTGCTAAAATTTTTAAAATGTCAGATCACCTTTTTAATGGGCTAGATTTGTTGATTGCATTTATTCTTATTTTGGTGGTTTGCGATTTGTATAATCTTATAACTATTTATACGGTACTTTTAGTAAATTTCTAATAAATATGTTGAATTTATGATGTTATGAAATCATTATATAAGATTATAGAGCTATACATACAAGTATGCATCCCGATTAAAAGTTTTCTAGTTTCACCGTGGCATGAAATGCTCCCTTGTGCTTAGATTGCCATCAATCAAGTATTACCCATTTCTTTGCAAAAGAACAGCTTCTTCTAGGGGTAATTCGTTTTACTAGTCTTAGCCTGGCAGGCATCAGGCGCACAACCTCTGGTAAGTGATCATTTTTCTAGTTCCTCTTACATCGTTTTTTTAAAATCTAACGTCCTCTCAACTGGAATTGCAAATCTAGTCCTCTTATTACGCGGAACCTGCCTCCAATGCTCCCCTACCGCGGGAGGCCGCCTCCCGCGCTCGGCCGCCATAGTAGGCCGCCTCGCCCGCCTCAAGAGCTCGTCGGCCTCCTGCGCTCGGTTGCCGCGGTAGTGCGCTACTCCTGCGCTCGTCGGATCCCGTGCTCCTAGGGCGCGGTAGGCCGGCTCCCGCGTTCCCCTGTCGCGCCTTCCGCAGTGGGGGATGGGGCTAGTTTTGCAATTTCGGTTGGGAGTGGCTAGATTTGAAAAAAAAAAAAGAGATAACAGAGTGCTAGAAAAGTGATCACTCTAGTTCGGAAAGTAAACGAGGTTTGAATAAAGATTTGGTCACAAGAGTTGACATTACATTGAACTAATTACATCCACGGCAGCATAATTATACTCCCTCTGATCACAAATAGTTGTCGTTTTGGATAAATGTGTAGTCAAATTTTCAAAACTTTGATCGTAAATATCTTCTTAAATATTTAAATTAGATAAATAAAAATCATATGTATAGATTTGTCTCGAGAGTATTTTCATAACTTTATAATTTTATTATATTTTATAAATATATTATAATAAAAATTAATGATCAAAACTGTATTTTAAAAACCGTATCAATATACAAAATGATAGCTATTCGCTAGATCAAAATCTGTCATGGCCCACCGGTATAAAATTGGAGTGGTAGCCTGGTAGGTCTGGACGTCTACTACACGTCTAGTACTACTAGTTCTGCCCGCTCCATAAATATTCCAGTGCCAAAGCTTCATTTCCTCCAACGTGAGCAGCTACCTTCATTAATCCGTACTAGTTGCATTGAAATGAGAATAGACTTAAGCTCTAAAAGATTAATGCGTTGTCTGCAGATTGAGTCCACTACTCCGTCTTTCAAGTTTCTTTAGAAAAAAAAAACGATCTTCCAAGCAAAAGTAAATCGAAGATGGCTTAGGCTCTGTTGGGATGTGCGGTAATTTTTTTTTGAGAGGTTTTGAGATTTAGTTAAAATTTAAATTAGATTATAACACATTCTAATAAAATACTTTTAATGTAGACACCCCTTCATGTACTATGTACACGCCCGTGCGTGCGCACGAGATCAGACTGTGGACTCTGTCGTGCAAAGTTCACATGTACCCACTCCAGTCATGTGACTATTAATTTTTATTATACTAGATTTATCAAATTTAATAAAATTATACTCTTACAAAAGTTCTTTTCATGAAAAATATATACATATCATTTCCATTTATCCCATCTAAATATTGAAAACAATATCGACAACCAAGTTTAAAAGGTATGACTGTGCGTATCCTAAGATAACATTCTTTTGTGGTTGGAAGCAATAGAGTGAGATCTTTATTTCCTTTTTCGGCTAGTTCTATTCCCATAGTCCGTTCTGCCAATGTGGAGTAACAAACCGAGGTGGGGAAAAATATTATCCCACTATTTCAATTTGAAGCTACTTACAAAACCATAGTTCTCCATTTCTTCCACAATGTTGTCCAAGTCAACCATATGTATAGACGAGATATAAAATCTAAGACATAGTTAATAACATTGGACTATATAAATCCACATTAAATGATTATTGCAGTCACTCAATCTCTTTCACTACTTCATTGAAGTATGTTTAGAGAGTGAAGAATATTGCAATAGCTCTACCCTTAATTTCCTCGATGGATAAACAGTGTGCAATAATACTTGACAAGTGAATGGCAAAATAATAAAATACTATGGCAAAAAAGAGGGAGTGTCATCCAATGCCACCAATCCAAATGAATCTCAAGTCCGTGCTTATATTTTTATTCATGTAATCAGGAGCAGTGTTTTGGATTTCGGTTTCGGATAAAATACCGTTCATGCCCGGAAAACGAAATTTCGGCGAAATTCGGTAATTTCGGACAAATCTCGTCCGAAATTCAAATCAAATTTTGAATCCGGTTTTTTCTACGGAAATGCGAATTTGGCGAGAATTGGCGAGATCTCGCGAGAAATGGAGGAATTTGGCCAGATTGACAAGCCGAAAATTGGTCCAAAAGATGGAGAAAATTTTGAATTTTTTGGAGAGTTCGACGTATTATTAATGTTGTCATAAAAATTTCAGATTTTTTGAATCATATAAATTTTTAAAATTGAAACATTGGTACTGTCGTAATGAAACGCTTCATGGCAATTTTGAACTGATTGAAAAATGGGACAAAGCATGTTATAAATATTTGAAATTTTAATAGCATGATTCGACATGTGAATAATGTTGCTATAAAATTTTCAGTAATTCTTGAAGCTCGAGAATTTTTAAAAATTGGGAATTCGGGTATACGTCGTGAAGTATGAAATTTGTGACATTTTGATGAAAATCGAAGATTGAGAGTCACAATTGAAACAATTAATGTATATTGGCATGACGATGTATTAAAACCAGTGAAGTGTGAAGGAACTTCAATGATTGTGATGTATTAAAGCATCCGACGGCCGGTCCTTCAACGCATCCCACTGGCTCCTCATCTGCGCCCACATCCGTAAGCCTGCGATAAAACCAAGATAATCTTACATTTAAGGAAATGTGACAATGTTGTAAGATTTGGCAGCTCGTTAGGCCATCTCCGCAGACGTTCCTAAATCTGGATCCCTACATCCACATATCTGAAATTCCCTTATGGCAAAGTTATGGAGGGTGTAATTGTGATGTTTTAATTATGTACTAACTTATATGTTATATATGTTGTAATAGGAATCTTTAAATGAAGAAGTTTATGACTCGTGACCTACTAATCTTATTGTATATGGAAATCTTATTGTATATTGAAATCTTATTCATATGATCTACATTGATCCTACTTGTGTTTTGAAAAGGTTTTATCAAAATATCACATTTAGGAGTCAAGTTTGCTACATGTGCAAATTTCGTCCTGTTTCTTCTATATGTTTTCTTGAAAAGGTTCATCGAAAATGTCTTATAACCGGTTAGAATTAAATTTCTCATAATTCTCGCGGACCACTTGAATTCTTTGTCCGAAGTTTTTACTTCTCACGGACTAGTTAGCGATACTAGTCGATTCACGCCGGACTAGTTAGCGATACTAGTCGATTCACGCGGACTACTTACAAGTGGTCGGCGTGAACAAGCTTTCGCGGACCACTTCCAAGTGGTCGGCGTGAACGGATGTTTATCCTATTTCGATTTTTATTTTTAAAACATAACAAATGATGTTAAAATATTTTCATAAATTTTATGTATTATCCTACATATCTTATGATACTCCCATAAATTTTTCATAGCATGAAAATGCATTCTCAATTTTTAAAATTCAGAGAGTGTTTCAGAAATGCCAAAAAGTCTAAAAATAAACTTTTGAAACATTATCATTGAAGATCACTTCGAGAACTTATTGATATAATTCGGTCAGACCCGCCAAAAAATTCAAATTCGGTTTAAAATTCCGAAATCTCGGCGGTTTTGCGAAATCTCGTAGAAAAATAAAAATCCAAATATACTGTAGCAATTTCAAATTTTTTTCGGATTTTTACATCCGGCCGGTCTATGCAAACTCGCTGGGGTCCGAAATCCGAGATTTCGGCGAGATTTCGCCGAATTTCGGCGGTTTTTGTAACCTTGATCAGGAGTACACTCGCCTAGAAGGCAAGAAGAAAGATGCACTGCATCAAACGAGCACATCTCAACTCTCAAGCTTGGGTTGCTTACCACTACGATAGATTATGATAATCTCGTTTGGTTAAGGTTAAATCGCTTAAACAAAAGCGCACCACGAGACGACAACCACAAACGAGGGACATTTAACTATCTTACGGTAAGATCCCTCCGAGAAGTATACAAGCAAAGGAAGAAGTAAACAAGAGCACTGCACATAGGTTTTGCCCCCAAACACCGACTAATCACAATTAAGACACGCCCGTCAAGTCATTATATTATCCCAGTGGCATGGTTACGAGCTGGGTTCATCTCCGAGCGTGAAGCAGGGTTAAAGTCACGTTGAGATTTCAATCTTGACCGAGATTTCGGATTTCTGTTAAGACCGTGATTTCAAATCTCAGCAGGGTATTTTTTTTTTTGAAAAATAGGGTTTGCTACAGTAATTTCAGTTAATCTTGTCGAGATTCATGGTTTTTGGATTGGATTTCGCACCATTTTTTTGTGGTGAATTGTAACGCCTTTTATGAGGAATATATGTGAAAAAGTATGCAAAAATATATATATAAATTATGTAACCCTAACTCTAAACCAAAACTTGCATTTTGACCTTAAATGATGTATTTCGGTTTAAGCCCTAACTTGGATTACAGCCTAAACTTGTCGACGATCGGGATCGCTTGACCGCAAGAAGGATGAGGGGATCGTTCGGAGGAAGGGATTGAGTTTGACGGAGCTTGGAGAGAAAGGAGAGGGTAGACACCAAGAATTATACTGGTTCGAGCCCCCGATAAGGGTAATAGCTCTACTCCAGTCTTGCCCTGAGGCGATAGATGTATGCAATACTTAGCGTTCTGTAGGTGAATACAATGGCGCTCAAGCTCAGTTGTGCTCGAGAGTGTCTGGGGTGTTTTCTGTGTTGTCTCTGTTGTCGTTCTTCCCACGCAGGGGAATGTTTTATACCTCTAATACAGACTATTGTAAGGAACGGCTTTGTCCGGAGAAACCGGGGATGTGGTGTTAAACTCGGATCTGAGTGCAGTAAAGTTGGGTGGTAACTGCCCCGATAATGTAGTCTCCACGTTTGCCTTGACTCCGTCTTTAAAGTCCTTTATTTGACTTGGTAACCGCCGACTTCTTTAGACCTGGCCCAGCCCGATTTCGCTAGGTCGAGCTGGGCCCTCGTTCTTCTACTTGAGCTCGAGCTTGTTGGTCTCGAGCTCGGGGAGCGCATGCTCGAGCTCGGGAGGCACCTGATCGAGCCCGGGAACTTGTGCTTGAACTCGAGAGATACACCCCTTATGTTTGAGGGATATTTACTTACACAGAGGTTACTGATCCCCGACAAAACCCTAAACCCTAACTTGGATTTTGACCTTAAATGATGTATTTGGCCTAAACTCTAAACCCTAACTTGGATTTCGGTCTAAACCCTAAACACTAACTTGAAAATTTCATATGCAAATACTTAATATTTTGCATTCAAGTAGATAGGAAATGTAAATAAATGCTTGCATAATTTTTTCTAGCATTGGGAGACTATTTCATAAGGGGTTAAAAATCACCGAAATTTTGGTGATTTTAGATGAAATTTTGGTTTAGGGTTCATAAAAAATTCCAAATTTGTTTTTGAATTTCGATCGAATTTCGGCCAAAATTCTAAAATATCATTAGATTTCGAATTTCGGTCATATCTGAGATGTGATCAAAAATGAAATTTGAAACCTTAAGTGACTAATTGATCCCGAGGAAGATAGCAACAGGTGTTGATCTTGTAACCATCCATTACTGCTTTGTTTGCTTTTGTAAAAAAAAATCCTCAATATACTTTTAAGAAAAAGTACGGTTAATGGTTAGCAGGTCCAGCTTGTGTTGATCGATCCTTCCTGTGCTCAAGCTCATGAGTCTATGCTCGCTGGCTGAGCAGGCCCGCGTGTCAGGAATTTGGGAACATCAGAACATAAGCTCGAGGAGAACAGAGAACCGCCACGGGCCAGGCTTGCGTCAACTATATGCTTTGCTGACGAAACTTGGGAATTGTCTGGTTGGAAACCACGTTTTACCACACTTTATATAGTTTTTCTGACCAAAAAGTATGGTAGTACAAATATAAATCATGGTGCGAAATATACCGTTAAGAAAGCATGGCAACTAATCAAACACAAACGGTACAATATGTCGATGTCACTAACCGGTGCTCGAACGACGAAACACAATGCTAGTACGGTTAAGCGATACGCTGTCTACGCATATTTAGTATGTTTTCTGTATTTAGTATGCCATCATGTAATTAGTATGCCATTGAAAGGCTACCCCTCATCTCAGGGATTGTGTACGCTTTGTTCCATATACATATATGTCAGCCGCCCCAGCGTTTAGCTGTGCGGCGATTGTTCCCATTATTGTCTTCCTCCATGGTATCAGATTCTATTTCCTGAGCTCCTTCCGCTACCTCTCCTCCTCCTTCCTTCCGTTCCATGGCCATCATCAATCCAGCCGCTACTGCCGCTGCCCATGCAGCTCACGACGGTGCGCCCATCGCCTTGGCCGAAGCAGCCGCCCCTATCGCCCACGCGCTGCTCTCGGCACCTCTAGTGGTGACTCCCGTCATCAATATTGCCTCCGTCATAGGTGCACGTCCCTATTGTCCTCGATCTTAAGGCCTCCAACTACACCCAGTGGTGCACCTTCTTCACGACAATGTGTGGCAAGTTCGCCCTACTCTCCCACATCGACGGCACAGTCGCCCGCGCACCCCGACGACACCGCTTGGTCTTAGGCGGACTACACTGTGCTCTCTTGGTTGTATGGCTCCATCGCCGAGGATATCCTCGATGTCGTCATGGAGCCCAATCAGACCGCTCGCGATCTCTGGACTCGCATCCGTGAGCTTTTTAACAACAACCGCGAGACCACCGCCATATACCTCAGCCAGCAATTCCGCACGCTGGTTCAAGGCAACTCTTCGATCGCCGGCTACTGCCAACGCCTCAAGACAACAGCCGATGCTCTCCACGATGTTGGCTACCCCGTCAGCAACATCGACCTTGTCAACAACATGCTGTGCGGCCTCAACTCGCAATTCTCCACCGCCGCTGACATCATCACCTTCCGGGGGGTTACTTCTTCCTTTGCTGAGGCCCGCAACCTTCTCCAACTCCATGAACTTCGACATACTCACACAACCTCTGCGTCGTCTGCCACGACTCTCCTTTCCACCACCGGTTGCCGAGGTGGTTGCCACCAACCGAGTTCCAACTCTTCTGGTAATTCTGGCAACGGTGGTGGTGGTGGTAACAACCACCGCTACAAAGGACGTCGGAACAACAAAGGTCACAACAACTCCTCCTCTGGCGATGGCCGCGCGCCTCAGGGGCCGTGGATTTGTTTCAACCCGGGGGCAGTACACCTCAATGGTGCCCTACCACCAACCAGGGCATCCTTGGGCCTCGACATCAAGCATCACAGACGTTCCACACCTCCGTTGCACTACCATCCAGCGTGCCGACCACTACACCCTCATGGGACCAGGGCGGTTTGGTCGCGGCCATGAACCAACTCACCTTACAAAACCAAGACGATCCCTCCAATTATCGAAGTGCTCTGGTCGATCCAAATTGGCGCGTCGCCATGGCGGAGGAATTCAAGGCTCTCGTTGACAACAACACTTGGACTCTTGTTCCTCGTTCGGCTCGAACATCGTGACAGGCAAGTGGGTTTTCAAGCATAAATTCCACTCGGATGGCACTCTTACACGTCACAAAGCACGATGGGTCATACGTGGATATTCTCAGCAATAAGGTGTTGACTATGATGAAACTTTCAGCCTAGTGATCAAGTCAGCAACAATACGGGCCATTCTTAGCATTGCTTCTTCCCGCAGCTGGCCAATTCGCCAGTTTGACATGAAAAATGCCTTCTTACACGGCCACCTCGACGAAACCGTCTACTGCCAGCAGCCGTCCGGGTTCATTGATCCCGTCCTGCCTGATCATGTCTGCCTTCTTCAGAAGTCTCTGTACAGCCTCAAACAGGCGCCTCACGCCTGGTACCAGCGGTTTGGATCCTATCTTCGGCGTCTTGGTTTTGCTGCCTCTTCCTCCGACACATCTCTTTTTGTTCTAAAAAATGGTGCTCATCTCGCTTATTTGCTCCTTTACGTCGACGACATTATCCTCACTACCTCCTCGAGTGACTTACTTCGTCAACTCACCCAACAGCTCCATTCCAAGTTCGCGATGACTGACCTGGGTGATCTTCACTTCTTCCTCGGGATTGCTGTGCGACACTCTGCCACAGGGCTCTTTCTCTCTCAGTGTCAATATGCCGTGGATCTTCTTCAGCGCACTGGCATGGCAGAGTGCCACCCCACTGCGACACCAGTGGACACTCATGCTAAGCTCTCCACTCTCGATGGCCCTCCCGTTGCAAATCCGTCCGCATATCGGAGCCTCGCAGGCGCTCTTTAGTACTTGACGCTTACTCGCCCCGACTTATCTTACGCCGTTCAGCAGGCTTGCCTCTTCATGCATGATCCGTGAGAGCCTCACCTCGCATTGATCAAGCATGTTCTGCGCTACGTCAAGGGCACTCTTGATGTTGGTCTTCATATCGGCACCTCACCGGCTACTTCCCTCACTGCCTACTCCGACGCGGATTGGGTGGGTTGCCCAGACTCACGTCGCTCTACCTCGGGTTATTGCATATACCTCGGTGACAATCTTGTGTCCTGGTCCTCCAAGCGTTAGACTACTGTGTCTCGCTCGAATGCCGAGGCTGAGTATTGTGACATCGTCAAGTGTTGCTGGTTGCGGCAACTTCTCCAGGATCTACATCAGCCTATAGCTTCGGCGACCGTCATGTATTGCGACAATGTCACCGCTGTCTACATGTCCTTCAACCCGGTACAACATCGACGCACGAAGCATATCGATATCGACATTCATTTTTTCCGCGAGAAGGTCTCCCTTGGTGATGTTCGTGTCCTACACGTACCTTCGTCGCACCAGTTCGCGGATATCATGACGAAAGGCCTATCTGTGCAACTGTTTTCAAATTTTCGGTCTAGTCTTTGCATCCGAAAACCACCCGATGCGACTGCGGGCGGGTGTTAAGCGATACGTTGTCTAGGCAAATTTAGTATGTCCTCCTGTATTTAGTATGCCATCCTGTAATTAGTATGCCATTGAATAGCTACCCCTCATCTCAGGGATTGTGTATGTTTGTTCCATATACATATATGTCAGCCGCCCAGCGTTTAGCTGTGTGGCGATTGCTCTCATTATTGTCTTCCTTCAAGTACTACTAGCATTAAAGTTCGGAATGGTAACGGGACAGGGACATCTCAAGAACGATGTTGATCTGCCTCTGCCTCTGCGTACTCAACGGGATTCACCCAACCTAATGCTCGAGCCCACAAGAACCGTGGCACCTTGAGTAAGGATAAAAATCTCGCCAAAATTTTGCAAGATCTCGGTTTTCGGACCTGAATGGGTTTACAAATGCCGGCGGGATTGAAAAAATTCAAAAAAATTGGGATGCTATAGTGATCACAGTAATTTCAGCGAGATTTTGCTATTTTCAATTGGAATTTTGTTTTTTTAACTGGATTTTGAATTTGGATGGTCGAAATTGACCGGATTTGGGTCAATAACCCTTAAAAAGTGATCTTCCATGAAAATTTGTTGAAAAACCGCATTTTTTACACACTTTTCAAAAATTATAGAAACAATGTCGGATTTTTATAAAATTTTACAAGCTTTATCATGATATGAAATTTTTTTGGTGCTATCTTAAGAAGTCTAGGATCATACAGAAAACTTTTCAAAATATTTTAACTTCATTTGTTATCTTTAAAAAAACAGAATGAGCATAAATAAGGTAGTAACCGTGTCAGAATCTTATAAATTTTGTCGAGTTTGATCATAATATAAAATTTTTAGGAGAGCTTAATAATTTTATAAGAACCCTTGTCTAAAAGTTTTAAAAAATTTAAAACTGTTTTGTTTGCTCAATCAAAAATTGTAAACTGTACAAGCACGCGCTCTAAAGTCCGAAAACTGTGAAGTACCACTGTCATAATTTTTGGGAATTCGTTAGATTTGTTCATGATCTAAAAATTTTACAGGAACATTACGGATGCTTGACTACTATCCATAAAAATTTTCATAATTTTTGCGTGCTCAAAACTATGCAAAAAAACTTGCAAAAAAAGTGTCACACTTGTGACTCGAACCCGAGACCTCATGTTTGCAAGGCTTGAACTTTACTAACTAAGTTAGGGTTGCGGATGACTATTAGTATTGAAGAATAAATGGCTTTATGTGCTTAAATCACACTGTTTTTAATGGGTACTCAATCATTCATCCGATCGGTTCACAACACACACATCACTTTCCTCACTGAGGCCAGGGAACCCCACAACCGAGCGACCCTCTCTTCCTCTGTGGCTTCCAGCAGAAATCCAGCCAAATCCATCGTTCTCCGATCACTCAACATGTCAATCTCGGTTTAACAACCCGAGATCTCGACCTATTTAAGCAAGATTTCGCTCAGCCGACCGAGTTTTCCACCGAAATCAGGTACCAAGATCTCTTTTTTTGCAGCGAAATTCCATGATATTTGCCTGAGATCTCGCCATTTTGAGCCGGAATATTGAGTCCATGTGGCAGATTAGATTAGTTGTAGGCCGGATTTGATGGGTTTTTGCATGTTGATGCCTGACAGTGATGATTTGAATATTCGTACTGTTCGGATTGTTAGTAACATGTTGCAAGATTAGTGAGTACATGTGCCGGTCCAATGAGTATGTTGTGCTGGGCATTTGCAAGCAGTGCAGCACAATCACTTGTCTATCTTGAACAGATTGAGTTTCAACATAACGAATAATGTAATGCTAGGAGGTGAAAGAGAGGTGGAAATAATGAAAGTGTTTCAACCTTGCACTACAATTTCAACCTATTAGACCAGTACACTACTATTTCATGTAGTACTACATTTGCCATATGTTGAAGACTAGCTAGTATGCTCTTTTCATATTTAGAATGTACAATAACTAGCATGTGTGAGCTTCTGTTCATTCCAGTGGAATTCTTCAAGATGATGTTAATGGATACTTTGTATTTAGTTATCACAAATGTTCTTTTCATTGTTGACTCATTGCCTCATTGGCATCTTTTGTATTCCGTTGTAGGTTCTCGTGATGACAGATCGTGGAGTTTGCACCACAGGCGTACTACTACTCGTAGGTACGTAAACGCATTGTTGTTCGTACTTTGCATGATCCTACTCCTTTAATTATGCATCTTCTTGCAATACATGTTAAACTGCATACTCATTCTTCAATTATAGCTCTTGCAGGTGGTTCAGGGCTTCAGTCCGAGCGTTGCATTCTAGCGTCATCCGTGCTTTCACAGGTAGTTCTCACATGCTCCAGTATGGTCATATTTTGAGGTGTGTATGTGATGAATTGTCATATGTATCAATTTTATTTCATGCCTATAATTTATGATGCCAATATATATATTGATTGTTTCCAATTGTAACCCTCAAAATCCGAATATCAGTCGAAATGCTGCTAAAATTTCTAACTTCATGGGTTGATAATCATCTAAAAATTTTATGGAAAGATTTATGATGCATCAGGACCATCCAAACAAAATTTCAAAAAATTTCGACGTGGTTTCAAGTGTTTTCCATTCCGACATCACCACTGTCCGAATTTTTAAACATTCCTCGAGCTTCACCATCATCTGAAAATATTAGTGATATGTCATAACCATACAAAAAAAATTCAAACTTTTATAACGTCGTTTGTTCTATTTTTCATTCGATTCAAATTTGCCGGTCAACGTTTTATCAGGACAGTGCCAATGTTCGAATTTTTAAAAATTCCTCAGGCTTGATAATCATCTGAAATTTTTATGGGAACATTATTGATGTGTCAAGATCATCTACAGAAAATTTCAAAATTTGTTGACGCCGTTTGAACCAGTTTTGCTTGGTACAATTCGGTCGAGATCTCGGCAATTCCGTCCGAAATCTCGAAAATCCCGGTGCAAAAAAACCGGATTAAATTTTTTTTTTCATCTAAAGTTTATCCGAAATTTCGAGATCTCAGTAAAATTTAGATCGAGATTTCAAATCTTACCTTGAAGTGCCTCGTGTGCGGCCCATGAGTCTATGACCATTGACTACTTAACCCTTGCCAGGTTAAAGCTGGCAAGCAAAATCTTTATTCGGGGACTGCATTGCCATTAATGGTCTACGACGACTCCAGAGCTTGTACTGGTAGGAGCACTATTACAATTGTGTAATCGACCCTCTAGCGCTCTCTTAAATGCCGAGGTGACATTTATAAAAAGACTAAATTATCTATTTTTATTATATGTTTAGATGATACGATTTACTTTAATTTATAGTAGTAAATAACATTAAAAATAACTAAAAAATATATAGAAAGAAAAAAAAATGATAAAAGGTTACTAAAAAATTATTGGCTAACTCGTTGACATGTATTTAAAAACAAGATTTGAAAGCTACAACAACAGCTGGAAGTAATACTAAGCCACATGCATGCAAGACGCAACACACCTGAAACTGGAGAAAGGTTCAAAATCTCGCCGAAATTTCGCAAGATATCGGCTTCCGGACGTGGACGAGATTTGAAATGCTGGCCGGATTGAAAAAAAAAATCAAATTGCTACAGAAATCTCAGCGAGATCTCGCCATTTTTTTACCGTAATTTGATGTTTGACCACCGGATTTGACCATAAATTGATCGATAACCCTTAAGAAAGTCATCTTCTATGAAAATTTGTTGAAAAACCGAATTTTAAGATATTTTTTAAAAAAAAATAGAAACACTATTAGATTTTTATAAAATTGTAAGTGATTTATATTGATCCTAAAAATTTATGGTACCATCTTAAGAAGTTTAGGATAATACATAAAAAATTTAAAAATAATTGAACTTTATTTATTATCTTTAAAAAATCAAAAACAGAATGAACATAATTGGGACAGTAACATTGTCAGAATTTTATAAATTTTCTCGAATGTGGTCATTATCCAAAAATTTTATGAGAGCTTAATAATTGACTCAGTATAATTATATAATTTTTTTTAAAAAAATCAACTTTTTTTGTTTGCTCAATCAAATCTATGTATATATTGAACTTAATATTTCAAAAATAAAAAACAGAAAGAACATAAATGGTACATTGTACTTGTAAGAATTTTATAAATGCACTGGAGTGTGACAATGATTCAATATTTTTATGAGATATTAAAAATTTCCTTATCATCCTTATGTAAAATTTTCAACAAATTTAAACATTTTTTGGTTGCTAAAACAAATCTATGTATTGATCATTAGGCTTTTACGAGAACGTAGCACTTTTAGAGTTTTTGGAACTTCTTGAAGCTTGATCATCATATGAAAATTTTATAAAAACATTGATGATAAATCAGAACCATCCACAAAAATTTTCAAAATTTTCTAACATGGTTTGTACCATTTTTCATTTGGTTGAAGTTTGCCCGTAAAGCTTTCATCAGCACAGTAGCACTGTCCGAATTTTTAAAACTTCATGAAGCTTGATCATCATTTTAAAATTTTATGGGAACTTTAGTGATGCATCAAAACCATGCATAAAAAATTTCAAAATTTTCTAACGTGGGTTGTTTCATTTTTCATTCGGTTCAAACTTGTCGGTCAGCATTTTATCAGGATAGTAGCAATGTTTGAATTTTAAAAAAATTCCTCAGATATGATAATCATCTGAAAATTTTATGGGATATAAATTATGTGTCAACAACCTACAAAAAAATTTTAAAAAGTTTTCAACGTGGTTTAATCTATTTTTCGCTCGGTGCAATTTTGCCGAGATCTCGACAAAACCCGCCGAAATTTCGGTTTTCTCGGTAGAAAAAAAATCTGGATTTGAATTTTGGTTTTTGTATTTCATCCAAGATTTGTCCAAAATTTCTAAATTTCGTTCTCTAGCTACGGACAAGATTTAGAGCAAAACGAGATTTTGACCTGAAATGAACTGGAGTAACAAGTCAACCGTGGAGGGATAGAGTATAATGACCGGTGCAGTGCAACTGCAAGCAAAGCATTTAAGGGTCGCATTACACTGCAAGCTGGAAAGATGGCCGAGTTTGAGCATTTGTTAAGCGCGAAATGACGTTTTTTCATTAGAAAAGGGTGGTGCCGCCCTCCCCATACGCGCGTCGCAACAAAGCGGCATCAATGGGTACTTATCACCTGGTCGTCAAAAAGAACAAGAGGCAAATCTATATTTCTGCCTCGTGGTGTTGTGTTTACTTGGTGTTCTATAAACGATAACATCAAAACTTCAATCAGATAAGTACGAAACTACTGCTTTTCGGACAGGTATTTTTTACCATTTAGACAAGTAACAAGCCGGTTAAGATTTGGTATTACTAGTCGTTACATTTTGATATCTCTTATTATGTGTAGCAGCTCTCAGATTGAATCAGAGTTTTGTGAAATAAGATACGAGCATACACAGTCTCAAGAACGAAAAAGATGAATCTTGTAGAGAGAATCAAAATAACGACGACGAGAGATAAAAGATTTGACAAAACCGACCTCAAATTCTTTAATTGCCACCTTAAAAGAATACAAGGGGTTGATGCTCTCTCACAACCCTCTAGAATCTTTTAGGACTCTTGGATCCTTACCCAATACAAGAATCTAGTATTAAAAAATAAACTAGATTCTAATTCTCTGGTCCACCTCTTGGTTGCTTGGGTTATCCAAGACTACCCCTAGGTTTATATAGTCTACCGAATTCTTCTCTAGAGTAAATAGGAATATTGTTCCTATTAGGATTATCAATCCTAATTCTATTATGATTTATTTATCACACCTTTCCAAATCATAGAAGATTAGATATAAGCCATCATATTTAACAATCTCCACCTTAACTTATCTATTGAAGTTATTATACTCCTTGAAGAACTCATTCTAAGCCGGCTTCGTATTTTTTTCTCTTCCCAGCTTTGAGAGTGCCTCCATTATAGAGCTCGTGCACATCATCACAATGTATGTGTTGGTGTTTGGACTTGGCCATCTGAACCCTCCACGTAAGAGACTTTCTTTGTGAAGTTTGATTAACCACACAAGCTGTTCCTATAGCCCTAAATGTCATAGGTTTGTACCACCTTCGAGCTCCACCTGCTCGATGGTACTTTGTAATTGGTCTCGCTATGGCTTCCTTCTTCCAACAATTCGCACCTTCGTCTTTGCGTCTGCTAGATTTTACAACCGTCTTTGCAATTCCACACATAATTGCAGTTGATATCAGATTACCTACCGTTAGCGACACGTTTTCTTTTCCTGATCAAGATTTTTATCAAACCTCTTATTGATTGTCCTTCCTTTATGTTTACCCATCAATACTTTTTATGATCACCTGTCATTTGCATGTAACTTGCATGACTCCACCTCGAAGTGATACCTCGTAACCTTTGAGTTCAAGCCATCTCACATATATTAGATTTTTCTTTAAGCCAGGAATATAAAGAACTCCCGTCAATGTGTGATGTGCTCCATCATACATTTTTAATGTAACTATTCCCACCTTACTAATTATATACCCATTGCAATCAGCCAAGTGAACAGTTCCATGCGTAGAGCGTAGAGATCATTCGTCAAATATCTCCCTCACCGAACATATGTAAAAACAACAACCTGAATCTAATATCCATTCATAAGAACTATTTGATTGACTGATGATAAGTATGTTTAAATCATCTTTTGCTATCGCCATTGAGCATGCATGCTTCATTTGCTTCAAACTTAGACAGTCCTTTATTATATAACCTTTCTCATCTCATAAATAACATACATATGTGCCCTTGTTTTTGCTCTTCTTGTGCCTGTAACTCTTGTTTTTGCTTGTAACACTTATAACAGCCAATGCTTGATCACCCAAGAATGAATATTACGATGATTTTTTCAAAGACTCTACCTCTAATAGATATACAATTGCCTCGTTGAAGTTGAAATTGTTTTTTTCGACAAGAATATTTATCATCAATTGCTCCTATAATGGTGGTAGAGATGATGCCAGTATGATGATTTTATCATTCTCCTCAATTTTCTCATCCACACTAATCAGCTGCGTGATAATCTTGTTGAAGAAATCGAGATGGTCAACGAACCGTGTACCTTCCTCCATATGCAACATATACAGTTGTCGCTTCAGCATCCACCGTTTTGTCAACAACTTCGCCATATACAATTCTTCTAAGTCCTTCCATAATTTCTTCAGCGACTTCTCCTTGAGCACCGAGTAATTTATCTCATCGGATAGACATAGACGGAGTGTATTGACAGCCTTCCGACCTATCACCTTCCAGTCTTTAGCGGACATCTTTCCAGTTTCTCCCCTTCAAGAGTCGTAATTAACTCTTGCTGGACAAAAACATTCTTCATCACATATTGCCACAAGCGAAAATTTTCCCCACTATCGAATTTCTCTACTTGATACCATATCGTTGATATCTATCTTGATTTTGTTCAACGTGATGCTTCATCAATCTTCTCACAAATCTGATTAATCTGGCCTTGACTCTGATACCACTTGTTACACTCTGATACCCCTTCTTATGCGCAGCAGCCGCCAGATCGAATCAGAGTTTTGTGAGATAAGACACAAGCATGCACGGTCTCAAGAACGTAGAAGATAAATATCGTAGTAAGAACCAAAATAACAACGTGGAAGCAATCACAACGAGAGATATGATATTTGGCAAAACCGATCGCAAATTCTTTAAGCACAACCTCAAAAGTGTACAAATGATTGACACTTTCCCACAGCCCTTTTGAACCTTTTAGGACCCTTGATATTTGACCTACACAAGAATATAGTGCTAAAAAATAACCTAGTCTCTAATTATATCGTGCACCTCTTGCTTTAGATGAGTTAACTTGTGGCTTTTTAGTTGCTTGAATTCTCTATAACTATCCCTAGTTTTATACAGCCTCCTTTGTTCTCCAAAACAAATAAGAATCTTACTTCTATTATTTAATTAGGGATTCATCTAGCACATATTTCTAAATCCTACAAATTGGATGTACATTACCATGTTTAACGGTAGCTTAACAGTAGATAATTATAGCATGCAATGCACGGGCAGGCACGCAAGCTCTCTGCCCCGCCATTTAAACTGCATTGCATGAAGGAGTGGAATAGTAGCTGAAGAGCGGAGGAGTATTCAGTCGAAGCGCTGAGCTAGCCCAACTCATCCGTCTAATTAACGGGAGCTCTTATCGATCATTTAAGTCCATTTACTTTGATGCTTCGGGAGCGACTGCAGCCCATAAATTCCATTGATGGCCTCATTCAAGTTGTGAAAAATCTGTCTAATTCAGCCAAACTGCTTCGAAACAATCACAACCAAAAGATGCAGAGTAGCACCGAGTTTGTAATCCATGGGTTCCAATTCAATTTACCTAAGCGATCCATATTCACCTGCTATCACGGGGCTGTTTGGTTCATTGTTACAGTTAAAACACCTGACTTACCAGACCTTGCTCCAGAGTGCATCTCATGAGGGGATTCGGATCCTGTGCAATCTGTAATATGATGCAACTTAAACAGTGTATATATTTTTTGGCACTGCTTATGTATAGTATCATTGTAAATCTGAGCTGAGCTGTTCATCGGAAAAAAACAAACGAAAAAAATGGTATTATATACAAGAGAGAAGAAATAGTTATTACACAGCATCTAGAAACAATCTTTAGAGATGGTCATTATATAAGCTGGTTCTATTGATTACTCTAAATGATAGAATGAATGATAGAGTAAATAGTTGACTTTATATTATACTTGCTCTTATGTCCACCACAACCACAAATCCTCTCAAGTCTCAACTGGCACTTCTCTTCCACTTAGCAGGGCTTGCTCAACCAACCCCTGCTCTCAATTCTACGAAACAGAAACATGAATGTGAGCAATAAACAACTGTAGTAGAGTACTCCATGAGATACAGAGGTAGAGAGAGAATTTGTATAGCAAGGAGTATAATATAGTTAAATGAAAGTACTTCTTCATAGGGCGGAGTACTAATAGCATTTAAGAAAACCAATCGACCTCTTCCTTCCTCTCTCGATTTCCCCTATAAATACTCCTTGCCAATATCTTCTTCCTCCACCGTCGCTTTTGCATCTGCAAATCGTCAAAGCATCACAACACAGTAAGCTCTCTCTCTCTCTCTGTCCAGAGCTTATCACTTGCATCAATGGAGTAACTGACTGTTTATGTTCATGGATATGCAGACAAGGCAAGGGGCTGTATCCTGTCTGTGTACCTGACCGACAGTGACTGCAGGCAGAATGAGCCGGCACAACGGCGGAAGGGGGCCGAGGGGCCTGGACCTGAAGCTGAACCTGTCGCTGCCTGCGCGCGGCAACGACTCGTCGTCGTCGAGGCGGATGCTGTCGGCGCCGGCGGACGACGAGTCGTCGCCGAGCTCTTGCCTGTCTTCGGAGAGCGAGCAGCACGGCGGCGGGCTGCAGTGGTCGGACAGCCCGGAGGCGACGTCGATGGTGCTGGCCGCCTGCCCGCGCTGCTTCATCTACGTCATGCTCTCCGAGGCCGACCCCCGCTGCCCCAAGTGCCGGAGCCCCGTCATCCTCGACTTCCTCCACGGCGGCAACACCAACGACGACGGTGGCGATCGCAACAGCGGCAATAGCAACCGCAGCAGCAGAAGGAACAGGAGGGGATGATCAAAAGAAGAGGAGAGAAGAAGACCCATCCATGAAGGCAAATTAACTGGCAATCACACAAACAGCAGCATCAAGCTCAAGAAAAGCCAGCCTCGGTGATCAGAAAAAGGTCCTAGGTCCAGTAGTTCTTCCCAATTAATAGTCTACTCCGTTCTTAGAACTTCTCCAGTGTAACCATGATATACCTGCCTGTCTAGCTGAGAAATTGTGGTGCTGACACAGGAGCATCGATCGATCGATCTCATGTGTTAGGCAATTTTGGTACATCACGGATGCACCGGAGAATACCATTACTACATATTCTCTCCCCTCCCCTGTCATGGTTGGGCTCCACAGGAAATAGCCCTGTTCAGATGTAGGGCCAGAGTACCAGACCTGTTGTACTTGTTCTCCTTTTCTTTCATGTTACAGCGAGCAAACTGAACAGGCTGCTCCCCAGAGTCCAGGAAGTTGAGGTTTCGATTTCTTAGTCGTGAACCCGTGATCGATCTGATATTCATGCCACTGTATGAGCTCTGCCGAATGGTTTGGGAAAAAGAAAACCGTTCTAGGCAGCAGATCAATCGGATTGCACACTGCGGAATGACCTAAAAGAACCATCTGGTGCCGTTTGAGATGGGGCACAGCTTGCCGTCAATACAGTGCTAGCATTTCCATGTCCATGGAAGAGAGAGGATGATGGGTTAGCTCCAAGCGTTCACTAGCTGCACTTGTGATTAAACTTGTCATCAGATTAAATATAATCAGAAACGGCGCAATGAATACCAATTAATTCCAACCTCCCGTCACCTCCTTATCGCGCTTCCATCTGAATACGTGCATCGAGCCGCTGCTGCCTTGGTCAACTTTGCCACGCCGATAGATAGATTTATATGTGCATTTGACAAACATATGATGTGCCTCAAGTCAGTGTGTCTCCCCTGACCCGAGTACTAGTGGCATCACGATTCATGTCATCATTTTCTTCCTTCCTTGTTATAATATAAGCATGGACTGAATAGGTCGAGCTCAAGCGTGTAATTTCGATACTGAAACACGCCACTTGATGTCTTCAACTTGCAGTTGAAAAGAAGCTTTGTTGGTGCAAGTATAGAATGCATGATCTTAACATGCTAAAAGAGGGTACGTTTCTGTAGATGGCGGGCACTTCACTTTCTTTAAACCACCGGATGTTAATACGGTGCTTCAAGCCGTTTTCCATAGCTGCCAAGTAGTGCAGTAGCATGTTTTGTTCTATACAGGAGGGAAGGGGAAAAGTGCGCAGCAAAATGCGGCAAGAGGAATCAAGCTTTAACACCGACGCCAAACCACTCACACAGAACAAATGCGAATACATGCGATTCAACATCTACCGAACATGATGTGATTTGCCATTGATGCAATGCGAAGGCAGGAAAGTGTGTCGGCTTGCTAAAGATCAAAATTTATGCGCCACCTGCTTGCGTTGTCATGAACTGGCAAGCACACCGTCTAAATAAATAAAACCAGCCAGGCACACCGTCTAGATAGACCCAAGAAGATAAGAGCACAACATAAATAGCAGGATACGCCGATAAGACATCACTCGCGATACGACCAAAATATCACCGTGACACATGGTGTGATACAGGTTAGGTAGTATATTATGGTGGTCATCAGTGCACAGGTAGCGCATGTGTCTGGCCATTTTAGCATAACCCTCGTAGCTCCACAAAAACGAATATGGAAATACTGAGTGCATAGTAGCATGAGCAGAAGTAGAACAAAAGCCTGAACGGATTCTGCGCATATCACTGAATACCGGGAAACCTAATCCAGTTAGCAAAAAGAACTTGCAAGTTGCAAATCCACTAAAAAAAGGAAAATGCAACTTGCTTGCATACCTTGCCACTCTTTGCTCCATTGACGTCAGCTCCAGAAAATATAATAGTGACGACTCAAGATGCAAAGCACCCGTGCATTGTTAGGTTGCCCATCCAAATGTTTGTAACCAGGGGAAGCACATCCAGCAGATGAAATCTATCACACTAAGTAGCATCGCTGTAGCATTGCAGCAAAAAGAATTGCTGATTATAAACAGAAATCTTTGGGAGATGGTTAGGACTGATGCAGAATATTCCGCAGAAGGATCAGAAAAGGATGACCAACAATAGTATAGATTAACACCAATTGCAATATCCAAGTCGCTTCCATAACCAGCAAGAACTCTTGTGCCAGAAACACTGAAATAGTTAACACAGATATAACATGCCAATAGTGTTCGAAATTGACAAGCAAACAAGAACGAAGAAGATCAAACCAACACATATCAGACACCGAGATTTTAACGTGGAAAAACCCTTCAATGCGAAGGGAAAAAAATACACGGGCACTAGCCAGACAAAACTTCACTATTTTGGAGAGAGTTTACAAAACGCATTCCTGGCAGCTTACAGATGAATTTAAGGTGAACCCTTAGAATTTGGATCACAACATAACAAATAGTATCTCATCTTGATCAACAATCAAGGATTGAGGGATTGAGAATGACAGTGAAATATATCTTAAATACAATACAATACAATACAATACAATATGCGTAACCTCAGCAGCGGTATTAAAAAATAGTAAGTTGATTCCAGTACTGATAACTGGTAAGACCACAGATGATCAGGTATCAAAATCTTCTAATTCCCAGCTCATTACCACCAGAAGAAAGTAATTTCCAGTGATCAGCATGGTAGTGACAAATATCCACCTTGTTTGACCGTTTGCCAACTTCTTTACACTGGTCTTTGGAAGGTAACAAACAGAAGCGTAGAGGTCAGGCAAAGCAGACATAACTCCAGAAGTCAGGCAAAACAGTCGGGAGTTATCAGGCAAAACGTACAAGTCATCAAAGACTCAAAAGTGCTCTTCGTGACATATATGAATATCTTCTGATAATGACATTACATGAAAGGTGCTACTTCAAAAATACTTCTGGTTGAATACTATCCTTGCATATCCTGATCTTATGGAAAGAAAACATACAGGGACGACATTAGTACCTTATTCAACTTCTTCATAGACCTGCTCAACATGGGGCTTGTTCTTTCCTCCTAAAATCATAAAGATAACATCCTTGATGTCTGCTGATCATCCAAATGTACCTACTGGGATTAAACGTTGAAACATTGCAACTCAAGACACATAAAATCGAAAAGGCATAGCTACATGCCCGAAAATCTATGTGTGAGACGATGGAATCTCAAGTGATGTATAACAGTGACAACACAGCATATTATGGTGCCGGAATACATAACCTAGCACAGGTAATAGGTATAATAAACTTTTACCCACAAAAATGTAATGATGAAAACACATGTTACTTTGTAGTTCTTCATGGAGCACTAAGACTGGAAATAATAAAGGGAGACAGAATGAAATCCTAACAGGAACACACAAACCTTGTCATCCTCAAAATGCACTTGGGACAGCATATGGCATATCATGCAAAGCCTCAGCTGAAACTATACTACCAGTCCAATATTCTAGTGGCACTCCCACCAACCACTGCTGCTTCTCACATACTGATCCACAATACCATATTCTTTGTTCTGCTCAAGTCGCTTAGCATAGTTCTGTGTGGAAATAGGACCTTTTTTACACCGCCGGTAATAAATAATTTCCCACGGCCACAGGCGTGCAGCACCAAAGTACCTCTCAACAGGTTGATTCAATATATCTATCTCACGTGCTTCCATCCCATAGCGCATTAGAGCTGAGACCACTTCATTAGTTGTTAGCTTCAAAGGATTGCTCCTCCCATTTTTCTCCAGATTTTCCTGGTATGACTTCACTGACAAAGTGTCCTCAAGGTTAGTCTTCTGACCTTGCACTCCATTAGCAACAATATCATCATCAACCAAGTTCTTATCCAAGTTTGTCTCTGTGTAACCTGCCACCTTAGCATCCTTACCAGGTACAAGCCGATCTCCATTGCTTAGGGTATCCAACTTCAATGAAGTAATTGGAACCTCACTGTTCAATCTTAAACCTTCAGGCTGAGTTGGCTGAGATGATTTTGAGCTAGAACGTGCAGAATGACATGAAAAGTGTGCTCTTGAACGCCGATGAGAAGATCTAGTTCTTGAATAAGAGGAAGTCTGGTCAGAAGAGAGAGATGACTGACGAGATTTATTCAACCTGCTTCTCTTGCATGCTTCCTTGGGGGCTTGTGACATATTTTCATTGTGAGGGGTGTGTCTTCTGTTATTTCTGGACACATCACTTAACCTAGGTGCTCTCCCAGTCCTATCAGATAACGTTTTCCTGCCAAATTGAACTCTATGATGTGTTTGAATCATTGGATCAACATAAAATTCTCGCCGCCTCCTCGAGGGAGATCTGAATCTTCTTAGCCCCAGCTCCTGTTTTCCTCTCAAATTCAACCCATTTGTCCATGCTTCGAATTTACTATCAGTTTCTTGAGGGCAATTACGTGCAATATGGCCAGCAGTGCCACAATTATAGCAGGTTGGAGGAGATTTTGATTTATCATGGTTTAGGTTAAAACGCTCAACAGGGTATTCTTGCCACTTCTCTGAAGAATGTATACGATCACGAGAGTCATAAGAGCTTGCTTTAACAGCCTTTTCTGTTTCTTCTTGCCTGCCATAGCCATGATAAGGTTCATAAGGGTCAAAATCATCATCATCCACACCAGGATTTCCTTTTCCAGTCTCACCCCATCTATCATGTTCAATTATATTTGCATTACTTGTACCACGTTCATTTGCATCGCTTGTACCACCTTCATCCTTCTTCATCTCCCCTGGATCTTCACCAATATTTTCCCCAGCATCCTTCAAAACCTCAGCAATTTCATCAGATTTCCTTTCCGGTGCATCATAAGGGCTATGACATTGACCATGACTTGCTGGATGATTCTTCTGAGCTACAGAATCCCTGAACCTAAAACTGTCCACACCATCTCCGGATGTCCTTCCATGAGATGATTCAACAAATCTCGAACTTCTCCTGAAACTCTCAGAAAATCTGGGCTGCTGTTTTGACCAATGAACAGTCAGGCGTTCCCCACAAACATATTTCCCATTCAGGGCCCGCATGGCTTGAGCTGCATCATCATTAGCATCATACACTGCAAATCCATATCCATTTTTCAGCTTCACAGTGCAATGTCCAAACTTCTGGAAAAGATGTTCAAGATATCCTTGCCGCACATCTCGGGAAAGTCGCCCAATATGCAATGACATCTGCAACAGTAATATATTCTTCTTTCAGAACCACACAACAATTCATTGATAAGAGATGAAATAAAGCAACATCAAAGAATTACTAAATGCTTAATAACTTTTCATGCTGACACAAGTACAACCATCCTGGGTGCATTCCAAAACTGAACTCCATCAACACTCACATATAGGGATGGCAATTGTACCCGATTACCTGTATGCCCGCGGGTAAATACCCTAATAGAGGTGGGTATGAACCTCTTTATTTGCCTATGGGTATAGAAATAGGAGCAATTCTTTGCCCATCGGGTAAACGGGCACGGGTATGAGTGAGCTCCACCTGTGCCCGCTTCGCCCGCTTCGCCCGTTTACCCGCCTCATGCACTCTAACAGGTGGGCTCAAGCTGTAAGACCTAGACCTCCATGGCAGTCCATCTCCACTTCCTCCTCACCTCGGTGCCGCAATTCCCCAAATCTACTCATCTCAGCGCTGCAGCTCCTCTTGAGTCTCGACTTCTCCTCTCGTTCTCCAGCTGGATGCCCTCCCAATCCCACACCTCCTGTCCTCCCCGGCTCCGCCACGGTCCAGTCGTCTCCACCCAATCGCCGCTTGGGCCATCCCTTCGAGTAGTTCACTCGCACACTGTCAGATCTAGAAGAGGATGCAACCTGCAGCTTCCTTGATTCCATGTCCTCTTCATCAGGTGTCTACTCCATCCTTCTTTCTTCCCTATAGCTGCCTTTGTGCAAGTTGTGGCTATCCTGCTCCCTCGTCCGTCCTCCCGGCCGGCAGCACCGCCAAGGCAGCAGGCCACCACCCACCGGCGGGTGACTAGTAGATCAGATCAAAGGTGTCCCTTTTGGTTCCCGTTTTCCCGATTCATAGAAATATTGACTAGAGCTTTGTTTGTTTCTTGCCTTGTTTGCTATCCTGTGATTTGTTTCTCTCATTTGAGCAACTTCTTTGTCTCTCTCTGATTTGTTTGTTCTCATATGATTTCTCTCTGATTTATTGTACTCCTGTTATTTTTGTCAGATCTGACTTCTTGCAAGCCTCAATACCTCATGTAATCAGGAAGTTGAATCTGAAATATGAAGCCAAACCTCATACTCAAGAACAAACTGAGATGTGAACTATGTCTTTGTTTACTCTTTTCAGCACTAAACCATGTCGGATTTGTGAAATCATTTGTTGTATTTTCGTGTTCTTGAATCTTGATGTACTGCTCTGATACAAGAGATGGTGGGCAAACGGGCATGCCCGTGGGTAGCGGGTAACTGCCGGGGACGGGCATAGGGTACGAACTTAGCCCATCACGGGTGGTGGGCACGGGCAGAAAAACCTTGGCGGCTATGGGTATGGGTGAGCATCACCAGTGCCCGCCGTGCCCGATTGCCATCCCTACTCACATATTTCTATGGTGTGATCAAACACTAGAATAAACATTTCCCATGACATCGCTCAAAATTTGAAGTTTATTTGTTTTAATGATTTTATGGATTTAATATTGACATTGTTGACTGGATCTTTATCATCAAGCAACTAAATCTAATGTGGACAACCTACTTGCATGATCACCAACTTAATAATATCAATGCAATCAGTAAAACTAGTCACTCCCAAAACTCAGAAATGGATTACAAAAATAAGCTTTAAAAATAGCATGCAACTAAAACCTAATAGAACATATGGTATCAAGAACCATTTCAAGTCCAAACCTTAAGTGCATCCTCTAACTATATTAGTCGGAGGTTAACTCCAGTGGAATTTCAAACCCTAGCCCCCCTGGGGTTCTTTAGGGTCCAACATAGTGGGTGCACAATTGTGTCTTCCATCAGTTAGCTTCACTTCCTTCAGTCAAGTTCGAGCTGGTCAACTAAGTTTGCACTATTGACCTGATCTTGATCTATTGAACAAGCCAAGGCAAGCACGTAAGGCTCGCTCAAGAATCAAGATCAGCTTGTTTCCTGCTGTAGATTAGCCTAGTTAAGAATAAGGGTCAACAGAATCTTGATATACTAAATGCACTACATGTCTACATTAGTGTTCCACTCCTGCTTCTGCTTAGGTCAGCAGGATGATAAATTTCAGGAAATCCCAATTTATTGTGAAATTTTGTTTTACTGCTTTGCTCATGGGAGATCCGTAAAGGTTTCTGCACAGGATAGTTGTCGCAGCAAACATAATCTTAGAATAACCAGTACCAATAGGAGTAACAGATGGGCTTTCTAGTAACAAAGGAAGAGCACAAATGATGAATTTGATGTACATTGTAAAAACAAATGCACATTTGCTTAGTACTCACTACTGCATCCGATAACTTAAAACATGATCCACCATAGCGCCAATTGCAAAGCTGCTCCGAACATCAAATATCTTTCTTACAATAAGGCAGTAAGCCTTCATTATTCAAATTGCAGCCCCCATGCAACAAAAGTTACAGAACATCAGTAAATCTTTGAACTACCAAGAAAAAAGTCAAGACAGCTACATCTAAATGTACCGACTAAACACCATCCTCAAGTTGATATTTGTATTAAAGTGTCAAGAAACACAACATTGCAAAGCCATGTTACTTCAAAAATCACCCACGTTACAGTGTCTCTGCTCCCAACTAATCACCAACCCATGACCACAACGCTGCAACAGTAAAACTTACGCAAAACAAACTACATTTTGGACCTTTTTCCAGCAAAGGATCCCATCAAATCACCGGTACCACAAAAAACAACAAACTACTGAAAATTTTCTGGATAAGAAAAACAACATGCAAGTGCAGGATTACAAATTTCGTAACCATACAGATTCTGATAAGAACAATCACGCGGGCATGTATCAAAGAACCAGGTAGATCTCACTCCAATTGCCAAATGCTAGATCATATAAATCACATCGTGTCATCTAAAATTGAGAAAGGGAAAAGAAAAATTACATTGTGGTGACCAGGCGATCCAGCGAAGCTTTCAGCCTGCAAACAATGTCAGGCTCAAGTTAGGACTTGATTACTTCAGGGATCCAATAAAACCACCCAAATATTTTGAAACGAACTACACTTGGAGCATGTTTGCAACACTGGAAGTTTGCCGAAAGGGCTATGAATGGCGAAAACGAATAGGCAAAGAAAACTAGGGTTCTACTTCTATCTGCCTAGGGTTTAATCGAACACACGAGATGCAGCAAACATGAAAAAGCTAACAGGACCATAGTTGGAGCACACATGGGAATGGAAACCCCGCCGCGACATCGTCAAATCTCGCCCCAAAAAAATCCACCAAAAGAATCGCACCAAGCACCGCACCCGGATCAAGATGAAGCAGGCAGTGACAAAATTATCTCGGGGAAAAAAAATAAAGAACACAAGGAGCACAGATCGTTGAAGCTAGAGCGTACTGGGATCCGTGGTGCTCCTATCGATCGGATGCAGAGGAGGAGAGCCGAACGCTTCCGCTTCACTCCAAGCAGCCGAAGAGTCTGGACTCTGGACTTTGCTGCTCGATTACAACCTTAGTCGGAATCTGATCGTGCTTTAGGCTGTTTGTTTTTTATTTTATTCTGGATTGTGATCTCAAAAGCAAAATAAAAAACTAACAGTTTGAATTCATTATCTACAACTATAATTTAAAATTTACTTTTAAAGAATCCAATATATCACCACAGGCCCACAGAAAATGAGCAATCACGGCCTATATACCTTACGGGCTTATCCAGGCCCAGCCCACTAATCGGGCCCAAATGTATCACCACGGGCCCACAGAAAATTCTAGACAATTCGGCCGGTCCCCACTCCAACTTTGTCCCAACCGAAGAGTCCACCACTTCACTCGATCGACTCGAAAAACAAATACCGAGCAAGAGAATCCATCATTGCCTATAGTACGAGTAGGCGAGTAGCTACTGAGCTCACTCACTCCCTTGTGATTTGCGAAACAAAGCCAGCGAGATCGGTCGATGGGGCCATCTACGGCTCGCCTTCTCGAGGCCTCGGCGGCGGCGATTGCCGCCGTGCTCGTGTTGCTGAGCGGCGTCGGCGTCGACGCGACCCCGGAGACGACGTGCAGGGCGGCGGCCGACAGCGACAGGCGCGTCGACTACGGCTTCTGCGTATCCAGGCTGAGCCACCACCACGATAGCCCCGACGCCGACACGTGGGGCCTGGCCAAGGTGGCGGCCGACGTGGGCGTCGCCATCGCCGGCGACGCGGTCTACGACATCAGGGGCATGCTCGCCAGGGCGCCGGGCGCGGGCGGCAAGGCGCGTGCGGCGCTGGAGCAATGCGAGAAGCTGTACGACAGGATGGGGTCCGCGTTCGCCGAGGCCTACGACTGGATCAGCCGGCGCGACTACGCGGCGGGGAAGGAGAGGGCGGGGGAGGCCGCGTCGCTCGCGCACCGATGCGACGACGCCTTCGCCGAGGCCGTCGTCCCGTCGCCGCTAGCGCAGCAGAGCGCGGACGCGGTGCAGATAGCCATCGTCTGCACGGCCATCACCAACCTCGTCAAGTGATAAAATGGCTGCTTACTCCATCGCGAGCATTGAAAGTGTTGTCCGGTATCTCTTGTCGTAGCGAATAAAAGTGCGTGTTTCCATTAATTTTTAGCGATCTGTTCGCTTGTTGGTGTACTCGACGTCGCATGGTTTTCCTGCCTCAATTTCTGGTCTTTTTCCTTTCCTTTTTACTTGCTCAATGGCAGTCACTCCGTGTTGCTCGTTTCCCTGTTTCGCGGTCCGGTAAAAGTTGTGCGCTTTTTGTGAGCCATGGCAAGAGCAGAGCAGTATGAATCATGCTAATTTATGTACTCACTCCGGGTACGTTCATAAAACTTATTTTTTTTGAATAGCCTTATCTTTGACGTATGTTATAATTTAATATAAAATTAATATAATGTTTCCTCTATATCTTTAATGAATATTTATCTTTATTTTATATGTGTTGAATATAATGCTTGATGATAATAATTAGAAGTATTGTAGTTATTTTTAATATTTTCTTAATCCATAAAAAATTCATCTTATAAACCTCAACTGAGGAAGTACAGATGGCAAGAGCAGTACGAAGCAATGGATGGAAAGACCCATCGAAACCGACGCTCGCCACGAAGTAGAAACTGGAGTACGGATCGGAATAGAGCGTGGGCCGGGGGAGAGGGAGGACATGCCGTCGCTATCCATGCCGGCTGCGCTATCATATCGATGGAGCCACTTGGCGCTCTCCGCGAGGCTAGCAGTACGGCGCCTCTGCATCCTCCCCTCGTGACGGATCCAGTACGCTGGATCAGGATTTACAATTTAGTTTCGAAGCGAAGCGTTTTCACGAAAAATCGTTTAAAAATTATGAAAAATTGAATAGTCTGTAAATTCAAAAAATATAAATTTTTATTCAAATCTATACGAGAAAATCATGGTTTTCAAGCGATTTTTAACGCATAATTTTTTTGATTTTTTTTCAATTTTCTTGAAAAAATTAGAGCGGTTTATCGAACGGTTTTGAATCTTGAGCCGCAGCGATACGCTCGAAAACCGTCGTTTTTGAACGATTTTTCGCAGTTTTGTGAACCTCATCAAAGACACCTGCTACAGTACTTGGCGCACGTTTGTTTCATCCCCTGTCAACTGTATTTATAGCGAGCAAACATTTTCTCTTCACAGTTTCATTTATAATTACTGATAAAATAATACGTCACGTCGGTAGTAATTAACTGTTGTACAGTGAGGTACCATCACGCTCTCACTACTTGATTGTCATGCATGATAGTACAATTTAGTAGCGACTATTCTTCTGCGACGAACTATCACGTCGTAACTAAATTTAGTATTAGTGATAAAATATTAACTAGTCACATGTTATTCTTTTGTAGCAAAATATTATGTTGTCACTACTTGGTCTATAATGAGAAACTAAATATTAGGTAGTCAAAAGCTGTGTTAATAGTGATGAATTTTTCAGTGACTATGAAGTTGTCAGCTATCACTGCTTGACTTGCATCTCACCACGTTCTTGATTTATGACGCCGCTTTGTGATAGCTAAACGTACACACGTGTACAAGTCGCCTCTCCTCACTCCACTGCTCCTCTAGGCGGCTCGTCTAGTTTAACGCTACGCCTTTCCAAGGTTTCAAATTTCGGTTTTGGAATAAATTTCGCCCGGGTCGTATAACGAAATTTCGGCAAAATTTTGAAATTTCGGAATTATTTCGGACAAAATTTGAATTTGAAAATTCAAATCCGGTCCAATCCGGAAAAAAAAACCGAAATTCGGCGAAAAAACCCGAAATTTCGGGCGACATTTTCGAAATTTCGGGTTTTTTGCACTGGCTGAAAAGTAGTCTAAACTTTATCGAAAAATATGGAATTTTTTTTTGGAGGTTCCTGACACAATGCTGATGTTCTCACAAAAATTTCAGCTGATGATCACATCTGAGGAATTTTTAAAAATTCGGAGAGTGGTACTGTCCTGATAAAACACTGACCGACAAGTTTGATCGGAATGTAAAATGGTACAAATCAAGTTATAAACTGTTGAAATTTTTTTTGCATGGTTATGATCCATAACTAATGTTCTCATAAAAATTTCATCTGATTATCACATGTGAGGAATTTTTAAAAATTCGTAGAGTGACGCTGTCTTGATAGAACACTGACCGACAAGTTTGATCCGAATGGAAAATGATACAAATGAAGTTAGAAATTGTTGAAATTTTTTGTGCATGGTTATGATTTATCTATAATGCTCTCATAAAATTTTCAGATGATGATCAAACTGTATGAATTTTTAAAATTCGAACAGTACTACTGCCATGTTAAAAGGCTTACCGGCAAACTTGAACAAAATGAAAATTATGTAAATCATAAATTTTTTTGAAAATTTTAAACAATGGTGATAAGGAAGTTCTTAATATCCCATAAAAATTTTGATTCATGATCACACTCCAGTGAATTTATAAAATTCTTACAAGGCACAGTACCATTTATGTTCTTTTCTTTTTGATTTTTGAAATATAATATAACAAACGAAGTTCAATGCTTACATAGATTTGATTGACCAAACAAAAAAGTTGAATTTTTTGAAAAATTTATATAATGTTACTGAGTCAATTATTAATCTCTAAAAAATTAGATCATAATCACACTCAAAAAATTTATAAAATTTCGACAATATAATCATCCCAATTTTGTTCATTCCGTTTTGATTTTTAAAGATAAAAATGAAGTTAAATTATTTTGAAACTTTTTATGTATTATTATAATCTACTAAGGATAGTACCATAAAATGTTTAGATTATTATCATTCTTGTACAATTTTATAAAAATCTGACAGTGTTTCTGCCAAAATTTTAAAATGTTTAAAAAATTAGGTTTTTCTACAAATTTTCATAGGAGATGACTTTCCTAAGGGTTATTGGACCAAATCCGGTCAAATCCGGCCCTAAAACTTACAAAACCGGCCAAAAAAACATGAAATTTTGGCGAAATTTTGGATTTTAATGTAGCAATTTCAAAAAAAAATTCTGGCCGGTACTTGAGACTTCGGGGTGGTCCAAAATCCGAAATTTCGGCAAATTTCGCCGAAATTTTGAACCTTGCGCCTTTCCCTCCTGTCTAGTCGTCTAGACCGATTTATACTGCTTAGACGGGCGTAAAATAATGAAATCAATGTATATACTATAACATAATCAACTCTATATTTGATGAAATAGAGAACCATCAAAATGATTATGTTCTTGTACAAGACCAGAGTGAAAATAGGCTGACTGCCTAAGGATTTTCATTCGGGGATGAGGCTGAGTAGAAGATAATTCAAAGCATGATAACTTTCAGGATAAACTATGAACAGAATTGGATTTTCCCTAGAATCCATGAACATTTGTTCTCATAGATGCGATGAGGTACTTAACTTTCTGCTATGCTTGTAAATCATTCTACTGATATGATATATTTTTCTTTGGAACATTATAGTAGGTTGTTAAAATAAGTTGAATTTGATACATGTCTTTCTTATGATAAACAAATGATATTTTTATATAATAATACATTGAGAATATATGATAGCACAAAGATCAATAAACATACGTTAAGAAACAACATTATTTGATAGATAAGACAAGGAGACCTTAGGGTCCGAGGAGGAGGCGGAGGGCGGTGAAAGATTTCGATTGAGTGATGAGTGTGGCAGGCAAAACCTAGAACGATATATATAAACCTTACACTAAATAGCACTTTTGTTTCACACACATATTAAGCGAATCAACTAACCAAAAGAGAGCGAAACATATATATCTATCAATATATAGTATGACTTTCTAGACAGAATGATCATATTTTACATAATAAAGTGATTGCTACAACATTTTTGTACAAAAGTTAGAAGTTTGTCTGTAAGTATTTATTCAACTTTAGTCATTTTCAAGGACTCAAAATACCGAAGCCATTCAAAATCCATTATAAACATTTATCTTTTCTTTTTCCAATAATATTGTGTGTACTATTTTAAATACATATTACAATTTGCAAAATATTCTAACCACAAACACATAATATTTGAATTGGCAGGATGATATGGGGACAAAAATTTGATCGATACCATTTTGTATTGGTCAAATAAAATCATGGACAAATGATTGACCCTCCCGGTCAGCACATCCATAAACAAAGGATGTTTTTAGGTAGCAATACATCGAGAAGATATGATAGTACAAAGATCAACAAGCATACATTGAGAAACAACATTATTTGATAGATCAAGACTAGAAGACCTTAGGGCTCGAGGAGGAGGCGCGTGGGCTCGGGGGAGGCAGCATCGAGGGCAGCCAGCGGCGATGGGCTTAGGAAGGAGACGGAGGGCGATAAAAAATTTCGTTTGAGTGAGGAGTGCAATGGGTAAAAATCCTAAAACGATATTGACGAATACTAATAAAAGGGGTACCCCAACGGCCCAAGGTGACCAGCCAGCGGCCTCAAACACAGCTCAAGCCCAACAGGCCGCTTCCAGCCCACTACCGACCGAAGTACTTGCAAAGCCGCATGGGACTTCCCTTCCCGACCGACCAAGGGGAATGTCTCCGATCAAGCTAAGCTCCCAACCTCCTCAGCGAGACGGCCCCGGCTCCAATCAAGCGAGGCTCCGACCGCAGCGGTCGGAATCCCGACTCCGATCGTGCCAAGATCACTCCCGCCAAGGGTCACGTGTCGAAGCCTCTACCAGACGACCGCCACGTACCTACAAACGGGTCAATCAAAGTGACTATACAAGGCGGTGGCTCCTTCCCGAAGGTTTAAATGATCGGCCAAGTCATGCTCCCACCCCATCACCGGTCACATCTGAGACGAAGACACGCCCTCTCCCGAGGCAGCGCCCACGTCAGGCGCAGCAACGTCAACACCCGTAAGGTTCGCAGAGGGCTGGTACGCCGTTTCCCGGAGAAATACCTAACCGCCCTGACCAACTAAGCTACCGACCCAGCATGGACAAGACTGAGCGTTGATCAGTCAGCAGAACCAAGGACCGAAGCTCCTAGTGTAGGTCGTCTCGTCCTCTCCCAATTCCCGATGTAACCTGCCCCTTCCTTTCGTATAAAAGGAGGCAGGAGCGGACAAGAGGACGGAGAGCGCCATCGAACCCATCTGGCTAAGTCATTGGCACTCTCGCTTGTAAACCTTGCGCAGTCATCTGTGCTAAATAGAATACAACACCACCACACGAACTGGAGTAGGGATCTTACGCTCAACCAAGATACATCTTGGACTTCTGAGTCTAACCATTCAGGGAGTGGAACGCGCGACCCCTTAGACTTACAAATTTACTTGCCGGTGCTCGAAACACCGACAGATATATATATATAATAAGTGTTATCACAGGCGGCCCATGGAACGAATTATCTGTGATATTAGCTTATCATATACAGTTCTTAGCATATCCTTTAACTTTGATGATCGTACTAGCAAAATCGTATGTGAGTAGCTTTAATACATATAGTTTTTAATAATCATTTATGATGTAGATCTTTCTGTAGTAGTTTAGTGAGAACCTCTATATCACTGACATTATTCGTGGTGAATAAAATTTCATCGCTATGCTATTTAGTAACGACTTAAAATTTTATCACATGGTTGCAATTGTGACGAACATAGGCTTATAGTGACGAAATTTGTCGCCGCAGAAATTGAAATCCCTTGTAGTGACCTTTAATCTAATCTATGGAATGGACATAGCTACTAAGGATCTGTTTGTTTTTGCTTTGAATTCTCTAAAAGCTGATTCTGGATTATGGTTGTAGAGAAGCTGATTCTCCAAAAGCTGAAATCTAAAAACACATATAAAGTGGATTGTGGATTCTAGTGTATATGAGTGGGCTCGATTGTGAGAATCGGATTCTAGAGGTCCTGTTCATTTCAGCTTATTTGCAGTTTATGCTTAAAATAAAAGCGGATTGTTGGGTGAACGGTAGGATTCTGGATTGCTTCTCCGAAAATCAGAATCACCAAATCAACATATAATCAGAATCCAAAAGTTTCAGGATTCTCTGGATTCTCCTCGCTCCTCCTCCTCTCGAAGGCCCTGCCCTGAGACGCCTGTCGCCCACCGCCCCTTCGGCCGCCGTCCTACCGCCCCGCCCAAGCCGCAGGCCACCTCTCCGACTGTCGGCCCGTCGGCCCTCCACCCGAGTTCTTCCTCCGTCCGAGCTCCTCCTCCTCCGTGGCCAGCCCGAGCTCCTCCGCCGCCGCCGCCGTCGCCGCTCAAGCTCCTCCTCCTCCGTCATCGGCCCGAGCTTCAGCTCCTCCTCTGCCCGCCGCCGGCTTGAGCTCCTCCTCTGCCGCCCCTCTGCCCAAAGCCGGTTCATCAACAACCGAATTCTCGAGCGGATTGCCGAACGACTAGATTCTTCAACCAGCAAATTCTTCAGGCATTGACTTCTCTAGACAGCTGACTATAATTCAGAATCTGCACAATCCAAAGCTGTGTCGAACTAGGCCAGAATCAGGTTATTTATTTTTTATTCTGCTTTTAGGACCAGAATTTAGAATCAAAAACTAAAACAAATAGGCCTAAGACGTGCGCACGACCAGAAATTAGCCTTTTCTTGCTTGGTTCGAAGACTGAGCTAGTTATGACTCGCCAAACTGGCCCACTCTTCATACAAACTAGCCAGGGTTACGCGCTACGCTGCATCGTGCGAAATTTCGACACGTGACGCTGCAACGTGCGAAATTTGATCGTCCGACGCTGTGCCGTGAAAATTTTGGTCCGACAGATATTTCTGAAAAAAAACGTGTAACTTCAGTTTACTGTTTTTTAATTAAAAAAAATAGGGCGCTAGGAGCCGTCGGCAAATCTGTGGATTTTTTTTTTGAGAAAACCACAGAGGGATTTAAATGTTATTTAGTTTTTTTTCACGTAAAAATAGGTCGATAGGACCCGTCGACGAATCTGTGGACTGCTATAAACCTTCGATGAATCTGTGTTTCTTTGTGGAGAAAACCGCGGAGGTATTTTTTTTGCTTTTTTTCGAGTCCATTCTGTAAAAAAATTCTGAGAGGAGCTGAACGTAAACTATAGAGGGACATAAACGTAATTTCATTTTTTTCGGGGTCCATTCTTCTAAAAACCTCTAGAGGATCTGAACGTAAACCGCAGAGGGAACTAAATGTAATTTCGATTTTTTAGGTCCTTTCTGTTAAAAACCGATCGAGGACCTAAACGTGATTTTGAATTTTTCGAAGGACCTTTCCGCAAACCGGCTGACATGGCTCGCCTGCCCTCGCCGGAATTCTGTCCGCTATAAGTATGTAACTAGATAGGTTCCACGCACTATGTTGCGTGCGGGCAGTTCTGATGCATTGAAGTATTCAGAAAATAAAATACACGTACCAAAGCATAATATAGAACATCTACCCTACATTAGACAGGCAAAGAAATAGATGAATAGGCTGTCGACTGGTATTCTCATTTAACTAACCAATGCCATTGGCAATAGCTTTGAATATCTTTTGGTTTCAATTGTGCTTCCAGCTTTTTCTTTGATGTCCTATAGGTTTAGCTTCAGATATTCTTTCATGTGGAGCATCATCATCCTCCAGCTTGTTGGCAAAGGCATTGCCATTTCTAACTGTTTTACTGAATCCTTTTCAAGCAGATGCTGAAAATAAAAGTCTATAATGCCAAGTTAAGGACACATTTATGTTGCTTTATTGTAAAAATCAAATCATGGTTCAAGCAGAAATTCTTTCGCACAAGTTAATGTAAACATACATGTTTAATCTCTGGTGCTGCCCATAACTTAGTTTCCAATGCCTTGGTGTCAGAACCGAGAATTCTTCAGCAATACTTTGCATGGCTTGCAACTTCTCACCATTAGTAAACACCTTATTGTCAATTTTCTGAACAAACTGCGGGTGGAATGACGATTAATCAGGTTAAGCAGAACATCATGAAGCAAGTCAATGACGAAAAATCTCTAGCATCTTGCACACCTCGAGGCTAACAAAAGGTTCAAGAAAATTCTTGCATCTCTCTCTGTATATGTGCCTAAGGTCAGACAGTTCAGATAAATCTGGAAAGTGAGCGGCAGCAAAAATTAGAGCCGACACATCCCTACCGTCCTAGGGCTAATCCCTGTTGATGGAAAAACACAAATATCGTCATCGATTGTACCATCAAGATAATTGAAATTACTTTCAAGTTGTGTTGTTAAGATACTAATAATAGTTAATTGGGTATATTCATTAATGAAGCTCCAAAAAAAAAACTTTTGCTAACGCTAAACTAAACCATCAAAGGAATCATATGGATATATATTATGAATGCTACTGTCCTGCTTATTTGGTTCGTTAACAAATGCAGCCCAGTGGGCCCTACTAAAGACCCAGGTGCATAACTCTGTTGAGCCATTAACAAACTTGTGATATCAGGTAGATTGCTTCAATTTTGCAATGATTGACTGTCATTGACAGCAGAAATAGGGAAGCAAAAAAGAAACGTTAGCTGAATCGACCGTAGTTACCTCTGTTTCTACATAGAATCCACCATGTGTGCTTGTGTCACTTACGGTTAATGTTTTGCAAAAATAATTCGTTGGTTGTTTGCTGCCAGTGCCTAATTCAGTAGGTATACATGGGTCCTCGAGCTCTTGCTGCAAAGAAAACCAAGAAATATAATATAAGCTTCTTAGATGCAAACAAAGCATACAAATAGATGGCAGTAGGTAGGAAATCCTGTACTTCTGGGCTAAGCGGCGTTATCGGCATCTGCGCATAGACCTTACCTAGTTCTACATCAGTCTGAAGGATGAAACACAGAAAAGCTAATGAGACACAAGGGTAAAACGATATCACTTCGCTTTTAAACAGATGCGCTATATAGCTCCAGACCTATGCGCATGGACACATTATATGTAGTTGGAATATAAGTCGAGGAGGCAGAGTTACGCGAACTTGAACCGAGGCAATATTGGACATAAAGTATGTGCTAAGGTAAGAAGAACATGCTACATCTGAGTCCTGACTGCCAACTCAATTTGTGCCTTGTGCTTTAAAATAGTCCAAATTAGTGCTTATGCTTTCTTAACCAGTTCGTTGTTAGTCCACACGTAAAAATGGATGGACAGAAAATAAATTTCCACATGAATGGAGATGAGACAGACCGTACGTAATACTTGGATGGCTAGTAATGAACATAAACTGAACTCGTTATAAGCGGATTGGCAAATTCACAAACCTGACCACCGCTCGTCCAAAATTCATTTGCAACGCAATCTGACAGACAACATAAGACTGAATCATGATGGATCAAACTACAACATTAATTCCAATAGTTGAACTGCATCATCCTCATGGTATCTCAATATGGCCTGGGGACAATTTAGCAGTACAAGCTAAAGCTAAAACACAACGATTCAACATATTAATTAATTTTGTTCTCTTGACACAACGATCCACCAAACTAATTTTTTTCAAACTACAACATTAATTCCAATAGCTGAACTGCATTGTCCTCATGGTATCTCAATATGGCCTGGGGACAATTTAGCAGCTCATATTTACTTGCGAAAATCAGTTTGCAAGTACAGCACAAGCTAAAGCTAAAACACAACGATTCAGCATATTAACTAATGTTGTTCTCCTGACACAACGATCCACCAAACTATTTTTTTTCTCCTGGTCTCCTCTCGCCACATCTACTCATACATCAATCATCAAAAGCAAATCCATCTCGAATCTAAGACAACAGCACTGTTACTCCCAAACAACCCCCCACACTCGGAAGCCCAAAGCAACCCAATCACAAACGCCCAAACATAAAGCCGAATCAAATCGACACGTCTCGAGGGAGAGGGAGAGGGGGGAGAGAGAGGAAGCAATCGTACCTGCCCTGTCCTCATGGTGGAAGCAGGGGTGCATGATCCCGTTCATGTCCAGGTAGAGGTTGTCGAACTTGGGGGCCGTTGGGATTCGACTTGGAGGTGTTGACGGGAACCTTGACGCCCTCGATCTCGACGGTCTCCTCCTCCACCAGTTTCAGCACCACCACCGGGCACTCCTCCGCTAGCCACTGGATGAACACCGGGACACCCATTGCCACCGCCGGCAAGAAGACAAAACCCTCGGCAACCCTAACACTGGAAGCGAGTGGCCATGATGAGCGGAGTTGATGAGGAGGGATGGGGTAGAGAGAGAGGCGAGGCAGGGACGGCGAGGAGCACCGGAGGAGCGACGGATCGGGCACACCGACGGCGAGCACAGAGGGGAGCGCGAGGCGCCGACGGGTGCGTGACGCGGGAGGGAGTGCGATGCGGCGGGTGCGAGCTAGCGAGGATGGTAGGGTTTCAGAGGGAGCGGAGGCGGGCCGCATGGATCGTGGCCGTTCGTGTCGCAAAGCTTCGATCCCATGGCTCTTTATCGGTCTGAGCTCCACTGCGCGATCACGATAGTGCGGTTTCGTCACACGCGAGGCGAGGCCAGACGGAAATCACCGAAACTCGAAGGGCCTTTCCGCATAGGAGGGTGACATGGCGTCGCTGGCTGCTCGCCGATTCTAGGCTCTATAAGGTATGTATGATTGTATTTCATTGTCAGAGAACTCCAACAATCATGCATGGTGGACAAATTATGCGCCACAAAATATGCCCCCTAGCTTGCATGTGTCCTTGGTGAACTTTCGTTGAAATGCTCCATTGCCAAAATGCTCATCCCCTACAAAAAAGACAGAATTAATGCAAGTATTCTAGACTTTCTAGTGGTGCCATCGGAGCGATACTCCCCGACCGACCACATTTGAATTGAATTCGGGAAGACATGTTCCGATAGTTTCTCAGATTTGGGAGAGATGTATATGTAAGTTGGATATTTTTTGTTTGACAGGTTGGGGGAGAGGAATCAGTTGGTTACGGATATATTCGTTTTTTTTTCTAATGTAGTTCCAAATAATACATCTCGGATATTTGGATATGAGTAGATTTTGGTATCTTTGATACTTGGTGTATTCTTTGTCCGAACTCAAAATTAGACAAAATAAATAAATAAATAAATAAATAAATAAATATATATATATATAGGAAGACTTTTCCGTACTGTTGGGAGTACATACTTGTCGGCGTTTTCGAGCGTCGGCAACTAAATTTGTAAGTTTAAGGGGTCGCGCGTTCCACTCCCTGAATAGTTAGACTCGTGAGTCCAAGATGTATCTTGGTTGGTGAAAGTCCCTACCCAGATTCGGATGGCGATTGTATTACTTTTGCACTATGTTTTACAGACGAGGCTCCTAAATGACTTAGGGGGTGTTTGGGATAGCTCCAGCTCCACCAAAATCCGTGGAGTTGGCGGAGCAGGGTATTCCTAGCTCCAGAAATTTATGGAGCTGGAGCTGTGGATACATTAAGAGTGTTTAAGTGGGTCATCTTGTTTACATTTCAGACTAAAAATATAAACTTAATTCACTTTATTTTAGCCTACAAGCTCCAGCTCTGAGGTGGAGCTGGAATCTAGAGCTATACCAAACAGGGCCTTAATCTCCTCGTGTTCTTATCTGTTCCTCTTTTTGAATTGTTTAGTCCTGCCTCCTTTTATACAGAAGGAAGGGGCAGGTTACATCGAGAGTCGGGGGGAAGAGCGAGGTGACCTATGTTAGGAGCTCCGGTCCTTCGTCCTGTGGACTGGTCGCCACCCGTCTTGCCCATGCTGGGTCGGTAGCCTTGGTGGTCAGGGATGTTAGGTATTCCCCGGGAAATAGCGTACTTGCCCTCTGTGATCCTTACGAATGCTGACGTTGCGGTGCGTGACGTTGGCGCTGCCTCGGGAGGGAGCGTGCGTTAGATCAGACGCGATCGGCCGGTTGATGGAAGCTTTGTCTTCAGCAGTCACCAGACCTTCTTGGGAAGGAGCCACCTGCCCTTGTATAGTCACTCCGATTGACCTCGTTCGTGGGGTACGTGGCGGTAGGCTGATGAGGGCCTGACACGCGGCCCTCGGCGTCCGTCACCTTGGTTCGGTCGGAGTCGGGAGATCCCGCCCTGCCAAGGGGGTCGCGAGCGCTGTCCGGTCGGAGTCGGGAGATCCCGCTCCGCTAAGGGGGTCGGGAGCGCTGTCCGGTTGGATTCGCTTCCCCTGGCCGGTCGGGAGCGGATGTCTTGTGTGGTCTCGCAGGCGATTCGGTCGGTGGCGGGCCGGGCGCGGCTTGTTGGGCTGGAGATATGCTTGAGGCGGCTCGTCGCCGGCCGTTGGGGTACCCTCGTTATTAGTATTCGTCAAGAGCCCCGAACTCCCGGCGATTTCGATGCATTCGGTTGGGGTTGAACTTGATGAGTGGTGGCGGGCACGGTCGGTCGGTCAGCCGATCCGGTTAGCGATTTCGTCGGTGTGCCTCGATGGATTCGACGGCTGTCCTGGAGTTTGGCCGGGGGTATTTGAACCGCCGGAGGCTTTTACTCGCCTCGTTGCGCATGCCGAGTATAGTTTGGCGCGCCCCGCCCGCTCGTCTTCTTGATCGCCGGGTTACGTGAAGGATGCTTCGTTTTTCGGCGCCCGCATTTACTCTGGAGACGCTTAGCCTCCCTTCGTCCGGGTATATATATATATATATGTGCGTTGTAGCTTGCTTGAAGGATAACTCTTTAGACGAGAGTTCTTTCTTCTGCTCCTTCAAATGGCTTCGAGACACCCTCTAGTCTTTAGCTTTGGCGACGACATCGCGGTGGAAGAAGAAGATCCTTTGGCCGAGCTTTGGGCTGAGTTCGACCAGGCGATGGCCGAGCTTAGGGAGGAGGAAGCCGCAGCTCGTGATGCTGCTTCTGTTGACGCGCTGCTCGAGGCCGTCCCGAGGCTCGAGGTGGTAAGGGGGGCCCTTCTGGAGGCGATGGCGCAAGGGCGCCGATCAGAGTGCGCGGCGCGTCGATGTCGCGAACGGCGGCGAGGCATCGGCGTGTTAGCTTCGCGGCCGCGGCTGTCCCGTCGACTGTGCAAGGGCCTACCAAAGATGCCGTCGGTGCCACCGACGCCGCACGGATGTTTGATAGGTTCTAGGCGTGGTAAAGTCCCGCCGCGGCGGCGTGGCCACTCTTGTGTCTGTCGGCATCGTGTGTAAAGTCGTAAAGTCCGAGCTGTTGGCCTATAATGAAATCTTCTTTTTCTTTATGAAAATATCTTCGCGATGAGTTTGCTTTGATTTTAACCGTCGTGGATAGACCGGGCCTTGATCGGCAGGAACAACCGCGAGAGTGCTCGTTTAACGTCGTAGACGGCGCCTTGGTCGGCAGGGCGACCGGATGCCTCTGTGAGGTTCGGGTGTCCGAGTGCTCGTTTAACGTCGTAGCTAGACAGTGCCTTGGTCGGCAGGGACGACCCAATGCCTCTGTGAGGTTCGGGTGTCCGAGTGCCTTGGTCGGCAGGACGACCGGATGCCTCTGAGAGGTTCGGGTGTCCGAGTGCCTTGGTCGGCAGGACGACCGGATGCCTCTGTGAGGTTCGGGTGTCCGAGTGCCTTGGTCGGCAGGGACGACCGGATACCTCTGTGAGGTTCGGGTGTCCGAGTGCCTTGGTCGGCGGGACGACCGGATACCTCTGTGAGGTTCGGGTGTCCGAGTGCCTTGGTCGGCAGGACGACCGGATGCCTCTGAGAGGTTCGGGTATCCGAGTGCCTTGGTCGGCAGGACGACTGGATGCCTCTGTGAGGTTCGAGTGTCCGAGTGCCTTGTTTAACGTCGTAGCTAGACAGTGCCTTAGTCGGCAGGGACGATCCAATGCCTCTGTGAGGTTCGGGTGTCCGAGTGCTCGTTTAACGTCGTAGCTAGACAGTGCCTTGGTCGGCAGGGACGACCGGATGCCTCTGTGAGGTTCGGGTGTCCGAGTGCTCGCTTAACGTCGTAGCTAGACGGTGCCTTGGCCTGGCAGGACGACCGGATGCCTCTGTGAGGTTCGGTGTCCGAGTGCTCGCTTAACGTCGTAGCTAGACGGTGCCTTGGTCGGCGCAGGACGACCGGATGCCTCGAGAGGTTCGGTGTCCGAGTGCCTTGGTCTGGCAGGACGACCGGATGCCTCGTGAGGTTCGAGTGTCCGAGTGCTCGCTTAACGTCGTAGCTAGACGGTGCCTTGGTGGCAGGACGACCGGATGCCTCTGTGAGGTTCGGTGTCCGAGTGCTCGTTTACCGTCGAGGTGGACGCGAGTGCTCGTTCTCGTCGAGCCGGACGTGGGGCATCTTACCTAGTCCTCGTCGGCGAGGGTAGCTGCGAGAAGTATGACCACCGTCTATCCCACATGTATACCCCATCCGCAGTGTGGGACCCGGAGGTTGAGCGACGACGACGTTTACTGCGTTGGTTCAACGCCGTGCTCGTGGAGCCAATAGCGGGTAGTCCGAGTGGGTCCCGGGAGGTCCGCCAAGGGGACCTTCCGAGCGGACGGTCCCGAGTAGGGTGTCCTGGCCCCGCCGTGAGGCGACCCATAAAAACCTTTCTTTACTCAATCCAGATGGACCACGGGTCGTCCGTCGACCCGAGCACACCGGCCGTCGCTCATTGATGAGCTCCGGAGAGTGTGAAGTATGGTCTCGGACGCGAGTAGAGGTGATTAGGCCGTCACCGACCTAATCGAGGGCCCACCGTGGGGCTCACCTCATACCGCCTTGCTCAAGTTTTCTTTGGCGGCCTTGTACCCATTTGGTGGGGTAGGCCTTTTGAACCCTGACTTCTCACTGGGCCTGGCGCAAGTCACAAAGCTTTGTTGTCTTGGGCCGCAGCTGCCCAGATGGCTTCTCGCGCGTGCCGAGCAACTGCTCCGCCTAAAGGCGGAGACCAAGAGGTTCTGAGACACGTTGTTCGGGCGGCGTCTTTATAGCCCTTGTCGTCCGACATGACAGGATTAAAAGCGAGTGGTATTGGAAATCGGAGTTACAGTGGCGCAATAGGCGGTGGGACGCGACGCCGTTTGAGGCGCCGCTCGCGGCGCTTGCTTGTCCTCTATAAATACGCCTGTCGGTGCTTGGTAGTCACGCTTTCTTGCCTTCTTTGTCTCGTCTCAAACAAGAAAAGCACTAGAGAGCCAAGGAAAGAAAACTCACCTTTCTTTCTCACTGTAACATCCCGTAAAATTCAAAAATATGAAAAATATTTTTTTTTTTAAAAAAAAAAAAATTAAAATGCAATTGAATAAAAATTTCAATTGGAATTGAGATTTTTATTTTAAATAATATCTTTTCCTCTTTCTTTGTATTCCAATCTTAAAGAAAAGAAAGATTTTCCTTATTAAAACTATTTCTTTCAAAACAAACAAAATATGAAAATAAGTTTGTGATGTAATATTTAATTTGTATTTTAATTTCCTGAGTTTTCTTAATTATTGATTTTTCTTGAGTTTTTGTTTAAAAAGAAAAGTCTCATAAATTGAAATGGTAAAATGGTAAAAGTAAAAAGATAAAAATACAAAATCAATAAAATATGTAAAAACATCAGATAAATCTCAGATCTATCTAGAATCATGATTATACAACTTGCACTGATCTGGAATAATTAAATAAAGTAAAAAGACAAAAATGACCCTATGAACCGATGTTGCAAGATTCTCCAGAATTCTGTCGACCTTAACCAGAGTTAAAACTTTAACCATACCGACATTATTATCTTATATATGTCTGGTAAAAATATCAAGAATTTATCCCATCGTTTAATAATTTTAGAAATTCATAAACAGACAATGAGGAAAGCTGAAAAGTTCAATGTCAGAATTATTAAAAATAAAATATAACATTTAAAAATCTGAAAATTTTATATAATGTCAATAATTCCATTAAAGATCTTCAGAAAAACTTTCATAAAATAATAAACTGATTTTGTTCTTATATTAAATAAAACTCAGAAATGACAGAAAATAACAACTATAGATTGTCAGATTTATATAAATATTTTTACAAATAATTTTTGTCTAAATATTTTACTGGACCCTTATCTAATCGTTTCCGACCGACATCAAAATCGTCATAAAATTTCGAGCCTGTCTGTTGCCCCAATCCAGTGGATTTCTCTCAGCCTGTCTAGAATTCACTTGCAACTTAACTTCACCTTTCTCTGCCGTGTGGGCCATTCCTTAACTTGGCCCCACAAGCCAGACCTGAACCGCCTTTCTCCTCAGTCACTGCCAGCCGAGCCCACTTGTCAGCCTTCTTCTCCCTTCTCCCTCTCCTCTGCCTTCTCTCTCTCGCGAGCAGCAAAACAGCGCCGCCTCATTCCTTGTCCTCTTCCCGCCGCAATTTCTCGTAGCCCGAGGCCACGTCCGCATCATAGCTGCCACGACAGTGTATTGGCTGGTGATTCTATGTCCTGCACTCTTGAAAACTCGGGAAGTCTCACGCGCCGTTCCGGCCAAGCCGTCATTTTGATCTTGTGTCCAAACACTGGTGAACTTCCCTCCATATGCCTATATAAAGGATCGAGTACTCACCTGTAATACTCATCAACCCATAGCTTCTCAGTTCAGCCCATTCCCACAAAGCAAACCCATCTCTCGTAATCGAAGGTCTTCACCTGGACCGCCGTCGCTGCATGCGCCTTTCTCCACCAAGACCGGCCACCGGTGGCATACCAGTCCAGCTGCTTTCGTCGCCATTAACCCGAAAAATGAGCCACCATGAACTCTCTGGTACTCAAGCTGCCCATGCCAAAGCTTGTTTTGCATTTCTTGTACCTCGCAACCAATCGGCCATGGCTACCAGTAGCTGCGCTCGGTGGAGGAGCTTCCTCGCCGGCGCCGACGCCAACTCCGGTGACCTCCGCCGCCGCCAAGGACCACCCCCAGCCAAGCCTTCCTCCCTGCGGTCCACTTCCCCAAGCGCTTCTCTGATAAATTTGCTGCGCCATTGCCGTCCAGTGAAGAGCTTCGAGCTCTAGGTTTAAGAGAAGAAGAGGTAACCTCAAATATTTGTGCATGCCCCATTATCACAAGCAGTACCGTAGCTCAGTGGTTAAGCTGTCTCTGTTATTCTAGGCAACCTGAGTTCGAATCCTAGCTTTTGCAATATAAATTTTTATTTTTACCTCTTGCATTCAACCTTCCATATCTTTTTGTTAGAATGTCCAAATGAAGTCAAATTAGTTTCTAAATTTAAGTTTTGAAATAAGGAATCAGAATCTAAAATAAAAAGTTATATGTTGCTTGCAGAAAAATATTTTTATTAGGGTTTGAATATTAGGCCCTAAATAGGTGTTATGAAGGATGTATATTTTATATTGATCCATAAATCATGAAATAAATACCATAAGTAACTGCAACCATATGCAATCCATTTCTGTAAAAACATTTAAATGTGAATGTATTTTGTATCAAAGATTGTTAGTTTAACTTCTTAGTAACATTCAAGTTTCAAGTGGTTAGAATAATGTTCATCTGAGCTCAAAATTAGATGAAACCAGTTTGGATGCATTCCTGAGATTGCATAGATTATGAATAACCAAAAAATATTTAGACTTTGCTTTAGTTTAATCAAATTGCTAAATGCTCAAACCTTCAATCGGCAAAATGATCAAATGTTCATAACTCTCTATAAACGAACCTCAAATCCGACAAAATCAAATGCTATGACTTTAAAATTATAAATAATAACTTTCTGTTCAGAAATGAAAACATTTTGAACAATTTTGGGTTAGGCCATATTTAGCCCTAAAGATCATGTAGGTGAAAAACATCACAAATGAATGCGAAATATTGTGGAACCAACTTTAAAACCCTTTTAGGGATATCCCCTACTAATGTCTAAAAAATGGTTAGATTATCCCGTAAGGTGCAGCCGCAATCGAAGAATGAAAACTGGACCAAAACCGCGCAATCGGCATAATTATATAAGCTTTTCGGCAACCCATAAAATATCTAGTATAAATGAAAAATAATGAGATAATAGCTCAGTAGCATCCTATAATGTTTATGCTACCATAATATGGAAAAATATTCTTGTTACAACTTGCTTTGTATCCAATCCGACTAACCCAATACCCTTAAGTAATATAGTTGTCATAACCCTTAATATCATATAAGCTTTTTCAACAAAGAATATAATGTATCGTCTAAACACTAAAATGTATGAAATCAGCTTAAGAATGTTCTTCAAAGTATAGACTATCATATTCCGAAGAAATAATCATATTTCATCATGCTTTGCATATAAATCCTAATAGCCAAATAACCTTAAGTATTATGTTGTATGGACTCGGGTATATGGATAAGCAAACTTTGAAATAATGGACAAATATGTAATTTGTATCACAGAACCTTCTCAAAACCACTAATGTATAATTGGTAATTTAACTTATCAGACCTAATATGTTCGAAACCGCTTATTATGCAAAATCAATTAAAAAAGATTAAGCGCTATTCATTTATAGTTTCCAGCTCAATTGTCTAATGTGTTAAATCTTATTAATCCAAATAATTTTAGCATCTATAATTCGAAGTTATAAATGTAAGAATTCATAATTTTAGCCTCTTGAATTCTTAATTCAAGAATAGATAATCTATAAAAGAAACCATATTTATTGATCACAAAAGTCATTAACAATATGAATGTATATTTAACTAAACCATGAGATCTTGGAATCATAATTCTAAATCTAAAGTATTCCTGTTTTCTTTAATGAACCTTTATTTGGTTTTCTGTCTGTTTTCTTTTCGCCCTTATTAAAGATTGAATATTTGCTATATTTTCGATTGAACGACGTGTAGAATCCGACGTCGTTACTTCCGTCGTTGCCTCCGTCAACCGTGACTTCGTCTTCGTCATAAGCAATAAACAAGCAAGGCAAGCACCCCCTTTGATCATATTGATCCCAGTTTTATAAATGTTTTCATGTTTTACTGCATACTTTATTTTTATTAAAGTCTGCTATATTATGGGTGTTGGTAGTTGTACCTATTGCTTCATAGAACTTCCTTGATAAGTATGGATCTGTGAACCTTGATAACCCTAGAATAGTATAGACAGTAATTGATGTCAATCTGGGTTACTCACACATAGTGTTATGCTTTGCCATGCTTAAATGAACATAAAACTTGACATGATTAAAAATGTTGGATATGACATCTGAAGGGTATAACCATTCTTTATGGTTGGTATTTTGATCAAAAATGAAAATAAAACTATGGTTTTGATGCGGGCAATTATTGGCAATAGCCGAGTGTACAAGGGACTTGTACGTAGTGTAGGGTGGAGATTATTGCCCGTATCGGATTAAGGACCGAACTACGTGTTCGTTAAACCCAAGAATTACCGTACAACCACAAGTCTTTGGTATGGGACAGCCTTAAACCAATTAAGTTATCTGGTTTAACTTTGCACATTGGTAGGCCGGAGTAGTACGAGCTTCTTCAGTGACTGGTTGCTCGAAGGGGCGCCCACACCGAGGTGTTGGGAGTCACGTTTGCTAATACAACGGTGTACGCCATACTATGGATATGCTTATTCATTATTGTGCAAAGTTGATCTGTACAAACATTTATACCATAGTACGGGTTTATCGTCACCGGGTTTGGTGCAAAGTTAGCCTAGATAATGTAAAGGTTTCCGTCATGAACATTTCGCCACTACGCCAATGGTGCGTGAAATATGCGGCAAAAGGAAAAGGTCATGACTTGTGGGTAAAGCCGCACAACTCGCAGAGTGTCAAACTTTTCAAAAGCCGTTCCGCGGTTATGGGAATCTTGGTGCGCCAAAGACTAGTTAGATGTTTCTATTTTCATAAAACTCGGATTTCTACCGGGACCGTAGGAATGGTTACTCTGGATTTCTACCGAGACTGGTAGGAATGGTTCGTGAATATGGTCATGATACCTGTACATGAGCTTTATTTATGCTTATATTCATTACTTTCGATATTAAATTGCTTTTACTTCAATTTTGTTTTGCAATCTACTATTCTGTATTTACATTTCAAAATAGCTTTATGCAAAGTAACCATCACCTTTCCTTTGAAGTGGCTTGCATACATCATAGGTTTTGCAAAAGTCTTATGAGTACGAAAGTACTCACCCTTGCTTAATTGTTGTTTTTAGGTGAAGAATCGATTAGCTCGATGAAACATAATTGTCGCAGGATTCGGGAACGATAACGATGAAGTTTTTCTAGGATTATGCCTTGTCGGTTGCTCGAGGATTGGATGGGCACACTACAAAACTTTGCTTCTTTCTCTTTGTAAACTCGAATTGTAAGATTATTGTGTAAATTAGCTTCCGCTTTAATAATATGATGTATGGTTGTGATTCCAATTGTTGTAAATGTGCGTACTAGCTACTGATCATGGGACTAGTACTGTTTGCACATGAGATTTCCATTTTTGCATTTATGTGAAAATGGGGTCACTCTGATTGGTATCGAGCCATCTTCGATCGCAGATAAACCCTAGAATGGTCGTTAGTATTAGTGGATCAAATTCAAAATTTATTTTCAAAGGTTAATATATTTACAAAACATAGCCATTGCTATTCTTTTCCTCCTTCCTAAGTTCTTATTCTTACCCCTACTTTCATTCTGGTTTATAAAACAAATTCCTCTTTCCTCAAAATAAGTCTCGTCCATAGTTTATCTTTGCTATTTGCTTCCGAAGATTGTTCAAGACGTGCCGTTACTCTTCTTCATACTCAACCAATGAAGACTACAACGTCTATACCGACAACCTCAAGATGATGAACCTAACACTTTGCTACCCCGACAAGGCAGAAGTAAAGACTGAAGACTCTAGTCCATGAAGAGCCGATATTACCCAACCATAAAGTGCGGAAGATCCGAGAATATTAGGTTCTTCGTTAGAAAAGGAACCCCCGCTCGTAGCAATATTATTGTCTTTAGCTCGATAAAACATATTTATGTAGTGTTTATATCTTGCTATTTGCAAATTGGTTTTATTCTTTTGTCCGGTTGATTTACGTGTGAACTTAACTTTTAAGTTAAAGTTTCGCATTGAATTGCCCTTATGCATGAATCCGAAATCTCAACTGTAGGCTTAAAAGAAAATTTCATAAAACAACTTACCTTTTCTTTCTATAGAATTTCTTGCAAGCTTATCTCTTCTTTCTATAGAATTTCTCTCAAGCTTATCTTTTCCCTTTGTATAACTTCTCACCTGTATATTCTGCTAGTCCCTAATCTTTTCTAAAGATCTAGTCATATTAGAATGGATACCACAGTCTCCATTACTGTATTGGACCATCGAGAATGCCCAAGTCGTGTTGAACCAGCCATTATTCAATCCTCCCCGCAATCATCACCTAACCCTGTTGATGAACCTGAAGATACTTCATCTTGCCACTTCGCTTGGATCGTATGAAGACTTCGAAGTCAAGATGATCTTGTGTTATTGAGGACTAAAAAAAAAAAAAGGTCCTAGAAGAAGAGATTTCGACGGCATCAAGTCACGCCATGAAGAATGAAAGATCAGCATTGTTATACGGAAAAAGAGCATCCTAAGATAGGATAGCCGATAAGATAAAAATTTTAGACCCTCTATGCACTTGATTGAATTTAAAATCTTTATGTGTTGTTAAACTTTTGTTGCGAATTTTTGTAATGCTTCTCGGGATGCACTCGTGAATGCTCGACTTAAGTTGAAACTTTACGACGTGACAACCCTTAATTAATAAGAAAATCTAATTAAGAAAATTTTAAGGAACGGAATGTTACCTAAAACAATATGAATTGGATTCTAATAAATAAAAGATATACTTGAATTGGATTGCTATCTAATAATCATCTCTTTTCTTTTAAATTGCTTAACAATACAAGATTTTAATGAACAAAAGATAACTCAGAAACTAGTCTTATATATATTTCTCATCTTCTAATCTATATAAGTTTTAAAGACAAAAGGATTTTAAAGAATTGGAAGTTATTTATAATCAAACCAATTCTCATCTTATCCCCTTCTATCTTTTACATATCCATTGAATAATTCCAAAGTCAAGCTCCTTGATCTTAACCATTTCTTGATCATCGTGAATTTTGACCATCACTTTCAATTTTGATCATCACTTTCAATAGTAAATTTTGATTATCATTTTCACAAGAAATTTTGATCATCTATTTCATCAATAAGCAACCCTTGTTCTCCTAATAAGACGGACAATGTCATCTACATCAACTGTGAAGAACTTGGACGATCGCCAACGTCCGCCAGAAGAATTCGATCGCTACCAAATTCAAGGAAGTCGCAAAGAAAACCCAAGCCGTCTAAATGATCTTGTCAATAATCCGGGATGCCTCATCCAACTTGCATGCTCTTTCATAAACGCCAGCAGCTTCAAGATAAAGCTCTCTTTTGTCGATGCTCGCGTCAATGCTAAGCTCGGCAACCAGCACCTTCAGTGTTGAGTTCCCAGAACAACCCTTGTTTCAATATCAAGCTTTGAACATAAACCTCTTTTTCATGTGATTGCACTTAACCCATTCATCATGATGTTGAGTACGATTTATGTAATTCAATTCGAAAATCATTCTTTTTGAGATGTATATTGAGTACGCCTTGTTTGTGTATTCAATTTCTTCAATCATTCCTTTTAACTTTGCAAAATGAGTACGTCCTTTGTGTACTCAGTTCCTTCGATCAATCGTTTTGATTTTGTAAATTGAGTACTTCCTTTGTGTATTCAATTCTTGCAATCATTCCTTTTGATTTTGAGCACATCCTTTGCGTATTCAATTTCTATGCCCATTCCTTTTGATTTTGAATACGTCCCTTATGTATTCATATCTTGCAACTAATAAATTTTGACTTTGAAGCCTTCAATCCTTCATGATCAAGATTATTGTCAATCCCAATCAAAATCAAAACACTTTGCATTCCAAGATGATTGGATGAATCATATCATCTGAACTATCCATCCTATGATCCTCCTATCACTCTCTAGACCCTGCGAATCTCGGGGACGAGATTCCTGTTAAGGGGGGTAGTCTGTAACATCCCGTAAAATTCAAAAATATGAAAAATATTTTTTTTTAAAAAAATTAAAATGCAATTGAATAAAAATTTCAATTGGAATTGAGATTTTTATTTTAAATAATATCTTTTCCTCTTTCTTTGTATTCCAATCTTAAAGAAAAGAAAGATTTTCCTTATTAAAACTATTTCTTTCAAAACAAACAAAATATGAAAATAAGTTTGTGATGTAATATTTAATTTGTATTTTAATTTCCTGAGTTTTCTTAATTATTGATTTTTCTTGAGTTTTTGTTTAAAAAGAAAAGTCTCATAAATTGAAATGGTAAAATGGTAAAAGTAAAAAGATAAAAATACAAAATCAATAAAATATGTAAAAACATCAGATAAATCTCAGATCTATCTAGAATCATGATTATACAACTTGCACTGATCTGGAATAATTAAATAAAGTAAAAAGACAAAAATGACCCTATGAACCGACGTTGCAAGATTTCTCCAGAATTCTGTCGACCTTAACCAGAGTTAAAACTTTAACCATACCGACATTATTATCTTATATATGTCTGGTAAAAATATCAAGAATTTATCCCATCGTTTAATAATTTTAGAAATTCATAAACAGACAATGAGGAAAGCTGAAAAGTTCAATGTCAGAATTATTAAAAATAAAATATAACATTTAAAAATCTAAAATTTTATATAATGTCAATAATTCCATTAAAGATCTTCAGAAAAACTTTCATAAAATAATAAACTGATTTTGTTCTTATATTAAATAAAACTCAGAAATGACAGAAAATAACAACTATAGATTGTCAGATTTATATAAATATTTTTACAAATAATTTTTGTCTAAATATTTTACTGGACCCTTATCTAATCGTTTCCGACCGACATAAAAATCATCATAAAATTTCGAGCCTGTCTGTTGCCCCAATCCAGTGGATTTCTCTCAGCCTGTCTAGAATTCACTTGCAACTTAACTTCACCTTTCTCTGCCGTGTGGGCCATTCCTTAACTTGGCCCCACAAGCCAGACCTGAACCGCCTTTCTCCTCAGTCACTGCCAGCCGAGCCCACTTGTCAGCCTTCTTCTCCCTTCTCCTCTCCTCTGCCTTCTCTCTCGCGAGCAGCAAAACAGCGCCGCCTCATTCCTTGTCCTCTTCCGCCGCAATTTCTCGTAGCCCGAGGCCACGTCCGCATCATAGCTGCCACGACAGTGTATTGGCTGGTGATTCTATGTCCTGCACTCTTGAAAACTCAGGAAGTCTCACGCGCCGTTCCGGCCAAGCCGTCATTTTGATCTTGTGTCCAAACACTGGTGAACTTCCTCCATATGCCTATATAAAGGATCGAGTACTCACCTGTAATACTCATCAACCCATAGCTTCTCAGTTCAGCCCATTCCCACAAAGCAAACCCATCTCTCGTAATCGAAGGTCTTCACCTGGACCGCCGTCGCTGCATGCGCCTTTCTCCACCAAGACCGGCCACCGGTGGCATACCAGTCCAGCTGCTTCCGTCGCCATTAACCCGAAAAATGAGCCACCATGAACTCTCTGGTACTCAAGCTGCCCATGCCAAAGCTTGTTTTGCATTTCTTGTACCTCGCAACCAATCGGCCATGGCTACCAGTAGCTGCGCTCGGTGGAGGAGCTTCCTCGCCGGCGCCGACGCCAACTCCGGTGACCTCCGCCGCCGCCAAGGACCACCCCCAGCCAAGCCTTCCTCCCTGCGGTCCACTTCCCCAAGCGCTTCTCTGATAAATTTGCTGCGCCATTGCCGTCCAGTGAAGAGCTTCGAGCTCTAGGTTTAAGAGAAGAAGAGGTAACCTCAAATATTTGTGCATGCCCCATTATCACAAGCAGTACCGTAGCTCAGTGGTTAAGCTGTCTCTGTTATTCCAGGCAACCTGAGTTCGAATCCTAGCTTTTGCAATATAAATTTTTATTTTTACCTCTTGCATTCAACCTTCCATATCTTTTTGTTAGAATGTCCAAATGAAGTCAAAATAGTTTCTAAATTTAAGTTTTGAAATAAAGAATCAGAATCTAAAATAAAAAGTTATATGTTGCTTGCAGAAAAATATTTTTATTAGGGTTTGAATATTAGGCCCTAAATAGGTGTTATGAAGGATGTATATTTTATATTGATCCATAAATCATGAAATAAATACCATAAGTAACTGCAACCATATGCAATCCATTTCTGTAAAAACATTTAAATGTGAATGTATTCTGTATCAAAGATTGTTAGTTTAACTTCTTAGTAACATTCAAGTTTCAAGTGGTTAGAATAATGTTCATATGAGCTCAAAATTAGATGAAACCAGTTTGGATGCATTCCTGAGATTGCATAGATTATGAATAACCAAAAATATTTAGACTTTGCTTTAGTTTAATCAAATTGCTAAATGCTCAAACCTTCAATCGGCAAAATGATCAAATGTTCATAACTCTATAAACGAACCTCAAATCCGACAAAATCAAATGCTATGACTTTAAAATTATAAATAATAACTTTCTGTTCAGAAATGAAAACATTTTGAACAATTTTGGGTTAGGCCATATTTAGCCCTAAAGATCATGTAGGTGAAAAACATCACAAATGAATGCGAAATATTGTGAAACCAACTTTAAAACCCTTTTAGGGATATCCCCTACTAATGTCTAAAAAATGGTTAGATTATCCCGTAAGGTGCAGCCGCAATCGAAGAATGAAAATGGACCAAACCGCGCAATCGGCATAATTATATAAGCTTTTCGGCAACCCATAAAATATCTAGTATAAATGAAAAATAATGAGATAATAGCTCAGTAGCATCCTATAATGTTTATGCTACCATAATATGGAAAAATATTCTTGTTACAACTTGCTTTGTATCTGAATCCGACTAACCCAATACCCTTAAGTAATATAGTTGTCATAACCCTTAATATCATATAAGCTTTTTCAACAAAGAATATAATGTATCGTCTAAACACTAAAATGTATGAAATCAGCTTAAGAATGTTCTTCAAAGTATAGACTATCATATTCCGAAGAAATAATCATATTTCATCATGCTTTGCATATAAATCCTAATAGCCAAATAACCTTAAGTATTATGTTGTATGGACTCGGTTATATGGATAAGCAAACTTTGAAATAATGGACAAATATGTAATTTGTATCACCAGAACCTTCTCAAAAACCACTAATGTATAATTGGTAATTTAACTTATCAGACCTAATATGTTCGAAACCGCTTATTATGCAAAATCAATTAAAAAAGATTAAGCGCTATTCATTTATAGTTTCCAGCTCAATTGTCTAATGTGTTAAATCTTATTAATCCAAATAATTTTAGCATCTATAATTCGAAGTTATAAATGTAAGAATTCATAATTTTAGCCTCTTGAATTCTTAATTCAAGAATAGATAATCTATAAAAGAAACCATATTTATTGATCACAAAAGTCATTAACAATATGAATGTATATTTAACTAAACCATGAGATCTTGGAATCATAATTCTAAATCTAAAGTATTCTGTTTTCTTTAATGAACCTTTATTTGGTTTTCATCATTTTCTTTTCGCCTTATTAAAGATTGAATATTTGCTATATTTTCGATTGAACGACGTGTAGAATCCGACGTCGTTACTTCCGTCGTTGCCTCCGTCAACCGTGACTTCGTCTTCGTCATAAGCAATAAACAAGCAAGGCAAGCACCCCCTTTGATCATATTGATCCCGCTTTATAAATGTTTTCATGTTTTATCGCATACTTTATTTTTATTAAAGTCGCTATATTATGGGTGTTGGTAGTTGTACCTATTGCTTCATAGAACTTCCTTGATAAGTATGGATCTGTGAACCTTGATAACCCTAGAATAGTATAGACAGTAATTGATGTCAATCTGGGTTACTCACACATAGTGTTATGCTTTGCCATGCTTAAATGAACATAAAACTTGACATGATTAAAAATGTTGGATATGACATCTGAAGGGTATAACCATTCTTTATGGTTGGTATTTTGATCAAAAATGAAAATAAAACTATGGTTTTGATGCGGGCAATTATTGGCAATAGCCGAGTGTACAAGGGACTTGTACGTAGTGTAGGGTGGAGATTATTGCCCGTATCGGATTAAGGACCGAACTACGTGTTCGTTAAACCCAAGAATTACCGTACAACCACAAGTGCTGGTATGGGACAGCCTTAAACCAATTAAGTTATCTGGTTTAACTTTGCACATTGGTAGGCCGGAGTAGTACGAGCTTCTTCAGTGACTGGTTGCTCGAAGGGGCGCCCACACCGAGGTGTTGGGAGTCACGTTTGCTAATACAACGGTGTACGCCATACTATGGATATGCTTATTCATTATTGTGCAGTGACTGTACAAACATTTATACCATAGTACGGGTTTATCGTCACCGGGCTGGTGCAAAGTTAGCCTAGATAATGTAAAGGTTTCCGTCATGAACATTCTGGCCACTACGCCAATGGTGCGTGAAATATGCGGCAAAAGGAAAAGGTCATGACTTGTGGGTAAAGCTGTACAACTCTGCAGAGTGTCAAACTTTTCGAAAAGCCGTTCCCGCGGTTATGGGAATCTTGGTGCGCCAGCACTAGTTAGATGTTTCTATTTTCATAAAACTCGGATTTCTACAGGGACCGTAGGAATGGTTACTCTGGATTTCTACCGAGACTGGTAGGAATGGTTCGTGAATATGGTCATGATACCCTGTACATGAGCTTTATTTATGCTTATATTCATTACTTTCGAGATTAAATTGCTTTTACTTCAATTTTGTTTTGCAATCTACTATTCTGTATTTACATTTCAAAATAGCTTTATGCAAAGTAACCATCACCTTTCCTTTGAAGTGGCTTGCATACATCATAGGTTTTGCAAAAGTCTTGCATGAGTATGAAAGTACTCACCCTTGCTTAATTGTTGTTTTTAGGTGAAGAATCGATTAGCTCGATGAAACATAATTGTCGCAGGATTCGGGAACGATAACGATGAAGTTTTTCTAGGATTATGCCTTGTCGGTTGCCGAGGATTGGATGGGCACACTACAAAACTTTGCTTCTTTTCTTTGTAAACTCGAATTGTAAGATTATTGTGTAAATTAGCTTCGCTTTAATAATATGATGTATGGTTGTGATTCCAATTGTTGTAAATGTGCGTACTAGCTCGATCATGGGACTAGTCTTGTTTGCACATGAGATTTCCATTTTGCATTTATGTGAAAATGGGGTCACTCTGATTGGTATCGAGCCATCCGATCGCAGATAAACCCTAGAATGGTCGTTAGTATTAGTGGATCAAATTCAAAATTTATTTTCAAAGGTTAATATATTTACAAAACATAGCCATTGCTATTCTTTTCCTCCTTCCTAAGTTCTTATTCTTACCCCTACTTTCATTCTGGTTTATAAAACAAATTCCTCTTTCCTCAAAATAAGTCTAGTCCATAGTTTATCTTTGCTATTTGCTTCCGAAGATTGTTCAAGACGTGCCGTTACTCTTCTTCATACTCAACCAATGAAGACTACAACGTCTATACCGACAACCTCAAGATGATGAACCTAACACTTTGCTACCCCGACAAGCAGAAGTAAAGACTGAAGACTCTAGTCCATGAAGAGCCGATATTACCCAACCATAAAGTGCGGAAGATCCGAGAATATTAGGTTCTTCGTTAGAAAAGGAACCCCCGCTCGTAGCAATATTATTGTCTTTAGCTCGATAAAACATATTTATGTAGTGTTTATATCTTGCTATTTGCAAATTGGTTTTATTCTTTTGTCCGGGTTGATTTACGTGTGAACTTAACTTTTAAGTTAAAGTTTCGCATTGAATTGCCCTTATGCATGAATCCGAAATCTCAACTCTGTAGGCTTAAAAGAAAATTTCATAAAACAACTTACCTTTTCTTTCTATAGAATTTCTTGCAAGCTTATCTCTTCTTTCTATAGAATTTCTCTCAAGCTTATCTTTTCCTTTGTATAACTTCTCACCTGTATATTCTCGCTAGTCCCTAATCTTTTCTAAAGATCTAGTCATATTAGAATGGATACCACAGTCTCCATTCTTGTATTGGACCATCGAGAATGCCCAAGTCGTGTTGAACCACCATTATTCAATCCTCCCGCAATCATCACCTAACCTCGTTGATGAACTCGAAGATACTTCATCTTGCCACTTCGCTTGGATCGTATGAAGACTTCGAAGTCAAGATGATCTTGTGTTATTGAGGACTAAAAAAAAAAAAAAAAAGGTCCTAGAAGAAGAGATTTCGACGGCATCAAGTCACGCCATGAAGAATGAAAGATCAGCATTGTTATACGGAAAAAGAGCATCCTAAGATAGGATAGCCGATAAGATAAAAATTTTAGACCCTCTATGCACTTGATTGAATTTAAAATCTTTATGTGTTGTTAAACTTTTGTTGCGAATTTTTGTAATGCTTCTCGGGATGCACTCGTGAATGCTCGACTTAAGTTGAAACTTTACGACGTGACAACCCTTAATTAATAAGAAAATCTAATTAAGAAAATTTTAAGGAACGGAATGTTACCTAAAACAATATGAATTGGATTCTAATAAATAAAAGATATACTTGAATTGGATTGCTATCTAATAATCATCTCTTTTCTTTTAAATTGCTTAACAATACAAGATTTTAATGAACAAAAGATAACTCAGAAACTAGTCTTATATATATTTCTCATCTTCTCTAATCTATATAAGTTTTAAAGACAAAAAGGATTTTAAAGAATTGGAAGTTATTTATAATCAAACCAATTCTCATCTTATCCCCCTTCTATCTTTTACATATCCATTGAATAATTCCAAAGTCAAGCTCCTTGATCTTAACCATTTCTTGATCATCAGTGAATTTTGACCATCACTTTCAATTTTGATCATCACTTTCAATAGTAAATTTTGATTATCATTTTCACAAGAAATTTTGATCATCTATTTCATCAATAAGCAACCCTTGTTCTCCTAATAAGACGGACAATGTCATCTACATCAACTGTGAAGAACTTGGACGCATCGCCAACGTCTGCTAGGAAGAATTCGACTGCTTACCAAATTCAAGGAAGTCAGCAGCAAAACCCAAGCCGTCTAAATGATCTTGTCAATAATCCGGGATGCCTCATCCAACTTGCATGCTCTTTCATAAACGCCAGCAGCTTCAAGATAAAGCTCTCTTTTGTCGATGCTCGCGTCAATGCTAAGCTCGGCAACCAGCACCTTCAGTGTTGAGTTCCCAGAACAACCCTTGTTTCAATATCAAGCTTTGAACATAAACCTCTTTTTCATGTGATTGCACTTAACCCATTCATCATGATGTTGAGTACGCACTTTGCGTAATTCAATTCAAAATCATTCTTTTGAGATGTATATTGAGTACGCCTTGTTTGTGTATTCAATTTCTTCAATCATTCCTTTTAACTTTGCAAAATGAGTACGTCCTTTGTGTACTCGGTTCCTTCGATCAATCGCTTTGATTTTGTAAATTGAGTACTTCCTTTGTGTATTCAATTCTTGCAATCATTCCTTTTGATTTTGAGCACATCCTTTGCGTATTCAATTTCTATGCCCATTCCTTTTGATTTTGAATACGCCCTTATGTATTCATATCTTGCAACTAATAAATTTTGACTTTGAAGCCTTCAATCCTTCATGATCAAGATTATTGTCAATCCCAATCAAAATCAAAACACTTTGCATTCCAAGATGATTGGATGAATCATATCATCTGAACTATCCATCCTATGATCCTCCTATCACTCTCTAGACCTGCGAATCTCGGGACGAGATTCTGTTAATGGGTAGTCCAGAACATCCCGTAAAATTCAAAATATGAAAATATTTTTTTAAAAAAAAATTAAAATGCAATTGAATAAAAATTTCAATTGGAATTGAGATTTTATTTTAAATAATATCTTTCCTCTTTCTTTGTATTCCAATCTTAAAGAAAAGAAAGATTTTCCTTATTAAAACTATTTCTTTCAAAACAAACAAAATATGAAAATAAGTTTGTGATGTAATATTTAATTTGTATTTTAATTTCCTGAGTTTTCTTAATTATTGATTTTTCTTGAGTTTTTGTTTAAAAAGAAAAGTCTCATAAATTGAAATGGTAAAATGGTAAAAGTAAAAAGATAAAAATACAAAATCAATAAAATATGTAAAAACATCAGATAAATCTCAGATCTATCTAGAATCATGATTATACAACTTGCACTGATCTGGAATAATTAAATAAAGTAAAAAGACAAAAATGACCCTATGAACTGACGTTGCAAGATTTCTCCAGAATTCTGTCGACCTTAACCAGAGTTAAAACTTTAACCATACCGACATTATTATCTTATATATGTCTGGTAAAATATCAAGAATTTATCCCATCGTTTAATAATTTTAGAAATTCATAAACAGACAATGAGGAAAGCTGAAAAGTTCAATGTCAGAATTATTAAAAATAAAATATAACATTTAAAAATCTGAAAATTTTATATAATGTCAATAATTCCATTAAAGATCTTCAGAAAAACTTTCATAAAATAATAAACTGATTTTGTTCTTATATTAAATAAAACTCAGAAATGACAGAAAATAACAACTATAGATTGTCAGATTTATATAAATATTTTTACAAATAATTTTTGTCTAAATATTTTACTGGACCCTTATCTAATCGTTTCCGACCGACATAAAAATCATCATAAAATTTCGAGCCTGTCTGTTGCCCCAATCCAGTGGATTTCTCTCAGCCTGTCTAGAATTCACTTGCAACTTAACTTCACCTTTCTCTGCCGTGTGGGCCATTCCTTAACTTGGCCCCACAAGCCAGACCTGAACCGCCTTTCTCCTCAGTCACTGCCAGCCGAGCCCACTTGTCAGCCTTCTTCTCCCTTCTCCTCTCCTCTGCCTTCTCTCTCGCGAGCAGCAAAACAGCGCCGCCTCAGTCCTTGTCCTCTTCCCGCCGCAATTTCTCGTAGCCCGAGGCCACGTCCGCATCATAGCTGCCACGACAGTGTATTGGCTGGTGATTCTATGTCCTGCACTCTTGAAAACTCGGGAAGTCTCACGCGCCGTTCCGGCCAAGCCGTCATTTTGATCTTGTGTCCAAACACTGGTGAACTTCCTCCATATGCCTATATAAAGGATCGAGTACTCACCTGTAATACTCATCAACCCATAGCTTCTCAGTTCAGCCCATTCCCACAAAGCAAACCCATCTCTCGTAATCGAAGGTCTTCACCTGGACCGCCGTCGCTGCATGCGCCTTTCTCCACCAAGACCGGCCACCGGTGGCATACCAGTCCAGCTGCTTCCGTCGCCATTAACCCGAAAAATGAGCCACCATGAACTCTCTGGTACTCAAGCTGCCCATGCCAAAGCTTGTTTTGCATTTCTTGTACCTCGCAACCAATCGGCCATGGCTACCAGTAGCTGCGCTCGGTGGAGGAGCTTCCTCGCCGGCGCCGACGCCAACTCCGGTGACCTCCGCCGCCGCCAAGGACCACCCCCAGCCAAGCCTTCCTCCCTGCGGTCCACTTCCCCAAGCGCTTCTCTGATAAATTTGCTGCGCCATTGCCGTCCAGTGAAGAGCTTCGAGCTCTAGGTTTAAGAGAAGAAGAGGTAACCTCAAATATTTGTGCATGCCCCATTATCACAAGCAGTACCGTAGCTCAGTGGTTAAGCTGTCTCTGTTATTCCAGGCAACCTGAGTTCGAATCCTAGCTTTTGCAATATAAATTTTTATTTTTACCTCTTGCATTCAACCTTCCATATCTTTTTGTTAGAATGTCCAAATGAAGTCAAAATAGTTTCTAAATTTAAGTTTTGAAATAAAGAATCAGAATCTAAAATAAAAAGTTATATGTTGCTTGCAGAAAAATATTTTTATTAGGGTTTGAATATTAGGCCCTAAATAGGTGTTATGAAGGATGTATATTTTATATTGATCCATAAATCATGAAATAAATACCATAAGTAACTGCAACCATATGCAATCCATTTCTGTAAAAACATTTAAATGTGAATGTATTCTGTATCAAAGATTGTTAGTTTAACTTCTTAGTAACATTCAAGTTTCAAGTGGTTAGAATAATGTTCATATGAGCTCAAAATTAGATGAAACCAGTTTGGATGCATTCCTGAGATTGCATAGATTATGAATAACCAAAAATATTTAGACTTTGCTTTAGTTTAATCAAATTGCTAAATGCTCAAACCTTCAATCGGCAAAATGATCAAATGTTCATAACTCTCGCAAACGAACCTCAAATCCGACAAAATCAAATGCTATGACTTTAAAATTATAAATAATAACTTTCTGTTCAGAAATGAAAACATTTTGAACAATTTTGGGTTAGGCCATATTTAGCCCTAAAGATCATGTAGGTGAAAAACATCACAAATGAATGCGAAATATTGTGAAACCAACTTTAAAACCCTTTTAGGGATATCCCCTACTAATGTCTAAAAAATGGTTAGATTATCCCGTAAGGTGCAGCCGCAATCGAAGAATGAAAACTGGACCGAAACCGCGCAATCGGCATAATTATATAAGCTTTTCGGCAACCCATAAAATATCTAGTATAAATGAAAAATAATGAGATAATAGCTCAGTAGCATCCTATAATGTTTATGCTACCATAATATGGAAAAATATTCTTGTTACAACTTGCTTTGTATCCAATCCGACTAACCCAATACCCTTAAGTAATATAGTTGTCATAACCCTTAATATCATATAAGCTTTTTCAACAAAGAATATAATGTATCGTCTAAACACTAAAATGTATGAAATCAGCTTAAGAATGTTCTTCAAAGTATAGACTATCATATTCCGAAGAAATAATCATATTTCATCATGCTTTGCATATAAATCCTAATAGCCAAATAACCTTAAGTATTATGTTGTATGGACTCGGTTATATGGATAAGCAAACTTTGAAATAATGGACAAATATGTAATTTGTATCACCAGAACCTTCTCAAAAACCACTAATGTATAATTGGTAATTTAACTTATCAGACCTAATATGTTCGAAACCGCTTATTATGCAAAATCAATTAAAAAAGATTAAGCGCTATTCATTTATAGTTTCCAACTCAATTGTCTAATGTGTTAAATCTTATTAATCCAAATAATTTTAGCATCTATAATTCGAAGTTATAAATGTAAGAATTCATAATTTTAGCCTCTTGAATTCTTAATTCAAGAATAGATAATCTATAAAAGAAACCATATTTATTGATCACAAAAGTCATTAACAATATGAATGTATATTTAACTAAACCATGAGATCTTGGAATCATAATTCTAAATCTAAAGTATTCTGTTTTCTTTAATGAACCTTTATTTGGTTTTCATTCATTTTCTTTTCGCCTTATTAAAGATTGAATATTTGCTATATTTTCGATTGAACGACGTGTAGAATCCGACGTCGTTACTTCCGCTGCCTCCACAACCGTGACTTCGTCTTCGTCATAAGCAATAAACAAGCAAGGCAAGCACCCCCTTTGATCATATTGATCCCAGTTTTATAAATGTTTTCATGTTTTACTGCATACTTTATTTTTATTAAAGTCTGCTATGGTAGTTGTACCTATTGCTTCATAGAACTTCCTTGATAAGTATGGATCTGTGAACCTTGATAACCCTAGAATAGTATAGACAGTAATTGATGTCAATCTGGGTTACTCACACATAGTGTTATGCTTTGCCATGCTTAAATGAACATAAAACTTGACATGATTAAAAATGTTGGATATGACATCTGAAGGGTATAACCATTCTTTATGGTTGGTATTTTGATCAAAAATGAAAATAAAACTATGGTTTTGATGCGGGCAATTATTGGCAATAGCCGAGTGTACAAGGGACTTGTACGTAGTGTAGAGTGGAGATTATTGCCCGATCGGATTAAGGACCGAACTACGTGTTCGTTAAACCCAAGAATTACCGTACAACCACAAGTCTTTGGTATGGGACAGCCTTAAACCAATTAAGTTATCTGGTTTAACTTTGCACATTGGTAGGCCGGAGTAGTACGAGCTTCTTCAGTGACTGGTTGCTCGAAGGGGCGCCTACACCGAGGTGTTGGGAGTCACGTTTGCTGATACAACGGTGCACGCCATACTATGGATATGCTTATTCATTACTGTGCAGTGACTGTACAAACATTTACACCATAGTACGGGTTTATCGTCACCGTGCTGGTGCAAAGTTAGCCTAGATAATGTAAAGGTTTCATCATGAACATTCGCCACTACGCCAATGGTGCGTGAAATATGCGGCAAAGGAAAAGGTCATGACTTGTGGGTAAAGTCGCATAACTCGCAGAGTGTCAAACTTTTCAAAAGCCGTTCCGCGGTTATGGGAATCTTGGTGCGCCAAAGACTAGTTAGATGTTTCTATTTTCATAAAACTCGGATTTCTACCGGACCGTAGGAATGGTTACTCCGGATTTCTACCGAGACTGGTAGGAATGGTTCGTGAATATGGTCATGATACCCGTGTACATGAGCTTTATTTATGCTTATATTCATTACTTTCAGATTAAATTGCTTTTACTTCAATTTTGTTTTGCAATCTACTATTCGTATTTACATTTCAAAATAGCTTTATGCAAAGTAACCATCACCTTTCCTTTGAAGTGGCTTGCATACATCATAGGTTTTGCAAAAGTCTTATGAGTCTGAAAGTACTCACCCTTGCTTAATTGTTGTTTTTAGGTGAAGAATCGATTAGCTCGATGAAACATAATTGTCGCAGATTCGGGAACGATAACGATGAAGTTTTTCTAGGATTATGCCTTGTCGGTTGCCCGAGGGATTGGATGGGCACACTACAAAACTTTGCTTCTTTGTCTTGTAAACTCAATTGTAAGATTATTGTGTAAATTAGCTTCGCTTTAATAATATGATGTATGGTTGTGATTCCAATTGTTGTAAATGTGCGTACTAGCTATCGATCATGGGACTAGTACTGTTTGCACATGAGATTTCCATTTTTGCATTTATGTGAAAATGGGGGTCACTACACTCACCTTCTAGTCGTCTCTTCTGTGAAGATGTCGTGGCCGGAGTGCTCCGCGCAAGAAGACAAACTGCGGCGCTCGGCTTGGTGAAGAAGGGCTTCCTCATGCCGCAGACCTTTCGGCCGGAGGGTGCCGACCGGGCCGTCACCCGCAAGGCCGCATGGGCGACGAGGTCGTGGTGCCCGCCTCGTTCTTCGAGCGCGGCTTTGGCCTGCCGCTGCACCCGTTCGTCCAGGGGCTGCTGTCTCACTACAAGGTGGAGGTGCACCATCTCAACCCCAATGGGGTCCTCCACATCGCCATCTTCATCACGCCGCGAGGCTTTCTGGGATCGAGCGCTTTGGGCGGCGTGGAGGCACTTCTTCCAGGCAAGGCTCTGGAAAGACAGGCCGTCGGACGCCGTGGCGCCCCTGGGTGGCCTGGCCCTCCAGCTTCGCCCCGGTCGGAGCACGGAGTACCTGGAGGTAAAGCTGCCCTCGTCCAACAAGGGCTGGCGTTCTGAATGGCTCTACGTTCAAAACGTCGGCGACAGCGCCCCTCGTTTCACCGGCGAGCTTCCCATGGCGGAGGAGCGGTGGAACTGGGGCGCCGAAAAGAGGGAGAAGAACAAGCTGGCCCTGATCGTGGAGCAGATCAGGGCTCAAAGGAGGCGGGGGCTCACCGGGGACGTTGTTGTGCGTGCCTTTATGGGGATGCGCGTGCAACCCCTTGTGCACAGGCCGCACCCCTTGTTCCGGTATGCGGGGCCGTCCGACCGGGCGAGGATGGCAGAACCTGAGCTGGCCGCGTCTGAGGTGGAGGCCCGGGTGGCGGCTGTTACGGGCGGAAGCGCCACGGTGGCCACGGGTGGCCACCCGAGTTATTCTCGCGCTTTCCGCCAAACCTGGTAAGCCGGTGAAATTCCTTTCTGCTTCTCTTTTCTTTGTCCTTAGCACTTGGTCCGACCGGCATTCCTGCATCCTCTTAGGGGCTCACGGGGATGTCTTCTCGGGCGCCACTCTCGGGGGATAAGGAAGCGCGGGCGGCCGCCCGGCGAAGACTAGAGGTCGACTCCTCCGCAAGAAGCGGAAGGAGGAAAGGAGGAAGAAGAAGCATAAGGAACGCGGCGGCAAGCCTTGCGCGAGGATGTGTCGGAGACCACCCGTGGGGACAACCTCCATCGACAATGGCGGAGCGCCCGCCATCCCTATGGTGGGTTTTTCTCGACCGACCGGCGGCGGCCCGAGCGTGGACCCGCCGAGGCGGCATCACGGGCCCGTGGTCGCGATCCCGTGCGAGGTGATCTTGCGCTCGCGGTCGTCGCAGCGCCTCGGCTGGAGGTGGCTTCGGGGAAGCGACCAGCCGACTTGCCCCTTGGCGGGGGGCCGGCAAAGAGGGCGCGCGTGCCGCGTACCCGCTCGGCCTTGTAAGTGTTTCTTTTTATTGGAGCATTTTCTTTTTGGCAAAGCCGCCCGAGCGACTCTTGAATCTTTGCAACGTGCAGCGCCTACACGGGGGTGACCGTGGGGCGTGCCGCAGCGGCTCCGCAAGTAACAGCGCCGGTGATTTCGGCGACTCCGATCGGGTCGGTGGAGGTCGCGGTGTCGGCGTCCGAGGGCGCGGTCGCCTTCGAGGGGACGGGGCCTCACCCGGAGGTCGTGGCCGAAGAAGAACTTCCGCCGCCTCCGGCGGGGACCCCACCGGACGACGTGATCGTCCTTTCGGAGGATGAGACGATGGTGCCGCCGGCGATCGCGCCAGTCGTGGCGGAGCCGGCGACGGAGGTGCTCGACCCCTCGTCCCAGGGGGAGGTGCCGACCGATGCTCCTCAGGTGCAGGTCGCCGAGGGGGTTTCTGAAGGGTTGACCTCATCACCCTTGCCCATGGTGCTTTGGACGGGCGACGTCCCGCCCGAACGGGCGAGCGAGGGCGCGCCGCCGGGTGTAATCCCCGGGTCGGGCGTCATGGGTCAGGCGGAGGAGAGCGAGTGGGCCGCCCTTCGGCAAGGCGCTACCGGACGCCGGGCCGAGATAGGCGATCCGTAAAGGTCCGCTCTTGCTCGAGTCTTCCACTGTATACCGGACACGATGGTCGGGAGAGTCCACCACGCCTGTAGGTCACCAAAAGTTCTGACTCATTGCACATTTTTGGTAGTTCTTCCGTGTGACTAATGGAGTGTCCACGTTTTGCAAAGACTTGCGGGCTCGCCGGCACCGTGTTGAGCTCTGCGGCCTCCGACAACATCGTGGCCGCAGTGGAGGAGTGCTTACTGCGCCTTGAGCCGCGCTAGCCCAGAGGCCATTGACATTAGGCGGTCGGAGGCGGTGGAGATCCGCCAGGTTTGAAGAGGCCACAAAGGCCCTTTATGATGAGCGCCAGGAGCCAAGGCCTTGAGGGCGAAAGTGGTGGAACTGAGTCCTCTCGACGGAGGTCACCGAGGCCAAGGATGCCGCCGTTGCCGCGGAGGGGATCAGCGCAGACGCAGAACAACACGCCCGCGACCGAGCGAAACAAGGCTCGGGGACGCTGAGCGCAGTTCGCCCGAGCGCGATCGCCGAAGGAATGGTGAGCCGAGGACTTTCACGAGGCGCCAAGTCGGAAGCCGCAATCGACCAACTCGCGGCCGGTAAGTGTCTCAATTCTTCAATTAAGTCTGGGTGCGACCCACCGGCGAACTTATCCAAAATCGCCGCAATCCGCAGAGGCGCGAAGAATCTGGCGTCGCCGCGGAGGCGCAGAGAAAGATCGATGCTCGCGACGTGGCGATCGTGGCGGGACGAGGCCCGGCCGCGTTGAAGGTTGCGGAGGACGGTCGGGCCGAGATGAGCGCCGAATCGAGGCCTCCGCAAGGCCGGTCGAGAAGTTCGCGATCGCATCCTGGAGCCGGCAGCCCGAGTGCCCTTGGCCCCGCGGCCGCCCGAGTGCGATTTCAGAGAAGAGGCGGTGATCACCGCGCCGCGCTTGGAGCTTTGTCGGCCGGTCAACACCGCCTCGCACTACGACGGCATCGACCTCGCGGTGGTGGGCGTGGCGTGGCCGGAACCGGATCGACGAGGAGATCGACGGCTTGAGCTCCCGGTCGAGCCGCATGCCCGGAGATCGCCAGCCGCATCCCGCCGCAGGCCGCCCTCCAGGAAACCAGAGGCAGCCAACTCTCCGTCTCGCCACCGGTCGCCCACCAATAAGAATAAAAATAGTTAGCTTTATCCTTTTTAGATTGTAAAGACTTCTATGTGAACAATCTTGAATTTATCAAGTTCCAGAATCGCCTCTCGCCCTCTTTAGTATTTAGGGTGAGCGTTTGACCGACCATAGCCTTAAGGACCGCAAGGGTCACTTATGCGTAGGTCGGGTCGTTTTGGGAGGAGCGAGGTGGATTGGAGCCTTGGCTATGCAGCGGTTAGGCGCACTTGTGAGGGATAGGAGTGTTCTAGACCGGCCAAGGATCTTTCCACTTGGGCACTTCCTTCTTCCGCGAAGTGCTACTTAGCAACCATAGCCGGGCGAGGTCGTAACACTTGGGTTGAGAGGGTTACCGCTCGGGATGGACATCATGACCAGTCGGGTCACGTACCCTCATAAGCGCGTGGGACAGCTGAGTTCGTGCGGGGGAGGAGTTTTCCCTGCCGACCCAAAGGTCACTCCACTCGGGTACTTCTTTTTCCGCGAAGTGTTAGCAACCATAGCCGCCGGGCGTAAGTCAGAGCACTTGGGTCGAAGGGTTACCGCCGGGAAGGACCTTGTGGTCGGTTGGGTCATCAACCGCGCAGCGCCGACCGAGCAGCTTGAATAGGGGCGTAGAAGGCAGCTCCCGAGTCGTCGCATGGCGACCAGTGCTCGGAAGGAAAAAGTAAAGAGCATGCTAGGAAGAGGAAAAGAGTTTAGGATAGAATCGCCTTAACTTTTCTATATTCCATGCATTTGGAAGGATGCGCCGTCGGCGTCCTTGAGCCGAAGGTGCGGTCGGAGGATCTGCACGACGGTGAAGGGGCATTCTGTGGGGTGATACTTGTGCTTATCCTTGCCGGTCCGACCCGACGCAGACGTGTCGCCAAGATCGAAAGACCGCCTCGAACTCGGGCGGCTGTGATAACGTCGCAGAGCTTGTTGATACCTGGCCGATCGCAGGACGGCCACGTCATGCGCCTCGTCGAGCTGGTCGACGGCGTCTTGTTGTGCGGCGAGCCCCCGAGCCTCCTCGAAGGCTTGCGCCTTGGGCGCCATATTCAGTGCAGTCGGCAAGACGGCCAAAGACCGTATACCATGAAGAACGGTGTGAACCCGGTCGCCCGGGTCGGCGTGGTCCGTAGACTCCAGAGGACGGAGGGTAGCTCGGTCACCCAGCGCCCCGCGAAGTGCTTGAGCCGACTGAAGATCCGCGGCTTGAGCCCTTGAAGGATCATGCCGTTTGCGCGCTCGACCTGGCCGTTGGTCCGCGGATGGGCCACGGCTGCCCAATCGACACGGATGTTGAAGTCATCGCAGAACTCGAGGAACTCCTTCCCCGTGAACTGCATTCCGTTGTCGGTGATGATGGAGTTTGGGACTCCGAACCGAAAGACTATGTCGCGGAAGAAGATGGCCGCTTGTGCCGACGTGACGCTTACGACCGGCTTGGCCTCTATCCACTTGGTGAACTTGTCCACCGCGACGAGCAAGTGGGTAAAGCCCCCGGGCGCTTTCTTGAAAGGCCCGACCAGATCGAGTCCCCAAACTGCAAAAGGCCACGTGATGGGGATTGTCTGCAAGGCCTGAGCTGGCAGTTGTATCTGCCTGGCAAAGAATTGGCATCCTTCGCAGGTGCGTGCGATGTGCTCGGCGTCGGATACGGCGGTCGGCCAATAGAAACCTTGCCGAAAGGCCTTTCCCACCAGAGATCGGGGCGCAGCGTGGTGACCGCAAATTCCTCTGTGTATGTCGTCCAGCAGTTGTTTTCCTTGGTCGGCCAGAATGCACTTTTGGAGGACCCCGGAGGGGCTCCTTTTGTAAAGGTCTGGGCCGACCAGGACGAAAGACTTTGCCCGCCGGGCGAGGCGCCGGGCCTCGGTCGGGTCGGGGGGAAGTGATCCGTCCGTCAAACGATCCATGAAGGGCTTTCTCCAGTCGGACTCGGTCGCTAGCACGCTGCGGCTCGACCCGGCCAAGTCTACGCCCGACCGCGCGGCGGTTGGGGTGACCGTGCTAGGTAGGTCGGGGGACCGTTCGGCCACCGGGCCCAGCTGGATGGAAGGCCGCAGGAGGTCGCAGACGAAGATCCCGGGCGGGACCGGCTCTCTGCTGGAGGCCAGATTGGCTAGGTAGTCGGCGTCGCTATTGTAGCGTCCAGAGCTATGGTGAAGCTCGAAGCCCTTGAATCCGCTTCGAGCCCGCGCACTTCTCGACAAAGACGCTGCCTTCACGGGCGTCTCGGGGCCCGCGGCCTTCATGACTTGGTCGACGACAAGCTTGGAGTCCCGTGGGACGTGGAGTCGGCGAGCACCGAGGTCGGCAGGCGATCCGAGACCGCTGACGAGAGCCTCGTGCTCGGCGACGTTGTTGGTGGCGTCAGCGCACCGATGGCGTCATGAAGCTTGTTCCCGAGCGGGAGATGATGGCGACTCGGCGCCGCGCCATTCTTGTTGTAAGACCCATCGAAGTACATTGTCCGAAGACGGGTCTTCGATCACCGTGGTGCTCGGTTTCGTCCACTCGGCGACGAAGTCGGCTAGGGCTCGCGATTTGATCGCCGTCCGAGGGCGTATGTGATGTCGTGGTCGCTGAACTCGAGCGCCCACTTGGCTATCCTTCCCGAGATGTCGCGGTTGCGGACGATCTCGCCTAGCGGGGACGTGGTCACCACGGTGATGTTGTCCGATCGAAGTAGTGGACGAGCTTTCTCTTCGCAATGAGCACCGCGAGAGTAGCTTCGCTGACCGGGTACCGAGCCTTGACTCGTAAAGGACCTCGCTAATGAAGTAAACCGCCGTTGTACCTTAAGTTCGCGGCCTTCTTCCGCCGCTTCCACCACGAGGGCCGCTACCGACGACTTGGGTAGTGGCGGCGATGTAGAGAACACGGCTCTCGGGTGCCGGGCGACCAGATCGGAGGCGAGGACAGAAGGACTTCAAAGCGGGTGAGGGCCTCCCGAGCCTGGGTCCGGCTAAAATGGTCGGATCTCTTGAGGAGCTCAGAGTGGCATTCCGCCGCCGAGGCGAGACACGAAATGGCTCAAAGTCGCTAGGCATCCGGTCGACCTCTGGACCCCTTGAGGTTCTTGATTGGGCCCATCCTTGCAATTGCCGATATCTTCTCTGGTTGGCCTCGATGCCTCGCCGAGACAATGAAGCCAAGGAGCTTCCTTTGGGGACCCCAAGACGATTTCTCAGATTGAGCTTTATGCGGAATCGTCGAAGATTCGCAAAGGTCTCTTCCGTGTCGGGATAAGGTCGTCGGCCTTCTTGGTTTTTACGACAATATCGCCGACGACACCTCAACGCGTTACGACCGATCGGTCATTGAAGCACGCTTGCATACATCGTTGGTATGTAGCGCCGCGTTTTTAGCCGAACGGCATTGTAACGAGCGAGAATGAGCCGAACGGGTGATGAAGGAAGTCGCGAGTGGTCGGACTCCTTAGCGCAACGGTAGTAGCCCGGTAGGCATCCGAAAGAGAGGGACTCACACCTGCGGTGGAGTCGATGACTTGGTCGATGCGGGCAAAGGAACGGATCTTTGGGACAAACTTTGTTGTGACTCGATAGTCAACGACATCCTCCATTGCCCATTTTCTTTTTACAAGTACAGGTTGGCTAGCCACTCGGGGTGGCGCACCTCTTTACGAACCTGCGCAACGTAAGTTTAGCGATCTCCTCCCTATGATCCTGCGCTTCTCCTCGCCGAAGCGGCGCGGCGTTGGGCGGCGTGCTTTGAGCCCGGTCGGATGCTCAAGGAGTGCTCGGCGACTTCCCTTGGGATTTCGGCATGTCGGAGGACCTCCATGCGAAGACGCCTTTGTTGGTGCGGAGGAGTCGACGAGCGCGCTTCCTATTTGGCGGGAGCGTGGTTCGATCCGCACGGTCTTGGTCGGATCACGTGGATCGACCGCGACCTCCTTCGTGTCCTCGGCGGACTTGAAGGATCCCGCCCGACTTGCCGGACTCGGGCGGATTCGAGGCTTCCTCCCGAGGTTGTCAAGCTCGGCAGACGCGATGATCGCCGAGGCAAGCTCACAACCTGCGCTCAAGATTGTAGGCAAGCTGGAAAGATGATGCCACGGTGATGACTCCCGTGGTCCCGCATCTTCACTTGAGGTAGGCGAGCCGGGGACCGCCATGAACTTGGCGAACACGGCCTTCCCAGATGGCATGGAAGAACCGGAAATCCACGACCTCAAAGCGAGGGTTTCGGTGCGGAAGTTTCGGTTCCCAAAGGTAACGGGCGGTCGATCCGCCCGAGTGGATGGGCTCTTTGGGCAAGAATGACGCCATGGAAAGGCGCCTTTGCCGGGTCGGAGGGTCGAGCGGGACCCCATAGCGCCGAGCGCCTCGACGTAGAGGATGTTGAGGCGCCGCCTCCGCCCATAAGCACCTTTGAAAGGCGCTTCTTCCCCACGACGGCCGACCACCGGGGTATCTCCCGGTGTGGAACGTGGTCGGGTGATTGGTCCGATCAAAGGTGATCGGAACTCGACCACCGGAGGTATTGGGGACGATGGCGCGACGGTATGGACCTCGCGATAAGCGAGCTTGAGCCGACGCTTGCCGGCATAGCAGCCGGTCCTCTAAAGATCATGAGGCGGCCGTCGGGTTCGTGGAACTCGTCGTTGTTTTTCTCGCGACCGCGGGGCGCAGCAGCTTCTTCCTTGCCACGCGGCGTTGCGGGACGCGGAGAGGTAACGCCAGACCTCGCAGCCCCGGATTTGTGCTTGACGGAGAACCCGTGGTTTGGGCACGGGCCGCCCATCAACTTCTCGAAGTGGTCGGGCGCGACGGTCGGTCGCACTTTCCGCTGGCAGGCGGTCGACGGTGGCGACCACTTGGGTCTCGCGGATCGCTTCCCGCGCCGCCCGCTTGTCGGAGCGGTCGGCGGGACCCGATGTGGGCGCCGGTTCTAGCTGGGCCTTTTCCCTCGAAGATGGCCCCCACACCTCCTCGCCGAGACGTGGTTGGTGGCGATGTCGAGGAGCTCCTTGGTAGTTCCGGGCTTGAGGCAACCTAGTTTGTGTACCAAGGCCTTGCAGGAGGTGTCAGATGAATGCTCCCACGACATCGGCGTCGGAGATGTCGGGAGCTTCGTTGCCTTGGCGGAAAACCGCCGGATGTAGTCCCGAGGGTTTCCCAGGCTGCTGCTTGCGCCCTTCAGTCCAGGAGTTTCAGGCGCTTGTAAGTGCCTCGAAGTTGCCGACGAAGAGGCCTTCAAGTCGGTCCAGTTCCTGATGGTTTTGGCGGGCAAGTACTCGAGCCATGCTCGGGCCGAGTCCGTGAGGTAGATGGGAAGGTACTGGATGATGAAGAGGTCATCTGTTGCTCCTCCCGCCCGGCATGCGAGCCGGTAATCTTGAGCCGCACACGGGTTTGTGGCCCGTGTATTTGGCAATGTTGGTAGGCGCCGGAACGGTAGGGAAGTCCGCCTGGCGGATCCTCGCGTAACGCCGCGATCCAGACCGTCGGGGCTCGGCTGCGGTGGTGGTGCCCGCCGCCCGCACTCGTGAGTGGGCGGCCTCCTCCGCCATCTTTCTTCGCGCCTCAAGGGTAGCGCGAATGTCGAGTAATCATCGAGGCGTTGGCGCACCGGCGCGCGAGGCTGGTGTGGCTCGCGATGCGGCGACGTCAGACGGACCCAACCGGCTCCAGACGGCTGATGCGGGCCCGGTGGCTGGCGGCTCCGAGCGATAGGAGCCGAGGCGTGCATATCTTTGACGGCCGCGTGCTCTACCCCCCGGAGGTTTTGGTAGTGGCCTTGGCCTCCGGCCGATCGGCCCGGAGGCCTCGGCAAGATTGCGGTCGCGCCACGCTTTTGGTGGCATGGGAAGAGCCGAGGACCGTCGGACTCTTCCGCTCATTGGGTGTGCTCGACGACGCAGCGCGCGCGCCGCCAGCACATGCGGGTCTCGAGCTCCTCCCGCTCCAGTTGGCTCGAGCCGGTCGAGCTCGGCTCTTCGTTCCTCCAACTCTTTGCGCTATTGTTGGAGCTCGGCGGGCGGTCCGAAGCGCTCAAGACGCTGCTACTGGTACTCCTCCTCACGCGCTGAGTGCGCCGGACAGAGGTCCGCGGCCGCGAGGGCCACAGTCAATCGGCGGTGCCCGCCATGTTGCACTCGCGAGTGCCGCTGTGGTGGTACTCGTGTGTCGAGCTGAGTCATGGTGGAAGAGTCTTCCGAAAGCTCGTGGATGGAGGCCGGCGGTAGCCACCATCGCCATAAGTCGCGAGCCTACGGGGTGACATGGTCACCGCCGGGCCTACGGAGTTTTCGCCACCGTGGCGGCACCTTGGGTTCCGGCCGGGGCTGCAGGCGCCTAAGCCGGTGCTTAGCGGTCGCCGGAGAGGACGCCTAAGCTCTCGTGGCGCTGTCCTCCGAGGCGGCGGGACGAAGCGTGAGCCTCCCGCCGGGTGACGCCAAGTCGAGGGAGCCGAAGCGGATCCGGTTCCCCGGCGCAGTCATCCCGTCGCAGTGGGTGGATGCCATCAGAGAGATAAACGGAATCCGGAGATGGTGAAGAAGACGTGCGAAGGCCCCCTACCTGGCGCGCCAACTGTCGGCGTTTTCGAGCGCCGGCAAGTAAATTTGTAAGTCTAAGGGGTCGCGCGTTCCACTCCCTGAATGGTTAGACTCGTGAGTCCAAGATGTATACTGGTTCGGGCTGAAAGTCCCTACCCGATTCGGATGGCGATTGTATTGCTTTTGCACTATGTTTTAGAGACGAGGCTCCTAAATGACTTAGTCTCCTCGTGTTCTTATCTGTTCCTCTTTTTGAATCGTTTAGTCCTGCCTCCTTTATACTGAAGGAAGGGGCAGTTACATCGAGTCGGGGAAGAGCGAGGTGACCTATGTTAGGAGCTCGGTCCTTCGTCCTGTGGACTGGTCGCCACCCGTCTTGCCCATGCTGGGTCGGTAGCCTTGGTGGTCAGGGATGTTAGGTATTCCCCGGGAAATAGCGTACTTGCCCTCTGTGATCCTTACGAATGCTGACGTTGCGGTGCGTGACGTTGGCGCTGCCTCGGGAGGGAGCGTGCGTTCAGATCTTGACGCGATCGGGTTGATGAAATTTGGAAGCTTTGTCTTCGCAGATCACGGACCTTCTTGGGAAGGAGCCACCGCCCTTGTATAGTCACTCCGATTGACCTCGTTAGGGGGTACGTGGCGGTAGGTCGATGAGGGCTCGACACGCTGCCCTCGGCGTCCGCCACCTTGGTTGGCCGGGTCGGGAGATCCCGCCGCCAAGGGGTCGGGGAGCGCCGTCCGGCCGGAGTCGGGAGATCCCGCTCCGCCAAGGGGTCTGAGGCGCCGTCGGTTGGATTCGCTTCCTGCCGGCCGGGAGCGGATGTCTTGTGTGGTCTCGCAGCGATTCGGTCGGTGGCGGGCGGCGCGCTTGTTGGGTGGAGATATGCTTGAGGTCACGGCTCGTCGCCGGCCGTTGGGTACCCTCTATTAGTATTCGTCAATACTCATACCTCCAATATACCACTTAAACAAAAGTGTTATACTTCTTTATTACTTTCGGTATACTCCAATAATAATTCAAAGATACTCCAATGCGATATGGTTAACAAAAATTCATCGAAACCCTTTATTTTTTTCTATATATCCTTTTACATATGTAAAAAGAATATATAAAAAAATTATAATATAAAGGGTGGACTTTGATGAAATTTTTCGTGGAACTCACTTTGGAATATCTTATAATAATTATTAGAGTATACTCAAAAAGATAAAGAGGTATAATAATATCATTTAAACAGTATACTGGAGGTGGGAGTACGTACCCCAAAAGTATAGAACCATTTTCATATATATATATATATATATATATATATATATATATATATATATGAAAAATATCTTTTACTCCCGGGTGTAGTTACTGCCACCGCTGAAATACTACCTAAATGAATTTGAAATACTCTTTTATCACTTTGGGTGCACTCATATACTAATTATAAGATATTCCAATGTGAACCACATAGAAAAATTACAAGGAAGTACATAGTTTTTAGCGTATTTTATAAATACCTTTATATATGGACATAAAAAGGAGTATGTCCAAAAAATATACATACTACCTCAGAAAAAATGTAAATACTGCTTAGCTAATCTTATATGCTTGTATACTATACGTACATACCCTCTGTTACGCGAGATACTCCTTACGTTGTGAGATACAACGTAGAATGTAATTACTCGTGTGAGTAGAAAAAGGGCTTCCTTCGATGAGATCCTCAAGTTGGTGGCTTCCAATATGTATTTAGAGTTGTTGTGTTATTGCATTTTGGGCATGTAATGGGTTGGTCAATGTTATATATACACTATGATTTGGCCTAAAATGTATTATATGCCAATGAAACTTAATCTAAGCTAGCAGTGTAGGACTAAAGGCTGGGTTGTTAAGATATGACATTAGTTTTCACGCGATATCCGACTAAATATTTATTACCGTAATTAATTCAATTTGTATTTGTTTCATATTCATAATCGATATTATAAGTATTCATATGTACATATTCATCACTATATCCACATACAACTCTAATTCTAAGAAAAAAAAATGAAATATGATACATATTATGAGCGATATTCGATCCAATCCGATCCAATATACACAGATCACTGGTGCCACGCCAAAACGAAGTTTCGGTGGAGCGTTGCGACAGTGTGGCGCATAAATGCCCAATTAATCTCCCATCTACGGGAGGTCTAAGCAGGCTCCTTTTAGTGTTTTCCTACGGCAACAAATCTAAACGGGCTAAACTCTAACAGCTGAGGCCCAGAAATCATTGAACACTACTACACTAGTCAGTAGTCGGGATTCCGGCTGTCGATCGGCGCCTATAAGTACGCAGTACGCCAGTCAGTGCCAAGTGCCAACCTCAATTCTGATTTCTGTCCCAGCAAAGAACCCATCAGAGGCACGAGCTAATCACTCGATCCCTTCTCGGACAGAACCAACAAGATCGATATGAGGCCATCGACGGCTCGCCTTCTCGCCGCAGCCTTCCTCGCCGCCGTCCTCGCACTGATGATGAGCGGCGTCGACGCGACGGTGGTGACGACGTGCAAGACGGCGGCCGACAGCGACGGGCGCGTGGACTACGACTTCTGCGTGTCGGAGCTGGGCACGCACCGCGAAAGCCCCAGCGCGGACACCTGGGGACTGGCCAAGGTGGCGGCCCTGACCGGCGTCGTCAACGCGGACAACGCGGTCTACGACATCAAGGACCTGCTGGCCAGGCCGGGCACGGACGCCAGGGCGCGAGCGGCACTCGGGCGGTGCCAGGAGCTGTACGACAGCATGGGGTTCGCGTTCGCGGAGGCGCACGACGACATCAACAACCGCGACTACGCGGCGGGGAATGCGAAGGCGGGGGAGGCCGCCTCTCTCGCGCGCCAGTGCGACGACGCCTTCGCCAAGGCCGCCGTCCCGTCACCGATCACGCAGCGCGGCTCCTACTCCGTGCAGATAGCTATCATCTGTACGGCGATCACCAACCTCATCGAGTGAAGAACGTCCAAGAGTCGCGCGAGAGCTTCAAGCTTGCATAGCCTTGTAGGATAGTGTATTATTATTGTATAGAAACAATAAGAGCGTGTGGTTTCCTTTAGTTTCAAGGTTTAAGTAGTTGCTTAATGGGAAAGGATTCTTGTGCAGATACCGTTGCATCGAGATGGCAAACGGTTCGAATTGACGGACAACACTAGCTACAGTGTTGCTTCAGTGTCTATTACAATAGAAATCGGCACGGTGTTTTGCTACCGTACTTCAAAAAGATCTAAATCGTCATTTTTTTTATCCAATGGTCCACGTGCAACTCCTAAAGTTGCAATCACAAAGGAACTATATTAGATCACTTTCCTGCTTAATGGAGTAAGCCATGCATATGGGTCAGATGCGTACATGCTATTCATATATTAAAAGTGGTAGTACATACTCTAGGAGTGTGAAAACATTTTCATATATATATATATATATATATATGCACACACTCCTTTAAACAAGTTATACCACTTTATCATTTTGAATAGACTCTAATAATGATTATAAGATATTCCAATGTGAGGTAAGAAAAAAACGAATTGTTTGTCGAATGGGAGGATTTTGGATAGCTTCTCTTACAATCAGAAGTTGACATCTACATAGAATCAGAATTCGGTTGAAACCTGATTCTCGTCGGCCTAGTCTGAAACCTAGAAGTCATAGCCGGACTAATCCGATTCTCACACAATCAAAAACAACTTCTCTCATAATACAAAATACACCGTAGAAGCTAAACAACTGGACCATAGTTCATTTGTTCGATGCACACACACGTGCATAAAGTTAGCTCTCAAACCATACCAAGATAACTCTTTGAGTCACGGGGAAGGAAGCGAGGAGGGGAAAAAAACTCTTGAACAAGACTCATTTATAGGAATCTCAGTCGAAAATAGATCTTTCAAATAAGACCTGAATTGATAGTCTACAATGGAGATTAATTTCCACGTGGATCAACCGGTGTCAAAACACGTACTATATGCATTGAACTAATGACGTTTGAATCAAAATTGTACTGAAACAATTGTGCTAATAAGATTTCCACTTACGCATATTTCGCACCGACACATGCATCTAATTTCCCTTCAACGGCTCTGGCTTGATTACATTGTACAACAATGTTCTTAGGGGCTAATTTGGTAAAATGTCAAACACCTGTGGATTCCCCGTGATGTAATCAAAGGTGCCCGTTTAGGTGCGATTAATTGTACCTTCGAGCAAAAGACATGCATAAATAATCGATTCAAACAACAACAACATTTTTTTACACTTCCACAACTAATGTGCTGGTACTGGTAGGTATAGTAAACCAAGTAGCCAAACTGACTTCTACTCGTCGTAACCGATCGACTTATATTTAAACACAAACTTTACAGCTCAAAGCCTCAATCAAAGATGTGTGAAGACTCCGGATGAAATCTCGTATGCTAATCCGTTCTAGCTCGCTAGGTGCCTTTATCTTGAGATCGGTATTCGTTTGACACATGGGATTGCACTTACTCGTTAGAAAATAGAACAAGTAGTATTTGTAGTTGTCATGTAGGAGTACATACCATGATCATCATTCATCGATACTAAAACATTAATTAATTCTTGGAGCTCAAGTGATGATGAGACACGAATAAAGCCTAGCTCGAACAGCTTTAGAAAAGCGTGATGCGTTTCTTAATCGACAAGTAGGATAATGAATCCTACAAAAACATGACCGAGAATTCAAAGGGTGATAATACAAAAGCACAGGCAGCTGGCACAGATCCGAAATACGGTTTTCATAGTTACTTTCTTATAACTTTACAGTAAGACGTATTACTAAATTTATTATATTACGAAAGTATTTTTAGCGATAAATCTGATGATAAAATTTTCGTATAGCCAAGTTAAGGATGTTAAGTAAAAAAGAAGCGGAGGGAATACATGTTAGATGATTTTTTTGCGGATTTAATCCTGTTAAGAATGATTACTGCAAGTTGGTAACAAAATGGATTGCGTGGAGAAAAAACTGATGAAGCGAGTTGTGGGAGCGGGAGAGATTTTTTTTTAATAATAAATTTTCTAAAAGGAATTGCGACATTAATAGGTAAAATAGAAAAATTGCAAAAATAATTCTCCGTCGCCAAACAGTACGACGAAATAGGAGTCGTCACCAGCGGGCTGGACGAATACCCTATTGTCGCTATACTCCTTAATCCCGCAGTTAGCGTTGCACCGACAGAGACGAGGCAGCAGCGCGTGACACATGGCATTGTCGCCATACGGTGTGGCGACAATAGGTTGTCGTCCAACGGTTCGGCGACAACCTATTGTTGCCAAACCGTATGGCGACGACTAGGTTTCAAAACGCTTCGCTTGCGGGCGTCGACCGAGAGAGAGGAGGAGAGGGAGAGGAAGAGAGGGAGAGGGAAGGAGGAAGAAAGAAGAGCAAGAACAAGGTAACATCGTAACTTTTTAATAGTACTTGTTAGTTGTTTAGGAAAATATGGTAGGATAGTCATATTAGAGAGATGTCTAGGAATATTAGACGTAAGATTTGACTTTACATGATTCTTATTAGTTAGCAAGGGATAGTAATATTGTAGTTTATGTTAGAGTTAGTTTAATTAGTGCTTCTCTTTTAGGTTAGCGATATTAGATGTGTGCTATAATATTGTAGTATTGGTAGCGGGATAGTTAATTAGCGTTGTATAATTTAGGTTAGCGATATTATATGTTAGTGGTGATCTAAAAATTTGTTTTGTCTATGTCGTCACGGTAATGTCGGATCCAATGAAATTTAGAGTATATTATAGCGATGGTGAAATAAAAACTGGGCAGAATGATGTTGATTTAAGCAGCTTTTCAGTCACCATAGTTGAGCACTCATTCCCCGGTAGTGTTAGCATTTGTAATATAAAGTTTTGGTTAACCCAATATTTTCCCTGGATCCAAGTGTTTACTCTGTTACCATTCAAATCTTATTCACGCGTAGTAAGGGTGACTCGTCTATAGAGAGTTGAAGAAAGTAGATCGGACATACTTGTGGCAGAAATGGTTAAGGTGGTGTAAGAGATCTCGTCTTGAATGTGTGAGCTGAGGCATGTTTGCCCTAGAGAAGTGGTAGATATTAGTGGTGTGGACGAGAGAAGCACATTGGCTACAGCTGAACAAGTTCAGGCAATGGTGCCGGTTGAGGTAGCAGCGGGAGATGATAACAGGGATGCAACAAACGCAAAAGGTCGGGCCAATGAAGGGGAGGAGATCGAGCAACTTATCGATCATTTGGAGTGGGTGGACCGTACGACGATACAAGAGGAAGCTGAAATGTTGGAGTGTGATGATGGCATCGACGAAGATGACGAAGGAGGGATGATGATGATGAAATGTATGGTAGTACTGGGGCAGCGGAGGTACCAATCCCTGACGAATGAAACAGGCAAAACAAAGCTGGTATGGAAGTTTTGTGGGGTCATGAGTCGCGTTGGGAGTATGGTAACAATGCCATTCGGCTGAATCAAATATTCTCAAACAATTCTGAATTGAAGTTGGCAGTGAGGCTATGGGCACTGTCGCTGCAGAGAGAGTTCCAGGTTGTCTTGTCAAGGCCAGATAGGTACACAGTGAAGTGCAGAACTGATGGATGTGAATTCTGAGTTCATGCATATAAGCCAAAGTGCGATACGTATTGGATTGCATCACGAGTGGAGGAGCACACATGCAAACTAGAAAATGTTCTGGTGAAACACCGCAAATTGAATGCGGCTCGAATTGCTAGCGTGATGTTCAATAAAATTATTGAAAAGTGGGACATTGAGCGTTGGTATATTCATAAAGCAATCTTAAGAACATTTAAGTAACAGATAAGTTACTTGATGGCCTGACGTGTGAAACAAAAAAGCATTAGAGAACATATTTGGTACATACGAGACTTCGTATTGCAACCTACCTTGTGTGCTTGATGTTTTGAAGCAAACCAACCCTGGAACATACACCGCTTTTAAAGAGAGTGAAGCAGAAGGTAATGAGATCTCGACATTTCGTCGTGCTTTTTTTCATTGGGTCCTTGTATTGTGTCATTCAGGTACTGCCGTCTATTGCTTTGTGTCGATGGTACATTTTTGACTAGAAAATACAAAGGGCAGATTCTAACAGCCATTGTAGTTATTGCGAACAACCACATACTTTCATTGGCCTTTGCATTTGTTGAGGGTGAGAACCGGGATAGCTGACTGCGATTTTTTAGACATCTGAATTTCAGGGTAGTTGGTGATCGGTCCAACGTGTGCATCATTCATAATCGTCACAAAGGTATCCTTTTGGTAATTAAGACTCTACAGGAGGATCTTGATGAGCCATTTCCATGGCGTGACTTGCAGAATAGGTGGTGCATGAGATATTTGGGAGCAAATTTCTTCAGCCAGTTCAGGAATAAGAAACTGATGAACCTATTTAAGAGGTTATGCAAGCAAAATCAGGCAAGTAAGTTCAACGCGCTATTGGCCGAGTTGGATAAGCACACTAGTGCACATATCGGAGATATGAAAAAGCAACCACCTACTTGATGTATGTTTTACTATTTCACACCGTTAATTGTGCTGTCATCACTTTTTACTTCATTCATCTTTTTCAAAATGTAATTTACTTTCTAAGACGACGTGACAACATAACACCGGATACCGATGCGATTTGTAACCTTTTTAGACTACGTGACATAACATAGCAGAACACTGCCACGCACTCACTGAAAACTTTTACCAGTCGGAAATGACCCATTACTGCACACTATAGTCCGACGTGACTACTGACTGCACGCTACAAAGTCCCATCGGTACACTCAGGACGCACTAACTGCACACTGCACAGTCCGAAGTGATCACTCACTGCCTACTTTTAACTCTGAAGTGACCACTTATTGCACAATATATTTGTTAGTACTGACACCTTGCATGCATGACTGTCTTTTCAGCCTGACTTGACTACACACTCCAGCGTTTTGCTGTCCGTCTGCACGTTTGAATCTTACCTTCCAACACTTAGTCCATACATCACCACTTCGAGACTATAAAAGGCCAAACCGCAGGCACACATACACAGCTCCTACTCATACTTTGCCATGGCTGGATTCTCTAGCAGAGCATTCTTGTGGACACCTGATATGAGCAGCGTAGCCCTTCATTACACGTTGAAGGTTACACATAATGGGAAGGATGATCCGTTCAAGGAGGAGAACCTAAGTAAAGTGGTATCCAAATTGCAAGAGTGGCGTTCGATATTATCGAGACACAAGGTCACAACCTCTGGCCTGAACTTTGTGACCTTTAACAACCTCAAGGGGCACTTCCAAGGGTGACGTCAAAGATATTTCAGAGTGTGCGAACTAGCCGACCATCTTCCTGCTACAGGTTTCTCTACGAGATTTCATAGGGTACTGATGCTGCCCGAAAAGTATGCAGAGCATATTAAGATTAGTTATTTCCTATTTGTTTACCCTATTAATCTTTTTAGCATTATCCATAAGTTCACTCATTCGTATGCTCGTCTTGTGTGTTAGTCATTCCCGGAGGATAAAGAGTTGCTGAACAAAAATATCCTAGAATTTGTAGCAATATATATACTCTTCGACGGAGGTGTGATGCCTGGTTCGCGCAGAAGACGCAGAAGAGAATCTAACTGGAGGAGTAGAGGTCCACCCAGTACTGTTACAGCAGAAAATTCAAGAGGACGTTCAATCATCACCGAAAGAGGGCTTGCTCCTAACTATACAAATGACAATGACGATTTCATTTCATCTAGACCTCGATGTTCAAACACTATCACAACAGGTCGTTCAAGGACTACTACAACAGGCTGTTCAAGCAACAATGCAAAAGGACGTTCAACCAGCACTGAAGGAGGGCTAGCTCCTAACCATACAAATGACGATGATGACAACGATTTCATGCCACATAGGCCACGAACCTTGTGTCCTCGTAGTCCTCCGAATTTTGACAATGATATTACATTAAGCCTTATCACGTATCCTGGGGAAGTACCCCGTCAAGAACCAATAGATAACTATTATTATTTTTATTCTATCGACCTACTCCGACAACCATGGTCATAGAATGTATCTTAGGTGTAGTTCACATGCCATGCTATTGTAGTTGTTGTACTTACTGCACTTTGTAATATCAATATCGGGTTTTATTCAATGTTTTGAAGAGGAACGCGGTATGCTACACTAGCACAAAAAAAATCTACCACATAACCAGAAAGCTACTCGCAAGAAGGGGATAACAGATTAGATTACCACTAGACGCGCAGTTGCGGAATCCTTTGCGCTTCGATGTAGTGGATCGTCCTCGCCGCAGTCGTTGCGTCGATGGAGTGGATCGTCCTCGCCTTGCCGTGGATCGTCCTCCCACGCCGCAGTCGCAGCAGCGTCACCGCAGCGATCCACACGCCCGAGGATGGAACGTCGATGCGTCGGTGTGCAAGCACTGGTCGCTCGGCGAGGCGGCGAGAGGAGGAGGCTAGGGTTCGAGTGAATCACTTCTAAACCGTGGAAAAGCACACCCTGCGCCCACCCTCCTCCCCTCCTTATATAGCCACGAGATGAAACCCTAAACAAGGGCCCATCAGCGTGCTAAGCCCACGAGGTCCATTAATTACAGATCCAATCCAAATTAATGCGTCCCAGCCCATTAAGTGTGTGACCCTGCAGGTTCACGTACGTTTGGACATGGATTCGAAAAACTCCTTTTCAATCCAATAGTTGGTAGCGGCTCCTTACAAAGTATGCCAACTCCTAAACATACTATGATCAAATCGGACAGAACCTATCAAAAGTACTCATGTAATAATCCTTTTGCCAAGCATATGAAGATTGAACTCAAGGCGAGAAACATATCATCCTTTGATGATTCAATCCATCTCTCGTATCCGTGATATATTAATAAGTTGTGATTGACTCCTCAATCACGACATGCCCATGCACTTCCTTAATCATATCACATGAATGGCCTTATCATATATCTCCGTTTCATTGGAGTGGCAAATTTCATCTTGACTGCTCACTTCCCTCTGCACGTTTTATAGTAAACATGAAAGCTTCCTTTATAACTATCCGGTTAGGAAGTAGTGTTTGATAGCCCTAAGGAAAACTATTACACATGTAGGGAATATGACAATCTCAGGTCTAAAGATCATACATCTACTATGTATGAGATACACTGATAACACATAAGAATGAAACATTCTCGCAGTGTCCCATTGCGGATCTATCTAACTCATGTTCTTCAACATGCGTCCACAATGTATAGATAATATCTCCATATCCCATGATCTATGAAGCATGATCATCGATCACTACATGTGCTGATCTATTCATCGTTGTCCTATACGATGATATCCGATCAGAGATATTTATCGAATTACATCAATAAGTAAAGAGCTTCATAAGCAAGTCACATACTTGTTAATCAATACAATGATATACATTCATTGGACCAATAATCATATTATTATTCATAAACATAGTCATGTTACAATCATCTAAATGATTGCCTCAAGGGCATAACACTAACATGTTTTACTATAATTTGTCGTCAAATTTGTCGCACGCCGAAAGAGAATGAGGAACAACAAAATTTGAATTTTTTGTCAAAAAAATTAACTGACAAATAATTTTGTAAAATACTAAATGAATTATCACTGACAAATATGATTTTTTTTAATTTATTGAACCCTGGTTTGAACTCTAAAATTCTAGCAACTATCAAAATAACACTGACTTTTAATAATTAATGCTCATAAGTTATAGCGAATTTTCGAATGAAATCAGTGCAAAAATATTCCTCATAAATTTAATTTCCTCAAAAAAAATCATGAGTTTTAGAATTTATTTGGTTTGGGTCGCCAAATGGTTTGGCGACAGAGGCCTGTCACCCTTTTATTTGGCGACAGAGAGACCACATCAGCACTGACTCAGTTCTTTCTGCGTTTTGCGCTATTGTCGTCTAACCATATGGCGATAGAGATATAGTTTTGTAATTTTTTAGATCAAGGTATATTTTTTAAATTTGAATAAAAAATATATTATTAAAAAAAATCATTTCTCTCTGCCGGCGTCCGCAAGCGAAGGGGTGCGTTGTGAAGCCGGCCCACCGCAACTGGTTGTCGTCATACCGTTGGACGACATCCTATTGTCGCCACACTGTATGGCGATAATGCCATATGTCACGCGTTGCTGCCTCGGCTCTGTAGTGCAACGCTAACCGCGGGATTAAGGAGTTATCGCCATACGGTATTGCGACAATAGGGTCTTCGTCTAGCCCGCTGGCGACTACTCCTATTTCACCGTATCGTTTAACGACAGGGTATTATTTTTGTAATTTTTCTGTTTCACTTATTAATGTCGTACTTCGTTTTAAAAAATGTATTATTAAAAAAAAACCGAGGGACTCGATGTTTTTCGGGAATTTTTTTTTCTTTAATATTTATTTTTATTCTTTTTTTCAAAACTATGCGTCCGAAAAAAAAAATTACGAAAATGTCTCCCGTCGCCCGTGTATGGGGCGATCGCCCCATACACGGGCGATTTGACCCGCGCCGTCTGCTGCTCCAAGCCTGCCCGTTAGCGCCGTCTGGTGGGCCCCCCTATCGCCCCCTACATGGGCGATCGCCCCATGTAGGGGCGACGGGCTTGTTTAAAGCCTCTGCCTCCCATCGCCCCAGCGCACAGCGCAGCCAGAAGCCGAGCGAGGCAGAGAAAGAAGAAAAGAAAGGAAGAAAGGAAGAAAGGAAGAAAGAAAGAGAGAAGAGAAGAAAAAAGAAAAAAAGGTAAATTTCTGATTTTTTTTATAGTTATTTGTAAGAATTTTTTTAAGATAATTGTAGGAATTGTTTTATAGGTTGCGTAATTAAAGTATTATTTAATATTTAGGACTTTGTTGTAGTATTTAGAGATTTTAGGATTGCGTAGTATTTAGAATTTTAGAATTGTATAGCTCTCGTGAAATTTAATTTAGCAGTTACTTAATGTAGTATGTAGTATTTAGAAACTTAATGTAGTATTTCGGTATATGCAAATTTAATGTAGTATTTTGTATGTAGAAATTTAGTTCATTATAGTTTAGGCAATATTTAGAAATTTAATTTATTAGGGTTGTGTATTACTATTTTTATTACGTAAATAATGTATTAGGCAATGTAAATAATTTTGTAGTACGATCAATGTATGCGTTTTGTAGATTGTATTTTAGAGTAATATTTTTCCGTCGGACGTTGCAGCATGTCGGAGAAATTGTATTTCCAAATATTTTATGGAGATGGGGAGATAGCACAGGGGGCGGATGGGGTGGATCTATCATCATTTTCAAGAGTCGTTCCGGGCATTATGCAGACCGAGCGATAGGACATCTGAGGTTTGTTGGAGTGGATGTCTCGGATGTTCATTTGGATGCCTGTGTTCGGTTATGGTCGAGCGATAGTGAGCCGAGCGCAAGACCGCTTTTACGGAGAGTTGATTCTCGTTAACTCGGCGTCCACATGGAGGAGTTATGTTGGTTTTTTGTAGAGCGGGGTTGGCGCTCATGTTGTTGGCACTGCAGTGCTACCGGTAGCTCCATCGGTGTCGCAAGTTCGTGATGTCGGGGTGGACATTACGGAGGGGACGTCAAATGTAGAAGGATGCGAAGAGGAAGGCGGCGAGGAGCCGGAGACGAGGAGCACGAGACTGGCGGTGACGAAGGGACCGGGGCAGAGGAGACAGCGGTGGAGGCGCGAGGGGTGGCCGACGAGGGGGAGGAGGTGGAGGACATTGTTGACTTGATGGAAGAGGAGGACCGTGCGGATGAGGAAGTCCACGATGGTGAGCACTCCGGCGAGGAGGACAACGCCACAGGGTGCCTATCCACAGTGCGTGGACCAATTACAATTCGAAGACCTAACAATGAATGAAGGAACATTGATGCATGGGAGTATCGTGAGAACGAGGTGACGCAGGGCCGTATATAAAGACAAGGAGGTGTGATGGATGCGGTGAAGCATCTTGGGCAATGTCTCTCGCGGCAATTCGGGGTTGTGAAGTCCAAGAAGAAGGACTACGGCGTGAAGTGCGTAGTTGATTCGTGCCCATGGCGGTGCATGCATACCGGGAAGTGGACGGACTATCGGAAATGCTCCATAGTGATGGAGCATAAGCTGCGAGTGGAAGAAGCGGGCGGGGACACCGCAATCTGTCGTCCACTTGGGTGGCAAATGTGTTTTATGGTCGGATCGTGGACAATCCCCATCCGCGACCTCGATCTATTATCACACCGTGGTGGAGAGGTTTGAGACAAGATTAGCTACGCAAAGGCATGGAGAGCAAAAGGACACACTCTGGAAATACGGTTGGGACGACGACGGCCCGTGCGAGAATATTCCCCACTTGCTCGGGCAATCGCACAAAGGAACCCCGGTACATCCATCGACCTTGCGGAGTTCCTGCGGGTGGTGCGTGCAGAAGTGGGTATTGCGGCGTGCATTCTTCGCCTCGGCGCATGCATAAATGCGTTAAAAGACTCGCCGCCGGTCCTTTGCATGGATGGCACATTCCTCACGGGAAGTACAAGGGCGATTCTAATCTGCGATCGCGGTGGATGCCAACAACCGAGTTCTACGGTTGCGTTGGCATTCGTGGAGGGGGAAAACACGAGAGTGGTAATCTGGTTCCTTGAAAGAGTGAAGTCGCGATTGTTCTCGACAGTTCGATGTTTGTGTCATCCATGACCGACATGCGGTCGCTAAGAGCGATCGTGGATATGCAACAAGGGTCCGCCGTCGTGGGAGCGACAAAGTGGCGATCGAGGAGCGGTGGTGCATGAGGCACATGGGTGCCAATTTTTCCGTCGATTCGGGAATAAGGAGCTTATGAACATGTTCAAGCGCTGTGCAAACAGAACCAACGGAGGAAGTTCGACGCGCTTTGGAAGGCGTTGGGCGAACTAACGAAGAAGCAATCAATGGATCCCAGAGGTACCGCTAGTTCATCAAGGAACCCGATGGTGTACCATGAGCAAGGAGAGGACCCCACACCTTATAATGCGCCGCCGAGCGGACCCCAAACCTCGGCGTGGCCGGTACAAACATAAAGAGTTTCACCGATTGGATACGACATGAGCCTTTGGAGAAATGGTCCCTTACAGACGACGAGGGCGGCTCGCGTTATGGGATCATGACAACGAACTCGCGGAGATTTACAAGCTGGGTAATGAAAGGCACGGATGCCTTCCAGCGGTGGGTATAGTTGAGGTGTCTTATTAGGGACACAGAGATATTTCATTGAGCGATACAAGACCTCCGCAGCATGTATGTCGGACAATCGATTGTCTTACTCAACTGTTGTGTCTACCTACATGTCCAAGAAAACAAGAAAGCGCAGACACATCGGGTTACAGGAGAGTGGCGTGGAGCGGAGATACCACGTGCGCTGCGGTGACCGAGGTCGCAGGGTGCCCACAGGAGAGGACTTCCCATCGTGCATACTCGGCGGTGATTGCGAGTGCTCCGCCGAAACCACGCTGCTTTGCACTTGCCGTGCTCGCACGTCATTGCCTTGACCGCCGAGACGCATCAATCTGCCGTCCGTTCATCTCCCGTACTACTACAAGCGAGCGTTCTCAACACGTGGCATCATGAGGTGTACGGTGCGAGTGGATGGATCGTTCACAACACCCCTCTCCGGACCATCGATGGGTGCGGACATCCGAATGTTGAAGATGAAGGTCGGGCGTCGAAGGACAAGGCGATTCGAACGATATGGACGAGTCGAGTAGCGTCGCAACCGCGGATAATGTAACTTTGCATGTTGTTCCCATCTTGTATTATTCAATGGACCGTAAGTCGTAATGTACGTTGTAATGTTCGATGTAATTTTCAATGTACTAGTAAGTTGTTGTTCGCATCATGTTATTCTCCGATGTCCCGATTAGTACCTACGAGGATAATGTAATTCTCGGCGTTGTGTGCCTCGTCGAACATGTCTTTGTCTTTCGTATGTTTGCAATCGAGTTTTTTTGCTCTCCACACTTGGTTGTATTGTTTGTTGAGTATGGTACAATTCGTTATTTCGCATTTCATTTTGTGTGCACATGTAATTCGATAAATCTGTTGTATTTGCTTTGTAATGAGCCACGATGGCGCGACCTTGCCTCGAGCTGCTGGGCGTGACCGTCGATGCGACCACCGGTCTAGGTACTCCGCAGAGGAGAACCGAGTGCTAGGGCCACCGACCTCGAGTGCCCGGGAGCCGCCGCGATCGACCCCCGCTGGGTTCCACGGTAGTCTGCGAACGCTTGCACTCTTTTACGTACACATACTTACCGTGAATGCAATTCTAACTACATGCGAGTTGCGGCGGTGGCTTACTTCCTCTTTGTAGGATGGTGGGTGGTGATCGCCCGTTAGAGGGCAAGGAGGTGCCGCGGTTCGGCACGACCGGTCCTGCTGCCACACTCGTGGACCGGTGGAGACCGAGGCGACACGTTCCACCTTCCGTGCGGAGAGATGGCTCCGACGCTGCAGGACGTGTCGTACCTCTTAGGCCTCCCTTGTGCGGGCCCAGCAGTCGTGCCGCACGACGCCTCCGTCACGTGGCACGCCGAGTTGTCCGCGCGTTTGCGTCGAGTGCGCGGCACCCCGGCAGCCCCTACCGGCCCCTTAGGAGGCCGGCGCCACGGACCGGCGAAGGCGTGGTTGCCGATTCACGGTGAGTACCTCTTTCTTTGAGAATTAAAATAGAAGCGCCAAGTTCGCGATAATGTTTGTTGCGAACGCTGCGGTGACCTTCTCCACCGCGACGCGGAGGAGGCGGGACGTGGCCCGCCACTTGGAGGCATACCTCTGTTGTTGCTCGGTTGGGTGATGTTCCGTCCTCCCACGGAACACGGTGGACCGTCACCGATCGAGTACGCCCAAAGACATCGCCGACACCCGGTGGATGAGGTAACACACTCGGTTCAATCTCGTCTCAGCGAGCACGTCTAACTCCCCTTGTAAGCAGGTGATGCGGTGGTCGTGGGCCTCGGTGTGCTTGCGGCGACGTCTGAGGTCTCAGGCGACGCCGTCTCAAGCGAGCACGACGCGGCGATGTCGTTGCGTCCTACTCCTCGATTGTGGTCTTGGGAGCGCTTCTCGTCGGCGGGCTGTTGTTGACACGACACCGTACTCGAGGAGCTTTACGGAGGCGACCGGTGGATCGCCCACCATGGGCCACTCTTGGGTCCGACGATGTGCACGCTCCTCGTATCTTTTCTCCACTAACGCACTTGAATAACCTTCGCCATTTCTTATTTCCTCGCGGCGGAGGTTCGCGCACCTCTGGTGAGGAGGTCCTATCGGGAGTTCGTTCGGAGTTCGACCGCCTCCACGGCGAGGGCGTGCGGTGGGCGCCATACACGCGTCGACGACGTCCACGCCCGAGCACCTCACGGGTCTCCGTGCTTTGCACGCGAGATGAGGCCTTTGGCTCACCCGTAAGGTGCTCGTCTTTGACCTTTGTGTCGAGGAGTACTCCCGCGACCGAGTCTTTGCGGCGATTCGGCTGTTCGATCCTTTCCTTTGCCGCCTCGTCACGTTGTCGCGCGTGGCGCTCACAGTACTTGCCACGATCCTACTACTCCGCATCTTTGCGAAATTAATGTCTTTGCGTACTTCTGTTTTTGCATTGCGGGATGGCCGGATGGGTCTTTGCGGTGGGCTCTCGATTCGCGCACCGTATGCGACCATGGGCCTGCGGTGGGACGCCGCGACTCGGCGAGAGGTCACCGAGACCGGCCGTCGACCATGACATGTACGATCGATACATGGAGTGGTTCGCCCAGACTCGCCTCGGTGGGGTACACACCGGACCGACGTCGCGACGGCGGGCATCGGTAGCGGACACGTACCCTTCACAGATGTCCCGGAGGGACAACGCCTCGGTAAGTGTCTGTCGAACCTACATGGGCACGTCTTTTCATGTAACTTACGTAATGCCAACTCGGCGTTACATGCGGACTCGGCTCTTGGCGGAGATTGAGGTGGAGGCTGTGTCCATGTTGACGCGCCTAGAGGGGGCATCTGGTGACCACCGCCGAGTCCGAGACGGCTTGGGGTCGGGTCCTCGCTCTGATGGCGGTTGGCTCGCCAGCCACTGCCGAGGGCGCGGAGGCGTCGGCGGACGCAAAGACACCACGCCGCCGCCCTGACACCTCGCCCTACCCACCCGGTGCCCGTCACGCCCCACGCGGTGCGGGGGCGGTGGTCGACGAGGCTCCTTCCGCGTCTCGCCCTACCCGTCGGTTCCTCGCTACGCCCCACGCAGCGGCGGTGGGGCGATGGGCTGGGAGGCTCCTTCTGCGTCTCGCCCTACCCCGCCGGTTCCTCGCACGTTCCCACGCGGCGGTGGGGCGGGCAGGCTGCGAGGCTCCTCCTCGTCCGCGCCCAGCGGAGACCCCAGGTGGTTTCGGCGAGCCTTTCGGCGAGCGAGTTCGACTGGAGGAGTACCTTTCGACCGACTACCTCGACCCTCTCGGCTCTGGTGCGCGCGCCACGAGGACTTGGCCTCGCCGCCAAGACTACTCTACGCGCGCGCAGCAGGGCGGCCTAGGAGGGGCGTCCGTCGCCGTCGCCACTCACCTACCCCACGGGCGATTAGGAAGCGTGGCGTGATTGACTTGTTGTACGGATGTATTTTTTAATGGCTTTACGTCAAGAAGACATTGTATAACTCGAGTTAGTAACATGACAAAGCGTTATCACTATAAATTGTTCAAATCATTTATGCATTGCTTGCCTATGCCACACGACGTGACAACACACCAACGTTTGGTGCACCTATCGCCTCTAGTAGGGCGATCGCCTAATGTGAGGCGATCGCCCTTACATGGGGCAATCGCCAAATATGAGGCGATCGCCCCATACCCGGCGATATCGCCCTTTATAACATTCGTTCTCACAAGCGGTCTCGCAAAGAACGGCGGGAGAAAGAATAGAGGTGAGCATCAATCGAAAATGCCGAGGCGTGCAAGTGCAAAGGGTAAGGGAAGGCAAAGGAAGAAGCGAGTGCATGCCGCGAATTTAGCGTACCAAGATCTCTTCCTACCTCGTGGAGTCAGAAGCGCCCATGTGTATGTGCGGAGATCTTTGCAGCTTGTCCGCTCTTGGGAAATTTCAACTTGGAAGAGGAGGTATTGGAAGTGCCGAACTTCGCCTTCGATCCGCCGGAGAAGAGCACGAAGGATCGCCGCATGGTAACAATCGTGCGGGGTTACATAATATTTGTGAATGAAACTTTGCTAATTTACGTTTCATGCAGTCACCTCCGCATTGTGTGAATTTGAGCGGTGGTTTGATACGGAGATCAACCCGAGGACCAACGGCTTCTTGACCAAGCCAGCCGCGAGGATGAGTTCACGCGGCGGTTTCAAGAACAGTGCGATGCCGCACGCGAGGAGGCATGTAGGAAGGAAGCGGAGGAGAAGGAGGCAGAGAGAGAGAGAAACGAGAGAGGCGCGGCGTGCGGAGAAGCCCACGGAGGCATGGGCGAATGGGAAGTGGCCTCGAAGCACTCAATAGGCGTCTGGTGTTAACTTTGGTTTTCCTTGTTCGTGGTACTCCTTTTAGTTTTAAGTCGTAATAAGCAGTGCGGCCCAACCTTCAAGAGTATGCTCTTTGTCAGGAGGGCTAGTATGTGTCCTCTTGCTCAGTGTCCCAAATGATGTTATTTTCTCCATCGAGATAGGTTATAGCATTTTCGATTCGTCATATCGATTTCATCGAGTTTTACCATCGTTTGCGAAAGATACGGCAATTTTCATGTTTTACTGATTGCATGTTAGGACAACAATAAAATAGTGCGACCTAAAGTGACATCTAAATATTTTTACATAATTGTGACCTATGCAAGCCCAAGAATGCAACAAAGCCGGTTCATCAAGTTTTGAGGTCGTTCGATATTATTCTAACTGCTTGAACAATGATTGTTATAAAGGGTTTAAACTAGCCATCTTTTATTCAAAATGCAATCATATTTAGATATTTTTGCAAAAATGAAGTGCATAAGGTTGTAGTAACTTATTCTATTTATTTCATGAATTATGGATCAACACACATTATAATTCCTTCACAATCCATGATTAGAGCCTAGCATTGAACTCAAATAAAAAAATTCTGCAAACAACACATGGATTTTTATTTTACACTCTAATTCTTCATTCCAAAATTTAAATTTAGAAACAAGTTTCATTTAATTTGGACACTCCTAACAAAAGTTACTGGGGTTTATATTAAAAAGCATATAGTAATTACAAAACAAAACTAAAAAAAAACTGTCCTGTCGCCTGCAGAGGCGTCGCCTTCTGAGAGGCGATGGGGGCCCCATGGCCAGCTGCGCCGCTAACGCCCATTAAGTGGCGGGGCTATCGCGCGTGTATGGGCGATCGCCCCATACACGGGCGACGGGGGGCATTTTTGTCATTTTTTCATTCGGACGCATAGTTTTGAAAAAACGAATAAAAATAAATATTAAATAAAAAAAAATTCGCTTTTCGGTGGATTGCATGACTCAAAGGAGGGGATGGATCGGATCCGAATGGAAATAACGAGAAACACAGCGTAGCCAGGGATGGATCAGTGGGCTTTACTTTGGGCCGCACGTATCTTATCCGCCTATTTCAAGACCTCAAAGAAAAGCCCAACAAATCTATTGATCCCCACATAGGTTGCCTCGCGCCGCCCAGATCAGATCAAAACCCCCGCTTCATTTGAACCGTTCCCCCTCGACACGACAGCCGCAACGGTCTTCGCGGGCGGCCGACGCTACCTTCCCACCCACTCGGCCGCCGGCGACCATGGCGGACAACGGAGGAGCCCCCGCCCCCGGCGTGCCGTACATCTTCCGGGACATCGTCCAGGAGATCCTCCTCCGCTTGCCGGCATCGGACGTCCACCGCTGCCGCTTCGTCTGCAGGGAGTGGCTCGGGTTCGCCGCCGACGAGTACTTCGTCCGCACCTACAGGCAGCGCCGCCCTCCCATGCCCCTCTTCTTCTACCGCCGGGACTTCAACCTCGGGGTCGCCGACCCCGCGGACAACCCCGGCGTCGCCCGACTCGACCTCCAGGCCGTCGACCTAGCTGCCCGCGAGTCCCGCCGGGTCCTTCGCTTCATCGACGTCCCGAAACCAGCCTCAGCCGCCCACGACCTGGGCCTCACGGTAGGCCTCGAAGATCTGGACCCCGAAGTTGTCGACGCTGACGTCCCGGGCAACGTCCTGTTGAGGGTCGAGAGCTCCTGCGACGGCATGGTCCTCCTGTCCTACCTCGACCGCCTGTACGTCTGCAACCCCTGCACTCGCCACTGGGCAAGCCTCCCGCCGATCCACCTCGACGACGGCATCGTCGCATTCTACGCACGCGGCCCTCCCGGAGAAGGACGAGAGTACCGGATTATGTACCGGACAGGAGATCTACAGATGGAAGGCTCGTACTGGACCCGTCTCCTGGGCGCCCCGGAGAAGCACGCCGTGAACGAGATCGGTCGCCCGACGCCCCTCCAGGGGATGCCGCAGGACCTGGACGTGGTGCTGCGGAGTGCCCACGAACAGCCGCCCACCATGCTCCACGGCAGCCTACACTGGATATATTTATTCCAGTATATCAACTACATACTGGTGTTCGACACGGCGGTGGAGGAGTTCCAGTGGATTGGTCCTACTCCTGCCCCTGCATACGGCGCGTTCCAGCTGCTTGAGATAGAGGGCATGCTCGCCATGACCTTCATCTACGAGATAATGGGAACGATCGATGTCTGGGTGCTGCACGATCACGTCAACCAGGCATGGGTGAGCAGGTGCCGGATTTTCCTGCCGGAGTCTGAGATGATCCATAACAATGGCTATGGTGAATACGGACATACAATTGTGTACATCGTGTCCCAAGAGCTCGATCTGCTGGTGCGGTGCCCGCATACCCTGTTGCAATCTGACGCCAATGGTGATGTGCTGCAGTATCACCGTCGTCCTCACCACTGGACCATCTGCACCCCGCATATGCTTGAAGAGAGCTTTGTTCTGCACGCGTTTCTTTCGGGGCAGGGGAATGATTCTGAAGACGGCGAGCCGCCTTTCTTCCTGTTCCAGTAACCATTGGGTGATTTGGTGGTTTCCCATCCGGTTACCTAGTCTGCGCTCCTGTGAATCTATGCTTTAGACTATGGAAGCTGCAGTGTGTGCCGGTGAAGCTTGAATTAGTTACTTGTGGGAAAAGATCTGTTGCCTTGCGTTGCTAAGTTGGGTAGCAAGCATTACATGTGTGCTCTACAATGTGAGTTCTCAATCACTTCGAATGAGTAAAAAATGAGTTGATTTCTGTCCAATTCAAAAAAACACAGTTGCTTCAGAAAAAGGGCACTCTGTTGCAGGTTTTACTACAGTGTAATGTTGCATCTTTTGTTGTTTGCCATCTTTCTCTTTCCATAACTTGCAGCAATACATATGGCCAGTTGCTACAATATTGGCGATTGCAGGCCTGTAAAATGCCGGTGAGGTTACGAATTGAAATGAAATGCCATCTTCCTGAAAATTTGGCATTGATTTATTTGTTGTTCTTTGCACATGACATGCATCTCTGTCATAATCATCAGACGTATGAAGATTGCTTAGTCGTGCCTGTGTGAATACCCCACTAAAATAGTGTAAGAATGTGATATTAGTTGCATATGTACTCTCCACATGATATGCTTGACAGGTGATGTTAAAAAATTAAAAAGACATGGTAATTTTTATTTTATGATAACAATCTGTAGTGCAGTACTGCTTTTGGTGGGGAGGGAAATAGTCCAGAACCATGTGGTGATCATTGTCAACTTGTTGGCTGATGATCTTTACTTTATTCTGTGGATATTGGTGACACCTGGTACTTCTAAGACCTGTTTTCCAGTCCTCAATGCATCATAGTTAGTTAGTTATTTCCGAGATTTGTATTTTCTTAATCAAGATTGTGATTTCTTGCAAATATGTACTCTAACATCTGTGATCATGTTCTGGTGGTGACCTTGGGGTGTGTTAGAGATAACTCAATATCACGACTTACCATATCTTGTGGTTTTATCCAAATAGGTTATTAGTCCAAGTCTTCTATAACTAGAACTCTTTTGGCTATATAAGGGTGTGTTTGGTTGGTAGGATGAGATTGAATGGGATAGGATGATCCTGTATCATTTGGTTCTATTGTTTTGGGTTAATAGAATGGTTCAGCATCTATAGGGAATATTTCTCAAATTTGTATCCCACCATACAGGACGGGATGGTTCCATTCAAGCAACCAAACACATGGATGACTTTTTTCTTGAATCACCTCATACATGTACCACTTGGTACAAGCAACCAAACACACCCTAAACCAATCCCCTATACATGTAAACATTGGAACATAATAGTGGATTGTTTCTCGTGGTTTTTTCACAAAGGGGTTTTTCCACGTTAAATTGTGTCTCCAATATTTTGCCGTGCTTCTAACCCTAACAAGTGGTATCAGAGCCCTAACCTTTACCTTCAATGCCGTGTAGGTGCCGCTCAGGTGTCGCCTCCTCCCGAGGGCAGCGGCTTGATCTGATCGAGCTGGTGTCCATGCTAGCGGCGATCGACACGTCCAAAGGCAGAGGCATGATCTCAATCGATCAGTCACAGGGGTGCTTCTCGTGATTCCATCGGTACCGAGGCCCCTGACAATGATGATCTGATCACGCCACGGCTGTAGTACCCACCCGATGATTTGATGATGAGACTTTGGTTAAAAAAATGTCAGTTGAGGAGACAACTGAATTTGGTGTTTCATTACCGTTAATTTGGGATTTGACGACATCCTGATGGTAGCATTATATTCTTCGGAGTTTTTTTAGTGAAGGTTTTGCTTCAATGTCAGTTTGAGATGAATGTTTGAAGTGTAAGAAAGAGTTTGTTTCTGTGTGGATACTACAACGTTGTTTTGGGTTTACTGCAATTTATACTCTATTGTTGGCACGCGAATTTTCTCTTCATATTGACATTTTTTTAGCAGTTTCAACCATGTCATGGATTTTCAGTAGGCAGTTTGATGTACGTGATGACTGCACGTGCAAGTTGCTCTTTCAACGAGCGTTGTTTGCCGAATTTTATGTTCCAGGTGGAGCATGTCAAAAGTCCATGTTATGTGTTCTTCGCTATCTACCCATCATCACAGGTGATGTCTTGACTTATGCCATTTGATGATTGAGCGTTTGTTTTAGGAGGTCAGTTGCACAGTCTCAAACTTTACTGGGGTTATGAATCATTGAAGACCCATATTGCTTTGTCTGCTTTGTTAATGGTTGTGTGTTTGAATTGACTGTTCCAGTCTTTCTCTCGACCTACTGGTGGTTTGCTTAATCTTGCTTCATGAGAAGCGTTTATAAAAAACCGTTGCAGTCTTTTATACCCTTTGTGGTTTTTCACACTACAAGTGTTTGGATTGATTGTTTCAGTCTTCCTTTTTCATTAGTCCTTTGGACTTTTAACGCACTTGTATTCGATGTTTAATTACCTTTCGAGGTTTTCCAAAAACAATTTCATTATAGATTTTGAGTTAAGAGGAGGTTTGTTAGAGATAACTCAATATCACGACTTACCATATCTTTTGGTTAGTCCAAGTCTTCTACAATTAGATTTTTTTGGCTATGTAAGTCAACCCTCTGTATATGTAAACATTGGAACATAATAGTGTATTGTTTCCCGTGATTTTTTCTCGTAAGGGTTTTTCTACGTTAAATTATGTCTCTAATATTTTGCTGTGCTTCTAACCCTAACAGGGTGGTTCTTGTAAGGTTTTCCACTCTCTCCTTTTATCTATGAAGGTATCTCGCCTTCTCTCTGGTGAAGATGACTGATTGTTTCTTAGTAAATGAACTAATGGCTTTTGGTTGAGTTAGTGGCTTACTGCTGTTGCTTGCTAGATGTTTGATCAAACGCCTTTTCCCCTCTTGTCATTGTGTGCGAATGTCCATTTTTTTTTTCCTTTTCAGTTCTATGAACTTAATGCTAAAAAGGGTTGAGTGAAATCATTTTAGACTTCACTTTCCTTTACAGTTTTTCCGTATGCATACAAATGAACACTTAGCCATCTTTAAGTACTGATACTAGTACTCACAGACTGGGTGGGATTTCTTTAGTACCTGATGGCTGATGCGTTCCAATCCAATTTCAAGTGCACTGATACCAGTTTGCCCCAGATGCTAGTCTGCTTTCTTTTCTTACGCTTTCTTTTCATGCTAAGGATTTCTTTTCTACGCAGATGAACTGATGCCACTGTACTTTGCCTCCCTAATTTCAGTGCTAAGTGCTTTCTAAACTGAAGTCTCTCTCTTCTCTCCTAGTTAATTTGTCAGACACACACCGTTGTCCTCTTCTATGTCCCTTGGGCACCACACGTGATTCATTTCTATAACTAGCCGAACTGCCCGTGCAATTGCACGTCAAGATATTCTAGTCTCCATGGTGTGTCGTCAAGCTCGAATTTCTCCGAGTGCAGTTAATTAGTGCAACAGTCATCCTTCTCATGAAACAGGTTTGTGAATCCCAATCTACCGCTGTAAAGGCTGCAGGTTCAGAAACAGCCCAAGCCTGAGCTTCTCAAATCTCAATAGATTGAGACCCTGTTTGGGGGCCTAAACCCAGCTTCAGCTTTCAAAAAGTCGGTAAACCCATCTAAACAACTAAGTTTTTAAGCGGCTTTTGGCATAAACTAGAAGCTATATATAACTAGCAAAAGGTAAATGCTGGGCGAAACCTACTTTTGCAGCTTATTGCTGAAAGAAATTAACTATTTCCCAAACGACCTCTTATAAAACCCTACGGTTGCTTTCAACTCAAAAAAGAAAAAAAAACAGCTTTTCAAAAAAGCTACACCTCCCCCGAACATGCCCCGAGTGAGATCGTGGTATTTGAGCCGCTTTCACTTGACAAACTGAAGGAGGTGGTGAGGAGGGTCGTTGCCAGGGTAGCTGACAAGGGCATCACTCTATCAGCAAGTGTTGCCGCGTTGGACGTCATTTTATCAGAATCCTACAATACAGCAAGTACAGTTTCTTCTTCGAAATGATCGCACGATCAGACTCCCTTGTTCTCATAAACGAGAGATGCTTATTTTCTATCGGTTTGTTCGTTTGGTAACCAAGCTTCGCCTCTTGCAGATATACGGTACAAGGCCCATACGGAGGTGGGTGCAGAAGAATGTGTGCTGACGAAGCTCTCCGAGAAGCTAACCAAGGGAGAAGCAGACGAGGGCTCGACTGTTCCCATTGATGCTACGGACGACAAGTAGGGGCTGGAATATGGAGTCGGGAAGAAGAAGATAGCGGATCCGCGAGGCAATAGGCCAGGCGTGGAACTTTCTAGCGATTCCGACGACAGCGATGATGTGCTATGGTGAATCCAGCTATCACTTTGCTAACTTTAGCTCAGACAAACATACAATACATACTCCAGCTAATTAAATCTAGAGCGGCAGATCGTAGTATGCTGCCTGCGCGTGAAGCATGATGCCCAAAAAGAAAGCTGTGCATTGTACAAGGGAAGAGTTGGGAACATGCAATTGTACAAAGACGGCTCGGTTACGTCGATAAATTACCCATTGTTTTGTTACACGAACAACTCCAGCATTGTACACCATTCCTCGCAATGTTTACACAAATTTGCGACAATACCCAGGGAAGCACCACAAGGCCGCTACTGCCTGAGCAGAGCAGCGGGATTCACGGCGAAAGCAGCAACCTCTATGTCTGCTCGACTGAAGCACGGCGCTGAAACAAATTGGGCAGCAGACACTGATAAGTTAGTTGACACCACCAGTCTCCACAACAAAATGCGAATTCCGACAGGGTATCAACCTGAACAGCTGCCCTGACTTCTCTCCCGATGATGTAGATTCTCATGAAAACCGCCCAGCTCTACATTTTTGCAATGAGCATTCGCTGTCACATTTTCACCTCACATTCCGAACACCGCCCCAGGCATTCGGATGTCACATTTTCATTTTTCTAACCCCTATGATCTTACTGTCCATCCGTGTTTGGAACCTGCATCAGTGGTTCGCCTGCTGTAGCTGGCTGCTGACTATATGCACCTGGGGTGCTAACTTCTTCATATAAGAAGACATCAGTATCCATCTGATCCCACTGCACTTCTGCTATTTTCCATGTTAAGTACTTAAAGTTGCAAAGATGAGTTTAAACAAGCTTAATGAATAGTCTAGAAAAAAGTTTAATGAGTGATCATAAAGGATACGTGCTGTTTTCCACAAATCGGTAATGCTAACACCCCCCTCTGTTAGGAGCCAGTAATCAGCACCAGTCTGCAAAATTGTGTAGAAATGTAAGTCTGTTTTGATCTATTTGGACCGTTAGCATAAGAGTTGTACCAAAGAGCAAAACTTAAGATTTTGCTGATACAAACCTAATAATTTAATAGGATCCACACAGAAAAGATTTGCATGTAAGAGTTCAAAACTTCAAATAACCGAAAAACTCAAAAAAGCAGAACAAAAGTTCATAGATGCATGCATAATGTTGTATCATTTGATTTGAAATTTATGGCTACGAACTATGTTATCCTACATCGGAAAAAATTCAAAATTAAACTTTAGCAAATCTGACTTACATCAACATCTGAAGGAATAATCCTTGTCATTCCTCCAAAATCGTGTGAAGCACTAGGATCCTGGAGAGTCCTCTGGCTGTGCTGAACATTAAGTTCCACATCCATTGATGTGCTGCTTTGTCCAGCATTTGTTGTATTGAAATCCTCAACAGGCTGGTGTCTTGGCACATTTGCATGCCTTGGAGGAGTTGCAACACCACCCAATTCCTCAAATTTCTCGTCAAATTGACTAAAAATATAACAAGGTTTTGATCAGGTGAAATTCGGTACAAATATTTAACTTCACGAGAGGAATGCAGCATCACCTAACTAAATAAACATCTATTGGGCCCATTGTACTTCTTAATACAATTCTATATCTCCTCTGGAGATAATCACCTGCCTGGATAGGGCACAATACACACAAGAAAGTCATGAATCAGTTCACGAAACCATTTATTTTTGTATGCAAAGCTCCATTATTTTACTGGATCCTACCTCATCAGGATCTGGGACTTCGAGTGTAGTACCATGAGGAGCTTTTATTGCAATAAGTGTTTCATCCTGCAGAACCAAAAACATATGTGAACTAATGTCAACAATAAGGAATAACTTCAGCAGAGATACTTTGGTATAAAGCAAAGGATAATCTACAACAAGGTGACATTGTTCAGCCATGTAAGTAGAGTTTCACACCTGAAAGCAGGGTAATTCCTTGATATCATCTTCCGTCACATAGAGCCACCTAACAGACAAATGAAAGTGGGATGTTTTACATCATTAAACAGTGACATTACAATTAATCAATTACCTTCGGTTGTTTTCATCTTCAGTTAACCCCCTTAGTTTTTCACGCATATCACTGCACCAAAGAAAAAAAACAGATTATATATCATGTTTTTGTCAGGCACAGTAACATAGCAGAAAGTATGCTCTATGAAGAAGTCCGCAATTTGCAATGGCTACCAACCTTATACGCTCATCTAAGGCTTGCTCCTGCAGATTAAGATTTTCAACTTCTGTCTGCAAAAGGAGGTTACACAAAATTGAGCTTAGATATAGTTGTCATCACACTTCAGAAAAAAGGTACACAGGTGCACTTAGGATTAGTAATGCCAATTTCAATAAGTAACAAATTTACAGGAACAAATACCTGCAAAACCAAAAGGCCGTTATCCAATCCCTCTCCTGAATCATCCAAGCCCCTGTAATGTTGTCCAAGATTAGCATCATAATACAGGATGACAAAGGTTAAAGAAATAAGATTAGCATGACAATACAGGGAGACAAAGGTCAAAGGAAGAAGACAATGATTACTTCCAACGGATTCTGTTCTTAAGTGTCTTTTCTATAAGCCCAATTCCTTCAAGGACATTGGTAATGTCATATATACGCCGCTTTTGAACCTGCATCATAGGAAAATCAGTGAACTTGTAGTCTTGTACCAAGTGGAAGAGAAGAAATGTCAGATGAAATGATAATAGTCTATAACCTCTAGTGTTTCTGCAGCATTATTCAAATCTAGAGTGCCATCCTGAGCCTGCTTAAGCAAGTTGATGAACTTTTTCGTCAGAAGTCCTGAACATGGATCATAAAGATAGATATAAGTAGCAGCAAGCAGTAACACGGAAAAGGAAAGGAAAGATGCAACCAAATAGTGAAAGCACCATAGTTTGCCAGATCTGAAATATATGAACGCTGAATTGTAACATATCATCCTATGACAAACCCATACTCCCTCTGATTTCAAATATAAGTCATTTTGGACATTGAAACATTCTCCAAGATAACACTTTGACCATCATTTTCTACAAAAATATGTTGTTTCAAATAAAAGTATTTATACATTATGAAAGTATATTTCATGATGTATCTAGTAATACCAATTTCATGTTGTCAATCTTGGTAATTCTTTATACATTGATGGTCAAACCTAGAAATGTTTGACTGGTACAGATTCTAAAACAACTTACATTTGGAATTGGAGATAGTAATAATTATAGACTGAGAGTGTTATCATCACCTAATGAACTGTCGTAGCGGCAAGTGCCAGAAGGAGTTGGTGGATTGAGTGGTGAACCTGCACATACAAAGATGTGCATGCTTAATCTTTTGTTGCAGAAAAACATATGTAAAGAGGAGTTCAGAGCAAATGGTTATGAAGAAGTTTGCACTTACCAACATTTGACGTTGGTGTCTGAGGCCCAGCCTTATTGTTCTTATTCTTTGACTTAGAAGCCTTAACAGCTTTTCCAGAGACTGGAGTAAGCAGTGGACTGCCAGTAAATCCAGGGCTGGTAATCATACATTCACTTGACTCAGCAGCATCATTTTCTTCAGATGTAGCTTTTCTTTTTAACTGCAGAAGAGAGGAGGACTTGTGTTATATAGTGGTCGGTAAGAACTGCAAACATCCCAAGAGGGAAGATATGTATCATCAACGATTTCAGAACTTGCAGAAAATGCATCATCTTAAGCATATACTAAATCCCGAGTCCTGACAACAGAATTCATGGATGTAATCTACAGAGCAAAAAAGAACTAACCAACACCATACTGCCATTCTTAGCCGCACTGAATCATTGTACTTCATAGACATAGTCAACTCAGAATCTAAATTAGAACTAGTGAAGGTGAACAGAAGCACTGTTGCTATAGTGTATTCAGTATCCATTTAGAGAGATCCGTATGCAAGTAGGGCTGTAAAACAAGCTCGAGGCTCGCGAGCTGCTCAAACTCGGCTTGCTCTAGGCTCGATTTGAGCTCCAAACGAGCCATACTCGAGCTTGATTGAGCTCACGAGCTTCATCGAGCCGAGCTTGAATAACTCGCGAGCTTGGTAAATTTACAAATTACTTGTTAAATATTACTATATGTTAACTCTTACTCGAGCTGAGCTCGAGCTTGAGCATTTTTTATTGTTGAAAAATAGTGCATATTGAATTGTTTATTGTTACCGAGCTTACTGGAGCCTAAGTCCAGGCTCAGACCCCAACTCGAGCTTGGCTCAAACTTTTACCGAGCTCGAGCCTAGGAGGCCAGCCTCACTCGAGCTCGGCTCGTTTACAGACCTATATGCAAGTGGCAGTACAATGTCAGATATGACATATGACAACGCAAGGGTATTGTTATACAAGCAAATAGCTTACCAAATGAGATATGGAGTCTAGATTAGCAGCAAACAATCAATATAGCAGGTAGCAGCATAAGGATCATTTGACAAGCACTGAAAACTATGCCTAATTGAAGCTTTGACCTGAAATAGATAGCGTGAAAGTTCCAATGACAACTATCTAACAGAGCAATATGCTTGGCTTGCACTCATGTGGTACAAGCTTACACAAAATAAGGGGTAGGCTGAAAGGAAGCTCTTCGCCATTATTTGCTGACCTTGTTGTGTTGGTAACACTATATTATTAAACTGTATTCTATACAAGCAAGATTCATCAGGCTTGCTAGACATATAGCCTGCGGACGAATAGATTGAGCACGAAACACCTACATGAGTAACCACCCGATGTTTTCTCTTTGCAATCTCACAGAAGAAAATTTGGCAGGTTAGAGTAAATTTTAACAGTGGTTCAAGCAAGTCCTAAAACAAACCTAATCCTATTGTTATCCTCAGGATGCAGAAACAGTTGTGGCAAGAATTAAAAGGGCTAAGTTATTAGCACTTGTAGTCTTAAGTTCCCCTCAATTCCGAATCTCGCACATCAGATAGATTTCTTCCTCTTTACAACATTTATTATTTGACATAAAACTTCCTCTCCATTCCAAACCTTGCCGCAGAGCAACAACTAAGCGACATGAATTCTTTCTTTTGTCGATCTGTGTCACACGTCTAGCATAGCTCACGCTTACCTAACTTGAAAACCATTGCAGGTAGTGAGTATTTAAGCTGTCCAAACTGGGAAGACTTTGGGGAAGCTAAGAAATTGACCAAAATTTCAGCCGCATCTACATATGGCTCCTACAGCTACACTCAAATCGATAGATACAGGCAGCAAAACACGAAAATTTTGAGTGATAATCCTCTAACAAACAGCTCAAACCACACAAAAAACTCACAAACACCCGCATCAAAAAAACCCCAAACACAACCGAATAAATCGAGCAGAAGCATCTCACCGGCGTCCGGATAACCAGCCCCTCCTCAATATCACCGCCGTCCCCCGCGCCGAGGCCGCCGGAGCCGGACCCGCCGGCGCCGGCGACAGCACGAGCCTGCGCGGGGAAGCGGTGGTAGTCGTTGGGGGCGGCGAAGGGCGGCCGCGCCGGCGCGACGAACGTCAGGGGCGGGCGCAGCGACTGCAGGATCTTCTGCGCGGCCGGCGGCCTGCCGCCCCCCGACATGGGCCTCGGCTCCGGCGCCGGCGTCCCCCCGATGCGCCTCGGGGACCCCGGCTCCCGGGAGCGATCGGCGTGGGCGGCCGCGGGGAGGGGGAGACCGGCTGGCGGCTCGCCGGAGCTAGGGTTCCGGCGGCGGCGGGCGCGGGGAGGTGGGTGGGTGGGGTTAGTGGCGAGGGGGGGGGGGGGGGGATGGAGAGAGAAAGAAAACGAGGGAAGGAGGGAGGGAAATTAAGTAGCAGAGCGTTTGTGGGTCTCGCTCGAGGTGGATTTGCAGCCTGCTGGATTTACTTCCAATGGGCCGCCCGCTTCCGTCTGGGAATTGGCCGCTTCCTGGGCAGCCCGCTTTCCTTATTTTCCCTCCCCCTCTTTCTTCGTATTTGGTTTTATTTTTACTACTACTACAAATCTGGTTAAATCTTCATCTTTTGAAACGTGTTGGGTCCATTTTTGTTTTAAATTTATAGTGATTTACTCGAACTACGAGTTTGAAAGGGTGGTGTGTTTATTTTCTCAATTCACGTCGAGGTTTTTCTCTCCTTTTAAAGTGATCTTTTACATATTATTGGATCCTGTTCGATTCTTTTATTGGAAAATTCAAAACAGGCAATAAGAAATTTCTGCAGAGATAAAGCATGCCAACCCCAGCCGGCAAGATGAGGAAGACAAACGAACAAACGTATATTGTAGAGTAAAACCAGCTGGCAGTAGCTCACACTTGGTGCCCTATAGAGGGGATTCATGTGGGTTAGTGGGTATATATACAAGACAGGAAAGGTTGAAACTAGAGCTGATTAGGCTGAACAAAATAGAGAGATGGAGGATAACACAGCACAGCTTTGCTAAATTTTAACAACCAATTGCAAGATGTATCTCGGCATTTCAAAGCACGGCCCAAGTCATCTAGAGAAGCACACACACAGCCCACACGACGTACATAAAATGAATGAGAATGACAGACCAAGAAAGCTACTCCGCTCTGATCATTTTTTGTTTTTGAGAAGCAAATTAAATTTCCAGTCTTGTACAAAAATATAAAAACATGTTTGTAGATTAAGTTTCCCATACTTCATTACCTTTCATAAATGATCACATACACTATCACCTCTTAATGGAAGAGTTATAGCTATATGACCACGACAAACTACATGCCACTTCAATTGAGCGGCACAATAATGCACATGCTTCGTACTCCCTCCGTTGATAAATATAAGGCGTATTTTTGACTTGGCACAAGGATTAACGTTGTGGTGAAATTAAGGAAAACATGAGAGGAAATGACTTCATTATCCTTCTTAATTGTCTTGGAAGATGAGAGATAATACTTTGTGTAGGTGGTAATGAATAAATGCATATGGTTGAGTGAGAATAAATAAGGATATATGTGGAAAGACTCGTTAAATATACATGCACGCTTTATATTTTTCAACAAGATCATTCAAACTATAGGCCTTATATTTATCAACGGAGGGAGTATTTGTTTCGCAACCCAATATGCAACCTTTGGCCACCGTAACATGAGATCATCTTAAGAGTATTGATCAATGCTTTCCAAGGCCATCACATGATCACAGTTTGTCTTATCTCCTTGTTCTAAAAAAATTAAAAAACACACACACACATTTCCTTTCTTGAATAAGAATATAACGTATCCTATCAATCAACATGCAGGTAAAGAGAGATTCCGATCCCTATCATATTTCATTCACTGTAATAAACTTAAAATGATGATAGATCTATCAATATCAGTTTTATTTTAAGGACCCATAAATATCAGTTGATGAAAGAGATAGCCATCATTTGACGTACGCCAAAGAGAAACAATATGTAAGTGGAATATACCTCGAGTTCCAACACACGAAACTAAAATAAAATGAACTTAATTGATGTTCAACCATTAAGAACTTAAAAAAATAGGGATTAGGAAGCTAGAATATATGACCGATAACCCAAAAACGAATTGAGATGTTTGGGAAGAAACATTAAAAGTTTTTCTTGTTGACGGTTTTTTATTACAAGAACGTGTCCACACACGCATACCTGAGTGTGTCTCTAGCACATATCTAATCTAAAGTGAAGGTCAGAACCCTATAGAGTGCGGACACGTGCTTTGGTCACTGAACGCACTCACCTATGCATGTATTTTCCAACTTAAAACTTTATCCCAGAGAAAAGATGAGCACCAACATCGAGAACCCAGGATTCGGACAGTTCGCTCACGGTAGAGCTTGCCAAAGCGAGCTACGTTCGCTCCTCGCATTTCCATGGTTTCTACTTGGCCTCAAGTTTGGCTACGAGTTAGACACCTTACATGGAACTGCAAGATTTTGATTGCCAGTAGTAACTTATATATCTATACTAGTATATTTGATCAGAGTGTACTAGTGCATACGGAGTCGAGTTCTGAACATGCAAACTCCCATCGTGTGGATATATAGATGTTCTATCATTCTAGGGCACAAGTCCACAACTACCCTTCGCAAACAAAACTTTTAACTCGCTGTACATCGAGACTACTTGGAAGAAAACCGACCAAAAGATGTTATTGGAATAGGACAAATAATTACAGTTTACGAAGATGGAGCTAGTAGTTCTTTTCTTTTATCAGTCCAATCTAGTTTTTTTTTTCTTTTTATATGCTTTTGCGAGGTGATTACGAGCGAGATCAGTGAGAACAAAAGCCATCGAGCCTAAGGAATATTAGCTGAATGATTATACTCCGCCACGGAGAAAAATAATATTATCTAATATGTTCAGTTGTTGTTATTATGCTTAGCTTATGTTATATTCTTACTCCGCAAGAGTGTTTGATAGAACTCCATCTCGGGCTACACCATGCCTCTCCTGTCAAGCTTGTATTATACCACATTGTTGGCTTCACCACCGTTGTTTGCATCACTCTTATCTCTACTAATAAAAGATATCCTAACAAACTAAGCACACCTCAATAAACTCAACTAGAAAGCAGCTCGTTGTGAGCATCTTCTTCTTTCCGAAGGATGCCATTGTCCACATAGCAGCATCAAGGCTAACACCAATGTTGGACGCTACTATGTCAATGGGATGATGGACGGAAGGATAACCGGCCTCATTGCCACCGCCGTCTTCGAGGAGGAGGACGGATCGGGAAGGGCCACGCGGCACTTGACCTCACCCTTGAGCTACATGCCGCCATCTTTGAGGAGGAGGATAGGCTGGGGAGGGCCACACCACACTCGACCTCGTCATTGCCGAAGAAGAACCACGAAGGGCAGCCAGAGATGAGCGGAGTCGGTGGCAGCATGGTTTATGAAGAACGAATATGATGACGATGTGGCCACGGTGCATTGGATCTAACCACCGATAGGGTGGACACCGGATCGAATGTTGCTGTCACTGGAGAAGGATAATCGTAGTAACACATAAGCACTCAGCTATATATTATAATTATAGATGTATTCAGGGGCGAATCTAGGAAAAAAGGTCGTCACAGTCATGGAGTCATTACAAACTTATAACACTAAATTGTAACTTGTAATAAGAGGATCGTATATTTATATAATATAGAAACCATGCGTATTGAACTAGAGAGCGTCGGTGGTCCGTAGACTGTAGATCCGCCCTTGGATGTATTCAAGATTGTTTCTATGTATACACGTACAGTTTGTTACACGATTAAGTGTAATGAAATCCTTTGGCGTGATTGTATGTGCAGTATCTTGATCAACATTGCAAATAAATTCATGTCATAATATCAAAATAGAACCTAAATTTTATTCCTTTTAAAAATACTATAAAGATTCTTAAAAGATGTGATCTATTTTTTTATCCAACAGTGCAACCGCTAAAGTAACCGTTGTTGCTGAAACTGAATTGTATCTAGACCTATCCAAACGGGCCGGGCCAAATGGTAGACGCAGACGGCTCGCATCGTGGGCACGGGCGGGCACACGACGCCCGGCGCTAAGCGGGCCGTCTTACGCAAGACGCCAACTCACGTCTGCCGTGCTTGGGCGTAGAGGCGACGCAAGACGGCCCGTTCTGAGCGGGCCAAGACGCACGACACGGTCCGCCCGTTTAAAAAAATAGCCGTTTATAGCCGTTGCTGATTTAAAAATTCAAAAAATTCAAAAAAATACAGAAAAATCCCGAATTTTTTCCTATAAATAGGTGGCTGCCCCCTCCTCATTTCTACACCAACAACCTTGCATTCTCTTCTAATTATTCTCTTGTGGAAATTCTTTTGCTCTTAGTGGTAATTTGGCAAAATTAAAAATAGTTTTGTCAAAATCCAAATTCGACTTTAAACTACATCAAGAAATCAAGGTGATAATTGTGATTTATTATTTTATTTTGTTAGTATTTTAAATCATATTTTAGTATTAATAGCGTCATTATTTCTTGTAGTTTGCTTTATGGAGCCCGGGGATTTTCCATCGTTCGACGACGATTTGATATTTCACCGATGAGCTTCTTGCATCATATGCCGAAGAAGCTGCAGGAAATGTGCCATCTTTAGGCTCTACAAGTGCTACTGCGTCGGCAAGCATCGGGGCGAAAAGAGCAAGATGCAGTACATCGGGAGTCTGGGAAGATTTCGACCAGATTTTTGAGATATCAAACAACGTCCAAATCAGGTATGCTGTTTGTAAATATTGCAAGCATAAATTAAGCTGCGAAATCTTGGTGGAGCAGGGCACTTGAAGAGGCATCTTGACAATTTGTAGAAAAAAGCGGGAATGGTTTCGAGGCAGACGCATCTGCAGTACAACCCCGACGGTACGGTACGTAACTGGGACTACAATCCTGAGGTAGCTCGTGAATCTCTTTGTCGTTAATCGCTTCTCAAGATCTTCCTTTAAACTTTGGTGAGTCAGCTGCCTTTGAAAACTTTATTAGGACCGCTCATAATCCTAGATTTTTTGCAGTTTCTAGACAGACAACAACTAGAGATTTGATTAAATATTATAATAATTGTCGTAATAAGCTAAAAGAAAATTTTAGTACTGTGCTTTTTACGTGTCTTTGACATCGATATATGGAGTGGTAGAGCTAAAGAGGATTACCTTAGTGTAGTTGCTCATTATGTAAGCGATGATTGGCAACTAGAAAAGAGAATTATAGGATTCAAATTAATTGATGTAACACATCTTGGTGAAAATATTCTTGATTGTATTGTAAAAGTTGTGGAAGATTTTGGACTTAATGATAAGATTTTTGCAATAACATTAGATAATGCTTCCGCAAATACTTACGCCATGAACATACTTACTCGCTTTTCAATTCATATCTTTGAATCTTTCTTATTACATCGTTGTGCTTGCCATATTATTAATCTTATAGTTAAATCTGGTTTAAAGAGGTTAAATCGATTATATTGAACCTTTTAAATCTTTGCAATATCTTTCTTAACTCATTCTAATCAACGAGTAGCGACATATAAAATTTATTGTATTGCAATGAATGTACGTCGCGTAAGTTTGGTTTGGATATGCTGTTAGATGGAACTCTACTTACTTGATGCTTAAGAATGTCATACCATATGAGAGCACATTTTACATTTTTATTAACACGCCTTTATCGCATACAGGATGGTCAACTCGGTACTCACGATTGCAACATTGGTATGTTGCTAAATACTTGCTTTCATTTTTAGAACTTTTTTTTGATTCCACTGTTGCTTTATCTGTAGTCTATTATTCAACCTCTCCTTTAATTGTGCATCATATTTTAGAAATTCTTTGCTTGATTAAAGAGCCACGAAAATGATAATATATTGCGGGAAGCTGTTTATGCTTTGAAAACTAAAATTTTAAAATATTGGCAAGAAATTCCTATGTTATATGCATTCGCATTTATTTTAGATCCTAGAGCTAAAATTCGGGGATTCGGTAATGTTCTCTCACTTCTAAGTGTTGCGGTAGGTCTTGATTATTCTAGTTATTTTTCAACCGTAAAGTGCTAACTTAACTGAAGTTTATGATAAGTACGATCGGAAGTTTGCTGGAGTTCGCATGCAGCGACCTCCACCAGCACCCACAAGGGGAAAGATATGGGGTACAGGTGGCTCTTCCTCAAGGAGTTCAACTACATCAACGACAAGTGCGGACACATCAAGTGGTGGGAGCTAGTGCCTATCTCAGCAATGACAATCATCAACTACCAAGAGAAGGAAGAGGAGGACTTCAACATTTTGCGGTGGTGGCACGAGCACAAGATAACATATCAGGTGCTTTTCATACTAGCACGGATGTGTTAGCATTCTGTCTCCACGGTTTCTTGATGCGCTTTGATCTATCAGGAAGAATAATCGAGGAGAGAAGAACAAGTCGACTAGTGAGATGGTGGAAATACTTCTCCTTTGTGAAAGATTGGGAACAAGTCGATCAACGAGCTCAACATCTTGCAGAAAATCTTGAATTTGGTGAGACGTTCGAAAATCTTTATCTAGATAATGAGGAAGAATAATTGTAATCTTCACTTTTTTATTGTATCACTGAGCTATAGACCGTACTCTTTTTTCTTTGCCAAGGTTTTCTCGTGTTAAGTTTTTACTTGGCAAAGTTTTTAACGAGGCAGCCAAACATCAATAAAGCTCATTATTTAATTCAAATTATTTGTCTTATTTTAGAATTTATCTTGTATTATAGCTTTTTCTTAATTTATATATATATTTAAAAAAGTTTTTATTCATCATTCGAGTTTTTCTAATTATTCTAAATTTTCCCATTTTTCTGAATTTTCTCATATATTTTTACCATATTTTATCTATTTTTCTACAAATTTCCTGGCGCTAAACGGGCTACCGGGCCGATCCGGCCCATTTGGCCCACGAAGGACCGGGCCGGCACGACATGGCCCGAGGCTCAAACGGGCCGTGTCTGGACCGAAAGTTCGGCACGTGGGCTGACACGGTACGGCCCGTTTACGAGTCGGACCTAAACGGGCCGACAGCACTATCTGATTCTCTTTGCCCCCAATCACCTCTCATCCACTCCGGAGCGAGCCCGGCCATGGTCTGCTCCTTCGCCACCCCCACCGTCGTCTCCTCCACACCCACCCCCAAGCCCCTCGCCGCCGCCTCCTCCGCCGCGCCACGCCGCACCCCTTCTCCGTCCCTCGCGCCCTCTCCGCCGCAGCGAGGTCCCTCCGCCTCGCTGTCTCCTCCTCCAGATCCGCCCGGACCATCGCCTTTGTCGCCCGCGCCGGCGGAGTCGTAAGTCTCGTCTCGTCGCACGCCGCCTTCTCTTGGACTGATTGGATTCTCCTCCTGCTCACTGGCCGTGGTGACTGTGCCTTGTAGGACGATTTGCCGTTGGTCGGGAACAAGGCGCCCGACTTCGAGGCCGAGGCCGTCTTCGACCAGGAGTTCATCAATGTATGCGCGCGTGCTGCTTCCCTAACTCCACCCGTAGCATAGACGGAGATGTTTCTCCGCTCAAATTTCGGTGATAGGTTTCCTGTCGTGCGTTGGCGGTGCATGTCCTGAATTCTGACCGTTGCTCCTGCTGTTGCTATCCTCTGTGTTTGCAGGTGAAGCTATCTGATTACATCGGGAAGAAGTACGTCATTCTGTTCTTTTACCCCTTGGACTTCACCTCGTCTGCCCGACAGGTGAGTTTGAAACGTTCGGAGCAAGTTCGATTGGATGCCAGTGAACCTTGGTCCGAGGAGGCTCTGATAAGTGCATGCCTGATCTTTGCAGAGATTACCGCTTTCAGCGACAGATATGAGGAATTGAGAAGTTGAACACTGAGATCCTCGGTGTTTCAATCGACAGTGTGGTATGTTATAAGTTACAACGTCCTGAATTGCTGGCATTTCGCACTTGTGGTAGCATCTATAAAGTAGTTAATAGGTCATTCATTTGATTCAGTGAAATGACATTGTGCCTGTAGTTTCAGCTTTGAGAAAATGTTAAGGTTTTATTATCATATCTCATGAAACCGAGCTAGGTTCAAAACCTACCACAGTCCACATAAACGAATTAAATGTACCAATGCATTTCTAGCGTTTGTGCATTTTCGCGGCGGTATATATCGGTAGCTATCTAAGTGCAGTTCAGATCTGGTACGCACTAGCTCATAAGAGAAATGAAATTATTGTGTGTGCTATCTGTTAATATGTCTGGATTAACTGCTCCTATATCGAGAAATCCGCATGCCAGGTGATCTATGGAGCTTAAGTTCTGGCCTTGTTTCAAAATGAGCTGTAAACTGTTTTCATCTAGTTTCAATAAGAAGGAACTGGGGCATTGTGTGATGCGATGTCCTGTCGGTCTAAATAGTGCTGGCCTTGTATACACAGTTCTAAAGCTTATTTCATATTTTCTAAAAGTAAATTTTGGAAAATATATTTTCCAAAGACAAAACAGTAACGTTAGTTGTTTTAAGTCCTTTCCTTTTTTGGCCACCAGTTTCCCTGACAAAGAAGTATGACTATACATGCTCTGTTCTTCTCATAAGGAAACATACACGCTGATATGTTCGCTCAACTAATGTAACGATCAACCAGAAAATCGCTCTAGATGGATTTTAATAGCGGTGACAGGTCATGGCTGTCAACTTTTTTTTGTTTTGTTCTGGTGTAATAGGTGTTATCGAACTAATGTTACTCTAGATCACATAATTGTTGTGTTGTACTCTTTTTTTTTTCACTTGATGGCCTTATATTAGTTTTAGACTTTAGTTACTATAATTTTTTAAGACATTTAGTTACTATAATTGCATCATAGATGTAACCTTCTTGACTGTGTTTCATCTCCATCCTTGTGTAATACATTTGGATGATTATTTGGATGTAGTTCTCCCATCTTGCATGGGTGCAGACAGACAGGAAGTCTGGTGGGCTTGGTGATCTGAAATACCCACTGATTTCTGATGTTACTAAATCAATTTCAAAATCCTTTGGTGTCCTTATCCCTGATCAGGTATTCCATTTGACCAATTGTTATTATTACTCTCGTAACTCGTCCTTGTTGAGTACTATTGACTTTTCTTTTCCGCCTTTCTGTTTTATCTTGCTATCTAAATCTGAATGTTCTGTCAACAGGGTATTGCTCTTAGAGGACTTTTCATCATTGATAAGGAGGGAGTGATTCAACACTCTACCATTAACAGCCTTGCTTTTGGTCGCAGTGTGGATGAGACCATGAGGACCCTTCAGGTATTTAAATCTTATGCTCAAGTTTCGTGTTGATCCTTGCTTTAGCCTCTAGGAAACAAAGGACAAGTTGCTGGTTTAGTCATAAACCAAAAGGAAAAACACATTTATTTAACATTCATGGTACTTGTGAAACACAACTCATACAATATACAGCATTTTGGTGTACATTGTACATTTTAATTTGCAGTTATATGCAGTACAATAGTGTTAGACATTTTAAGAAAAAAAATACATTTCTTGCAGTGTTTCTAAGTGTGAATTTAATTCAAATGTATTAAAATTGCACATGAATAACTGAAGAAATTGTACACCTTTAGTTGCTCGCTTCCTTTGCTAAGATGAACAACACAGTAGTACTAAATGGAGGAATCAAAATTTGGAGTATACATTTTTATTGTACTAAATGCATCCCTTAAGGATTGCGAGATGCGTTGTAGTCGACCTGAGCAAAACTAAGGGCCCTGTAAAAGCCCAGCTACTTCTAGCCAGGCTGCTTACTCTGATCCTAGGCATGACTCTATATAAACCATTGGGCTTGCTTGATCGGGCCAAGCTAAGCTAATCTGTCCATGTGTAGTTTTCAGGTAGTTAAATCTCACTGATCATTGTTCATGAAGTCTGGGGAGAAGTCCATGAAGTCCGACCCCAAGGGCAGCAAGGAGTACTTCGCGGCCATCTAGACGCGAGAAGCTCTGCTGCTGATCATGAACGATGTCGCTCCGTAGTTTGTCAGCGGTGGATATGGAGTTTTGCTTTTCTGAGAGCCTGCGTCGCGTCGCGGCGACATCTTGCTGTTCTGAACCAGGTTGTAGTAGCATATGTGCTTCTCTGGTTGAATGCTGTCTCTGAGATGTTTCCCCAGCAAATAAGGTTTGTTTTGGTCATATATCAGAGAGTTCAAGCCTTCAAGGGTGTTTGGATGGATTGCTGGCCTAGTTTGCCATGCTAGTCAGATGCTTGTTTGTGTCTGACATGTTTTGACTTCCCGTGGATGTTGTTTTGTTCATTGCACTGTGCGGCGTCAGACTTACTCCACTTGGTCACAAATTACTCCACTTAGTCACAAATAGTTATCGTATTAAATATAAGTGTGGTTAAACTTTTGAAACTTTAACTATAAATATCTTTTAAAATATTTAAATTGGATACATGAAAAACATACTCTCTCTCGTCACAAATAGTTATCGTTTTGAATATATGTGTGGTTAAACTTTTGAAACTTTGTCTAGCAATATCTTTTTAAATATTTAAATTGGATATATGAAAATCATATGTGTAGGTTTGTCTCGAAAAGTATTTTCATAATATTATAATTTTATTAGGTTTTATAAATATATTATAATAAAGATTAGTTGTTGAAGTTGTATTTTACAGACCGTGTCGTTGTCCAAAACGATAACTATTGGTGACCGGAGGGAGTAGGTATAGATTTGTCTTAAAAAGTATTTTCATACTCCCTCCGACCAAATTTATAAAGCCTATTTTTTTAATGTCTTTGTCCACAATTATAAGGTATATTTTATACCAATGCAAAATTAGTGTGGTGTTCCCTTTATACTCCTAGTAAATACTCATCTTTGCTTTATATTCCCTACATGCATATATTGAATTTAGTGCTTAGTGATAATAATTACGGATAATATAGTCATTTTCAATATCTTCTTAGTCTATGTGCTAAGAAGAAATACGCCTTATAAACTTGGACGAAGGAATAATATTATAATTTTATTGTGTTTTATAGATATATTATAATATGAATTAATGATTAAAGCTATGTTTTAAGACCGCGTCATATCTAAAGTAACAACTGTTTGTGATCGGCAACTATTTGTCATTGGATGGATTATATTTTTATCAGTTGGCAATCATCACTTCGCCAAAAAAAAAAGTTGTGGCTTTGCCACCGTGGCAAAATAGGGTAGCTATCTCATCAGCCAAACAACTAAAACAAGCCCTTGATAAATGCATAATCCGTGACTAAGATCTGGTGAGAAGGCCGTATGGCTTTCGCCAATTTAACTCGGTCTGAGGCCCACATAGATAAAATTGAAGTGGAAGGCCCACACGAAGGTAGCCCATGTTATCTTCTAGTCCAGCCCACTAAAACACTTCCCAGGTCCGGAAAGTTTCAGGCCCAACTTTATATTATAGGTGTTGCTACGTCGGAAGATGATGGTTAAGAAAATTGGAAGCTGCTACCTATTTTCTTTTCTATGGAACATTCCACCCAAAAGGTCCACCATTTTGCTGATCAGCACACTCCATCTACTTCTGTCTCTACACAGTATCTTCCTCCTCTATCGGTGCCTATACAGTATAGTACTGTAGCATGTACATCTTGCTACTTTTCTTTTGGCATCTTGCTTATGGCTGAAGCCTAACAGCACAGCCCTTATCTCTCTCTCTCTCCCCCCCCCCTCCTGGCTGTGCACTCGAGGTAAGGGCATGCATCATGGCCAAAGCTTCCATGGAGGTTTCCCTTTCTATAGAGAGGATAGAGTCCGCCAGACTTGTCGTCCCTGCGGTCGAATCTCATTGGATTTGGTGGGGATGAGGCAAGAGAAGCTGGAGGTGAGTCATGCTAGTCTCGCCCATGCTAGTCTCGCCCCTGCTAGATCTGAGCCCGCCGGTGATGGGGTGGCTTGTCCCCATCCTCCTAAAATACTCACCTCAAATGTTGATACTAGATAAGTTGAATTGTTGCCGCAGTTATTTCTGAATGTTGCATCACAAGATATAAGATATTGTTTATGTTTTGATAGTTACTTTGTTGTTGCAACCATAGTTCAAAGTCCCTACGAAATTTTAGAAATTTCGTCCGAGATTTCGGATTTCGGCTAGGGATAATTACAGTTTACGAAGATGGAGCTAGTAGTTCTTTTCTTTTATCAGTCCAACCTAGTTTCTTTTTTTCCTTTTTATATGCTTTTGCGAGGTAATTACGAGCGAGATCAGTGAGAACAAAAGCCATAGAGCCTGAGGAATATTAGCTGAATGACTATACTTTGCTACGGAGAAAAATAATATTATCTAATATGTTCGGTTGTTGTTATTAGGCTTAGCTTATGTTATATTCTTGCTTCGCAATAGTGTCTGATCGAACTCCATCTCAGGCTACACCATGCCTCTACTGTCAAGCTTGTATTATACCACGCTGTTGGCTTCACCACCGTTATTTGCATCATATTAATCTTATCTCTACTAATAAAGGATATCCTAACAAACTAAGCCCACCTCAATAAACTCAACTAGGAAGCAGCTCGTTGTGAGCATCTTCTTCTTTTTGAAGGATGCCATTGTTCGCATAGCGGCATCAAGGCTACCACCAATGTTGCACGTTACTATGTCAATGGGATGATGGACGGAAGGATAACCAGCCTCACTACCACAGCCGTCTTCGAGGAGGACGACGGACCGGGAAGGGGCACGCCACACTTGACCTCGCCCTTGAGCTACATGCCGCCATCTTCGAGTAGGAGGACAGGCTGGGGAGGGGCCACGCCGCACTCGACCTCGTCGTCGCCGAAGAAGAACCACGAAGGGCAGCCAGAGATGAGCGGAGCTGGTGGCAGCGTGGTTTAGGAAGAACGAATATGATGACAACATGGCCGCGGTGCATTGGATCTGGCCATCTATAGGGTGGAGTACACCGGATCGGATGTTGTTGCCACTAGAGAAGGACAATCGTAGGAACACATAGGCACTCAGCTATATACTATAATCATAGATGTATTCAGGGGCGGATCTAGGAAAAAAAATCATCGGGGTCGTCGGGTCATTACGAACTTATCTCTACTACTTCTAATTACCAGTTGGTGGCGGCGGTCCGTTCTTCACCCTTACCCCTACCCCACACCCACACCCCACCGACAACACACCCCACCGATTTGGAATGAACTCTTAATTTGGAATGAACAAGTACGTATCCGTGTACTATAGCTACGATCTGTGTGAAATATGTAAAGGTTTGTAATTCTTTTACCATCCACATTGGTGTATATTTGGAAATGAAGATACTAATGCCTTTTCTGTTACATATGGGCAAGCAAGATTCGCTCCTACGGTTACACAAAACCCAGTGAGAACTTGTTTTTGGCTAGATGAGATCTGTTTCTCTTTACTTTCCTTCAAATGTTTCTTCATTCTTTCGATTTATGTATTGGAATTTGTAAAGACTCGTATTTGTTAAGAAAGAAATCTACACGTTCATTTATAGATACATAGAATGCGCTACGATATATGACTTTACTTATATGTATATGGAAGGCATGCGTGTAAATTGGAAACCGAATTTTTTAATAATACATTTTTTAACTTGTGCACATGGTGGCTTCTTTACTTTATTAGATAGAAGATTGTCTCTACATGTTCTACTTCTACGATATATATAAGGTTTTTTTCTGTTAATCACGATTCTTGATTAATCGGTGCAGTTTGAAAATTCTAACCAAGTTGTGTGAGGCAAATTACTATATTGGCCGCCAAATCGAAGTACACACAAAATGACAACAGTATATACAAGTAAAAAAAACTGGAGTTGTGCTTCTGTTCTATGATTTTTTTTAAGCTACACAAACACGAAAGTATGAACTATAAATTCTGGATCTGTAAAGCCTATACAGGTGAACTCTCATTTTAATGTTGTTAATATTACTTGTGTCTATTTTGAATCTCACATGAATAAGAATGTACAGGTTGAAGTTGCTTATGGATTGAAAAAAAAGAGATGCTTGAACTCTTTACATCATAGACAAGGTTTTGATCAAAATGTTATCTAAGTCGTGTTGCAATATAACTGTTTATTTTCAGATCTTCTAGGATATATACCAAGAATAGAATATTATTTCTAAATATGTTCTAATATCATAAATGCCTATGTACTTTGTACAATATATTTGGTTTTAATTCATGTCGGAGGAGAAACCATTAAAACTTGTCTAATCGAAAGAAATAGATGTTTGATCTTGTAGAACAATTTTCTTTTATTGCTTGACCTTTATGTTTCGTTACCAATTTTATTTTTCGTAGCAACGCACGGGCATCGAACTAGTAATACTAAATTGTAACTTGTAATAAGAGGATCGTATGTTTATATGCTATAGGAATCATACGTATTGAACTGGAGAGCATTGATGTCACTTGATCCCGGTCTATACACTGTAGATTCGCCCCCGGATGTATTCAAGATTGTTTCTATGTATGCATGTACAATTTGTTACCTGGTCAAATGTATGAAATCCTTGGGCATGATTGTATACGTGCAGTGTCTTGATCAACATTGCAAATAAATCCATGTCATAACATCAAAATTGGTGAACCCCGTTCTATTTCCACCCCTACCTCCGACCGTACAGGTCGCGGTGATCGACGACCTCTCCACCCCACCGCTGGTCATTTCCTATTGTCGGGCCGCCGCATGTGAGGATCTAAAATTGGTGCTCCGGTGAACCCCAGGAACCTAACCCTCGCAATCTCGATCGATTTGCCCTATGGGAGAGAAAAAAACGAGTAGGCTAGCAATTAAAACCGTTTTTTTTATCATCATCTTCCCGCAAGTCAGCATTTAGTTGAAGTAGTCATTTTGCGTCAGCACTTTAGAATTGAAGATACATCGATCTTACTTCCTTCATCCAAAAAGTAAGTAATAAGAAAGAAACCAACCGATCTATGCCGTTTGAACAAGCCGGCGCGCCGGTCAGGAATATTTCCACATCTGACAGCTGCAAAAAAATCACAAAGGAGAAACGAATAATGGAGCAACAACCGGACGAAGTTGGCGATCGCCGGCCATATATATATATATATATTCTTACCATGTTTCCCGGTCTTCCGTGTCCATACCTGCCTAGCAACTTCATGTTCCTGATTTAACACGACGAACCCAATTACCAACCATCTGGCCGGCTAAAATAAACTGAAGTGATAGGACATGGCGAAATGACACCTGCGCATATAAAAGTGTAACTGACTAACAAAATAACTGTGCCTGCATGCATGTGCATTCAGCCGAGCCGAGGCAGGAAGGAATGACTTGGCGTGCACTTTTCTTTTCCATCGATCCCAGCCCTACTACTGTTCCTTCTAGTGCTTCTCTTCTTATCAGAGTCAGGTCAGGTCAGGTCAGGCCAGGCCAGGCCAGGAGTAGTTAGTAGTTGTATTAAAATGTGGCCGCTTTTAGCCGGATAATGCCACATTAGTGCTTTTTAGCGCCCTCTTCTTTACTCTTTATTACAACTTTAAAAAAGGCCCCTGAACAGAACAGGACGGGCCTAATTCATCTTTGTTTAGTCTGTATCTCTCGACAGGCTATCTTGTTACCTGTACTGCTCTGCCCCTCCCTGCCCAGCTTTGTGCACGACCGTTAACTAAGCAAAGACTAATGGCTAAAACAAGTGTAGAGAGAGAGAGAGAGAGTGAGAAGCAGTGATTAGTAGTGTTGTTTCTCTTTGCTTTGCTTAAATGATTCTCTCATCTTTCCTGTTCCTTTCTTTCCACATGTTTTGTGTTCTCTTCTTTCTCCTTTGTTTTCTTTGCTTGTGTTATTTGCCAAGCAGCCTAGCTGTGGCTGCATGTACTTTTCCTTGGAGCTCTCCTTTTGTAGCGGCGTTTTTTCTCCTTTGCCTTTTCAGAGTAACCACTGCCTTTGCTATCATTAGGGCTTGTCCTTTTGCTGTCCTCCGGGCCCCAAGTGGTGACCAAAGCTTTTCTTGACTGTGACCTGGGATTAGTTTGAAAAGATCATACGGAGAGAAAGATCATCTGCATACATTGGTAGTAATATATAGGCACCTTGTTGATCAGAATCCAATAAAGAAACTATATGTTAAAAGCTCTCCGGAGAGGCGAATGATCCTGGCAAAATCACATACTTAGAGTTTGGTTGCAACTTGCAAACATTCGAATATTCTATGTGTTTGCACTGCTGTTTGATGGTGATTGATTATGGATGCGAAGATTTATGCATATGTTGAGCATTTGCACAAATGGGAATCGAACGATGATTGAGGAATATGAAGGTGGATTTCTTGGAACGGGCGAGGACCTGATAGGAGTATGATCGAGCAACTTATGATCATTTGCTTCCCCCGCTCTTTTCTTCGTCTCTGTTCATATCCCTATAAAGAACAACGTTGGAGCACGACTTTTGATGCAAATGTAAGCGATTATGACCCGGTCAATGGTGCTTAACGCACTTTGATGCACAGGCTTTGGCTTTTAACTTGACTGTTAATTTTTCCCACCCATCTAGCTATCGTATCAACAAGATCAGTGCTAATGCTATCAGAAAACATATGTACTAGTTCATGGCCATTCTGCTGATTCACATCATCACATGTGCCTAGTTCTTTCCGACTCTCTGTTTCTTGTTTTCAAAGTTTGTACTTTGATTTTCACTCATCAATGAAATTTTACAATTTAAAAAAGAAAGATAAAGAAAAAAATGAACATTCTCATTCACCATGTAAAATTACTTTGAAATGTTCAATAATGATTTTTCTTGTACTATAGTAACTATTACTGGCCAATGATAACTTAAACTGACAATTTGTCGGTCTAAACTGCACTTTAGTAAACTTTGTTTACGAGAACAACCAATATGCAAATTTTATGCGTTCAATTTGTAGCAAATGAGCAAGTAATAAAAATGATGTAAATGTCTATTATATACCTGTACCTAAGCAGGAGAGAGAAATTAATCCTTCTATATATCCCAGTTTGTTCACCACATATATATATATATATATATATATATATGTAAAACCGTTCTTACCGTGAAAACTTCGTGGAACCTACGTCTACAAGTTTTGAAAAATTCTCAAAAACTTACCATACATAGGGGAGGTGTGCTTATACAATCCAGTAAAATTTGAAGACAAACTCAATCGCATTTGAAAGATATGAAAAAAAAACAGCGAGATGAATAGTGCATAACAATGAAAAATCAATATTTAAGCTGAATTTGTCTTTTTCATATCTTTTAAATACGATTGAGTTTTGTCTTAAAATTTTACAAAATTGTGGAAACCCACCTCCCCTACCTATGGTAATTTTTTGAGAATTTTTCAAAACTTGTAGACGTGGTTCCATGGAGTTTTCACAGGATATTTTACCATATACATACACATATATATACATATATATACATTTACATGGCAACATATCTAGTGAAAACCCTCCTTACCGTGAAAACTCCATGAAACCTACGTGTACACGTTTTCAAAAAATTTCAAAAAAAAACCATACGTAGGGGAGGTGAGATTCTACAATCCTGCAAGATTTTAAAACCAAATTCAATCGCATTTGAAAGATATGAAAAAGACAAATTCAGCTTGAATAGTGATTTTTCACTATTTAGCACTATTCATCTTGCTGTTTGTATTTTTTATATCTTTCAAATGCGATTGAGTTTGGTTTTCAAATTTAGCAGGATTGTAGAAGCTCATCTCCTCTACGTATGGTAATTTTTTGATAATTCTTGAAAACTTGTATACGTGGGTTTCACAGAGTTTTCACTGGATATGTTGTGATACATACATACATACATACATACATACATACATACATACATACATACATACATACATACATACATACATACATACATACATACATACATACATACATACATACATACATACATACATACATACAGTGAAAACTCTGTGAAATCCACGTGTATAAGTTTTGAAAAGTTCTCAAAAAATTCCATACGTAAGGGAGGTGAGCTTCTACAATTCTGTAAAATTTGAAGACCAAACTCAATAGCATTTAAAAGATATAAAAAGAAAAACAACGAGATAAATAGTGCTAAACAGTAAAAAATCACTATTTAGATTGAATTTGTCTTTTTCATATTTTTCAAATGCGATTGAGTTTGGTTTTCGAATTTTACAGGATTGTGAAAGCTCACTTTCCTACGCATGGTAATTTTTTGAGAATTTTTTAAAAGTTGTACACGTGAGTTCACGAAGTTTTCACGATAAATTAAAGAGGTTTTTACAGGATTGTGAAAGCTCACTTTCCTACACTTTATTCCTTATACTTGAAGTCCAGAGGGAAAGAGGCAGCACACACTTCCCGATCGATTATTTTGAGATCACAGCACAAATTAAACTAGCTACATCAAAAACATATATAGATACATATATATACTATGGCCAGACCATCTCTCTTCTTGTTATTGAGCGATCGATCAGGGGATTCAGGACCCCTCTCAAAAGACGAGAGGTCACGGCAGTGCAGGCCACATCAGATCCATCAAATCGATCACATAAAGTATCAAATGTTGGATCATCATCATCATCATTGCAGGGGATTCCCGACTGTTTCTCGTTGCATTGCATGCATGCTAATTATCTGTTTTGTCCGTATAATTCTACGTACAATAGGTGCATGCAGAAAGTATCACTGTAGTAGCTAGCTAGGTAGTATACGTCACTGATCGATCATGCATGCATGGTGTGTTTTATTCCCTCTTGATGTAAGGTGACGCATTTCTTTTCAGTTCTATTATTAGTTCACGCCTTTAAAGTTGGGATGGCCATTTGTTAGCACGGACTCGATTGTAATTTGTAAGCAGAAAGGGAACAAATTCTTTCAGCCAGGCTTGCTTCTTGCATTAAAGCATACATGGGGCCCTTACTAAATTTAGCAACATTTATTCTTCACATTTGCCATTGATCACTACTAGCTAGCTAGCAGAAGAAAGAAAGGATGATGGGTCCATTTAGTTTGATTAATTCCGTGACTGTGTATGTGTTAAGTCGATCTTGTGTCAACATATCTCACTATTACTAGAGAACAATCTCTCAAATATGTATAACATGCAACCTTGCATAATGACCCAAGTTAATTTGCTAGGCGATTTTTTTGGTGGGGACTGCAAAATACATAGTTGTCACTCTTGAGTTTAAAATCCCCCTACAAGTAATTTTGTGGCACATCACCCTACGAGTCCATAGTTGGTTAAAGCACCCCATTATCAAATCAGTTTTGCTAATTATCAGTTGCCTGAAATTTTGTTATCTCTCAGTCACCTGAAGTTACAATATACTAAGCCTAAAATTGTAGTGCCCAGGAATGTACAATTTTAGCACGGTTTTACTATAGTATTTAATTCTATTTGTTTTTGTATCTATCGGGCTTCACCTAGATGTATTTATTCTTGTCTTGATTAGATTTTTTTTAATCTTTTGTATCTGTATTTTGTAGAGGTTCGTAAAACTTAAATTTATATTTTTGTCTAGATTAGAACAATTCTCTGTTTCAATCTATCCTAGTGGTGAGGGATGGGTTTTATATAGGAAGCGAGGGGAGAGTGATTACAGCGTGGTTAGATCTTCATCCAAGAGAGAAAAATGACTCAAATTTAGCAAATTTTCCGTCACTTGATGAATAGAAAACCCCATATCAAATTTTCCATATGAATCCTTTAACAACATCAATTGATGTCATTTTGTTACATCTTGTTTGGCACCTGGTTCTCCTCCATATATCTGAACCCCGAACTTGAGCCGCTACTACCTCAACCGCCGCCGCCTCCCACTAGACTTGTTGCTATATATGTCCTAGCGCAGTGAAGTGGGGTGGAGAGGAGGAGGAGGAGGAGGTGTGGCCGATGACCAGGGACGAATGACGAGGTGGGATTGATGGCTGGAATTTGGGTATAGGAGGAGATAATGTTAGAGATAATCTTGACATACATTGGTTAGTTTTAGTTTTAGAAGGTTCAAACTCTACAAGTTTAGTTTGAGTCTGTTAAGATTAGGAGTTCGGATTGCTATCCAAGTTAGCATGTAATCTCTAGAATAAATAGTAATGAAAAATCAGAAAAGGCTGAGCAGTTGCGTAGCCCAACAAAAAAAGTTTCCTGGCTATTCCAACAATTGGTATCAGTGCGAGATTCTAATTTTGGTGTCGTGTTTGCCCCAGGGGAGGCCACCACTATTGCGCCTCGGGGCAGGCTATTGTCGGTGGGCGCTTGGGGAGATCCGATTGAAGAAAAGCCGGGTGCGCGAGCACGAGCGGCAGAGCGTGGGCGGCCATCGCAGCGTCACGTCGAGCGAAGTGCGGCGACTAGTGTTCTCTTGACTTCATGGAGACTCGGCGTTTTCGTGGTAGCTGTGGATTACAATCCGAAGTTGCCATATGCTGTTTTTGTCAAGACAACACGTGAGTCCGCATCGAAGTTCAAGTCGCCAGTTGTGAAGCCAAGTCGCTTATGTTCTCTGGGGAAAATAAAGTGTCTGGGCGGCAATCTCGTGGCTTAAAGGGCGGTCATCCGCGAAGCAGAGGGGCTCCGGCTGGAAAGCAGGGAGTCTGAGGAGGCTTGGTTGCAGAAGGCCATCACGTACCTGAGCAGCAGCAGGAAATTAAGGTCCAAGCGGGCAGTAGAGAGGACACTCCTGGCTTGTGTGTGCAAGCAAAGGGAGTCGTGGTGTGAAGCAGCAGAAGAGCAACCCCTTGCGACAGTTGTGCGCACGCAAGAAATAATGGAGAGATCAGAGAAGCCTTTGTTTCTGTGTGTCAGAAAGGATGTCAAAGGAAGGAAAGGGTGTATCTCCATCCAGCGAGTGACCCTACCATCTTTGTATGGATCAAACGGATTAAGGAGATGGCGGCGTACGAGAAATCCATCAACAAGAGGCATCTGCTGACCGTCGGCACTGAAGGGTTCTATGGCGCTACGAGTCCACCTAACAAGCTGAGTCTAGTTCATTGTGAGTCGAGTTCGAGATATCTAGGAGATGTGTTCTCCGTCCTAAGTTGAGCTTGTGGGAGATGTGCCGAGACGTTGAGGAGATGCGTTCGCCGTCCATAGTCAAGTCCGTCAAAGTCGAGTTCGTCGAAGATGAGTCTTGGATGTTAAGGAGATGTGTTCTCTATCCTGTATTGAGTATGAGTTGAGCAAATCGTAGTTGAGACCGATTGTCTCAATGAGTAAGAGTCGGTGTGTCAAGATTAAGAGGGAAAATGTTAGAGATAATCTTGACATGCATTGGTTAGTTTTAGTTTTAGTTTTAGAAGATTCAAACTCTGTAAGTTTAGTTTGAGTCTGTTAAGATTAGGAGTTCGGATTGCTATTCAAGTTAACATGTAATCTCTAGTATAAATAGCAATAAAAAATCACAAAAGGCTGTGCACTTGCGTAGGCCAACAAAAAAAATTGCTGACTATTCCCATAATGGCTCACGCCTGTGTTGATCGCGCAATTGCCATGCTTGACTGAGGTGTGAGAAACACTCCGGAGCGAGCCCAGGGCTTAGATCGATCTACCTTAGATTTGCTTTTCAAACTCAAGAGTGACTACTGGGGGTGTTTTTCCCATTCCCTTTTTTTTTCTCATACACGAGAGGAAGATCACTACTATATATTGTGAATTTATTTGAATAAATCCTCTCTATCTATCTCCTTGTTCCATGGTACAAATTAAATTAAAGACGCCATGTCCTTGGCACAAAAAATTTCTTTACTAGAGCAAGCAGCAAATGGAATCTCTGGCTCTGATGCACCCTGGCGCAGGCTTCCCATCCCAGATATTCCTCTACCTGCAGCACGGCCGGCCAGATTTGTCCAAAAAAATGCTTGGCAAAAAGCACAAATGATCAATCCACAACTCATTTGCATCAACATGGTGTAGTGCTACTGCACCAATGATTAACTCATACAGACACCCCAAATCTTTCTAGATCAGGTTCCAAATTTTAGGAAGGATCAGTTTACTCACTTTGATGCGATGCATGCATATGGTATATATAAAAATGAGCCCTAAGGCTTTAGTAGTTTGATTCTTTAGAGTCATGCAGGCACAGGTAGCTGATCTGATCAGACACATGCATGACAAAAGAAACAAACAAACAATCTAGTTACAGATACTGTGCAGTGCACATCCATCTGCTAGTACTACACTCCTAGTCCTAGGTGCTGCTGTCTGAATGAGCTACCAAGCTAGAGTCTTGTAGACAGAGGAGAGAGATGGAGGGAAAGCTGAAGTAGCTTTGTATCTGCTTTGTCAGCACATGCAATCCACTTTTTCACACCACAAAATCCACTTTGGACCAAAGAAACCCTCTCTCTCTCTCTCTCTCTCTCTCTCTAAAACAATTCAGTCCTCCTCAACAAGAAAAGCACAAGCCCAAACACCAAAAAATCCATCCAGGCCTCAGTAGTAAGTACCACACACCGCGTCCTGCAAAAGATGAGCACACAGACACCAAACAGCATATAAAGCAGCAGCAGATGGCCAGGTCGGCCAGACACCCCACTACCAATGACCCCTCATATCTATCGTCTATTCATACATCTCTCTCTCTCTCTCTTTGGCACCTAGCTAATCAAGAGACTTCACATCAACTAATGAGAGTGTGTGGGTTATTCTAGCTAGCTGCGAATTTAGTTTCTTTAATTTGATCACCATTGCACGTCCGATACTACTAGGAGCTTAGCTAGCTAGCAAGATTGCTGGAGATGAGAGCTGGGGGGTGCACCGTGCAGCAGGCGCTGACGGCGGCGGCGGCGGCGGTGGTGAAGCAGGCAGTGAGCCTGGCTCGGCGGCGCGGGAACGCGCAGGTGACCCCGCTGCACGTGGCGAGCGCGATGCTGCAGGCGGCGGCGCCGTCGGGGCTCCTCCGAGCGGCGTGCCTCCGGTCGCACTCGCACCCTCTGCAGTGCAAGGCACTGGAGCTCTGCTTCAACGTCGCGCTCAACCGCCTCCCGGCCTCAGCCTCGGCCTCGCCGCTCCTCGGCCCGCACCACGGGCACGGCCATGTCTACTACCCGCCGTCCCTCTCCAACGCGCTCGTCGCGGCTTTCAAGCGCGCGCAGGCGCACCAGCGGCGGGGCTCCGTCGAGACACAGCAGCAGCCGGTGCTCGCCGTCAGGATAGAGCTCGAGCAGCTCGTCATCTCCATCCTCGATGACCCCAGCGTCAGCCGCGTCATGCGCGAGGCCGGCTTCTCCAGCACCCAGGTCAAGGCCAACGTCGAGCAGGCCGTCTCTTCCGCCGAAGGAAATAACCCTTGCACCACCACCACTCCTGCTGCTGCACCCCAAAACCCTAACCCTAGCGCAGCTGCTAGTAGCTCACCAGCTCAAGAAACCAAACCTAGTAAGCTACCTCTCGATCAAGTTCGAGAGGAGGACGTCGTGGCCATCCTGGACTGCCTGGCCACCCGGAGCAAGAGGCGGGTCATGGTCGTCGCCGAGTGCGAGGCCTCGGCCGAGGCGGCAGCGCGAGCGGCCGTGGACAAGATCAAGCGCGATGACGCGAGGCACGAGGCTCTGCGGGGCGCGCAGGTGGTCTTCCTCAGCTTGTCCAGGTTCCGGGACGCGCCGAGGGACGAGGCGGAGCGGCGGCTCACCGAGCTCCGGTGCGCCGTCAAGGCCGGCGGCAGGGCTGGCGCCGTGGTGCTCGTCGTGGAGGACCTCAGGTGGGCGGCCGAGTTCTGGGCCGGGCGCGTCGAGGCGGGGAGGAGAGCGGCGTCTAGCTGCTACTACTACTGCGCCGTGGAGCACGCCGTCGCGGAGGTGCGCGCCCTAGCGTGCCGCGGCGATGGCGCCGGCGTCTGGCTCGTCGGCTACGGGACGTACCAGACGTACATGAGGTGCAGGGCGGGGCACCCCTCGCTGGAGAGCCTCTGGGGGCTCCAGACGCTCGCCGTCCCCGCCGGCAGCCTCGCGCTGAGCCTCAATTGTGTCGACGTCGACAGGTAATTAATCATCCATATATATACCGATCAATTGATCGATCGATTCCAATTGTTATGTTTCGGTTTAGTGTTAGCTTGTTGATTCCCATCAACGATCCTTTTGGATTTCAATACTGTGACACTGTGAGCATTCGATGCATGTTGAGCTGGTACAATTAAGCCCTTTCCTCTTGCCTGCCACGAGCGTGCTAGTGAAAGGTTGCATCTTTTCCGTGCTTTTTCAGACAAAAGCTATACACGTAGATAGGTCATCTCAGCTTGACATTCTCTTGATAGCTAGCTAGTATACACGAGTATTATTTGATTCAAACCATTAATGTGTAGTTTCATGTATTGCTTCCAATAGATTAGACATCTGTGCTACTCGGCAAAGAGTACATATGCAGGCATGATCGATCAATCAGAGTGAGGGTACGTGTGACAGATGAATCTTATTACCGTTTTTTTTTGTCTTTGCAGTGAAATGGCAGTCAATCATCAGTCGATCAACAAAGTGAAGTGCGACAGAAGTGGAAACGGATCGACGTCGCCTTGCCTGTCGCTTTTGGACGCGGGTGGCTCCGGCCAGATGATGGCCATCTCCACCTGCTACGGCGATTGCTCCTCCACGAAGTTTGATGTCACCAAAGCACTGCCAAGATCAATCATGCCATCTTCGAGCATTCCTCCTTGGCTTCAGCGTTGCCGCGATGAGGTAGATACACACATATGTAACATTGTCATTGCACAATGAGCCTAACATTTTAATCTGAGCACTCGATTTGATGAGTGTGAGAGAATTAACTAGGTTTTGTTGCACTGTACTGAATGCAGGAGCCTCCCCATTGCAAGAAATGGAGTTCGACATGCGGCGGCTCGCCGTCTCACAGGACTACTCTAAACTTCTCCACGGTGGTGTCGCCGTCCTCCTCTGTCTCCTCCTACGAGGAGTACTACCACTTGCACCAGCCGTACCAGCCATGGCTTGTCGCCGACGTCCACGAACCCAAGCACCCATGGAAAGCCAAGCACGGCGGCCACATTGACGACGCCGGTGGCGTCAAGATTCTGAGCTCAAAGGTCAAGTCCCACGATTCCAGCGTCTCCAATGGCTCGGTGGAGGTGGAGTGCCGGTCCAAGTTCAAGGAGCTGAGCGCTGAGAACCTGAAAGTTCTCTGCGGCGCGCTGGAGAAGGAGGTGCCGTGGCAGAAGGAGATCGTGCCCGAGATCGCAAGCACGGTTCTCCGGTGCCGGTCGGGCATGGCGAAGAGGCGCAACGATGGCGCGAAGCCCGTAAATGCAAAAGAGGAGACGTGGATGTTCTTCCTCGGAGGCGATACCGACGGCAAGTTGAGGGTGGCCAGGGAGCTCGCAAGCCTCGTCTTCGGCTCACGCAAGTGCTTCCTGTCCGTCGGCGCCAACGCGTCGTCGTCGCTGGCACGGTCGGATTCCACCGAGCAGCACCGGAACAAGCGGCCGCGGCTGGAGGTGAGGCGGGGCCACCTCGAGAGGCTCTTCGAGGCCGTGCGCGACAACCAGCACCGCGTCTTTATGATGGAGGGCATCGAGCAAGCCGACCGGCGCTGCCAGCTGGGCATTAAGGAGGCCATCGAGAGCGGCGTGGTGCGGGGCCACGGTGGCTACGAGGCCTCCCTCGGCGACGCCATCATCGTCCTCAGCTGCGAGACCTTCGACTCAAGGTCGAGAGCATGCTCGCCACCGACGATCAAGAAGACGAAGGCCGAGATCGAGGAGGAGGGCATAAATGATCATCATCAAAAGGAAGCCATCGCCGCATCGTCATCTTCTTGCTTCGATCTGAACATGGGCGTGGATGTCGACGATGATGTGGAGGAGTGTTGCTTCGGTGATGCAGGGCTGCTCAAGGCAGTGGACCGAGCATTGTTCTTCAGCCCACCGGAGGAGTTGTGATTGATCATCAATCGTGTCTGAAGATCAAATACGTGTTTGGTTTCTTGGGGGTGAGCTTCTGAAGTTCTGAACGATCATTAATGCGAAATTGATCTGCCATGTTAATGCCTTGTTGGTCTGGTTAATTGTTATTAGTTTTTCTTGTTTATTTCTTTTTGTTTGGGGAGATCATGAGATTGGATGGAATGGATAAGTACCCTATATATATGCTTGGTTGAGCATGCAGGGTGAAGCACTTGCAAATTTCTAGTGGTGATCAATATATTTTGGGACAATGTATGGATTGGATATCCTTGTGTGTTAATGTACTAGTATTTCATATATATATAGATGCATGGATATATTTGATCAAGGTTACCAGTCAAGCAAAAAGAAACCCATTTCAATCCATATATGACTAAGCGTACATCTGTCAACATTTAAAGGTCGGATTCAGCGTATCAACCAAATTAAGTAGGGTTTTACGATTTGCGAGAAATGTGTGAATGCTGCCTCGGGTCAGAGAAGGGTATTTCAAAAAGAACAAAGACAACAGTTTGAGCACTTCAAAATATATGTTTCTTCTTCATGGTTAACAGATACTAAATAACTCATTTAGAATTATCTATAGAGTTGAGGGTTGCTTTACATCAACTAATTAGTAACAAGTGCTTCAATATCATGTTTAGTAATTAATTTTTCCTTTAAATCCTAAGCACTCCTAATACAATCAAGGAAAATTCGGCAAAATTGGCTCCATTGCAAATGATATGGTTTTTGGAATAAACTACTGGGTATGAGATTGACACGTGGGTCTCAGACCCATATATGCCTTTTGAGCAGTGTTTTTATGCTTTCTCTCCTAATACAAATTGCACAAATCTTTAAGCAAGCGAAGGGATAAGTAATCACTATCCATCATTCATTCATACTTTAATATTTATGTAACTATCAAAAAGAAAAGCATGGAAGGTCTTCTTTTGAAAGCCAACTGACCCATATATTATCATTGAGATATCTAGTGTCGACTTTCACATCATTAAATTTAGTTTGCAGTGGTATTTATTCAAGTTTCCTATAAATAATCAATCGCGAGTCCTCTTTCTTGACAAACAGAAGGGTGTACATATTCTTTCGTTTACTTTAGCATCCTCCTTATACGCCTTAGACCAAATCAACTATTTAGGTGCAGGTTTTAGTTTACAGTTATCATGAGTCGGTTTCAGTTTATAGTACACTGATGTGAGAGGACGTACACATACGTATTCCTGACAGGGCAACATAACTAATCCATCTGTTTTTAATATTGTCACTCCTCTTTAAAAATTCAGTCCTTCAATTTGTTCTCGACTGATGTGCTTCAATTAGAGTGATATGTAAGTCTCAGAAAAAAAACTTCGGTCTTGCATGATTATGTCTGAAGAAACAGTACATATTTATCAAGATGTACAATAATACTCCCTGCTATTCCAAATAGGAGTCATTTTGGATATTGTCACGGTCTGCATAAATAATAATAAAGTATATTTCATGATGAATCTAGCTGGTAATACTAATTATATGCACCAATCTGTATACATTTTTATATATTGATGGCTAGACTTAAAAATGTTTGACCGGTATAAATTTTTGGATGACTTATGTTGGACTTGGAGGGAGTAATAGCTAGCTAGATTCTGATAGAAAACGTCATATACATGATGATTAATTTAACATTATAGGGTTTTTACACGTACCATAGTCCTTAAGATCAACCCCAATCACAATTACAATACATCTAGGCGCCTGTTTGGATGTAGGGGGTGATCGGGCTCTTGGGCTAGTTGGGATTATATATATACAGAATTAACCTAGGTTTAATTTTTGATTTACAGTTCAGCAATTCATCGACAATGATATATCGATATGCATGCATCATATGGGGCAAATGAGTCAGTTTGTTAATCAGATAAGGTTGGGTACTAGCAGACACACCGAACCTTTCTTGATATAATAAAGTACACGCATAAAGTTGGACCCCAAAGCTATGGTGATCAACTAATATATGGAAGGTAGCACTGAACCATAAGTTCATCATATGGATTTAGATAAGTTAAATATTCCCAATATAAAAGTATATCAATACTGGTAGTTTGTGATTCACTGGAAGTTACATGACGTGGTACTGATGTGCAAAAACACAAGGATTCAAAACTTAGAGCTTGTGCAAAGGAGGAGCCACTTTAGAAGGCAAAGGAACAATCTTCCCCTTAAGAAATGTAGCAAAATGGCACTCCTTTTAATGCAAGTCGAATGTGATTTATAAAAGGATCCTGCCTCTTTTTCCTTTTCTTTTTTCCTTTTCAATTCTCTTGCCTTTGCTTTAGGTTTTTACAAGCCCAACATTCTCGTCTTTGGAAAGCAGTGGGGTGTGAAAAGCTTAACATAGACACACCCAAAAAAATGAAGTCATAAGCATCTAGGCCTCTTGGGCCCTAAAGTTTGGTGCTTTAGGATCCTTTGGAAAGAAAGATCCTCCATCATTTCCCTCCATCTGATAATGAAGCCTAAAATCACACAAAGAGCACAGCTGTAAATTTCGAACTTGTCGTTAATTATATTAGCCTTTATCACACAATGTACTCCAAATGATTTTGTATGTTTTTTTGCTTTCTTGTTACGTACACCCCAAAAGAGGTAAGGCCAAGCCAGATGAAAATAAAATTGAACAGGTATGTCGTAGTAATACATTAGAAGAAATCATATGAAGATTTCAGTGCATATATTATATACTTCTTTACTGAAAATCATACGTACATAGAATATGCTTGGTTTTTCTTTTGCATTGTTGGATGTGTACACAAACACAAGTGGGGAGATGATTACTACTACTACGTACTACTCTTTACTTTACATCGTACTGCATGCACGCACTCATAGGATGCTGCTCTAGCATGTTTTTCTTTGTTTTATACTATATTAGTGATATTCACAATCTCTCTGTTAGTAGTACGAGCAAACGGAATGAGTTTTATTTTTGTGACAAGTTGAGTCATCAGAGCTGTTGTTGTGTGCTCCAAGGGAAAAAAAGTGCCACTATATTTACATCACTACTACAGTACGAGTAGTAAATTAGCACACAGTTTTGGCGAGAACTTTGTTCTCTCCCTATATCTATTAGAATCGTACGTTTTGCAACTATACAATGGTCACTTTATCACTGACTACATACAACGTAGTTAAATTCCAACTCCCCGGCGCAATTATCTATCTATCTAACTATATTGGCCGGCCAGGTGCCTTAACCCTACCCTACATAACACAGTAATTGCATGCATGTATGGGACAAATTAATTAACTAGCTAGAAGCAACAGCTGCTAATTTAACAAGCAACAGCAGCTAATTTAACTTTCTTAGAGGGGGTAAGGGGTAAAGTGAGAGGCTACTACACCATGAGAAACATACTTATTAGGCCAAGCTGTTTGCTTTGTTTGCAACCATGCCAGCTAAGCTACGTATCCATGATATGGCTAGCATGGGCTAACTTGGAACGACAGCCTCTTTTTATCATGCATGCATGCCTTCAAACTCTCTTCTCCCTCCAATCTAGTGATCATGAGACAAACCTGGAATGGAACTTTGATCGGCTGTCCCAGCTTGCCCGATCGATCATTCATGCATCTCTAGGGATTCGACATCTTTTGCGAGATGGATGAATTTTGCTTCTCGATCGTAAGTACTCCTGCCTGCCTACCCTATTCTCCTTTTTAAAGTGAATTGTGCAAACGCTTTTTAGCACCTCAAGACTCCTTCCTTTAGGCAAGCTGTAGTAAGCTGAATGAACAATATATTATATGGGATATCCAAAATACTAATATGAGCCGAAAGAACATACAATAAGCACGGGAATTATATATATACATGTATGGAACCAAAACTATATTAAGCGATGAATCATTATATATATATATATATTTCATATATTCACAAATAGCTTTTTTCTTCTTCTTCCCTTTCTCTGCATGAAGTTGTAATTACTTTATGATAACATAGCGAGCTAAATATCTGATATATGCATGCGTTATATGAATGGTTGATATCATGATATGGCACATCGCCTCCTATGTCATGTGAAACTATAGGTCTATCAATTAATCGGTTGGTCATCTACATGCATGTTGTGTGTTTATCAATTAAGGTCAGTTGATTTAATTTGTTCGAACAAATTAAGTTAATGAATTGCTAAAGATCAGGGTTCATGGAGAGACAAAGTTTCCACAGCGCAGAGGCTTTTGCTAGAGACTTTTGAGAAGAAAGGGCCGCCTCTACGTCGCTCTTTCTCTCTCTTCTCCCTTCCTTTACTTCTTTTGATCTGCTCCTCTTTTCATGTGTATGAGGATCATATGAGGGAAGAAAAAGCAGAGAGATTCAAGCATACGTTCGTCTGTATCAAAGTGAGGGCTTGCATAGTTCTTGGATCTCTCGCTAGCTGCTGATCATGGCAAGCACCACCACTGTGACCTAACTATACTAGCTAGTAACTATAATATGTACAAACAGATGCTTACATACCAGATATATATTTAGGTACATGCGTAGATCAAGTGATAGCTGGAGAGAGTGTGGTCGATGATGGCTTGGGGATCCAAGGGGTGTTCTTTGATTTCGATCTCTTTTGCATGAAGCATCATGAGCTACTATACATGTAGCCAGGAAAGGCCTAGACATCAACCCCATACCCTTTCCATGTGCTCTCTCAGTCTCTCTTACTCCTTTCTGTCTTCTAGTTTCTTTTTTTTTTCTCCTCCCCTTGGTGTGCTATTCTGCTAGTAAAAAAAGAGCAAAGAAAAAGGGCTCATTCGATCTTGTAGTTAATTTGGTGTTTTGAGGGTAGATGGTGGACTGGTCAAAAAGAATGTGTGTGTGAGAGAGAGATGGTAACAAACACTAAACAGTAGCGATCTAGTAGCCTTTGTTTTCATGGAATGAGAATAGAAGAATATTACAGGAGAGATGAGAGAACGTAATGTGCGAGCTTTTTGTTTCATGTGGGACGTGGTCGTGGATATGGTCTTGGGAGGGCAGGGCAGAGCACGTAGCTTTATGCATGCATGACACACACACACAGAGACAGAGGGTGGCAATCCCAAGGCAAGCCTAGAGATTGAGGGGATCAATAAAATATGGGGCTTTCATGCTTTTGTGAAAGGTTGCGAAATGCTACAACAAATAAGCTTTATTTTAAGGAGGAGGCAATTTTGAAGGAAAAGTGTTGGACGTGTCTCCAATATGACATAGCTAGCTTTGTGCATACTAGTAATTATAACCCTGGCAGAATAGTACGAAGTGTCTACATTTCTAACTCTAGAGCCCTCGGTGGCCGGTTCTGCCCTTTGTTGGGCCGGTCGCTGGGCCTCTTGATCCAGCGCTGGTATATAATACGAGCTCTTTTACTAACACTAAATCCAATTTAAACCATTCATTATTTTCGATCCGATAGATCAGATTAGTTAGAATTTATTTATACTTCCTTTGATAGTAGAGTAGTAGAAACACCCTTAGCAAATCAACGACTAGATCAGATTTATACTACCTATTATATACTACCAGTGTAATGCACCGTAAAGTTTCTGTATAATATCGACGCCACTTGGGTCCTTAAAAACACTATGCCGCCATGTCCAAAACTTGATCCTGGTATTACTTGTGTTCATCATCTCTTCTGCTATTACTTTGCGGAATTTTGTTGATGTTTGAATCAAGTACTGTGATTATATATATATATATATATATATGTGTGATTGCTTACTGCGCTCAATCCGTGTGAGAAGTGAGAACACGATATCTCAACACTATAGCAGTGACACTCAAACCGTCATACGCTTGCGGCCGGGTTGCTTTGACACAATCAAGATCAATGTTGTGGTATATAATTTTTTTTTAATTTTCTACATGGAAAATAGTATATAAACTCTTGTTTTTTAATTAGCAATCTATTTTTATGTATTTTTGTATCTTTTGCAGTTTGCCATATGGTTTATAGTGTTTTTTTTGGATTCATCGATGGTTTACTTCTCATCTCTAGGATATCCTTTCCAAGAAAATTGCAATATTTATTAAAAAAATACATAAATGTTCTTATGGTATCTTGGAGATTATATTTTTCATTGTACTTGGCCAAAGGCACTCCCATGTTGTCATTTTAGTTCAATTGATTGCAGTATTCTTCGGCTTAATATGTGTTACTTCATTGGAACTATAAATTGCCCACTATTCAACCTTTTATTTTAGAAATGAGATTTAGACTTGTGCGCATATTCCTAAAGAAAGAAAGAAAGAAAAAGGACGATCAATGACCTTTTTTAAATCTATATCTCCTACTCTCTCGGTAAACTTCGAAGACTCATATTGTGGCTATTGCCCTAGATGAGACAAAACAAAATATTTATAGACTAGGCTAACTGTTGGCATCTTCACCACTTGCAATGTTCTAACCAGTGCAAATTACAGTATAATACCATTGTACATTAATAACGAAGTTTGTAGCTGAATATCTTAAATATTTAATGTAAAAATCCAGCCTTATATCAGTACAACTGTCGACTTTTGTAGTCGGCAATAAATTTATGGGGTAGGCGCTAGATCTCAAACTCGATAGTCACACAAGACAAGGGGTTTAGACAGGTTCAGGCCCTCAGCGATGGAGGTAATACCCTAATCCTGTGTGCTGGGATTATGCAGATCTCTTGAATCTAAGATTGCTCAAAGCGCAATATGCTCTGGGCGATATGAGGTGTGCTATGCTCTATGGCTTGATCGCTCTATACTTGGATGATCGGATCCTTCTGTCGTTGCCCGCCCTCTCCCTTATATAGCGGGGGTGGGGTGGCTTACAGAGTCCTGATCGGTTAAGAGATTTCGATCGGTTACAAGATTCTAGTCGGTTACAGGATAGAGTTTACATCTTTATCTACCCTATTAACGACTCGGATTACAACCGTATCTATCATATCTAAATATAAGTTCAACTTCCTTTAGGATATATCCCTTTGCGCACGGCAGCGGGGCCTGACGCGGGGAGTATCTTCTGAGCCTCCCTCTTGGGCCTGTCATGAGGGTACCTGGGTTCTTATATTCCATAACAACCTTGCTAATTTTCATTTACACTAGCATATAATGCATGTTGACCCAAATCGTAGCACTTCTAGGTTAACATTTTTGGATTCTGCCCCAACTCCCACATGAGAGGATGCTTTGAGCAAAATTTTGGTTAAAGTGTTACAAATGGTATTAGAACATCAACCCTCGTTGTATGGACCACATGTGTGGTCATATCTCGGCAAATGACATGGGCACGGGACGTTACCAAGGGCGTTTATGAGCGAGATGTCGAGGGTGTATGAGTAACATCCCAACCCTTAATACTACCCAGTTTATATTAAGTTACACTAGCATATAATGCATGCATGCTGGTCCAAATTGTATCAGTTTCGAATTAACACTTTTAGGCGTAGCTAGGACGAAAGCCCAAGCAAAGTGCTACGCGTATGTACCCATCTCACATGGGGCTAGGCTTGGTGTAGGGTGTTACATCTAACTCTAGAGCCCTCATGGATATATAAACAAAACAGATTATGACAGCACGTTACAAAATATAAATTTCGACACATTTATACGGTGTTTTATAGCATATAGAGTAATATTTTCAAAAATCTCGGTATAAACAAGAAGACAATGTAAAAAGTACAAGTATCCACAGAAACAATGTATTGATAATTCAACTGTAGATAATATAGGTGGTTCATAGACCGTGACAGTAGAGCAATCTAAGCACGACTGCATGACCAAGCCAATCTACTCAACACATCTTCCCATCCCAGCCTAGGTTTGTCATACCCAAGCCCAGCCCAAACATAGCCTAGAACTGACCCAGCCTATCTAAGGGAATGTTCAATGGTTTAGTGAGTATCAGGTGGTCGAACCATCAATTGGTTGCTCTAAATTTGATGATGTTGCGTAATGCGTGAGTTTGAGCTTTAAATAAGATATAATATTACTATCTCTCTCGATCAGAACTTCTTTCGCGGTAACGACGATGAGATGTAAATTAACGATTTTTAAGATTGTTAGTAGTGAACGGTCACTTTTTAACTAACTAATAAACAATTTCCTTTTCTGTCATTACTGAGTTGAAAGTTCAAATTTTCAGTTGAGAGCTCAATTTTTGAGTTAAAAGCTTCATTATAATGAAATAAGAAGAAAGTGTACATTCTCGGCCGTTTATTGGATAGAGGCTCTTCTGGTTTTTTTAAGGAGGATAACAGAAGCTCCTCGTTTATTCAGGTGACAAGTCCAGACCCAAGCACCCAAACTTCACACAGAAAAAAAAAACATTGCGAATGCATGCCTACAGGCCGTATGGGCCAAACAATCATACAAATGCATCCGTTTGGGCCATTTAAGAGAACTTGTTTCGCTTTGCAAATCCTATGAGCCAAGGATGTTTTGCAGAGTTCATGGGCGGCAATTTCTGTCGGTGCACACTGATTAATACCGGTACTAATTTGACGGCTCATGCATAAAAATTATATAAATCCTTCCAGCTACATAAAAGTAAGAGCGCTTCTGTGTCACTACTCACGTACTACACGTATATATTTTTGAGTAACTATTGGTTAAACATTACAAAGTTTGAATTTTAAAATGCGCGATCATCTTATAAACAATAAACAAAGTGAATCAGATCGAATTTCTTAAAACTTCCATATGTTGTACAATACATATATACAGAGAGTAACGTTGCTCTGCAATAAAAATTTAGGATAATTCATACTATACCACTCCAATGATTGACATTGAGACAATGAGTGGAATTTCGTAAAGTACCAACAAATGGTGTGGTATAATATGAATTATCTCTAAAATTTTTACTACTAGATCTTAACTTGCACTAAAATTAGTTGGGATTTGTCACTGAAGCTACACAGCAAATCTTTTGTGCTATAGAGGGGCCCTGGGAGTAGCCTTACTACACAATGACGTGACGCATTGCCTGACACTTTCGTTTAATCCTAACGTGTGATGTTAGTTAGGTGGTTGCTCCCCATCAATCCTCTCTCGATCCTCTCCCTGTCATGCATCCATCCATTGTGTGATTGTACTAGCATGGACATAGATGCGTCATGTCATCTGCGAGCGAGCAACCTCAATTTTTCATGCATGAAGAAAAGAGCACCTCGTCATGCATGCAAATACTGGTTCAACAGCATCGAGCAATTCGTGTAGTTGTAGAGCAAGAGTAGAATGATAAAGTTGTAATACATCAGACATTTCTGAAAGTACAACGACAAATTAAGTAATTACATATTCTGTGGATCGACTTTATAATGGCATATATATGTGACGTAAATATATTCGATCTTCGACATGATATAAGAACAAAAATTAACATCTTAACGATTTACTCGGAACAAACTTAATTACCCTATAGGGTGCATTATATCACACCTCGACGCTGCACCCTGTCGGCTGCGAGAACCTGAGTGACGTCACAGAGCCGCCGGTACCGTTTATTCCTCCTCCGAGAGGCACGGCGCCACCGGGGCCCGTGGCGAGCATGGCGGGGCAGCTGGCGAAGAGGTGGTAGCTGCCGGAGACCCAGCTGCCGACCTTCCACTTGACGCGGCCGTCGACCTTGACCTGCAGCATGACGTACCCCGTGGAGATGTCCTGCTTCATGGCTTCGGTGACGTAGCCTGCGACGGGCACGGACTCCCCGGAGAGCACGGGCGACCAGATGGTGACGTCCCGGTGGCCCTGGTACATGGGAGGCAGGGAGACCGGGACGGTGATGGGCTCGTCGCGGTAGGTGACGAAGACGTCGAGGCGCTTGTAGTGGATGCCGACGTGGTCGTTGGGGTTGCGGGAGGCGAGGGTGACCTGCGCGGTGGCGGAGAGGGAGGGGTCGACGAGGTCAATGGAGCGGAGCTGCAGGTCCTGCAGGTAGAAGGAGGGCTTCGAGGGGCGGAGCGCGAGGTAGACGACGAGCGCGACGAAGGCGACGACGAGGACCAGAGCCAGGAGGCATGACGCGAAGCAGCCGCAGCAGCGGCGGAGGTGGTGCTCGCGCCTGTGGTGCTTCTCCTTGCTCATGGCTGCTGCGCCTTGCTAGCTAGCTAGCTAGCTTTGGAGTGACCAGTGAGCGATTCCTCTCAGCTGCGAGGTATAGGAAATGAGTAATGGCTTTTAAAATCTGCAGAGGTGGTAGCTAGCTATCTAGCGCGTGACTACTAGTAGCACATGTTTAAAAGGTTTTTGGGTTTGTTATTTGTTCGAGGGGAGCTATAGGAGTGGAAAGCAACGTCTTAACCGAAGAAGATTCTTTTGCTAACTCGGTTCATTCATCTGCCTTCATATTCGTGCTTGTATGACTCTATGGGTCGAGTCTCAGTCGTGTGATGATCGAGCTTCATATTGCATGCATGGAGCTTGAGATCTACTCAACCTTGGGTTGGTCAACGTACGTTAGGCAATGGAATTTTCACCTTTTTAGGTTGGTGCATGCTGATCTCGATACAGCTGCTGCATGTATTCATCGCCTTTAGGAAAACCATGCCGTATGTACAAATGTACACGAGCTTAATCTATAACCATCTGCAGCTAGCTGCGTGTGTATGGGCGCGCGCGTAGCGGAGGAGGTTGTCGGGGCGTAGCGCGCACGAATCCATCATCGGCGGTTCCAACGTCGCCTCACGGCGCAAAACGCCGAGGAAGCAGATGGCCCAAACCCGGCCGCGAATAATCAAGATCATCATCATACCATCAAGGCACGCACGCATAGCTCCAACTCCATCCCAAGTGTGTGTGTGGTGGTGCCCTTGATTAATTAGTTCCACCGACGGCATGTCATGTATGCCCTGTGCCCTATGGCACGCACGCACTCCAAGCAACACGCATGTATGCGGGGTCGTCCTCCCAATGCAAAGCCTCTCTCTCTCTCTCTCTCTCTCTCTCTCTCTCTCTCGCCCTTGGTTAGTTTTGGTTACTGATCGATGGGTGCAGTGTTAATTTGCCACTTTTTCGTAGAGAAGAAGGGTATTAGGGTACGCATAGTCCTTGATGGGCAGGGACACTGAATCATGCATGTCCAAAAAGGATTGGGTTCAGTACTGCCAGTCTATCCAAACAAACTCTGAAAACAGGAGTCACTTTCCGGTTAAAATCCCAGTAGATCCACGAATAAACTATCTTGCTCAAGCGCTAGCTGGAGGAGCTAGTTTCATGCATGAATCGCCTAAAAGGCTGTACTTTCTAGGATATTAATTAATCGACCAATTCATCAGAATTATATTCCGGATCGACGAGCTCAAGAACACAATTTGCAGGCGACATCCAACTCTTGGACATGCATATATATGTCACCTACCGTTGAATATTTTTTTAGTTCCGTTTGGTCCACTCTGCTAGCAGAAAGCGTGGAGAATCATTAATTTGACCTAAAATCTTTTCTCCTTTCCATATTTCTGCCCAACATAAAGGTTTAATTTGGGCCCCTTGTGTGTTACAACAAATTGGGTAATCAAGCTGTTGTGTTATGAAAGAACTCGCCTATCTAAACACCTTGCAAAGAAGGGATTAGGATAGAATAATCTGGGTTATAAAAGAAAAACTTGCAATTGGAGTTATTCAAAAAACAAACCTCGTCAATTCGTGAAAAAAATAGGTACGAACATATAATCATACATTGAATCTTTACATGTCACAAATCGACCTAGTAAATTGAGAATTAATTTTTTAATAATAATAAACAAATGGGAAGTCACGAATAAGGCAAAACAATTTCTTTTATTGATCGAAAGCATTAATTACATGAAGTGAATTAAATGCAACAAGTATACACACATACACAACATACAACAAGATCAATTATATTTTTTTGGTACAAGTAAGAAATTACAATACACATGAATATCCAATTTCATCCAAAAATAAAGACTACAAGAATGTTGAAATTCCAAAAAAAAATTAAAGCTTTGGTTGATCCCTGTCTTTAAACTTTGAAAACTATTAGTCAATCATGCATATAGAACTAAGCGGCAATAAATTGAAATGGTAAAAGATTAAAAAGAAAGAGTTACCGTCAGACTTGCAGGCGATGGTATCGCTCACCGAGATATCTGATTCGTCTGAGGCCAGATCGGCACCTCTCGCTAGACTCGGGTTTCATCATCCGGCAATTCATACAAACATGGTAGGATTGCAGGTATCCATAGCCATACACGAATAGTAACAAAATATCCCATAGTAAATCAATAAAAATAGGCCAAGGGTAAAAAGGTAACTTAGACCTCTGTAAAAGGAGATAACACCAAGTCCCAGTAAAAGAGGAAGTCTCCGGAACCAAGTCTCCCCGTTCATTCCCCCAAGTCGAAGCCAAGAGACCACCAAACCTAGGAGAAGGAGCAAGGCAAGACCAGGGAGGAGATATGAGGCCAGGAGACCAAGAAGAAGGTCCAGAGCTGAGCCAAATCTCCAGCAGCTCCTCCACATCAATCTCACCCTCACCATCCATCCATAGCTCAGATCCCTACCATCTCAGATTCAACATCAGGTGCAACCACAGCTTTAACCTTGCTAGCAATATTTGGTATGTAGAGAAAGCAAGCTTTAATCAGTAGATGGATAGCAAAGTAAGGATGGTCTCAGTGTAATAGTGTCAGGCCCCCATTTTTGATAATAAATACCAAAAATGGATACCATGTGCATACAGTACTAGTCCCATGATCAGTAGCTAGTACGCACAAATACAAATTGATATCACATCATACACAAACTTTATTACACAGAGGAAGTAAGATTACATATTATTTTTACAATACCAAAAGTAAAACTGCAGTGGAGCCAACTTCTTGTAGTATGCCTTTTAACCCATTGTTCCACAGGCAACTGACAAGGGAAAAATTCTTAGATAAATTCATCGTTAAATTCCCCGTATCCTGCATCAACGTACGAATCATCGGGGAAATCTGATTCTTCGCCTAAAAACATCAACATGGGCAAGTTGAGTTGAGTACTTACGTACTCGCAAGACTTATGCAAATCCTAAAATACATGCAGGTCATTCCAATGGAAGGTTATTAAGGTTAAATTTTGCATAAAGCCAGTTTGAATGGTAAATACAGAATAATAGATTGCAAAACAGAAATTTAGTAAAAGCAATTTAATACTGAAAGTGATAGAATGTAAGTATAAATAATCACAAAAGCTTGAGTATAACGACCATATTCAAAACCAATTTCCATCGACACACAATGGAAATTCTAACACATGGTAGAAATCATATTTTATGAAAATAAGCAAAACTGCTAACTATGTGATGACTTTACCAAGTGTCCATGACCGCGAACGCGGCTAATCGATTAGTTTTACACTCTGCAGAGGTATACAGCTTTCCCCACAAGACATGGCTGACTCTTTGAGCAATCGATATTTGCACACTTCCTTTGGTGTGCCGCAGAGAGTCATGTTATAACTGTGCTTTGCACCAACACGGTGACGATAAACCCATTCTGTGGCGTAAGAACTCAGAGCATAGAAATGATGGAACCACCCACAGTATGGCGTACACCGTTATATTGGTAGACGTTTAATCAATGATCACCTCGGTGTGGACGTCCCGTCGAGCAATTCATTAAGAAACAGCTCGTACTACTCCGGCCTTCCAAGTGCAAAGCTAGTTTTAAACAACTTAATAAGTTAGAGCTGTCTCATACCAGCACTTGTGGTTGTATGAATATTCTTGGCCTGAAAACAACCCATAGTTCGGTCCTTAACTCGACACGGGCAATAATCTCCACCCTACACTACGTGCAAGACATGCACAACCGGCTATTGCCAATAATTGCCCGCATCTAAACCATAGTTTTATTTTCATTTTCCAACCAAAATACCAACCACAAAAATGGTCATACTCATTTAAATGTCGTAACCAAAGTCTTTAATCATGTCACAGTTTTACGTTCATTTAAGCTTGGCTAAGCATGTCACTAACTGTGAGTAACCCAGATTGACATTAAATATTGTCTAAGCTATTTTAGGGTTTTCAAGGTTCACAATTTTCTACTAATCAAGGAAGTTCCATAATTCTACTGGTACAACTACCATTACCCGAAAAATAGCAGACTTTAATAAAATAAAGTATGCAATAAAACATTTAATGAAATCATTTATAAAACTGGGATCAATATGATCAAAGGGGTTTTGCTTGCCTTGTTGACTATCCTCGACTTCGAACTCTTGGTCGTCGAATACACCGGATTCGTCGGGTTCTACGCGTCGTACGGCAACATATAACAAATACTAAATTTCAATAGAGCCAAAAAGAAATCAGATGGAAATATTCAAATAAAATAACTGCACAAATTCAGAAATGGTTGCAAGCATTATTTGTTCTCATTTGAAATTTAAAGATTTAATCTATTTAAACCATTATTGCATTATTTACTACCCATTTAATAACTTAAATTTTTCTTATAACAAACCCTAAATATTTTTATATATTCTGGTTTCTGAGGTTACAAGAATTCTAACAAAATTTATTTTACTAAATTTGAAGGTCATTTGCAAAATTTTCATGTATGACATATTGCTAACTTTTTCTTTGAATTTAAATTCGAAATTCAAATAAAATTCAATTCTGAAATATTATTGCATATTCTGAATCTACTTGATCTTATATGAATTTATAAATTTATTTCATCAGATTTGGCCAAGTGATTCAAAAGTTATAGCTATTTGAATATCTAGGTTTTGAATAAATACAGAAAATCAGAAAACTGCCGAAAATGGAAAGTGCGCTTTCCCTTTTCGGGCTGCGCCGGGTTGAGGCGCTGACAAGCCGGGCCCATTGGCGGCGGCGTCTTGCACGCGCGCGCAGAATCGACGCGCGGGCTCACATGGCTTATTGCGCGAGGCTAACGGCGGGTCCGCATGTCGTGGTGACTTCATTGGGCCCGCAGCGGTGACCAGAGCGGTAGCGGCACATCCGGGCTCGCCGACGGTGATCTGGTGCCGGAGCGACGGAATCGATTCCACTCCGAGCATCAGCGCACCCGTGCGCACACTTGGGCGGTCGCGCAGCGAGCTGAGGTGGCCGGAAGGGTGGTTTCACCGGAGAGGGGCGGCGGCATCCACGGCTAGCCGGCGATTCCGCAAAACGAGACCTCCCCGAGCTTGAAGATCACCACCAACAGCATCAGTAGACCTCAAGGATCCCATTTATGGGTTTAGTTCAAAGAATGAACGGCGGAGGAGGGTTCTCACCGTGCGCGGCGACGACGGATGAAGAAACGGGGTGCGGCGGCTCGCCGGGGAAGAAGAGCTTCGGTCGGGGCTCGGGATGAGTTCCTGGAGGCACAAGGAAGCTTTGGCTCGGAGGAATTGGATTGAAATCGAGTGAGGCGGCGAATTGGTGGTTTCTCCCCTTTTTCGGGTTTGGCCGGCGTTGGAGAAGATGACCAAGGCAGCGGCCGAATGGTTTCACGGGGAGCTAGCTAGGTCGGTTGCGACGCGAGAAGAGGGGTTTATATAGGGAGAGGAAGGCGGTTTGGGCGCGGGTGCGAGAAAACCCGAGAAGCGGCGTCGGCGCGGGAGAGAGCGGGGAGAGGAGAAGAAGAAGACACGGCTGGGTCGCTGACGCGTGGGGGCGAGCTGGCAACGAGTGCCGACAGGTTTGTCTCACTGACAGACCGGGCCCACACGGCAGTGAGAGCAAGAAAAGAAGTCGGGTGTAGTCTCTGGAAAGAACGGGATGTTCACAGCGTTTTCGATGGTCAAAAGGACAGGAAATTTTATAAAAATTTTATCATAGGTCGTAAACACAATTATCAGACTCCTGTAAAATTTTCACCAGTTTATGATGCATGTATATTTTTAGAAAATTCTGAAAACACAGCTGTTGCTGTTCTGCCCTTTCGGTTTTTCTTTCACTTTATGACTGAAATGAAGTTAATATTTTACAAAACTTTTTATGATAGTCTTAAATTTTATTATACACCTTCAATAAAAATTTCAGATTTTATTTATTAATATTTAATTTTTAATAATTCTGACATTACTGTTTTCCAACTTATTTGTTCACTGTTTTTGAATTTTTAAAATTATAAAATGAATTATTAAATTCTTGATATTTTTACTGGAGGTTAAAAATGTGTTGATGTAGGCAAGGTAAAAATCTTGGGTCAGGATAACTTCATAAGATTTTTACCAAATTATTTTACCATTTTTACCATGATTTCCTTGCACATGATTTGCTTTAATTAAATATTATTTTAATTATCCCAGCTCTTCCACCGACTTAAACAAGCTGTGGAGAGCACTCAGATTTTTATTGTGACTTTGGTAAATTTTTGTTAACTTGGTATTTTTTACTTTTTACCTTTTTCCATTTGCCATATTCTTTAGTTCACTTTCTTGCATTAAGGAAAAGCCAAAAGAATATTCAATAAAACCAGAAATTTCAGAAATAATACACAAAAGATTTTTAATTCATTTTTCTTTATTGTATAATTTTTTAGGCTGTTACAAATAGTTAGTATTTGGAGGGTTGCGCCGTTCGTCCCCAAAGAACTGATGTACTCCCCGGTGTACATAGATTCATTTGGGTATCGTTACGACACCTCTAACTCCAAACACTCCCTAAATACTCATCATCGACAAATTTCTAGCACAAGGGTAAAATTGCACATCATGCATCCCAGAACCACAACCATAAGAATTCATTAGATTACCACTAAGGAACGAAATCATAAAAATAAAGTCACAACCGGAGGTAGGAAGGAGGAGCAAGCGGCCACTGGGAGCGGGGTTGGTACGGCAATCTCTGTGGCGGTCGAGGTAGGCCGAAGCGGCCTGAATCGGGCGGGGCTGCGTAGCCCTGGCGGTGCGGTGGCCCAGCATAGGGCTGAAGGGGGAGACGATCGGCGTTGGTGCCTGGTCGTGCCGGGCCAAAGGCCGCGGTGAGAGGGCAGCGAGATCACGACTGGCGGCGTGCGGCGCAGTCAGCACGCGGAGCTCGCGTGAGGGAGAGCTAATGGAGTCGGGGCCGGGACCGGAGAGTGGCAACTACAGGGCAGAGATTGACGGGGAGTAGGAAAGGAACCGGATGGGGGAAGAAATGGAGAGAGAGAGGGACGTAGAAGAAAAGAAGGGACAGGATAAGAACCAGGAGAGCCGGTAGAAAAGAGAGAAAGGGAGAAGAAAAGGAAACAATGGGAAGAGAAGAGAAAAGAAGAATAGGAAAAGGAGAAAAGAAAGAAAAGGAAAGGAGAGAAAAGAAAACATGAGAAAAAGAAAAAAGAAAGAAGAGAAAATAAAAGGGGGGAGAAATTTAATCCGTGCATCAACCAAATCAATTATACCCACATTAAAATCCGATAAGAAATTGAACAATCTAATTTATCGGACAATCAAATAAAATCTGTCAAATTAAAAAAAATCCTACGATTTTAAGAGGGGCATATGAAGCTATAAATTGCCATAATAATTAAAAAGGGAGGGGCATATGAAGCTATCAATTGCCATAATAATTAAAAAAGGAAAATAATGCTGCTATTAAAATGAAATCACAACCCAAAATTCTAGCACGCCGCACAAACTAATATACACCAATTAAATTACGCCAAATCACATTGTGCAAAATTAGAATACGCCAAACTAAAATCCATCATATAATGTGGATTCCAACAAGAAAATCAGAGAGGTTGGACGCCATGAAACACGTCATATTTAATTGTCACATAAAGTTAATATTCCATAATTTCAGGAACCGAATTGAATCCAACAGAAGGCCATTTACAGAATCCGAGTGAGACCGAGTATTTCAATTCTATATCAGGCAAGCTTCTTTTGATTATATTTATTAAGTTGTTTTTAAATGTTTTCAGATATATGTGATATCATTAATGCATGGGAAATGTATCTTTTAAGATGAAAATCGAAATCTGTTGCGGTTGGTAAAATGGCATGGAGTTGAATTGCTGAAATGGTATGATTATGGGTATGTTGAATTGGCTCATCCAACAGATGGAGCCGATGACGTATGTGTATGTATGGTGGGTAGAGGGTGCCGATGAGAAGGAATGTAATTGGTGGAGCCCTCTATATAGGCTAAAATATAAGGACAAACAATTACACTCGGGAAATGAGCTATATTTACAATATCAACCATAGTGAGTGAAATCAGTCAGAAAAGGTTGTCCTATGAAGTTGTTATGATCTCTACATTGGGTATGAGTAGATAAATAGTGCCCAAATCCGGGTATGCCGGGAGTCCCGGAGGGACGCGCTAATGCAATGGTGGCATATTTGAAGCCATGTGTAGAGTTACTGCCAACGGGTAATCGGAGTACAACTGTTAACTGCGAGTCAAGTGGGATGGCCTGGGATATGTCTTTGGCTCGAGTTAAAAGGGTTGGAGATCTAATGCTGGATTAGTGATAAACGTTCTGGGGCCTCACAGGATGGGGTCGCTATGGCTAAAAATAATACGAACATGCGCATGGTTAAAATCATGAATTCATGCATGTATTTTGGATTGGAGGCTAGAGAAGCTAAGTCTGACTTATATATGAGTGCTAGTAGCTATTTTCATAATTAAAATACACAACCCTTAAAAAAACCCAAAACCTAATTTCTATAAAAATGGATTTTGAGGGAAGGTGAACATTGAATGGATACGAGAGGAAATTCATTTACTGCATTTGTTATTAATGCTTGCTGAGTATTTCTGTACTCACTCTTGCTAAATCCCCCTTTGCTAGAGAATTGCTCCGATGATCAAGCTTCTGGTTGGGACATGGATCCCAATGAACCCACCTACGAGGAATGGGGTGAGGGGCAACTGCATGATGAGAACGAACAGGATGTAGGCTACTTGGAGGGATAGATCGTTGGGTAGATAGTACATCGGCTTTACCGGTCTCAGGGGAATTAGTACTTTTGTTATTGTATTTTTGTTGTACTTAGATCCTATGTATATAATTAATGTACTGAGCTTGTAGCCCTATGTGGCAATGGACTATAATAAGTTTTCATTTTTGTTTCTAATTATTGTTCTGTTGCAACACTCTGAACACGGTATAGTAACGGGTAAAGTGTCAGGTTGTCCGATATTTTGTTAGTTACTATACCGAGATTTGTATAATTAACTCGATGTAATGACAATGTTACTATCGTTACCCTGGCTAATTATGTGGATCGTCACATGTTACAACAAATTGGGTAATCAAGCTGTTTTTTTCTCCCTTATCGATACACCAAGCCATCAAAGAAACTGTCCTAGCCTTGGGTGTGTGTCTAAATTCTAATGAAAGTTTTGCCTTTGTTTTTCTATTCAAAAGTTTGTTATGGTTGTTGGCAGCAATACAAGTCAGATGCTTGTTGCATCTCCTACTAGTACTGATTGACTGCATTACTTATAATTGTAATCGCATTAATTTGGTAGCGAAGGATGTGTTTGCAGCAGCTGGTTACTTGTGACATGCAGAGCCCCGGTTTTATAGCAGTGTATCTTAGGCCCAACCCATAGCTATCTTATCCGTTTCATTTTATCATACTGAGGCCCATATTGTTCAGTTGTTCGCTAACAAATAGTACTACTTGTCGATTCATACACGCCCCCCCCCCCCCAAAAAAAAAGATTCAAGTACGCATGCTGATCATAGTCACCAAGTAAATTCATCTAGTCCGTTCAAAAAAATGTAAATTCACCAGTTGGAGTTTGATCTCAGCAATTTGTTTACAATCAAACGTTTGGAGTGTGCAAGGATTTTGGCATAAAAAAAATACTTACTCTGTGGAGTTAAATTCTAAGCGTTAGATACGAATAAATGTTGGAGATTACACGACATCATGAACTCGAGATAAACTCTGGGGCTTCTGGGGCATACAAGTCATCTCGACTCACCCATAAATATGTCTTTTTTTTAAGGCAACAAATATCTGTCACGATTTGACTGTTTTTTTAACTGGGTGGACTAATGCTCAGAGGCAGCCACTTATAAACTCTTTAGCTGCAACAGAGGGTGGAGCAATGTTCTTAAAACTTTAACACTGAAGGAGAGGTGAAGAGAAAGGGATACATTGCCGGGATGTTGATTGCGGTGATTGAAGAAGTTGGAGCAGGGAATGTGGTCTAGGACTCTAGGTGATCACAGACAATGCAGCAAATTGCAAGGCTTGCAGGTTTGATGATTGAACAAAGGTACACACATTTTTTCGACTCCTTGTGTTGTTCACATCTTGAACTTGTCATTGAAGAGCATATGTGCTACAAAGAACAACGATGGTGGTAACGAAGAAAACGCATGGACGGGAGAGATTACACCGATAAACACAAGATTTATCTTTCTTTGGTACACACTTTGATTCATTTGATTCAATTGAGGACAGAGCCCATTTTAATCCAAAGTGGGCAGCCAGCAACTTCTTGTTGTGAAAGGAATTGGAGTACCTATAGTTAAGTATAGTGCCCTGTTTTCCGGTTTCCTTTTTCCAGCACGTAATATATGGTCTTTTCCTTTTCTAGAACGTTTGTTTCCTTTTCCTTAATTCCAGGATATTTGTTTCCTTTTCCTTGAGATGATGCTGGAGGTGGAGAGAGATCTGTTGTGGGCCACAGGGATGAGTTAGACACATTAAACAATGGCCATCGGATGTGGGTGAGTAAAGCTGAGAAAAGATCTGAGAGGTTAATTTTGATGGAGGCAAGTTTCTGAGGACGTTTCGCTGGGTGCATGAAGGTTGGGTCATCTCTAGTGGGGTGCATTATTTGGGGTGGACGTAGAAAAAAATGCTTAGGTGCATTATAAAGGGGTATAGATTTAGATAGCTTGAAAAGAAATTAGCTCACTCTTGAATGTGCCAAGGATTTAGTAGGCTGATGACTATAACATGAGGCCAACCCAAATATAGGGTGTTGAGGGAGATGGCTTCGAGGCATTTGATGGTTCTCCAGCTCTTCAAGCTGTTGAACTCACACTAGATAAGCCTGAATTTCAGGGGGTCTTATGTGAAGTGGAAGGAGGAATTTCTCAAGAGACAGAGCAATGACATTTCACTCTCACAGGTTTAGCTCGTGTGCAGAAATTATATTTGGCCTTGTGTCTTGTATTCCATTATCATATTATGTTATGTAATGGATTAAGACTAAGACTGTAATGCTCTGTATCCTATTTTATGTTATGTTGTTGCCAGATAAGACTATCTTTATATTTCATTTCTCATTTGTTATTTCATTTATTAGTGTTGCTCACTAGTGCTTTGTTGGTACCTGGTATTTAGTAACATGTTGCATTAAAGGTAACTTCCTCAATTATTGATCATGGATTGAAGGATTTGGGGTCACATTTTGTTGGATATGTCATCTTTTCTTCATGTTGTTTCTCATAAAACTGAGAGTTTATAACTAACTAGTGACAAGTTTTGTGTAGTCTATTTCATTTATTTGTATGGTCTGAGATACAGAGAGCTCAAGTTAGGACATGAAATGTACAGTTTTTAACATTTTATGAAGGTAATCATATACACTTATCGTATCACCTGACTCTTGTTTTTAAGAAACTGTATATCGCCGTACCTGTATAGCCGTAAGACAATCGCATATCGGTTATAGATATGGTGCCACCGAACACCGCATACAACGACGCATGATGGGCCAAAGCAGTTCATTGCGTGAAACAAGACAGGAATGATGCCGGAGTCGGGGTGCTAGGTTGCTCAAATGGCCAGTCAACTCTACCTAGCTAGTTAAAAAACATTCGCTTTTTAAAAAAAGACAATTTTTTTTTTTTTGCCTCAAAACTCTGCCGCCCTATCACTCCTAGATAAGTGTACTTACTCAGGTTGTGCACTTGGCTGAGCGAGATCTTCCCCTTTGGCATGAGTATTCAGAGAGCAATAATAGCGCAACGCATCAACGGCGATCAAAACACCAGACTAATTGGAAGATCAGGATCAGCATGCTGCAGCTTTAGTCGCACACAGAATAAGCATCAAACCACAGGATTGCAACTGCTAACGTCATGCAAAGTAAAGCTTGCTTCATCTAATGTGTTCAAATCTGGAAGTCATTGCAGAATCCTACAAAAGATAAACTTAACTGATGACCTCTGTATATTTCCCGCAATAACGATTGACTCTCCCTCTCTCTCCCCTAAAAAGATAAGACCCTTGAATTTATGGCTGGTCAGGTTAGTGAATTGTTAACCACATCTGAGGATACTGCCGCAATTTTCCTTATGAGCGGGGGGATCAGGGCAGACTGTTAAAGACCATAGCCGCTTCTAGGGGGGACACCACTGCCGTTTAAGTCGAGGTTTGCCATGTCAAGCATCTGCCAATTGATTGCTGATGGGTCTGCTCCGAAAGAACCTGTCTCAAAGCAAGAATTGACACTTCTGCTCCTGCGGTGACGCACAGAGATCTGCTTCAACCTCTCAGTTTCCTTCTTTAGGATCTGCGTTTGACCTGCAAATTGCATTTCAAACCATTCAGTGAGGTGCATATGAAACATCACTTTCTAAAAACACTAGCACATACTTCAAGCAACAAAATCACAATTTTCATATTCATCGGCAAACATTAAGACAGACCACCAAATATCAAAATCGGCGGTGGCATGTCTAGTGAAAAACAAATAGTTAGATCATTGAAAACAGGTAGAAGTTACTTTTTGCAGCAGACTTTCCCTCCCTTTGAACTAAAAATTTCAAAGGGTCTCCACAAACTACCTCCACAATAGTTTTCTTATGGCATTTTTTTCGTGTTAATTTGGGGTCCAAACCAAAGTGTGATGATTGCACCTAGCTATTGATTTGCAAATAGACATGCCCTCATCTGATCAGGCCATATAATGTAGAAGCAACAGTACAAGGCTCTGATGATTATTGAGATGCCCTAAAATCCTGAGGTACAAAACTATCAAACTACCATTGTTTTGCCTTTCGAATTTTTGATAGGACGAAAACCACCTGTTCTCACCACAGTTACATTGTTTAGGGCCTGTTTGTTTTTGCTTTGGATTCTCTAAAAGATGATTCTGGATTGTGGTTATAGAGAAGCTGATTCTCCAAAAGCTGCAATCCAAAAGCACTGGCCTGTTTGTTTTAGCTTTTGATTCTGGATTCTGGCCCCAAAAGCAGAATAAAAAACAAATAGCTCGATTCTAGAATCTGATTCTCACAATCCATCTCACCCATATACACTAGAATCCACAATCCACTTCATATGTGCTTTTGGATTCCAGCTTTTGGAGAATCAGCTTCTCTACAACCACAATCCAGAATCAGATTTTAGAGAATCCAAAGCAAAAACAAACAGGTCCTAAGAAGTGGATTGTGGATTCTAGTGTATATAGGTGGGCTGTTTGTTTTTTATTCAGCTTTTGGGGCCAGAATCTAGAATCAAAAGCAAAAACAAACAGGCCTAGTTCCACTCTGCTGTAAAGGTCAGTTTGACCAAAAGGCAAAACCTCCACTTTGATGTGGAGTTCAGTTTGATAAAAAGGCAAAAGCTCCACTAGTATGGGGAATTCATTTTTTTTTGGGTAATGAACAAGGAGTTTTAGTCCATAGTTATTTCTATCCACAGCATCAATCATTTAAATGACCAATATTAAACATGTGACCATGACTTGCATAATGGCAGAAGCATGCAACTTCAGAAGGACCAACAAAAGTTATCAGAGTCAATCATCATTTAGCTCCATTTAATAATTGTCTGGTTCAGTAGTGTACTGCTTTCAGATATCTAATGACCATGCATATGATTCTTCTGGTTATGGCTTCTTGTTTATTAACTATAAATGTCACTTAAATACATGGTGGCTAAAAAGTATGCATACTCTAAATCATGCCAGCTTTCCTCAAAAAAAAAATCATACCAGCCTACAACTTAAGAAAGAGCAAACAGTACCAGACATACCATCCTTAATTAGTTTTGCATGCTGAAGACTAGCAATTTGTCTCCTCAGTTGCTTGTTTTCCATTGATAGAGCATTACGAAGCTGGAAAAGAGATGCTACTCTAACAGCCAAATCAGCTCCCATATTCTAAAAGACAGAAAACAAACTTATTGTCATAAAAATGTAGGTGCTACTGAAATCCTCAAGAAATAAACAACATAAAAGATCAGCAAAATTACCTGAAGTGAGTCAACAGTTCTTTCAAGATCAGCAATGTATTGAAGTTTCCGGACCCTAGATCTCTGTCCTGAGCGCCTGCAGAAATGTACATTTGCTGAATAAGCATCGACAGGTCGAATTTCTCAATCTATATGACTTTTTTTTTTGCTTCTTAGTGTTAAGAACATTTTAACATTAACAAAAACTTTCAGGCATGCAACCTAGACAATTTCATTTCGTCAAGACATGAACCCCATATAGCATCCAAGAATTGTTAGCAATCCAACATATGTACAAAATGCCCTTGGTGAGACAATTCTTGCATGATTCACTTGTCACATAAGAAGCAACAGCTTGAACATCATATCCACTTATTGATCATTGAAAAATGGTTTAGCAGAAGAAAACAGACACCAAGTGCAAAAAATACGATTATAAATATATGATACCCATAAACATGTCAATAGACATGCATCCAAGATTCCCTTCAATAATGTTTTGAATTGCTTGACTGTGTGCTTAGTGGAAAGTTATGACAGTATGAAAACAAGGACATACTAGATACTACTAAGGGAATTTCTTATCAACATCTGCCCAGCCACTTATTGATGCAGGACTTTGACAAAGTCAAATATTTGCAACATTTACATGCACCTGTTGATGTCACAATACTCATGGAATAAGTATAGTAGTGACTTTTAACCACACTGGGTACCTGCACAATTTGGAAGTACTTGTGCTAACAATAAAATTATATTATGCATGAGATGATTAATTCTGGTGATAGAACTCAAAATTTTCAGTGTCACACAGACACACAATAAGATGTACGACAGTTATTCAGATTAGCAGTTAATATTATCGCGTAAAAGTAGATCGTTATCAGGCTATCATCTATCCTGGTCTGCACTATTTTAAAGAGGGCAAAGTCTACTATTTCACTTCCTTGATATACTTTCTAGCATTTTCACAGCAAATATGACATATTTCTAGTTACATCCTATAATTTCATCAACTGGTATGAACTTTTTACATTTTAGGGGAACTAAATGGTAAGAACTTGAAATCAAAGATTTGAAGAAGGTATGCCAGTAGAGATTTCATACAGAGACAGAAGTTTACCTTTTAAATGACTTCTCTTGATCAGGATGGCTTGAAGCATCACTTGCATCTCCTGTTCCATTGTCCACATGGCCATGCACACCACTTGAAGTGTCGATGGTCAGGTACTGCAAGGGGTTGCTAGGTACATTCTCCAGGACAGCATTTACCATGGAACTCTCTGAACTGGTCAGCCTACTCTTCTGTCTTGGCGAATTTGGCCCATAAACACAGCTACCTTCAATCCTGCAAACACTTTCACCCCCTCCCACAGCATCTGCCGAGTCCCCAGTTTCACCATCCGGCTGTTGATCCCCTTCCTCTATCGGATAAATTGGGCTCTGGAATGTCGTCAGCGCATCCAAGATAGCATCGGAATCGCTGCAAGCTCTCCTGAGAGGAGGAAGATCGGGGATTTTCCCAGAATCTGCGAGGAGATCATCGAGCCAACATGGTGGCTCGCCAAAGAACGGATCCTCTGATGGAAACCTGCAGCTCTGTGTGAACAAGCTGCCATCTCTTCTTGTGATCTGAGGACCCAGCGGCGGGCAGCGGGGAGGGAGGTGGGGTGACCGAGACATGGTGATAGGTACAAGCTGCTGTTTTCCTTCTTGTTCTGCTGTTTAACTACAGCCCATCCAGTATCCCCTCCTTCCTTCTGTTCATTTGTGAAACGAGCAACGGATGAACACATAAAACATGTGACAAAGGAACACATAAAACATGCACCAAGTACAAATTAAAGCAGCCTGGTAAACTACATTGCCACAGAAGTTTTTTCCCATCGCAGAAAATTATCTTGTGTGAGATCAGAACTGAGCGAACGAAAAATTAAGATAAGCATGAACAAAAATTAGTCGAAATTAAATGTGGATACCACAGTCGATTACCCCGTTAAGAGAATCAAAAGGTGAATCATGAAATCGAACAAAATTGCAAATTAATATTGAAGAGCAAACTAGAGAGGCCTATGGTGCTCAACTGAGACTAATGCATCCAAAAGTGGGGAAGAACAATTCGGTAAACAAAATTCTGGTTTTGTCAGGAAAAAAAACAGCAATGTTTCAAACAGGGGCAGACTTCAAGTGGGGCGTGGGGTTTCAGTTGAACCCCCAAATTTTTGGGAAAACAAGCTGTTCTATTAGAACAATCGAATCAAATCCGCAACAAACTGGATGGATCGGAGCATCTCGGGAAAGAAAGAAATAAAGGTTTGGATTCTATTGTTCACAGCAAGGAACGAAACACTCTCAGAACAATCAGAGCAAGCTACATTAGGGCTTCCGTACCAACAGAAGAATGATGGCTGGATGGATCTCCAGCCTAATCTACGCCAGCCCAGCAGGGGGGAGGAGAGAGGAGTTCCTTCGCCTTCGAGGTGGTGCAGCTCCGGTGGAAGGAGGCCTGCCCCTGGACGCTTCTTCTCCAGGGCTGGCCAAGGGTTCGGCGGCGCTCGACTAGGGAGCTGGAGTGCGGGGAGGAGGGATTATAACTTTCATTATTCTATAATTTATAATTTTTACACAAATTTTTTAACTACTTTTTCTTTACATACCATACCACGTACAGTGCCATTCCTTATTCCCAATTCTATTTACTACTTCGAATTAGAGTAGCACACGTCGTTCAAGAGTAACCACTGAGCTAATGAATAAAATAAGAAGCGATCTTGACGCTTTCCTCTGTCTGAGTTTGCACAAATCTTGAAGCAAACGAAGGGGTAAGTAATCTCTATCTACCCTTCATTCATACTTTAATATTTGTGCAACTGTAAAAAAGAAAAGCATTGAAGCACCTCTCATAAAATAAAGTACAGAAGATTTCAACTCTTTTAAAGGGCAAAAGAGAAAAATTACAAATTTACTCTTTCAAGGACAATATTAAGTCTTAACCCATTTAATTAGCAAAGTTAATTACCTGATTGCTTGACATTTCTACTCTGGGACTCTTATGGCTGAAGTATTTGCTACTTGCCATTTTCTCTCGAGAAAGACCCAGCCAAAATAGCACGGAATTGAACCGATTACTTGCCGAAATACCATTATCCAAATCATACGGAAACTATTAATTCCGTTTCCATCCGTGCAGAACCCATTCTCGGATCAACCAATATATGTGGCAAGTTGCCAGTGAGTTCCAATGCTGGCGAGGCCACCACCAGATATGCCTGTCCCGTGCCTCGCCTTAATTAAACTAGATGGTGACTTCTTGGAACCCTATGGTTTTTTAAAAAAGTGCGTGGTCCGGATTAGACACAATTCTCTCAAATCGTGAGGGTTTTTTTATTCAAACTTGCGAAAACATGAGTATTTTGGTAAAAAAGACGGTGGGAGGACCTAAACGTATTTTCAAAATTTTCACAAGAGTCTTTTGCGAAAGAGCTAGGGGACTTGAACACAATTCCCTGAATATTTGGAGAGACCTAAATGTAATTCCAGAATTTCGAAAAGCCTTTTTGCAAAAGAGCAAGTAGAAGGACCTAAACACAAATTTGAAATTTTCGGAGATTTTTCTACGAAAAAGGTGACATGGAGAGGCCAGCTGGGCTAGAACCCCTCCACCTTTAATAGAGGTAGTATTCGGCCCCGATTGTCCTCCTCCCCTCCTTATCTTCCTACTCTCTGCTAGGATGTCACTGCCGTCAACTCTCCCTCGGTTCCGCAGGCCAGTGCTGCACCCACCTTCAAGGGCTCAAAAGTCAGAGGTCGAACCAGATGGGGAGGAAGACTTCATGTCTTTCAGCGTGAGATCCATCCCCACGAGATCTCATCACCAACAGCGGTAGCGATGTGGAATTTCACAAAAGCTGTGTTAAGAGTAGGGAGAAAATGCCCGTAGTGGTGTTGTAACTATATTTAGTGTAGATGAATGAGTGCCATGCAATTTGCACACACAAAAATATTTTGGCAATGTAAACACAAAACATTTAACCCTGCGTTCATGAATACCTATTGTTCTAACCTTCAAATTTTGTTCCTAAATACATGTTATTCTACAATTTTGAGATAACTTTTAACAGTTTTTTCTTTTGCATACCCTTACAATTTATTATTCGCAATGTTATTTATTATTGTGTAATAGGGTAACACACACCATCCACGAGCACTAAGTGAGCTAATGAATGAGGACGATTTAGTTATTTCTGCACGTGTCTTGGTTAAAGTACAAAATTCTAAAACGTCATTGTTATAGTAGTATTTTGATAGTTTAGCATCACGTCAGAGATAGGCTTGATGTATCTTGCATCACACCAGCCGTCATAAAGAGCATCTAATATTGGAACGGGCCGTTGTATAAGCTTTAATGACATGTTTTGGACGAAGATGATGTTGTAGCTTCGATCACGTGTAGAGTTTTTTTGTCTTTTTGGAAGGAGAAAAAGGCAAAACATGTTAAGACGAAAATTTGAGGACTTTGTGTGACTCTCTCCCACACGCGGCGGCTCACTCAGCATCAAGACGAAACGAGAAAGTTTGAAATGTACACTAATGTGCTTACAACAGCAACCTCCGAATGATCAGACCGATGACAATCCATGTGTCTAAATACATTTGTAAAGCTACAGATTAAAATTCTCTCTTGGGATTAAAGATACAGATTTAATTGCAAGATTATGCCTTTTATAGGAGTTGTGTATTCCAATGTACAGCTGTGGAAAGTCTAATCACTTAGCAGGTGTTTAGAAAGTAAGGGATTAGACCCAATCTCTTTGGACTGAAAGGAAATAAAATTATACTAAAATCTTTGCCAATTCAAAGGGATTGGATCAATAATCCCCGTCCATCCAAACAAATCCTTAGGAGGTGTTTGGATGACTAGGATTTATTTAGGAACTTTTGGATTTAGTTTAAATTTGAACTAAATTAGATCTCAAATCACCCTGTCTAAACAGGTCTGAGCCTTAATTAGCTTGATTCATACAGATTGTCTAGTACTTGAAGCGACAACCGTGAAAGCAGTGTTCTAAAGATCATACGAAGGGTTAATTGACAAGTGCTTGGAAGATACGCTAGCTAGTCCCTTTACGGCTAATGAAAACACATCCAAGTTTGCCCATGTGATGGTTGATTAGCACTAGGAAATAGGAATAGATGTGTCCATGCGATGAGGGAAAGAGATCCAATGAAGTCTCAAAGTGACTATAACTTAAGCAGTTATATGTGGACCGTTGGATCAAAAAGCGATCTATATTTTTTGAAAATACTGTTGGACGATATGGACAAGTATTTGAGCATCTCTTTAATGGTAAAAATCAGGGTTTTCCAACTCCAAGCATTGCCAGGTTGAAATCCCTAAAACCCGTACCGCCATGAATGTTAGGCCTAGTTAGGTGCGACCACTTTTGCAGATGAATATGTCGGCTATCTGCATCATGCCCCCATCAAAAATTAGATACGTAGCTTGTAATCTCTTTGCAAGTGCTTGAAGCTAATTTAAAACAGCTCATGGGATAGGTTGGAATGGCTTGAGCAATGGATTTGATCAGCACTACTCGCCTTGCTCCACTCAGGGTGCGCTCACTCCAACCACCCATAAGGCCCCTAATCGTACTAGGAATATGCTCAAATACTTGTGCCGCCGATCGACCTGAAGCTGTCGGGAGACCAAGGTATTTCTCACCTAATGCCTCTGTAGTAATGCCCGAACATTCAAGTACTTCTTTCATGGTGTCCGTGCTGTTTTAACTGAAAAAACACAGCAGACATCGCTTTGTTCACCTGCTGTCCTGACTCCTGATCCCCGTCCATAGTTACCCAGGATGGATTGCAGCCGGTCAGCTCCTCGCCTAGATGCTTCCAAGAAAATAATACAATCATCAGCAAATATAAGAGATGAGAGACCCAGGGAGAGTGGACACACGCGTACGCCTCTAGTATGTCATATGCGCCAGGTACAGGGTTTTCATTAACCCGAGCATCAGTGATGCCTTGTGCGTAGCAACAGCGGAGGCTCTTGCAATGGGGGAATTTGTCATCTGCGCAGGGCATCCATCGAACGAATTTTTCTTGTCGTTCCTGAACTGCTTGACATACAAAACTTCAGAGGACTCTGACGCCAGAGTGAAAAGAGGCCATGGCCAGATAACCCCAACTTCTTACCCCTGAGCAAAGATACAACCTACCATGGTTATGGCCTTATGGGAGGTGGCACCTGAGACTAGGTTCATAGAGTACTCAGACCTTGACAAGGTTCTGATTCTGAATGATAAGGTCGGCCAGCCTGGAGAAGGCGGCAACGGAAACAAAATGTGAAGAGCCTCTCGGCCTAAATTGTCGGACGTCATGGATGGCGGATTGGCATTTGCTATCAATGCCTGACTGACGAGGAGATCCTTAAGGGCTTGTTTAGAGGAGATGTAACTTTTCTGAAAAGTCATCTTTTAGTTTTCTAGACTGAAAAACAGCTGTATCTTTTTATAAGAGACCGCTTGATAAATAGCTAATTTTCCTCAACAATAAGCTGCAAAATAAATACAACTCAGCTTTCCTCCTCAAGTACAGCACCCGGTATATGGTTGGTGATGTCGACCTTGCACGCAACCACGCACTAAGTTACTCATAGATATAATATATGTGTACATAATACGCACTGGTATTGTTTTGTACCCTCTGTAGTAGTGTTCATTTTCCTCATCAAAATTTGGAGTTGCGTAAGTATGCTACTACTACGTTCCCCTTCAAATGTAAGTGCTCCATTACTTATCATTGAAACTTCATAATTTTTCCCCTTCTTCGAGGGACATTAGTACATCACACAGCAGGGACGGTGTGGCCTGTGGGCAGAGGCGGAGCCAGGCCTCGGGCCACCTGGGTCTAGACCCGAGGCCTGGCAACAAAAATCCATGTAAATGAGCATCTACTCTTTTTCGCTAGGCTGCGCGCGGATTTCGGTCGTGGTCCCGCACGCGCCATGCCGATGACACTTCACACAGGTTTTCTATGGGCCGGTAGGACAGGCAATCTTTTGGTTCTTACGGCCCGGGCCCGAGACTTGAGGTCCGGCTGGCTCCATCCCTGCCTGTGGGTCTGCGACTGCCAGTCTTTGACTGCTTGGACTGTAGATCAAACTGTTGTTCTTCTTACAGTGCTGTTGCTGCCAAAAGGAATGACAACCATTGATGCAGCAACGTTTACCACGAGCTAAATGCATGCTACATTCTCCCTATTCCGCTGGAGACTCACTGGCACTAACTGAATGCTGCAGTGTGTAACTTCTGCGATACTCTCCTGCTTGCCTGCCTTGGTTTTTGACCCTCTGGATGATTACGGTGTTGACCGGTCAGCTCTCGACGCATGGTGCGTGGGAGGTGTACTGCGCTGACCAGCTTGGCGCTGAAAAGTATCAATGGTCATTGGTAGGCTCCATCACCTCAGATCAAATCAATCCTCTCATCTCGGTCAGTGCATGCTCAAGCTGAACTATTGTTGTCAGCTGCGAGCCTGCGACTGCGATAGTTGAGTGGGCTGACCAAAGGGACTGATTGTTTCTTCTCTACCTGGAGCTCATGGCTTTCATGTGCCAAGATGTATATATTGGTGTTTGACAAAAACGATTCTAGTCATGCTTAACTGAAGCAAAATGATGTTGCTTAATTAACCCGTAGCGGCTGGAATTTAATTTACCAGTTTTGCCGGCCTGACCAAGGATTGGCTATTACAATTGCACTGCACCCTTCATTTCTTTGGGGGGAATAGAAGACAATCGCGTCCTTCAGACACTGGGCTCTCAGGTCCCCATTCTGAACTATGAACAGGACTTGTGGACGGGTTTGCTTCTGCTTTCTTCAACATCTCTTCAAAACTAAGCTGTACAAAACTTCGTCATGAGAGTACTTTTTCTCTGAACTGACGTTCAGCCTTTCGGTAGTTGAATGAACTGCTCAAATTTTCTATCTGGCATGCTTTCTGTTTTCTATTGTCCCCTTTTGCTAGCTAGCTTGAAAACCTCGCAGCCGTATCTTCTTTTTCCGAAATGTCCAGCCCATAATATCATGTATTCTTCACTGCTCTGATGTAGCCGCCTAGCTAGTGGGGCTGCAGAAATGTCAAGATTGTCACTTTTAATTGCCATCAGAAGCCAAATGTGACGATGACCTAACAACTACATTAATTAGAGACGTCCTCACAGAAAAGGAGTTCGGCGGTCTTGCAAGTAATTAACCGAGGGGAAACAATAATACTGACGACAGAGATTGCCCGCTCTGGTTTCCTTTTCTCCTTTCGCCTTTAATTTCAGTAGCTAAGACAAGTTGACTTTCAAAGAGTAAGATCGAGTAAAATTGAGTTACTGTTATTTCTTGGATTAATGGATTCGAGAACTTGACATTTAGGTCCCTAAGCCTGCGTAGGTGATCCGTGCATCGATTTGATGAGTTCCTTGCTCAAGATCATTCTTGGTTAGGTCATCTATCTTAGTTCCGAACTTCCAATATATTTCCATAGCATTGGTACGTCGAAGATCATCTCATCCTTATTCCGACTAAGAAACAAGCATGCATGCATGTGGCAACTGAATGGGTTTGCAGAGTTTACACGAACTCAGTGATTATTGCATACTAGCTACCCAACTATAATGGATAAACATATCTCGCCAGTGCAACTGGGACCTGAAATCTTGAGGATTTAATGGAGCAAAGATTCAGTAGCTAGCTAGCTATCAGTAGTATTATTTTGTACGTTTTCGTGTGCCAACTTTCTCATAGTAGTATCATATTATGATTTGTTGGACTTGGATCATAGATGCTAGGTTCAATGTAATTCAGCAAAGTAAGCTAGACCAGGATTGCTCGGTCAGCTCTTATACATGGAATTAACGCATACATGGTTGCAGATTTGCAGTAGTTCCTGCAGAGATGATAGATGCATGCATCTGATCTGTAAGCACGTACGTAGTATCCAACATGGAATAGACTAGCTACAACTTGCAAGCTCCATCACCCATTGGTGCACAACTCTATTGAAAATTGTATTGAAATTTGCTGGTTAGATTGGTTTGACTTGTTTTGATCCGGAGGGGGGGGGGGGAGAGAGAGACGCCTGTTTGGAAGAGCTGTAGCTTTTCTGAAAAGCTATTTTTTGGTTTTCTGGGCTGAAAAGCGGTTGTAGCTTTTTATAAGAGACCGTTTGATAAATAGCTAATTTTTCTCAACAATAAGCTGCAAAAGCAGACCCAGCCTAGTTTTCAGCAGCTTTTGCTAGTTATATATGGATTCTAGCTTATGCTAAAAGCAGCTTAAAAGCTAAACTATTTGGAGCGCTTGTTGACTTTTCAAAAACAGAAACTGGCTTAAAGCCTCCCAAGCAGAACCTTAAGTAGAGTAGTGTACATAGCTGCTTGAACTGGTTTGGCTTTCAGAGTGCACGCAAAAGAACATCAAAGTAGAACGACAGGGCAAACTACTGGTTGGAATTAATGTTAATGTACTGCCTATGCAATATAGGATTACTGAAAAGGGATCTATCTGATGTTAATGTGCTAGTGCTGAATTGTCTTCGTGTAGTTATCCCGGTGATAAAGATTTGACTATCATATGTATCTACACAATTCTTGGACAAATTCTAAATTTATACCTGGTTTTCAAGTCCTTGTTGACGGAACAATCGCAAGAGTAACTTGCAATTTCTTCTTTGCCTTTAACTTGGGTTTGATCTGTTCATAGTTAATTCGTACGAACGTACCTGTGAGCATTGAACTTGCCTAAACTAGTCGGTGCCTCGATTAACTGTTTTGAGTTTGACGTGCAGTTTTTGTCAAAACTGCGCGCGCTAAGCATTTGACGTGCAGTTTTGAGTTTTCACAAAAATATCAACAATAATTATATAATATATATTTGTTTCTTTCAAACCATCAAATCTGTCATTTCTTACTCAATTTGTATTGCCATTTTAAAGGACTTTTAGTTACCTTCGACGAGCAAACCAGACAAAGAGAACATCAGCTGACAGATTTGGCTGTGTAATTTTTTCTCTCCAAATATAAGGAAATGGTCATGGTCGGTTTAGCCAAATGCCAAATGTGACTTAGTTTTTAGTTTCTCTCTGATTCGGTAACTCCCTCTATGCTAAGTCTTGCAATTTTGTGTGTGTGGCTGCTTCAAGTCATCTAGAAGCAACAATGGTTGAGACAGAAAATTGAGATGTGAAAGAGGTGCATGTGTATGCTAATTTAATTTGTTCATGTTGCGGCCATGGAGCAAAAGTTGCAGTACACCAAATTGTCATAAATTCGAATATAGTTGCAGTACAGCAAAAGTTGCAGTATTCCTCTGATCAATACTCCGTAGTCCGTAGAAGATTTATCGATCAATGCATGCGCGGTTCAATTCAACTATGCTGAATGAAAGACAAGGAAATTTTTTAGGTAATAAACTTAGAATGTAATAGCAAAATTCCAAATAAATGCGTCAGCAACTTTAAAACAGTTATATTTGTCAAATATAGACTACTCTGTATCTAATACATGATTTTAAATTCACATTCATTTTTTTAAAATACGGAGGCATAAACTTTTGAAGTTTGGAAATCGTTTTGCTATATTTTTTTTTCAGTCATGCATGCATGACTATCAAAATGTACTTAAGACAATACTACTAAATACTTGTATAGAAACGAGTTCATGTGATTCTGCGCTTCCCAAATGAAAAAAGTAGGAATTTTGAAATGAGTTCTGAACTTCTGATCAAGGTAATTAATAGCTGATCCTTATCTTGGTCCTTACGTTGGTCTTGTCATTGATTCATAATTAATTTACTCAATATTTTAGCAAAGATCCAGCATGCATGTAATACAATATTTAGGGATTATATTTTTACATTAATCTATCATCCGAATATATCATGCGAGATAACATAACACCAATACTATGATGCAATCATGTAAATGACTTCTTAAAACTGCATAGCAATCATGCCTCTGGATGAGAAAAATTATATACGAATGGCCCCTTAGATGTAACAAAAGTTGTCACAATTACCACATAAAATAAACAATTGAGTTGATAAGGCCAAATGTTCCTGATTTACTCCAAATAATGCACACCAATATAATGATCAACATCGACCAATGGAAACATTTCCCCCTTAATTCGGAGAGTATATACTGCTAACTATCCCTCATGAAAGAACAGAATAAATTTGTACATTCATACTACAATCAAAATGTAATCACAAATGATCTAACCTAAAAAGAGAAATTAATCAAAACCACATGCTCCTTTTAGCAACAATCAATGTGATCTTCAAATCAGCAAGGGTAAGACGCCTTCAAGTGCGCTTGCAAGCATGGCGAGTCCTTCCAAACCCTAGCGTGCGTCCTGAGCATCTCCTTGGCCCTTACCCTGGCCCGCTCGCTGGCGTTCACCTGCAGCACCAGCAGCAGCTTAGCCACCATCCCGACGGCAAGCATTTCCTGCAGCACGGCCGGCGTCGCCGAGTGCCTCGCGACGGCGTGGAGCGCGCGCACGGCGCTCTCGGTGGCGGCCGGCGATACCCGCATCGCCTTCTTGGACACGATGGCCAGCCCGGCCGGGTGCGCCACCAGCTCCGATCGCCCCTCCGCGCAACCGCAGAGGAGGTCGACGGTCACCATCGCCAACTCGGTCGCGCGCTGGCCGCCCTCGTCGAGGAGCAGCTCCACCAGCACCGCCACCGCGCGGGCCTCCACGGCCTTGACGCGGTTCCGGCCCCACGGGCACAGGCGGCACAGCACGTGCAGCGCCGCCTTCACCGCCTTGGAGGACACCCGGTCCGCCACCACCCGCACCACCTCCTGCACCAGGTCGGCGCTCACTGCCATCAGCCGCGCTGGCTCCATCACCGACGCGATCGCCTTCAGCAGGAGGATGCCGTACGTGCGCGACCGGTAGCTCGGCCGCCGAAGCACGGACGCCAGGGTGTCCAAGAAGTCGCCATTTCTCTCGAGGATCCGGGCCAGGGTCTTCTCTGACGGCTTGAGCGAGTAGAGGACGCTCAGGGCGTCCTCCTCCGGCGAGCTCGCGGACGTTGGAGAATCCAGCACAAATTCGCAGAAGTCTTCAACCGATTTAGAAGTGGAGATGTTGCCGGCGGCGTGGTTCTTAACGACCGAGACGAGGAAGTCGACGGCGCCTGACGTGCCCTCGACGCAGCGCTTGTTGCGGTCGCTCTCGGCGACGATGGCCTTGATCTCCCTAAGCGCGGCCAGCTCCTGCTGCCGCCCCCCGTGCCGCCCCTCGTCAACGAGCGCGGCGACGCGGCAGGAGTCGACGGGCGGGCGCGGGGTGGGGAATCGCTCGACGGCGTGCGCGGCGCACCAAGCCTGGATGAGCCTCCGGAGCGTGTGGTTGGGCGTGGCCTCCCGGTCGGGCGGCGCGAGTGGGCGTTGCGTGACGGGGCAGGTGGAGCGGCCGTCGGAGAAGAGCCAGCGCTCGATGCTGCAGCGGTCGTATGTGATGCCGGTGGCGAGCGTCACGGGGTCCCGCATGATCTCCAGCGAGATCGGGCACAGGAAGTAGGGCGGCACCTCCACCGCCGACGACCCCTCCATGTTCGATCGCGCGAAGAGGAATCTAGCGGGAGATTGCAGGCGAAATGATTTGCTCGAAGAGGAGACGGAAGAAGTTAGCTTGAGAAGGCGGAGATGAAGAAGAAAAATTACAGGTTGTTGGAATTGAACTAACGGTGGGCGTCTTTTATAGGCGAGGAGAGGATGGACAGGAAGCGAAAAAGTCCACGCTTGTTAAAAAACGAGACGACCCGGTTAATTACTCGCTCCAATTAATTCCTTTTTGTGTGGTGATTAGCTGCGGTGGCGCGCGTTAATTAAGCCATTAAATTAATTTTAAATCGTGTGGAGCGGAGGGAAGTAAAAACTGGTTGTGTTTTGGTTGGTCCGTGCGGCGCCGCTGACCAGGCGAAGATCGGGAGAGGGGCTCCCCGTTTTGACTTCTAATTGATCCCTTCTTCTTCGCTACCTTGCGTGGACTTTTCTTTTCTTCAACTCCTCCTAATTCTCTTGAAAGATTCCGTTTCTTTGGGTTACGACCGAGCATTAATTTTAAGTTTATCCGCTGCTTAATCCGGAAGTTTTCAAGCTGGAGAATTGATCGCATTAATTTCAGATCACTAGCTAGTTACTGATATGCATGGGTGTCGGCATATCCTGATATGCATGGGTGTCGAGTACAATTGATCCAAAACGCATATCCTGATATGCATGGGTGTCGGCATTCTACTCGTACCCTTATTCCAAATATAAATCGCAACTTACTCAGATTCATGCATGATCGAGTATACGTACTTTTCAATGTACGCACATTGCGAATCGGTTACACATATTTTCAAAATAAGCATGCACCTTTGTAGGTTAATTTGTCGACGTAGCAATGTCAGGGGTAGAATTCGAGGCATCCACGTGTCTTTTTTTTCTTCCAATTACGCACACATGCACCGCAACACACATACAGTGCTATGCATACATACACGTGAGTGCGTCTTCTTAGCATATGTAGTCTCAACAAAAGGAGACCGACGATAAATCGGGGAACTTGACAAAATTCGTACTAAAGTGGACTTGTGTGTATAAAGATAAACACCATGAGCCCTTGTAGTTAGAGTCATATGCTCTCAACTGTAATACTCCCTCCGTTGATAAATATAAGGCATATAGTTTAAATAGTCTTGTTGAAAAATATAAGGCGTGCATGTAAATTTAATGAGTCTTTCCACATATACTCTTATTTATTCTCTCTCAACCATATGCATTTATTCATTACCACCTACACAAAATATTATCTCTCATCTTCCAAGACAATTAAGAGGGATATGTAAGTCATTTTCTTTTATGTTTTTCGCAATTTCACCACAACATTAATCCTTGTGCCAAGTCAAAATACGCCTTATATTTATCAACGGAGGGAGTACCATACCAAGAGATGACTCCCAAGCCATCCGTGTCTCAATGCACAGAACAACTCAAGGTCATATGCATGTGCATGTATATACTGCTCTTGTAACCCTTCGAATAGATAAATAATAATACTTCTTTCGTTCAAAAATATAAGATATACTTTGACTTTGTATAATGATTAAGGTTATATTTAAATTAAGAAAGGTATAAGAGAAAATGACTTAGATGTCCTGGCTTAATTGTCTTGGAAGATGAGAGATAATACTTTGTGTGAATGGTAATGAATAAATACATATGGTTGAGAGAGAATAAATATAGGTATAGAAGGAAAGATCTCATTAAATCTATATACAAGTCATATATTTATGATAAGATCATTCAAAAATTAAACTTTATAAATTTGGACGGCGAGAGTAATAGGCCAGTGCTTTAATACGTACTCCATTACCTATGTTGTGAAATTTAAAGCCCTATTTTGTAAGTTGGTGATTTTTCTAACAAGAACGGTGCTCTCTCCGGTCACAAAATATGTTTTGGACTCAGAGTCCTCAAAAAGCAACTGTGATAATTAATGTATACCTTATATTAAATCGGAGAGGATTGCCAGCCAACTAGTCGTGCCACGTCAACGTTCCTCGCTGGGAGGTCTTTCAGAAAATTTGAAATTACGTTTGGATCCTTTCGTCTATTTTTAACTGAATGGGCCCGAAACAGAAATTATGTTTAGATCCCTCCGCGGTTTGCGTTCAGGTCCTCCTAACGGCTTTTAACAAAATAAATCCGAAAAAAAAACAAAACTACGTTTAGGTTCCAAGAAATCGGTTTTTAGCATACTGGACCAGAAAAAAAAATATGTTCAGGTCCCTTCGCGGTTTTTTTTTAAAAAAACACAGATTCGCCGACGGCTCTTAACAACCCGTTTTAAAAAAAACAAGAAAACCGAAATTACGAAGAAAAAAAACAAAATTACGTTTAGATCCCTTCGCGGGTTTCTCCTAAAACAAATTCCGCAGATTCGCCGATGGCTCCTAGCAACCATTTAAAAAAAAACCCAGAAAAACCGAAATTACGCAAGCACATTTTGAAAAAATCCCCCGGAAAAAACAAAAAAATGTTCGTGTCCTCATACATTTTTTCGTAGGTAACTGTCTGACCAAGTTTCACACCGCACAAAGAGAACCCGTGGTGGCACAATTTTGCCGATGATTTTTGGCTAGCACATTTTTTAAAAAACCCACGAGAAAAAACAAATACTTGTTTACGTCCTCATACCCTTTTTCAGAAATATCCATCAGACTAAACTTCGGATGGTGTAGCGCTGCGCGACCAAATTTCGCACGACGCAGCACAGCGTGCGACCCTGACTACCTTTTTTCAGAAATAACCGTCTGACCAAATTTCGCACGGCACAGCGTCTGAAAGTGCATCTAGGCACTTATGTTATTTTGGTGATTAATGACAAACGCACATAATGACAATCTATGTAATTAAGTAAATGCTTAACTTAGTGCTTAACAAATGACAAACCTCTAGTATGATTATATTGCTATGAGACTAACATGTTATTGCCCAGTTAAGTATTAGTCTCATCTATTTAGAGAAAAATCAAGTGGGATGGTTAAGCAAAGATAAGGTATGCAATTTTGGTATCTATTCTATATTTGTTATTGCATTCCTTTCGTGCAAATGCATAGTGAACTCCAAGTAGCATGTTGATTATATATATGAACATTAGTTCATGTCATATTTATTTGTGCATATATATTCATTTGAGTTCATTATGTGCTTTGTTTTTAGTATGCATGTATTAACTAGAGTTAAACTTCATATTGCTATAGATTGACTTGGTGCATGCATGTTTTAGTTGTATATCTTCTCATGCAGTTCTCTTAGTGAAGTTTAATCTAGTGTTGGATCGCATATTTACTCTTATTCCAAATATTATTTGCACATGTACAATTTGTGTACATTCTATCATGTGCTTCATTTAAGTAAAGACTGTGATCCTTGCCATGATTTAATTGATTCATCATATTGGCAATTATCTCTCTAGTGCGTATTGATCAATTACATATTCATCATGATGTACTTAGTAGAGAACATTTCTTATGTCAAGTGTTTTCATTTATATTGTGCTTCTTTATATGAAACACTTGTTGAAATCAACTGCTCACAAATATCAATTTATTCATATCTATTGAGCTTTTGGGACTAATGTCTTTCATGAGTAGTTTGGAAAGAATTAGGTCCCGTATGTGTATGATGACCAAGGTATCTTGGAGGATGATGTTAAGCCGAGGTCAACAAGACGGCGGTGTCACCAAGAGTTGAGGACTAAGTCAAGATCGACTTGGCGTGGAGATCGTCAAAGAGGATGATCAAGTCAAGGTTGATAGGACGAGAGTCTCATGAGGTGAATCGAATCGAGTTGGACAAGGCGAAGATGTCATCAATTATATGGTGAAAGTCTTCATGCATCGGCATTAAGAAAGAAGACGGCAAGTGACTATTTCTAGACTTATATTATCTTTGATTTATTTTGAGTCTAAGGATTGCCATACTATTAAGAGGGATGCGATGTCGAATGACTTTTAGATGTGTCAAGTGCTCAAGTGATCCACCCTTGTGAATCTTAGAAAGAGAGTGGTGTTGGTGGTGCCGGAAAGTGAGGGTTGTAGGTCTCCCTTAGATTCTTTGTGAAATCTGTATTTATCCTTTGAGATTTGGGTAGTGAGACCTTGTTAGTTGTGAAGCCCTCATTCTTAGCTTTCGGTAGAGTCCAAAATCAATGTAATCGGAGTCCGGAGTCAAAAGTTATGCTCGTTTTCGTCGGGCTGCTCAGTGCAATCCGGAGTATCCGAACATTTGGTCCGGACATTCCGGGTTGACACCCTCGGTGGCTGTTCTCAGATAGTCCGGAGTATCTGGGGTTTTTTCCAGAGTCTCCGGGTTGTGTATAGCCGTCTCCAACGGCTAGTTTTTTTTTGGGACCTCTATTTAAAGCCCCCTTCTTCCTCACTTCAAAGAGGCTTTTTACCCTGTTGATTAAAGGTGCTATACCCTTATTCTTGAGCCCCCAAAACACCTCTTTACCCTTAGATCTAAGTAATCCCCTTGGTGAGAAGGGTTGGGAAGAGTTTGAGGAGTGAGGTGCTAGGTTGAGTGAGTTTTGAGTTGTTTGAGCACTTAATTTCATCTCCAAGCTTGTTCTTCGTGAGCATTTGTTACTCTTGGAGGTTGAGGACTCCTAGACGGCTAGTTGGTCGCCTACGAGCCACCGGAGCTTTGTGTGGTTGGCCGTGGGAAGTTTGTGAAGGCCGGTTCCGCCTCCGTAAGGGAAGGAATCAAAGGAGTGAAGACCGGCGAGTGCATTTGTGCAACAGGGAGGAAGAGGGTTGAAAGAGACCCGACTCAAGTGTGACCGAGCCGCCTCAGCGGAGACGTAGGATCCCTCAAGGATCCGAACCGGGTGAAAAATCATCGTCTCCAAGTTTGCTTCTTACTATTGCTTTAGTATTTGTTTTGAATCTTGAAATTGCCCGATCTACTCTCTTGTTGTGTTTGGCTCTAGATCTACATCATCCCAGTGTACTGATAGCATTTATATCTTTTGTATTCAAGTAGATGTTGAAAAATTGCAGGATTTAAAATCTCATTTGAGGTCTTAAATCCGAGTATCCGGACTTCCGAACCGGATAGTCCGGACATTTCGAGTATCCGGAGATAAGTCCGGACACTCGTCTCGAGTCCTCGGATCAATCCGAGATATCCGGACTCTGAACCAGACGGTCCGGACATTTGAGTATCCGGATAAAAATCCGGACACTCGGACTTAGACCCTCGGGAGATTTTATTTAGCTGCAAATTTTTTATTCCGCTGCATTTAGTTACAAAGTTTTTAATTCGCCTATTCACCCCCCTCTAGGCGACATCCCCTGTCCTTTCAGCGTCGCATGACCAAATTTCACAGGCGCAGCGTAGTGCGCGACCCTGGCAAGTTTCTATTATAACTAGCCGATTGGCTTGTGTAATCGCGTGATTTGGTACAGTATAGTATAACTTTACACAAATCAAAATTTAAAATTTATATTTCCAATCAAAATTTTATTTTTGGATATTTCATTTTATATTTGATTAGCAAATTTTATCCGCACTTAGAGAGGATTGAGAGGTTGGTCCATCTAATAAATTTGTAAACATAGTGCTACATATTTCTTTTTTCAAATTAATATATCTCTAAACCAACTATGAATCTAACCAATTAAAATTAGGATCTACCAAATTAAGAGTCAGATGATTTTGTAGATCCTTTTCAAATTAATATATCTATAAGACAACTATCGAATAAAAGCCTTTGGAATTAGGGTCCACCAATTTAAGGGTTGAATGTTTTTTCATTTTTGTGATAATTTCTAGCATATTTTCCTTTTTTTTCTTAGCAGCTGTAGAAAGCCTATAGTTGATTTTTAATATATAATAGATATATTTATAAAATCCAATAAAATAATAATAGTACGATAGAACTTTTTGAACAAAATCTACACATATGCTTTTAATGTATCCAATCTAAATATTTAAAAATATATTGATAGCCAAAGTTTTAAAAGTTCAATTGCAGTATCTTAAATAGACATGTTTTTGTAACCGGAGGGAGCACTCCCTTTGTTCTTTTTTATTCGACATTTTTGAATTTACATAATCTCAGAGATGTGACTTAAATTGACCATTGTTTTTTAAAACTTTATATTAATATATATCATGAAACTATAATATCGTGAAAGTATTTATAATGAGAAATCTAATATTATAGTTTTTATATAGCCAATCTAGATAGTTTTAAATATAGTAATAATAACTTCTATTCGTGGGTGTAGTTACTCTCATCTCTCAATTCATATACCACCTAAACGAACTTGACATACATACCCCTTTAAGAAAGTTTATAATTTTTAGCGTATTTTGTAAATACTTTTATATTCACACATAAAAAGTAGTATGTTCAACACAGTGTACATACCACTTCTTAAAAATATACATGTACTATGTAGATGGTCTTATATACTCATATAATACACGTACATATTGTCTGTTGTGTGAGATACTTCCAATGTTGTGAGGAAAAAAGGCCTCCTATAAAAATATTGGTAGAAAGTTTGACAATAAAAATTTTAGAATGTGAAAAAAAAGAGCGGAGAATATAATTTCAGAGAGGAAAACATACGATGATTTTACATTGAGCACTAATATTCCCTTGATATCCTACGAAATCTTGGGTGGGTGGGATCCAACCTTGACGACAGTATAGCATCGTATATGCAAAATCGGACAACCAACAAGGTACCTAGGGACAATAGGATTTGCGAAATGGGAATGTGTATAACAAAGATCCATATAACACTCTGAACTTTCTAATCTCGTGTGTTACATGAACGAAATTAGAAAATTCAGAGTGCTAAATAACCGATTTCAAAATTTAAGGTATTGAACATACTTTTCAGCAAAATACAGTGCATTATATAAACTTTTTCCCATAACAAATTATAGTGGCTGACGGTCACGCTGTTCGTACAGTAGGAGACAACAGAGTACCACCAGTATCACCAGAAGTTCCAACCCAATCGCAGCTTCCAAACCGAAAGTGCCCAGCGGCCGAATGCCTACCATCCAGCCGCACCTCTCGATCTCACCTGGTGCCGGCCCCGCATGTCGGCTTGGTTTGACCAACCTTGCGTTCATTTTCAACGCACGCGCGCGTAAAATTATTGGGTTTGGATCGAGTTCTCCGTGATAGTACTAGTATAGCCTTATTCGTCACGTGCCACCTCTGACCGTTTACTAGCTACGACTACCGCTATCTCCAAGAGCAGTAGTAAGGGTGTATGTGTTTGGTCAATAGTATCAGATTGAATAGTTGTACTATTTTATCTTATTGATTTAGGTGAATAGAATGGCTTAATATCTGTAAGGAATATTTCTTAAATTCGTATCACATCATTTAGTACGGGAGGACTCCATTTAAACAACCAAATATATAAGTGAATTTTTTATTAAACTATATCATACATTTACGAGCAACATACCTCCCTCTCCTACTACTTCGTCTTCTTCTACCGCAGCTCGGTTCCTTCCTATTCAAAGGTTCCTCCTACTCTTCCTACTCCAACTACTAGTAGTATCTTAATATAATCAAATCACAAACAGCTGCAACATATAGTTTATTACTACTCCGCTGTGACCAACCGGCCAGTTTGCGAATAAGGCAAGCCTTAAACCATGACCTACAGGTCCTACCTACGTAGACCGAACTCTGATAAAACTAATGGTCATACTAAAGGCCGGTGATGAACCGTTGGAAAGTTTCTCCTAGGAGCTCGGCCGAGCGGAATCTCCTACTTCTACACCAAGTGTACGAATTTAATTTATTGGAGTATAGAAAAGCCTTTGGTACTAGTTTAATGTAAATTTTTGTATTTCTCAATAATGGTAAAAAAATTCTTGCAGTTATGTAGTATATATACTAACACTTTCGATTTCTTCTGGTTCAGTCAAAAGAATTTTAATAAAGGCACTAGATCTATCTGTTGTACAAGGATTTATATGCCATAGAGTGCTCGTGTAATCGAGCGTACAGTGAGGCCCAACAAAACGTATCCATCGATTGTCTTCTTCATCATCACCGCATCCAAAGACAAATCATGCTCCCGGTTACGCCACTATTACCGTCGTCTACCGCCTTCCCACCCTACCCTATCCTAGGCCTAGCCAACCCCAAAACCTAACTGGATGGTCAAACCATGGACACTATTGTTCACGCCTCCCTTGCCTCACCTTATGTTGCGGTTGAGAAAAAGGGAGCTTTTCTGACGGCCGAGATTGCTTCTGACGCTGATCAGCTTTCTCTTGTGGGCGTCCACGTGATAACTTCGGTATATATGGACACAGAAGTCCCGTCCATCTGCAAACACAGTAATTCGATTTCAATTTGACAGTTAACTAAAGAATTGCTCCCTCTATCCCACAATATAAATCCAAGCTTAGCGTAATCATAGTCCACTAGTATAGTGGCCTGTCTTCTAGTTTTCTTTTCCCAGCACGTAATATATGGGTTTTTTTTTCTAGAACGTTTGTTTCCTTCTTCTTAATTCCAGGATATTTGTTCTCTTTTCCTTGAGATGATGCTGGAGGTGGGGGAGATCTGTTGGGGCCACAGGGATGAGTTAGACACATTAAACAATGGCCATCGGATGTGGGTGAGTAAAGCTGAGGAAAGATCTGAGAGGTTAATTTTGATGGAGGTAAGTTTCTGAGGACGTTTCGCTGGGTGCATGAAGGTTGGACCATCTCTAGTGGGGTGCATTATTTGGGGTGGACGTAGAAAAGAATGCTTAGGTGCATTATAAAGGGGTATAGAAGAAAGCACTACGAAAATAGTCATTGGACCATATATAGCATACTACACTTACTATCCACTTTTTCAGCATTAAAACAGTGATATTGAGTGAAAATATTACAATAACTACATTATGATTTTCTCAATGAATTATTTTTTAATTAAAAGGGCATCAACAAATATTGATATCCCGGTTCCATTACTGAAACCGGCAAAGTTGATACATAACCCAGTTTTAGCACCTACTGGTACTTGACAAAATCAAGAAACCAACACAACGACCCAAGCACTCCACAACGAGAAACAGGATTACAGCTTGCAATCAACCAAATTACTAAAATAAATTGCGAGTGACTTCAACTCTTCTGAGATGGGATCCTCCTTTTGAACTTCATTCAACAAATGATCATTCCTGGTCACATTGCTCCAGAACCCAAAGGAAGGTGGTGCTTGAAGCCTGGCCACCAATTTTTCCCAGAACTGCTCCAACTTGGCCACCATCTCCTCCTTGTACAGCGGTCTCCAATCCCTCAACGATACGAGCATTCTTCTCCATACTGTTTTTACACTTAACTAACACTAGAAACGAAAAATTATGTTATTTCTACTATTCCACAAGCTCCAGAGGGCAGCAGTACAAATAGTATTCAAAGGAGCATTTTTCTTATTGCTCAACCAAAAACGAGCCACAGATTCATAATTATACCCAATATGTAAATAAAAAAACTCACCAACCAAGTCCCAAATATTCCTGGCTACAACACATTCTTTCTCAACGAATTTATATTGTAGGACAATGCTTTTAAAAAATGGATTTAAATTATGGAACCGGATCGAGAGAGTACTTTTCTAGGTGCATTGTTTGCTTAATTATTGGTTTGCTATCTTCCTCTGATTTATGACGTGAAATGAAAGTACTTTCAGTTATTCACAAGAAAAAACCGTGAGTCGTCGTTAGCCGGCTACATCTTGCAATAAACATTTCCAAATGACCGGCCGGTTGGCAAAACTTGTTCATATTATTTTAATTTTACGGATGGGATATTGTCATATTGAGGCCTTCTTATTTGGCCTCTCGCTCAGTACGTACACAATAATATCTTTTGGGATTTTCAGTACATACACGATACCTTTTAACCTAGATGTTTTTTTTCCAAACAAAGAAAAAAAAAATGGAAGTATCGGCCCTTGCACAATATGTATTTGATATTCGTCATCTCCATAACGATCGTTTAGTACTTTAATCGCACGCAAGCCCTCTTGGATTTGGTTAGATGACTCAAAAAACACTAGCCAATTATCTAAACAACTCCAGAGGTAGCGTTAAGCATGTCGAAGTTGATAAACTTTTCCGAAATGAGATTAGGAGTAGGATTATTAATTAAGACCGGTGTCGGGTGATCGTTAGCTAGCTTGGCATGCGTGCAGATTTCAAAGGGAAGGAAAAAGAGGAAGCATGTACGTTCGGCCGGGCCGGGAATTAAACTAGCAAAAAGCCATAAGCTACTACGACGTTGACACGTGCAAATATATGATCAAGCACGTGAAAAGAGTGCGGTATAAAAGGATGCACGTGACGATATATTTGCATGCAGTCGCCTTGTTGGCCTAATCCCAATTATGAGGTACCTTCCTCATCCTGAATAGGTTATCTTTGGGATTTTACACTTTAATCCAGACAAATGTATAAATAATCAAACTACCCTCTTTTATTAGAATACTTATTGCTATGGGATAGTGTGTATTACTTTAATCCATAGCATTAAATAATCTTAGAAATAATCAAATGGGAGGGATATATAAGAGAGAAAAAAGGGTGAAAAATCATCTCAAAATTGTATAATGAGATATATTTAGAAACAAAATTTAAAAGCTAAAATTATATGTATTCAGGTACAGCTAGAGTATTAGGGCCTGTTTGTTTTAGTTTTGGATTCTCTAAAAGCTAATTCTGGATCGTGGTTGTAGAGAAGCTGATTCTCCAAAAGCTGGAATCCAAAAGCATATATAAAGTGGATTGTGAATTCTAGTATATATAGGTGGGCTGGAGTGTGAGAATCGAATTCTAGAATCGATCTGTTTATTTTTAATTATGCTTTTGAAGCCAGATACCAAAATTAAAAACTAAAACAAACCGTCCCTTAAACTAGCAGCACTGTAGTAGCCAACAAAAGGCCAACTAAGCAAGCAAGGCCGGGAGAAAACGCTGGAATTGTACAGAAGGCTTCGGCTTCTTACTGTTCGCAGCGTGCATGCAGTCAAACGTCGGCGCGAGAGTCAGCAACAACGGCCGCCACTTTCGACCGGCAGGGTGGTATCGCCATACGTGCGATATCCACATTAGATATGTGACGTCGACATGTCTGAATAGCTAGCCTTTCTCCCTTTTTTTTTCGGGTTTTGATCCCCTTCCCTTTGTCTTACGCGAGAAATGCGAGACGACGAACCAGACGAGAGTTTTTTTTTTCTGTTGTCTCTCGCATGCACGGCACAACACGTGGCTCAGAGGGGGTAGTTTGATCCATGCGAAAATATGATTTGAAATACAAGCTATATATCCTTGTAAATTGAGAGTATATTGTCTGTAATAGCACTTGAGGGAGTGTCTCGTATTTGTAGCGGTATTTTTTAAAGCTAAGTGACTGCAGTGGTGTTTTTTAAAAAAAGTGGAACGATTGAAGTGGTATATATCCAATAAAAAATAGACCAATCTTGTTGTGGCATACTTAATTTGGCATTTAATTCATGCACTACACCACAACACTTCGTTGGTAATAAAATTTTTGTGGGGAAATTTGGTCAACAGGAGCCCCCACCCAGGCCGGGAAATTAGATGTCTGTCAGGAAATACCTTTACCGATAATTTTAGCCTTGGCAGATGCTTTCAGCAGAATTAGCGTCGGTACAAGTCGATCTATCCCTGTATCTAACTTATGTGAGCTTGTTTGGTCTAACGTGTAGTAAAATCTAAAAGACGGAGTATCAAAATTAAGATGAAGCTTGGGGCCGGCTAGGCTAGGCAAACAACATGTGGGTTAAATTTCCAACTTCAACTCGAAAGTATGGGCCTTAAAGTTGTTGGAGCCAGTGGAGGACAAGGAGTACAACTTTCAACCACTAATTAGCTCTTATCATAAGCTCTCTATTTTCTTAATCAGTTCTTACCAAATATGCTGAAATGCAGTTTCTGACCCGAAAGAAAGCTGATTACTGTAGTATATTGGGCCGATTATGACTTTACCTAAACAAAGGCCATTAGGGGCATAGGCGGCCGGCCCTCTAGCTCATTAACATAATTTAATCCCATATTGTTTATTATATCACAAATGTATTGACGTGATTCATTTATGTTCAGACGTAACCTCAAGAGCACGGATCGGTTGTATCTTTTCATCTAAAGTATTTCAGGGTATTGATCTACAGGAAATCTTAACTAACCTAAATTAGGGTTTTCTAAGGAGGCATCTAACTCTTCAAAAGACGACAATATAATAAAATAATAATCCTATCTCTAATAAGAGACCTAGAGTTGATGTTAAATGTTCTAAAATGTTCACATAACAGCTGATCATCTATAAAGAAACTATTTCAATCTATCTACTACGTACTATCCACTAATCGTTGCGATAGATCTCTCATCAGAGATTGTAGTGCCTTTTGCCAGCCATGCGCAATCTAATCAGTGGCTGCAACCAACTACTGGTACATCATCACACCTAATTTCCCTGTCTTATCGCATAAACACGCAACGAGAGATATCAAACATAAGCTAGCTGCAGCGATTCGTCAACCTTTGTGCACTAGTGTTGTCACCATTAGCCCAGTTTCAACCCTTGAGTGTGCAGATTTTTCTAACATATGTGCTAACTACCAACACGCTCATAAACTAGTGTGCAATGATCCACTAGATGGATATAATCATTGTGATTACAACGACTAGCTTAGCTTAGATGGTCAGCATATCAAAATGGATCAAAAGCAAACATTGTACAACCAGACAACCGTAAATAGAGTATAGATCAAACAACTAAAACATAAAAGATTACAACAACTTAAAAGATCACATGGTTACCTCTTATAGAAGTTGAACGAAGAGCTCCGGTAGGGCTTCGCCGCTTAAAAGCTACTCTAAACTAGCCTATCAATTATAAGAACATATTTCAAGGATCAAAATGCACCAAAATTGCTCTGGGGCGTCGATAAAATGATGCCAAAACCCCGTGAGCGTCTGTCCTGTCATGTATGGGCCGACTCCCAAGACTCTAGAGTCTAGAGTTGGTTCGCCCCTCCGGAGAGTTTGATATGTACATGGTGTGCGGACCCTGTCCGAACCTCTACGATTTTTTATTTGAAGTTTGAACCGGTTTCCAAAAATTAGTAGAGTATATGTTGCTCCTTATCGCTGAAGTTAGCATTTTCCAGGCCGAACACACACACAAGAGGCTTGTAGTGGGTTCTCCGGACAAAGTCGATGCCGAGAGGGGGGGTGAGCGTGGGCCCACGCTTGCTTGTGTCGGTCGTCTTTTGTTCCGCTTACGGCCCAATTGCTCTAGGACTTCGGTCAAACATGACCCAATGTATTATTTGTGTATTTTTCACATATTTTTTTTTATTTCTTCAAAGAATGTTCTAAAGATATAAATTACAGCTTGCTCAGCTTCATGCATGATCGAGTATACGTGCTTCTCAGCTGGTTCAATGTCCATTGCGAATCGGTTACACATACTTTCAAAATAAGCATGTATGTTTGTAGGTTAATTTGTCGACGAATTCAAAGCATCCATATGTCTTTTCTTTCTTGATTGTAAGGCATTATCACGCACGCACACCGCACACACATGAGTGCATCTCTTTACAAACCTAAACAGACAAATGCCGGGGATAAATCCATATTGGTAGAAAGTTTGACAGCATAAATTTTAGGATGTCTAAAAGAAGAAATAACCGAGGTAGCAATTCCGGAGAGGAAAACATACGGTGATTTTACACCCTCGTTGAGCACTAGCACTACTATTCCCTTAGTACCCTGCGAGATCTTCCGGGGAGTTAGCCTTGACAACAGTTTATCGTTGTATATGCAAAGTTGGACAACTAGAAACGGTACCGGGGGACAATATGATTTGCGAAATGGAAATGTGCAAAACAAATTTTAGTGGCTGACGGTCACCTTGTTTGTTGGGACACAGACTATCAAATATGAAACCGTGAATCACGCTAGTGCACACAGTATCAACATAGATAAAATACCATTTTATTCAACAAAATAATTAAGAAATTAGCAAATTATTATTAAATAGTAACAATGGACCTTACGATCAAAGGTTTACACAACTATGACAAATTAGCAAATTATTATTAAATAGTAACAATGGACCTTATGATCAAAGGTTTACACAACTATGACTCACAGACTTAAGAAACAAATAAACTCTTACGACAAAAATAAAATAACTTGAGCACATTCAACATGCGGCGCTACAGGCAATCGTCTGGGAACGCGTTCCTAGTTCGTGAAATCTTCATAGTACTCCTCATAGAATTCTGAGTTCCCTGTTCCTTCCTCAGCATCTTATCAACAAATCATACAACCGTGAGTACATAAAGTACTCAGCAAGTCATAGGGAATAGGGGTGTAATTATAATCATGCGAGGCTTGACAAAAGAATGGCAACATGGTTCTGTTGACACCGAAAAGTGTGTCGACGGATTGATCGGCCCAAACACATGCGAAGTCCGGGTTCAAGAGGTTCGAGGCATGCCAACCGATTTGATCTTGCAATTAGCAAGATAGATGGAAATACGCTCAAAGCTGATCTAATGTGATAATCAGTAAGAATCTAAACAGCTATTCAAAGACAATTAAATTGCAAGTAACGTTAAGTGTAAACAGTTTGTTAGAGCTGATTAGATGGTTGATAAAGGTAGATTTTCCTGAAAAAGACGATGTGCAACAAGATCGGAGAAAACCAAACCTAACGTAATCGGAGATCAACAATCAGCGATGCACAACTTTATTGATCAACGACGACTTACAAAAGATCTAAATTACAAGACTACTCCTAATTGACAGGAAAAAGTATATTAAAAAGTAGATGCGGGTTGTTTTATTGATTGTCTTTTTTTTGCTTGTACTTGATCCCCTTTTTATAGTGCATAGGCAAATCGTCTCCTTCTCCAATGCGTTGCCAGCCGTGATCCGTGTCGGCCTTTGTACAGATAAAATTTCATCTTTAAATCAATATCGGTCACAATTCTATCTTCAACTTAACTTTTACCTTTTTAACCGATATTGGCCAGAATTATCCAATTTCATTCTCACCCTGACAAATCGGTTATGTCTTGCCAAATTTTGGTACAAAGAGGTTCTTTTGTAGAAAGCAATAATTATTTGAAGTATGATAAATAGATTGTAAATTATAATTGAAAATAATATAATAAGTAAAATAAGATAATTGCATCTAAAACATCAATTGAATCACCTCTTCACTTCCCAACAATTCCACATTCCAACATTTTCATGAAAAACTCTATATCTCGTGTAAAATTCTCAAGCACGTTCATGACCACGGACACAGCTATTCGAATAGTTTTACACTTTACAAAGGTTGTATTGCTTTACCCACAAGATACGATCATCTTAGATTGTTCGTCTAACACACTTTCATAGGTGTTCGACTGAGAAAAATCATAACAAGACCTTTACATTGCTGCACATTAGCACATCCCTGTTTAGTGAGTTTATTCCCTCAACCCATAGACGTGACCTAGCCAGTCTATCCCTAGAACACATCTCATGTTTTTAATGAGAGGTTCATTATTGTGAGACAAAATGGAGTAACCTTTGATTAGCACTGTACACCTAGTGTCTCATCGAGTCAGAGTAACTCTTCGCCCGCACACTCATCGGAGTAACCCTCCAATTCAACCATGCAAGTGAGTATATGTATACGACAAGTTATTTAGCCAAGTATGGCCCATACCAGATATGTGGTTGCATGAGTAGGCCCAATTCAATGACGCACAAGATTTAAGTCCTTAAATAGCCTCGGACGAAACATCCACATAACAAATGTGCTAACCGCACCCTCTTTACTATATGATCACTTGCCCGAGTGAAAATCATTTTGTTTAACCAAGACCAATGGCATACCTTGCCATGGCACAATAAATTTTATAACCATGGCTACCTGCCACAATTCTATATCTCATTAAGTCAAGATTATCATAATTCATTATGTGATATGAGCATATCATTCAACTAAGCATGTCTAATAATAGCTACGGTAGCCAATGTTGGTAGTACAATTATGTCCAGCTATTAATGTCCAAACCTAGGGTAACAATAGATACATAACATTCAATAAACAATGTGACATAATGACAAGTAGTTAATTCTCTACTCCCAGAAAATAATCTTAATATAGAAGTAGCATGCAATTTGTATGAAACAAAATACTTTTGTAAACATAGGTTCAACACGATCAAAGGTTATGACTTGCCTTGCTTGTACACTATTGTTGTTGAGTATTGCTTTTCGAATCATTCATTCGTTCCATGGGGATCAACGTCTATCGAAAAAGAAAAGAAAAAAATATAAATAAAAAAAGCTCAAAGAAACTCCAAATGAAATAAAAATAGCACTGGAATGGGTTCTATTTTAGATGAATTTAAGAATTTGAATGAGTTCAATCGAAACTTGTATGAAGGAGAACGGGCTTCCAAAAGTTTGGACGGGAGAGAAAATCGATGAAATAAAAAGAGAGTATGTGTGGCTGACTGGTGGGTCCCATGAATTTTTGAATTTTTTTAATTAAAATAAATTCAGAAAAGGCTTAGAGACTGACAAGTGAGCCTATGGTTAATGGACCAAATGCACGAGAATTCCTTAGCCCATGGTGAGCCGAGGTCATGTGCTTGGTGTATGACATATGGGCCCATATGTCATAGAGACATATTAGATTGACCACGTGGACAGGGCGCAACGAACACAGTGACAAACATATTAGATTGACCACGTGGACAGGGCGCAACGAACACTGTGATAGACGGTTTTGGCCGAAAGCGACTAGAGTGACCGATGTTGGGAACGAAAGCAGCGGTCCGACGGGGCTCACGGTGGCATGACTAAGCTGCGGGTCTCCAGCGAAAGCGAGGGGAGCACGGCGTAGAACTCAACGAGGCAAAGCTTATAAAGTGGTGGCGAAGACTCACCAGCCGAGGCGAAATCTGGTGGCGAAGGGCGGCGGTGGCGCATAGCTTCTCGGGCTCAATTTGGCATGACGACGGCGCAAACCGGAGGAACTCTTTAGGTTTTGGGAAGAGGACGACGAGGTGATCCTTGTGGCATGATTGCCTCGGCTATTTACGCATGGAGGAGGCACATTAGCATGCTTGTCACGAACTCAGAGTGGCGACAGCCAGCGATTTTCGCTGGGAAGAGAAACAGTGCGGTGGCTAGGGTTTAGACTAGGCTGAGCTAGGACGCGCACGCAGAGGAGTGGGTCGTCGAGGCAGGGTGGGGAGAGGTGGACCGACGGGCTGGCGAGGCAGGCCTACACTGGCTGAGTAGAGGAGGGAAAATGGGTAGGGCCAAATTCAGCCCGAGGAGATTTTTGGAATTTGGAAATGATTTTTCAATTAAATAAATGCTGGAAAATTCAAATAAATAGCAAATTAAATATTTTTATTTTAGAAAAATTCCAATTATACTTTATTTAATTCTAGAAAATCCAAATGATTCCTTTTATTCTGAGAACTTTTAAAAGGCATGAAAATTGGAATGTTACATTGTTTGTATAGTAGCAGATAACAGGGTACAAAGCACCAACCCAATTGTGTCCCAGGAATGACAACACTTCATTAAGCCAAAGTTTACACTTGTTGAATTTGACATATAATCTGTGCTCTCTCAAGGTTTGTAGCACAATACTTAGGTGTTTAGCATACTCAATGAAATATCATCAATCAAAACTAGCACAAAATTGTTTAAGTACTTCATGAAGATTTTGTTCGTCGGGTTCATAAACACTGCTTGTGCGTTGGTTAACCCGAACGGTACTACTAGGTATTCATGGTGACCATATTGAGATACAAATCCAGTTTTAAGAATATCCTTTGATCATATTTTGATTTGATAGTATCCCAACCTATGTCAATCTTAGAGAATACCGCTGCCCACTTCAATTGATCAAAGAGATGGTCGATTATTGAACGAGGATACTTGTTTTTTTATGGTAACATTGATCTACTCATAATCTAATTCCTCTATCCTTCTTGTCAACAAAGATGACCGGTGCTCCCCAAGCTAACGTACTTTCTCTTATAAAACCCATATTTTCTAGCTCATCCAACTGTTTCCTTAATTCCACAAATTCTTCTAGTCCCATCCTATATAGTCTCTGTGCAATAGGTGATCAGCCCGACACTAAATCCATAGGGAATTCTACTTGGCGATATGGTGGCACAACAAGCAATTCTTCGAGGAATACATCGGGAAATTCATTGACTAGAGGGATTTTCTCTAGGCCTACCCCTTTTAATGAGTTCAATTTGGGTCCTATGTTGACTGATGGGGTTCGATCTCTATGGAACTCTATTTGGTCTTAAGGACAGTCTTAGTTTCACAATCTGTTATACCCCCGTGAGCTGCTAGCCAATCTATTCCCAATATAACATCTAGCCTACTTAAGGGAATTACTTGCAATTCAGCGAGGAAGGTGTGATCCATGATAATGACATGTTGTTTCAAATGAACCCACTATACTGTTATTGGACACGCTGGTGATTGAGCATGTAGAGGACTCTCTAGCAACTTGCAGTTTACATTGATCTTTTTTTGTATAAATGCTCTTGATGTGAAGGAATGAGTTGCTTCAAAATCAAATAAACTGCACCAGTAAGAGGAGTGATGGGTACCGTACCGATCACCACATCATTCGCAGCTCCGACTTGTTCGCTACTAACGTAGTTGAGTCGACCGATAGGCCTTCCACGAACTCGGTCCTGACTAATCCCAATTCCCTTTACCAAGGTTTAAGATTGCACGGTTGCTGGAGCGGTATGGAACCTGTGGCTATCACCTCCTCAGAACCAAACTGGGATATTAAACCTCCTCAGAACCAAGCTGGGATATTACAGTAGCATGTGTCTTTTATGTCCACACCCAAAAATGCACTCTTGGCCTTGAAGCAATCCTTCACATGCTATTCAGTCCCCCGCGCGAGGGGCACCTGAGTTGAGTTGTTGAGGATGGTGCTTGAAAATGAGTTGATGCCATAGGTCTGAACCTTAGTTGACTAGACAAACCAATTTTTTTATGAGGTCCAAACGAAATTCTAATGATGCTATAAAATTTTCAAATGATTATCTGTTCTGTCTATTTTAAAAAAAAATTCTAACAGTGAATCCCTCCTCCTCCACATCCGGCCGTCGTCATCCTCCCTTTCTCTCCAGCGCCGCCGCCTCAGCTCCTCTGCTTCGCTGTAGAGCGCATCTCGAAGACGAAGACCACCGGCGACAAGCTCCCGTCGAGCCTACTCCGGTTGAGCCGCTGCCGCGTGGACCCCTCGTCTCAACGTTTACGCCGGCGTCCTCGACCTCTTCTTCCCCCACCTCGGCTACATCTTCCTCTCCGACGGCTGCTTCTCCTTCCCCAACTCCGGCGACCCGTCTGCGTCTTCTACCTAAGCAGCTTCCCCAGCACCGGCGTCCTCGGTCACTGCTTCCATTTCTTTCTTGTCCTCGGTTACTTCTTTTCCCCTTCCAATTTCTATTTTTTTCCCGAATTGTTCTTTTTACTGCTAATGTTGCTGTTACATAATTGATCTGTGCTATGAGATGTGATATGCTGTAATATTTGTGAATCAGTGAAATATTTGTGTGATGCTCTTAGTTGGTGATTTGTTGGTAGTGTAGATGTAGTAGCAGTAACCCATCTCTGTCTCTCTCTCTGTTTTTTTTGTTCCGTTAAGGTTGAGTAGCAGCAGTAGTTAGCTTGTTGTGGTTGTGTTGTATTCAGTCTTTCGTTAAGCTCTTAGGATTAGTAGTATTCTGTTCAGTGCTTTCACCCTCTTCTCGTCTAGGGGTTCAATCGGTAGTTAGGTCGTTAGTGGGTCGTGCGAAATCAGTTGGCCCGGTCGGTTGTTTTTATTCGGTTGTGAGTTTATCCTTGCGAATCGTAGTTTGTTCAGTCTTTTTCGATAGTTATGTCGTACAGCCGAATAGCCGATTCAGTAGTCGTTTTAGATTAGTTTAGTTCCAGTGAAGAACACGGTACTCGCAGCTATTTCAGTGGCAACTGGTGTACTCGCGGGTGTGCTATTTTAGCGCGGCTAGTATCTTGCGTTGAGAGTTGGCTGAATTCAAGGACATAATGGATCACTGACAAGTTCCCTTGGGTTAATGCTCGAAACTCTTTCGACTCCACAATGTCCTTCTCAGAATCTCTTCTTACATCATAAATTAAAGAATGTGATAATGTACGCTAAAATAAAATTTGTTGATTGTCTGCCCCATCCCATGCATCCTCCTTCATCCGAAGCCCATCACCTTTGGCGCGAATCTCAAGAACCGGGTCAGTGAATTGGGCAGGAACTTCCTCGCAAACAGGAAGCAGACGGTCGTCGTCCTTCCATTGTACGTGCACGTCCTCCCGCTCCTCAGCCAGCGCAGGAACTCCACCGTGACCTCCATCCTCGTGAACCGCGCCGGGTGGGGCCCGCCGTGGGACCAGTCGACCCACGTCACGCTCCGGTTGGCGCCGGCTGACGGATGCCGGATGTTCAGGAACGTCGGCAGGTAGTGCTCGTCGGCGTAGCAGTTGCGCCTGCAGAACCTCTTGAAGACCGGGAAGTAGACGCCGTCGGCGACGACGTCGGCGGCGAGGGCCCGGTCCAGCTCGAACCACTGCGAGCCCTTGCGCCACTGCTCGGCGGTCACGACAGGGCTCATGCCGCGCTTGTAGCGGCCGCGCCCTGTGGCGCCCGGCTCGTCGTAGGACTCGAGGTACACCTTGGTGGAGTTGACGAGGTATGCGTAGACCCTAGGGAAGTCAAAGAGCGGGACGTGCGACTCGGACAGGAGGAGGAAGCGGGCGTTGGAGTGGTCCAGGAGCGCGTGCGCCAGGAGACGCCGCTCAGCTTCCACCATGCTTATGTGCCCCCATTTTACCTCCTGTACGTGGCGCCAAGATCGATAACAGTTAGTGGAGCCATGTCTCGAAACAAAACGGTTGCTTATGCGTAGGGATCTGTGCAAGTTTCTATTATTTAACATTTGAACGTCCAAATTAATTTCTAGAGTTTGTTCGTCTAACTTTTTGAAATTAACATAGGGTTCAGAAATTGATCTGTCGCGAAATTCTCAAAACCTAGATATCATGCTTTAATTTGAAGAACTTTAATTGCTACCAAATTTTTCGGGAAAATGCTTCGGATTCTAAATTTATATATTCCAACAAATTAATGATTCAAAAGTTTAAACCATGATTTGAAGAATTTTAAATTCTAGATGCAAAAAATAGAAATCGTAATCATTTTTTTAATTATATTGGGATTAAATGTATAAAATTAAAAGGAAGCCCCAGATTCAGATATTCCATGGAGAGGGTGATTGGGCAAATATTGTGAAACAAACATTATTTAGCATCTATCTAATTATTGTATAGTGCATATCCCTGGTCCTGTTTTCGAAATAAATAATCATCTAGAAAGGAAAACAACAAATTAGTTAGAAATTAGCACAAGCAATTGCATGATTGTTCTACCATGTTGGCTTGTGTAGCTAATTAAAATATCTTCATCAATCATGCCTGAGAAGGACAACTGAGTAATTCTCAAATCTCAACCTATGTAACATGCGATAGGTATTGACCTGGATGGATATTTTCTTCACTAGATGAGGTTTCCCAATACGAAAGAAAATAACTCAACCGTCTATGGCCAGTATTATTTGTTAAGCACAGGTATGGTAGAAAGTGACCCCCTATTCCCTTCTGTGCTCCGCATAGATCCGTCCAAATACTGCACTATCAACTACGCAAATTGTTTCACAAAAACAAACTACGCAAAGTGTACAGAAGATTCTTTTCTTTAGGGAAAGGTTAGTACAAAATGCTACGTCCTGCTTTAATTAATCGCAAAATCTATGAATTTAGGTTTTGCTTGAGAAGTCAGAACTCCTATGGATTTTGTAATGGTGAGCCGAGGCACTGAGGTCAGCGGAAGCTGATCGCATGGCCGGAGTGATTGCCATGATGCAGCTGGTGCTCTCCATGGTGAGGTTGCCGCACACAGCCAGGAGGTTGGCAAATGGTCGTCGATGAAGTGCGTGAGGTCGCCGTTTGAGAAAGGTGATCCATGGGTCTTAAGAGAATGGGACAAGGAAGAGATAATACCCCTATTTAAATAGCCATTTGAGAAAGGTGATTCTTTGGTTTCGCCCAGGCATATTTGTAGCATTGAACAAATGGAGAGCCAAGAGCCCTGAGTCATCCAGATTGCAACACCTAATTAGGATATGTACAATAGTCTATTTTTAAGATTGTCTCTAGGGATTCTAACTCATCTAGAGATAACACTAAAGACAACATCTCTAATAGTTCGTCTCTAAAATCATTCTCTTCATCATATTTTTCTCTCACACTTCATCTCTTTTTGAGTTAGATTGTGTGATCAGATTGTCTCTTCGTAAGAGACAATATATTCTCGTTCATCACTTCCTCTCTTCTTCATGTAAGATTTTGCTAGTATAATACTCCTTCCGTTGATAAATATAAGACGTATTTTGACTTGACACAAGGATTAAGGTTGTGATGAAATTGAGGAAAACATGAAAGGAAATGACTTACATATCCCTATTAATTGTATTGGAAGATGAGAGATAATACTTTATGTAGATGGTATTGAATAAATGCATATAGTTGAGAGAGAATAAATAAAGGTATGTGTGAAAAGACTCATTAAATCCACATGCACGTTTTATATTTTTTAATAAGATAGTTCAAATTACGGAGTACATAATTAAAAAACAGCTGAAGTTGTATTATTAATTAGAGACGTCCTCGGACGAAACGTCCTTTTCTAGGCTTCTTCGAATACATCGCTTACTCTTGTAGAATTCCGAGCGTGAAGAAGAAAATTCCTTCTTGGGCTCCGGCCCCGTGGGGAGCCAATCAACAATTGCCAAATCCTTTGGACCTTTACCTTTACCCAGTTAACACGTATAGCACTCCATTAGTTAAAATAATCATGGAGTTGATACTTTTCGTATGGATCCGGATTGAGCTATAGCGTTGGTATCCGCCTAGTGAATTACGGTTAAAAACCAACATGCTGAAGATGCGTGAAATGTTTTCCAAGTACACGAGATCCCGGGAATTCATGCGTTCAAGAAAACAGAAGTAAAAAAGGGCAATTTTCCTTTTCAGAAAAGAATTTTTTTTTCCAAAATGAGCAAGCACAGAAACTAAAATTAATTTGCTTAATCAAACAGTAATGATTAGGTGGAGTACGCACAAACCTTGCTGGGGATTCGTCGCCGGTAGAAGGCGGAGCCCTCCTCCGGGTCGGACCCGTTGAACGCCGGGTCGGAATGCACGTAGACGGAGTAGAGCCCGCGGTGCCCGTCGAAGAACTTCTCCCACAGCGGCGCCATCGGCAGGTCCCACTTGGTCAGGAAAAGGAACGCCACCTTCGGGGCGCCGCCGCCCACCCTCTCCCTCGGCGCCGCGGCGGCCAGAGCCATCAGCTCGTCGTCCGGCCCTCCCTCGCCCCCTGTATGTTGAACGGTGCTAACGCCGGTGTCCACCGGCCGCGGCGGGGACCGGGCAGTCAGTCCTGCCTGTGGGCGCCGTGGCTGCTGCCGCTGCTGATCCGCGGACAGGTTTGCCGCGGCGGGTGGGAAGAAGAGCTTGAAGGCTCCGGCGGGGAGGACGGACGTTGTTGAGCTCATGAGGGACAGAGTCGCCACGATGCCGAGCGCGAAGCCGAGGCCAAGGGGAATGGCGCAGAGCAAGAGCTTGATGGGGCAAGGGGTGGCCATGGCTGCCACCACCATAGGTGCTGCATGCTGCTGCTGCTGCTGCTTAAGACTCTTGGTGCTCATGGCTAGCTAGCTCCTAATGGTGTTAACTTCCACAATTTCTTGCTCGAGGCGCGTACGTTATTTCGCATCGGTTTCCGGGAGACGGAAGGGAACTGCACCTGCACGGCATGTGAAGGCAACCGGTGAGGGCGGCATCTGGGCGCTCTCTATTCGTGGAGATTATATACTACTTGCTTCCTCGGTTCTCGAAAATGTATCGGTCATACTTCAGAGTCGTCTGACTATCAAATTTTGTTTCTAAATATAATCACAAATACTGTGCTTTTTTATATTGATATGGTTTCTAAAACATCACTAATTTCTATTTAATGTATTTATAAAATCTAATAAAATTATAAGGTTATGAAAGTACTCTTTGAGACAAATCTACGCATACGATTTTCATCTATCTAATTTAAATATTTAAAAAGATATTAACGGTCAAAATTTTAAAAGTTTAACTACACCTATGTCCAAATCGACAGCTATTTATGACCGAAGGGAGTATATATTATTCTACAATTTTAAGAAGATTATTTTCTATTTTCTCTTCTATGGTCTTTTTTTTAGCTATTTCTAACATCATTTACTATTATTAACTAGAATAAAATATACTATTCAAATATATAATAAAGATATGTAAACGGCGGGAGTACGAACATACCCGTGTAAATCATAGGCACATGAAAGGGAAAGGGGTGCCAGATCGGTCGACGAGGACACCCAGTTGGACCGGGGGATGAATAAGCTTCGGAAGCGGGGCCCACGAAGAATATGATGACTTCGTCGCTTGGGTCTCCGATTGGATTCGTCGTCGTCGGTTTTTGGAGGGCGGATTGCAACAGGCGCGCGGCCGGAGCAGCCAAAGGACTTTCTGGTTGTGTTTCTGATCAACGCCATCGCCATTGGTCAGAAGAATCGTCTGTAAAGTTCAATTGCGCAGTTAATGAGGCTATCAAGCCCCTTGATAACTTGGGAGGATCGTCCTGTCGTAAGTCAAATCTGAAGAATTTAAGGTTGTTAATAACTTCCAAGGTTAATGGTAAAAATCGGATGTCCGATTTATCTCTAAATTTCTGATCATCTCCTTGCAAATTGCAATTCTATTTATTTTTTTTGAAAGGCAATTCTATTTAGATATCACAGATGTTTAACGAGAAAATTCCTTGCGTGCTATCGGGTAGTGTTGACATCAGAATTTGATCGGAGTAGTCAATTTAGGAAATAGAGTCCAATTATAGATAGAGTTCCATTGTGGATAAATGACTCTAGCCGATATCGGCTCAAATAGCAATTTATCTCCCAAAAGTTAAGGCCGATACGCATTGTGGATCTTGAGACGTTAGAGAAGGATACGATCGACCTAAATAATATTGTTGATACCAATATTTGGCAGATGTAGCCGATTTAGGAAGATAAGGTTAAATATAAATAAAGTCTTAGCCGATATCGGCTCGGAGAGAAGTTTATCTTTTGAAAGTTGAGGCCGATACGAATCATGTATTTACAAGAATCGGAGAAGAATACAATCGGCCTAAGTGTTATATAAGAGGTCCAGAGGTGTAAAGAAAAGGTACACAGAACCACCCAATCAACTCGTGTCTACTTTTATTTTCTTTTCTGTTGACTAAGTAGTCTTTGCAACTTAGAATCTACCTTTTGTAATTCGTTTTTATCAATAAAGTTACGCATTGCCGATTGTTGATCATCTTCTATTACGCCAATTATCTTAAGTTTATTTTTACCGATCTTGTTGTGGGTCGCCTTTTCAGAAAAAATTACCTATCATCTAATCAGCTCAAAAGGCTGTTTAGATCTATCTAGCCGATTGTACCAGCGAATCGGCTATGAAAACAATTATTTCGATCTATCTTGCCGATTGCAGGATCAAATCAACTAGCACGCCATGAACCAGAATTAAACTCAGTGTTTATATGTATTTGAGTCGATCAATCCTTTGCCACAACAGGTAGTAACTCTCTATTTTTTTTCTCATATTGCCTGTAATGCTTACACTAGCAAGACTCAGTTTGCGGTTGTCGTATCCTGCTTAGCTTATTTTTCTGTTGTGAAAAAGGAGCTATAAAGTGTCTATTATGAAATCAGATTTAAGTCAGATAAAATCTTTTTTTTTTGAAACGGCGCGCCGTGAATATATTAAAGAGGAGGGAAAAACACGAATCCAGGTACAGAGAGGGCACCCAGTGGAGAGATTATAAATTAAGAGAGAAAGGAGAGAGAGAAAAGAAAAAAGAAAAGGAAGAAAAGATGAAAAAACAGACATCCAACCGCACACACATTAAGGAGGATGCCGGGGCAGAATTTTCGCTAGGTGCGTCGCGCCCACGGAGATAAAATCTTTTATCCGATGGTTTTCGATGGGTGTTCATACATGTCTTAACACCTAACACTAACCATTATTGGCCTACCACTTTGTGAAGATTAATTGGTGCAATTTGATATATGCGGAAATCATTTCACGTAAGTCCGTGTTGCATGAGCCATGGCAGTTCGATGGACTATCATCTCAAGAGAATGTGGGTGCTAATCAACGAAGAACACCCTGCCACAAGCCAGACCTACCCAAAGGTTTTGCTGCATTCATTTTAGTTACTCCTTCCTCTCTTTCTCAATACATGTGTTTTTATATAACAACCAAGGGATGCATATAAGAGACTATCTTACCCTTCTTCAATATGTCACGGAACATATTACCTTTAGATGGTGTGTTACTATAATTTTAATAGTAAATGACTTTAAAATAGCCATATACAATAAATGGAAAAGGTATGCAAAGGAAAAAAATGGTACACAGTTATCTCGAAATCGTATAATGACATGTATTTTAGAACAAAATTTGAAAGCTAAAATAATATATATTTGAGAACGAAGAGAGCATATATTGTTAGCATGTTAACTGATAATATCCAATATATAAATTTGTTTGCTCATTTTCCTAAGCTTAAAATTTAAATGAAGCTTCCAAATATCCCCGCAGCAACGTACTGGGTCTCCATCTAATTCTACAATTTTTGTTAACCGGTGGCTAGTTCAATTAGTATATAGTTATAACCAACTGCACCCTCTCGGTCCTTGTGATGCACTAAGTACTCTTTCCGTCCAGATTTATAGCGCGTATATTTTGAATGGTCATTATCTATAAATATAAGACATATTTCATATTCCAATGCAAAATTAATACGATGTTCCCTCTATACCCCTAATAAATATTCATATTTACTTTAGATTCTCTCTATATATATTGAATATAGTGCTTAGTGACAATAATTAAAGGTAATATATCTTTTTGATCTATATGTTAAGAAGAAATACGTCTTATAAACTTAGAGGGAGTGAGTACTTTGTTTTTTTTTTTCGACCACGCACTGGCCAAATGGCCAATGTCAGGGACTATCTGGTCTATGGGATTCGAAAGGTTTCCTTTGGGCGCTAATCCAAGTATCAAGGGCAGCTTTCCCAGTGTGAGAACAGAAAGGGTGCGGCTACATATGAACTGGACGAATAGTAATATTCCACGCCCCTCATGCACGCCTCAACGTCGATATGACCATCTTTTTCATCTTCTGTTTGGAGCAAAGAACGAAGTAGATTGAACTCCACGAGTTCGATCTGTTGTAGATTCGAGCTTAGCCATGAGTATCCCCTTTGAAGGGGAAACGTGGTATATATATTCGGACCAGTTCAGTCAAACATTTTAAAGACAACTCGTTAGTAATTTATTCTTGCTTTTGACAAACGGGTTAGTTCGGAGTTACTGTATGTGCATGAGTCACACTCTCAGAAATTGAAAACATTCACACTCGATTTTCATGCATTTTGGCCATTTTCACACGTTACGTCCTCTCTCCCACCCAATGTTTTGAGCTACAAATTAACAACAGCGATGCTACAAAGCCTGATCACTATCCAATCAACAAACCCAAATTAAGCTTACCACATATTTATTCTAATGAGACTTGCTTTTGTTGGTAATTTTGGGTTTTACACTGCTTAGTATGTGTATGATTTCATAAATTTCAGGGGGATTACCCTTGTTTATACCCCTGCAATGTGGCAGCTCGTTGTTCCCTCCTAGAATTGAAATCTGGTGATTCCTCTGGATACTTGTCAAAAATAAGTTTCTTCTGAAAGAGAACTAGCACTAGAGCTCGTTGAGTGAAAATCCATGTGTATCCATTAGCATAGTTTAGGCCCATATTATTTATTGAATCATGAAGTGAGATCTCTCTGCCCTATATAACGAAGGGTAGGGGCCCTCATTGTGCACACCACTCCTTCCAGCAAATCATCAATAAAGAGAGCTGTCAGGACTACACATTGTGTTCTTGATTATCTATTTTTTGCTCATATGTGGTTGATCGTTAGCAACGCGACCATCCTCTAACAGAACCAACATGTAGACAATGCATAATGCTGTCTTTTTTTTCTGAAGCTGAATCGACTGAGCATTTTTATCTGTCTAGATCTGGAGGGCTTGCTCTGCTATCTTAACGAACTGAAATTATATCGGATTGGGTCTTCTAGGTTTGTTTTTTAGATAATGGAAGAATATTAACCTTTCGGTCTCTGCATCATCAGATGCACACAGTCAAACATTTATTACAAAGTTACAGCCAAAAATGTTGTTATGAAGAATTTCAAAAATAGAAGCTTAAGCAAGAAAAAAGTTGCAACATGCAATGAAAAGATTAATAAAAAACACTCAAACCACACACAATCTTGTTTGAAATCTCCATCCATGCCCTTTGAAAAAGTCCCTAATCACGACATGTAAACAATTGCATGCCACTGACATCATCTCCCGAGTCTCCTGATGTTGTAGCATAGACCATGAGCGCAACCAGTTGATGCACATATAAATAACTTGCAATGGATTAGACATCTTTTTTTTTTATCAAAGACAACATCGTTTCGACATAGCCAACAAAAAGCGGCAGCCCCGATTAAACATTGAGCCTTTATCTTCTTTCCTAATCCCAATAGCCAAGTCCCAAACATATGGGCTATACTACTAGGAGGTGTCAGATTAGAAGCCATTTGTATAACACGCCATGCGAAACGAGCAAACTGACAGTCAAAAAAGAGATGCTAGATAGTTTCCTCATTGTGACAAAAACAATATTTTTTGCTGCTAGTCCAATTTCTTTTGCTTAGATTATCTTTCGTTAAGATCACCCCTCAATGTAAGTACCGTAGAAAGATTTTTGTTTTTAAAGGTACTTTAATCTACCACAGTTGCCTATTTGTAACTGGGATATTTTGATACAATAAAACTGCATACATCGAGTGAACAGAAAATTGTCCATTTTGATGGAGATTCCATCGAAAAGTATCCCTTTCGGATGACAACTGTACACCAGCAATCCTTGTAATAAGCTCTTGCATGACTTGTAAATCAAGTCCTATAATGGTCATACGAAAAGATATATTAAAATATCTAGAACTCATTACTTCAGCCACCGTGGCGTGTTTTCTTCGAACAATATTAAATAATCGGGGGTATTGTGTACTAAGTGGATTGTTCCCAAGCTAAGTATCCTGCCAAAACCGTATTTGAGATCCATCATGAAGCCGAAAAGACCCAAATAAAAAAAAGTGATGTTTGACATCCATTAGACCCGACCAAAAATGAGAATCTCGAGGCCTCCTTTCTACTTGAGTAAGTGTCTTACTTCTTAAATACTTCCTACTCACGATCTATTGTCAAGCACCCTCCTCATTTAAAAGTTTGAAGAGCCATTTGCAAAGCAAATAGATGTTTTTTACATTAAGATCATGGATATACCCAAATCACCTTGATCCTTAGGTTGACATAAAATATTTCACTTAGCAAGCCTATATTTTTTCTTATGATTGTCATTCTGCCAGAAAAATCTAGATCTAAAATAATCTAATCTCTTAAGAATCCCATGTGGTATCCTAAAAAAAGATAACATAAACATGGGTAGACTGCTAAGCACTAAATTTATAAGGACTAATCTGCCTCCAACTGACAAATGTTTTCCTTTTCAACTACTCAATCTCTTTTCAAAACGTTCTTCTACCTCTTCCACTCACTATTTCTCAATTTGCGGTAATGAATTGGTATGCCAAGGTATCTAAAGGGTAAACTACCAACTCACATCCAAAAAGATGAGTGTATTGGAGTTCGAATTCCTTAGCAGCACCAAAGCAAAAAAAATCACTTTTATGGAAATTTATTTTAAGGCCCGAAATTTGTTCAAAAGCACTGAGCAGAAGCTTCATATTTTTGGCTTGTTGAATATCATGATCCATAAAAATAACGGTGTCATCGGCATACTGAAGGATAGATAACCCATTATCAACTAAATGGGGTATTATTCCTTTTATTTGTCCATCCTTTTTGGCACGTTCTACAATAATAGCCAGCATATCGACAACAATATTAAATAAAATAGGGGACAAAGGATCTCTCTGCCGGAGTCCTTTTCTGGTCTGAAAGTATGGGCCAATGTCATTATTAATCTTAATGCTGACACTCCCCCCGGACACAAAGTTGTCGATCCACTTACACCATCTCTGTGAGAAACCTTTCATTCTAAGAGCCTATTGGAGAGAGGACCAATTGACTTCATCATGCCTTTTTCGAAATCCACTTTAAAAATTACTCCGTCCATTTTTTTCTTGTGCATCTCATGAATGGTTTCATGCAAAATTATCACGCTATCCATAATGTTCCGACCTGGCATAAAAGCAGTCTGCATCGGCCGAACAACTTTTTCAGCGACACTAGATATCCTATTAATGCCAACTTTAGTGAAAATTTTGAAGCTAACATTAAGAAGATAGATCAGTCGATATTGTTGTATCTTTTTTGTATCCTTAGTTTTTGGCAAAAGTGTGATAATACAGAAATTTAAACTAAACAAAGGTAGAGCACCCTTGTGCATATCATGGAACATTGCCATTAAGTCATCCTTAATGACCTCCTAGAACACCTGATAAAATTCAGCTGGAAACCCATCTGGTCTAGGTGCCTTATTATGTTCCATTTGAAAAATTGCCATCCTCACCTCTTTTTCGGTGAACATCTATGTAAGTAAATCATTCTCCATAGTAGAAACTTGAGGGATATCATGTCGGCAAGATTCAATCATAGAAAAATGATTGCCGTCCAGCGGTCCAAAAAGACCTTTATAATATTTGGTTATATGCCTCTTAAGCTCCACATCCCCAGTAAATTATTCCCTCATCTTGCTCAAGTTGAAAAATTCGTTGTTTCCGATACTTACACTAGGTTTGTGGTTGCACAATAGTAAGTATGAAGTATTAAACTGTATTTGTGCTTCTATCTTGTGGAGTATTTTGAGTTTGTTGTGTCATAAGGTAAGATGGAGATCATTGGCAGTTCTCAGAAGGATAACCTTCATGTTTTCCGAAAGATTGGCATTGTTTGTTCATGGGCTCGCAGATCGATTTATTTCGAGTTTGGAAGATAATGCATCCGAGATAATGTGGATATATACCTCCTAGCTGAATACTAGTGACTTCGGATGATCCGTTTTGCAAGGTCCAAAAGGGAAAGAGAGATGCTTCTTAACTATTTTTTGTCTATATTATTGCGTAGTTTTGTACTCAGGACGCACCGGGGGTGTTGTTTGTCTTGTCGATCTTGTGGGGACTTAATTTTGCAGTTTCGTTAGTACTAGTGGAGCTGTGGTTTTGGCCTTGTTTTTCTGGGTTTTTGGCCTTGTTTTTTTCTCAAAAAAACATGTCCATGATGCTATCTACATATGTTGCCGGCCAATATACTATGCAAGTCAGGATTATTGGCAATGCCAAACCTCTCTTTGATCCACATTCACCTACCGCTGACTGACATCCACAATCAAAATTTGCAAGAAAAGATTATTAGTAGTTTAGTACGTATAGCATTCCCCGTCCACGTGCAACACGCGCCAACGAGGAAGTTATGAGAGTTGTAAGCCCTTGACACCGATTATTTCCATACACACAGGAGGACGCCATGCGATGCTTAACTGTATAGTAGATGTTTCAGTATGTCTTCGAAAAATCTACTACAGTCATATTACGCTAGGAGATCTTCCAGACACTTGCTGTGTTCAAATAAGCCGTAGCTTTGATTCTCCACAGATACTTTAACTTTCACTTGGGTTGTCATACACCCTTGGAACCAGGGATGTCGACCCACTGAAGCTGGAGCTCGATTTCCCCGCACTCCACATTCTTTAGTCTGAGAACAAGGTCTTGCTTCACCTTCCCCTCAGATATATATATGGCGCTCTCCTCAGCTAGGCAGCTCTGTCTGTTCGGTACCTGTTTCTTCACAATGGTGTTGTCAGCAACATCCTGAAGCTTCATCTTCACAACCTCCACCAACGGCCGGATGTCCAGCTCTGCATGGCCCATTGAATCATCGATGAACGTGTCCTTGTCGAACACTTCCTGAAAAGGAGCAAGGATTATCACTTACAGTGCTTGATAGCCGAGAATGCAAGTTTTCAAATTTCTTTCATTCAGAGCAAAATGGTTAATGAAATCACATGGTGTAGTCCTAAGATAAGTATTGTAGTGAACTAGTAGTTGTCCTAGAAAATAGCAAATATGTTGATGAAACCACCGAGTCGATTTATAGACTAACGAAAGATACTACTGTGTGAATGACACAAGGCCACTAATTTCACCATGATAGACCACTTATCTGTCTCTGACCATTGACCTCTCCCTCTCCAGCAGATCAGACCACTAGGCCTTCCACTCTTCCCGCATTGGGAAGAAGAGAGGAATACCTCTGCTGGATACCGATTCACCAGGAGACTATGGAAATATGCTATTGTGAAATTTGTTATGTTAGCTTCAGCTACTGTTGCACTAATATTCAACTTTCCAGTAGTTGTGATGTAGTTCAAATGAGAGAAAGTTTCAGTGATACCCTGGAACAAAGTAAACTTGAGCTGCGTATCTTTGTTCGTCATTGTCCAAATATTCAGGAATCTCAACTCTCTGTTTTTGTGAAAATGTCTTCCCTGTGCTGACACTATGATAGCTTGCGAGCACTTTTACATACACAATATCGAATATTAGCCGTCCATTCTATTTGATCTAACGAATCAGGTTAGTTAGGATTTAGTTATACTTCCGCTGGTAGTATTGGTAGTATAAATCATATGATGGTAGTATTGTAATTAGCCATATTTTAATTTTGAATGTATGTGTATTTTTTTTGTGCTTTTGTATAGAATTTAGAACTGCTTCGTGGGCAGCGCAGGACAGAGCGTTCGATGTGTTAGTGCGAGGCTACGGCGTCGTCACGAATCAGATGGGAGGGCGCCAGCCACGGCGTGATCACAACCCAGGGGGGCACTGACAAGGGCGGCGGCGGCGGAAAATGAAGATCAGCAATAACGATTAATGAGTAACGTAGCAAAAGATCAAAAGTCCATAATACTCCTGAGAAATGTACGACTAAATCTGATTTCTACTACCACTATTTACTATCCATGTTATCCACCATAAAATTGCTCTAGCTTGCTGCCTCAAATAATAACTTGTGCTCTACTCTGGACTGGTTCAAGTAACTTGTGAGTTGTGACCTTCCAGTGCCAAAACTTTCAAAGATGAAACTCTGTGTTTTTCGCTGCACAGTGCTAATTAGTCCATTTTGTTTTCAGAAAATCATATTCTGAAATGGTAGTATCCTTGCTAGACTACCCTGGGAAAATTCGACCTTCCTATCCAAGTTTGACTCCTTTAGATCCAAATCTATTAACAGCTGTAGACAATAGCAAGACTTTCAGTAGAGCAGGAGACGGGTGCATTCAACTTAAGAAGCTAAACCTTCCTAAATGTTTCTTACATTTCAAATTTATTTTGCTAAAATAAACAAGTACCAATCAAATGATTAGTTCCATGCATGAACAATTGCACAAGTTAACTCTATATAAATGACAGTATGCAAAACAGATAATTTATTCAGCTCAGAGTGACAGCTGGCATATGAAATTGCTATACCTGTCTGTTTTTCTTTATTTGGAGTCACATGTATTTCACATTCACGGCAACCAGTATGGCAAAACCAAATAATGATCCATACAATTGATTCATTAAATAACATCTACACTACAAATATCAAAGTGTCCAGTATGCATTGCTGTCTGAGAAATGGCATGACAGCAAGCTGCAAGTAACTAATTTCTTTTTCTTTTTTACGTTGTAATGAATACCGATACAATTTCAAAGAGTAAATACACAAAAGAAATAAACACGCACAGTAATTTTGTGTGTGTGTGTGGTATGAGAAAAAGGGGAGATGAAAAGAAACCGAATATATATCATACCAGTCTCACAGGAACGGCAGGATCTTCAATAGAGAGGGTCAATTCATCGTTCCACTCCGGATTGGTACTACATTTAATCACTCGTGTCTTCAACTTCTGAGAAATGTCGAGAAGATAATCACAATTATCACGCAAATAACCGTTGGTAATATTAATATCAAAAGAAGGGTGTATAAACAGGGGTAGAAAAGGTACTTGCATCTGCTACCTGAACAAAGAGGCGGATATGAAATGGCAAGGGAGAAAAGGCTAGAAACTAGAGGCCGATTAATTCTTTCTAAGATATCGCCCTTTTTGCCCACCTCTTTCCAGCAAAGAAAATAAAATTCACGAAACTGATAGATTAATCTGTCACGAACTTCTGGGCTTGCGCTGCAACAATGCCGTGGGCTGGGTTATGGCTCGTAGTGGTCAGGTGTGTGGCTATAAAAGAAGCTGTGGAGGCAAATAGAGAGGATCGAACATAACAATCCAGGCGTTTGCCTTTCTTCCTCCTCCCGACTGTTCTCTCTGTCTCCCTCAATTCCCTGCTGTTCTACCTCCAAGTCTATGCTCTTCCCCATCTAAACTCCATTTCCTCCTCTTCTTTCTGAAATAAGGGCAGAAGCTCTGCCAATGCATTTAAAAGAAAGAATAGATGCATACATAGTTTGAAAGAAAAAGAAACCCTAAAAGAGGTAGACACACTTATAAAGACATGATCTCAAGGATAAAAGAAAAGGGGAATCAAATCCGCAGGTTCCAGTGCAGCGCGCCCTGCAAGATCGTCAAGCAGCGGTGAAAGCATCTCTTTGATTGCGCACGTCTTGAATTATGGAATTGACCACAAGATCCACCGTACGGTAGGAGTCGGTGAAAATCCTTTTCCAAAGATTTCACATGGTGAACAGGATGATGCCGTCCATCTCCCTCCTGTGGTGATTCGGTACGGAATAGCGGACCTTGATCCACCAAACAATAAGACCTAGACTTACGGAGGAAGCGTCTAGAGACATGTGTGATATGGCCAAATAACGAAGGACCTACGCCCACACCTACCTCGCGAAGGGGCATAACAAAAGCATATGACCTGCCGATTCACACCAATTTCCTCTTCTATTGTACCCAATTTACCCAAGTACTAGTGCTGATTTGTATCCAGTGGTAGCAGGACCGTAACATAATCGGCCTCTGAACTCTGGACCGGCGCCTAATAAGAACGATTTCGGTGAATTAGCTTGCACAAGCATACCCTACCAGGAAAAGCAGCCACAATCGCATGTGCCTAACGAACAGGCAAAGAAGGATGCAAGAAGAGAAGAAAGAACAACGAACTGCAAGATCCCAACCTGGTTGCCCATGCGGATTACGACGTAGGGGTCGCTGGAGCGGAGGTCGCGGATGGCCAGGTTCACCCCCCTCACCACCCGCACCTTCACCAGCCCAACGAGATGACCCAACATGATGGATGGTATCTCTCTCCTCTCCTCTCCTCTTCCTTCTCCCGGTGGATGGATAGGATAGATGGAATGTGTTCTTTGTTATAAGCACCAGCTTCGACTGTTGGTCAACTCAGAAATAATGGCGACTGGCTGCTTCCTCTCTTCCCCTCCCGCGAGGGTATTTGCCTCAGGTAGTACTGGACTTGGCCGTGGCCATCTTCATCGAACAATGGTTGAAGCCAGCGACTTGGTTTGCTTCCCCTGTCCTGCTGCTAGCTTGACCCGGTCGCCGCGCGTCTCCAGCTTTGGACGTGACGACTGGAGGGATCCACGACCACGGACGGACGCACGCATGCTGCCGGGCGGGGCCGGCCTGCTCGGCGGCGCAGACTGTTTCCAACTTTCGTCCCATGTTCCGGGTTCACAAAAGTGAATTTTTTTTGTTTTGATGTCGCTAAGAAATTTGAATTCAATACTAAAAGATTGGATTATTTCAGATTAGATTTTTTTAGCAGAATGATAATCATAAGAAAAAATATAGGTTTACTAAGTAGAATATTATATGTCAACCTAAGGATCAAGGTGGGCTGGGTATTCATGATTTTAATGTAAAAAATGTTTGTTTGCTTTGCAAATGATTATTCAAACTTTTAAATGAGGATGACGTCTGGCAACAAATCCTTAGCAAGAAGTATTTGGGAAGTAAAACACTTTCTCAAGTGGAAGGCAGGAATAGGGACTCTTATTTTTGGACAGGTCTAATGAAGATCAAACATTACTTCTTTAGATTTGGGTCTTTCAATCTTTAGGATGGATCTCAAATACGTTTTTGGTTGTATACCTGGCTTGGGAACACCCCCTTAGTATACAATACCCCGTCTTTATAACATTGTTCGGAAAAAACATGACACGGTGGTTGAAGTAATGAGTTCTGGACCTTTTAATATGTCTTTTTGTAAGACTATTACAGGACCTAATTTACATGTTTTACAAGAGCTCATTAGAAGGATTGCTGCTATACATTTGTCTCTAGAACGAGATACTTTTCGATGGAATCTTCATCAAAATGGACAGTTTTCTGTTCATTCAATGTATGCAGCTTTAATGCATCAAAATATTCCAATTACAAATAGACAAATTTGACAGATTAAAGTACCATTAAAATAAAAAAAATCTATGGTACTTACGTTGAGGGGTAATTCTGACAAAGGATAACCTAAGTAAAAGAAATTAGACTGGCAGCAAACAATGCTATTTTTGTAATAATGAAGAAACTATACAACATCTTTCTTTTGATTGTCAGTTTGCTCGTTTCGCATGGTGTGTTATACAAGCGACTTCTAATTTGTCACCTCCTCTTAGTATAGCCCATATGTTTGGATCTTGACTATTGGGGTTGAGAAAGGAAATAAAGGCTCAATGTTTAGTTGGGGTTGCCGCTTTATATTGGGCTATTTGGCTATGTCGAAATGATGTTGTCTTTCATAAGAAACAGATTTCTAATCCATTGCAGGTTATCTATTTGTGTATCAATTGGTTGTGCTTATAGTCTGCGCTGCAACGTCAGGAGGCTCGAGAGATGGTGTTAGTGACATGCAGCTCTTTACATATCGTGATCCGGGAACTCTTCAACGGCTATATATATGGAGGTTTAGCACAAGATTGTGTGCGGATTGGGAGTTTTCGATTAGTCTTTTAACGGCTTGTTCAAATTATTTTCTTCATTTGATTGTCGCTTGCTAAGTCTTTCTTTATGAGTCTCTTGATGACAAAATTTTGATTGTAACTTTGTAATAAACGATTGGCTGTGTGCATCTCATGGTACAGAGGCTAAAAGATTATTCTTCTATTATTAAAAAAAATGTTCCCGGTTTGTCCTGTCCCTGGGGGCGGGAGTGCATGACGCGTCGTGCTGTCAAAAATATTTCTGGCGCGCCTTTCCTTCAACGTCCCGAGTTGCTAATTAACATCAAGTCCAGTATAATTCAATATTCTTCCTTTCACATTTGTATCTTGCATATCACTATACAGATAGAAAATGACAACATAAATTTGGAATCCTCCTATCTTACTGGAATTAAGCAGCAGCGGTGGCAAGAAGGAAAAATGGTTTGTAAAAGCAACGGGAGGATATTTTGTTAGAAATACTCCTTCCCGTTCCCGTCATAAATACATATCATTTTGGATATCGACACGGTCTGTAAAGCACAACGTTGATCACTAATTTCTATTGTAATATTGTTACATCACCCAATAAAACTGTAATATTATGAAAATACTTTTCGGGACAGATCTCTACATATAATTTTTATGTATCTAATTTAAATATTTTAAAAAATATCGATAGCCAAAGTTTGAAAGCTCATGTTTAGAAATCAGTTCATGAGCGGTTTATCTTTAAAAAATATTTTGATGGACATTGCCAAACGACAAAACCATGACCTTGGGCGTTGCCACAATTATATTGGTGTAACATCCATTTCAAGCCTCAATTACAACCAAAACAGATGATGATGCAAAAGACAATCTCTAGCCAAATTACTAAAACATTGTTTATGCGTGCTACAAAGCTAACTTTATTTACACCGAATTGGAATACACTGTTCACCCGGTACCTAAATAAAGAGCCATGAGAAACACATAGTTATTCTATGTCCAAAATGTCGACCTGCATCCCATAAGCAAAGGCGAACAGAGCAAGCACAAGTATGCTTATGACAAATATTGCAACGGATTTGCATGGATCGGCTTGTCGCCTAACAAGAGCCACAGCCTCCTTTCGACCGTTTTTAGTGGCATTATCCAATTCTACACTTGGGCACGTAAGATAACCAAAAAGAAGTCCAGAAACTGTTGCCCCAAGATGTGCCCTGTAATTAAGAGAAACGGGTATGTGTTATTTGACAAAATTGGATCGTACAAGGGCACCGATCAACAAAATTATAGGTGATGGATTGTACAAAATCAGAAAGTAGAAGGCCTTATAATGCAATTTTGTCTAGATAAAATTACAAGTTAATTACTTTACCAGCTGTCAATTCTCCCGGAAGTGCTCAATAAGCAGCTCAATGCTGCAGCTATCACGGCCTGCCTGAACATACTTTCTGAAACGTCCTTGTCGATAACTTGCTTGTTCTGGCTTTGATAGACAAGCCATGCTCCAATCATGGCAAATACTGGGCCCTGTTCTGAGTTTCAGAAAGCAACATTAGTGTATCAACGTCTGAATTTTAGTCTCTGTATCCATTATCAGGAAATGGGGAACAAAGCACATTCAAAATGTGTTTCTTCAAGTACATAAACATGGTACATTGCTATAAACTTTGTAACATGTCCCTAGAACAAAAGCAAGTTATGCACACCAACATATACCATCTGGACCTCTAAAAAAACCATATACCATCTGGAGATGACTTCTCTCCAACAATGAAATTTGTGATATGGCTACAATAAAGTGAAGCTCTAATGTACCTAAAGTAGCTAATAGGACAATGTGACAAAAGAAATAAGGTATCTTTTCTTCTCCGCGCGCGCGGCGAGATGATGATTAAATGAGCCAGTGAAGTCCCTGTCTTAGGGACATCACTAATTTACTACTATCTACCCACGGACTACGATTTGGCCAAATATTTAGGCATACTAAAAAAATCTTTATCGATGTACTCCTTGAAGTGGTTATGACATTGAAGTAATAACCCAATTTCGCTTGTAACAGCTACGAACATGATAGACTATTTTTTTGTGGTGAATACAGATTATATTGGCTAATCATCAATTATCTTCATCATTTCTTAACTGCCAAAGCGGCATTACCAAATTTGAAATGCAAAATCTCAACAAGTTCAATATTTTTTAGTGATGCAACTGAGATAAGAGTGACCAATACAATCAATTAATATAAGAATTATATGAAGAAATCTTTTAGCCAATAAGATATGACAGGTAACCGAGCAACTTACTGTGCCGCAAACAGTTAGCTCGGGAGTGTGAACAAAACTTGTCAAATTACCAGAGACCCCTCCAAGTATGTATATCAGTAAAAAAGTCGTTTGACCGTATGCTCTACACACCCGAGGTCCAAATGTGAACAATATCCAACATCCAAGGGCAATGTGCAAGAAGCCTGAGTGCTGCAGAAGTCAAATCACAAGAACAATTCAGAAAAACTGAGTCGCCTACCAAATAGTAGAATGTAGTTAAATTGGTTTAAAACTAAGAGATGAAAATGTAGTTGTGAATTGATCGTGTGATCTAAAACATTCTCATTATTAGTACTCCATTACTGTCACTCTCATATAAACAATCCAAGTGACTAGTTCAGCATGGATAGTAAGTATGGAAATGCATTTGCTAACTCATAATTAGCATAAGGTCCTCAAGGACAATAGCACAGTTTATTGTGTTAACTTGCGACTCAAGTTTGTTACTACTAGAAGGAATCTTCTAGTAGAAGAAATTCTCAAGGTATTTCTGCGTTGGTCGAGGCAAGATGAAAAACATAGCTATGCTTGTAAACTACAGATTTGCACTTGAAAATTTTACTTAAGATTCATGCCACTTGACAGTAATGTGTGCATGTTAGCTTATTTAAATAATAATAATAATGCTGAAATTCTCATGAACTTAATAAATATATAATACAATTGACTTAGTGTTACCAGAGGGGATGGCTATGATACATACACTTTTAGTTAAAAGGGCTAATCCTCACTCACTATTTTTCCACTCCACACCGCTCTCACCTATTGGAATAATACATATATTAAACATGGAAGGATTCCGGCCCTCTCGGCGTGGCCACGTCGATTTCAGGGTTTTTTAGGCGTGTTTTTTTTTTCGAAAAGCCCCCTACAATTTTTTAATTCACATAAAGATCCTTTTTTCGCAGGAAGACCCTCACGTTTTTTCTGAAAAGACCCCTAGAATTTTTTGAATTTACATACAGATCCTTTTTCAGCAGGGAGACCCTCAGAAGATCGTTTTTTAAACGATAAAGCCCTTATAATAATTCCCAGAAAACAGTTTTTTTGCGCAGTTCCTTTTTTTTGCAATAAGACCCTTCGAAAAAAACCGTATTTTACCCGATCACTCTTTTTTCAAATCTCGTATTTTTTAATTACATGTAGACCCGTTTTAGTGTCGGGTTTTTACCCGGAAAAATGCCCTCAAAAAGATTAAAACTGTACTTCTTTTAAATTCGCGACACCCGCTAGGCGCGTCACAGCTGGCGCGGCGTGCGCCGCGCCCGCAGATCTAGTTACGATGATGAGTGGATGGTAGGGAAAATGTATGTGAAGTGCATAATTTATATACACATAAACCATAGTCACTCTCAGTCTCAATATTATATTGCTTTGAAGTTTGCGACAGTTTTTCCTTTCTAGAATTAATAGGTAGCATTCCCCTCTCTCCCTCTCTCTCAATAGAGTGAAATTAATGGATAGCAACTACATTAACAATGAATAAGTAAAATATTATGATACTTTATCTAGAATAAATTAGCAATCATACCAGACACATTGGTGTTAGTAGTCTCCACCATTCCCCTGATAGTATTAAGTTGTTTATCTTGGCACCATACATCAAAGGGAGAGACAAATTTTCAATATCAGAATTTTTCACTGGACTTGCTATTTCGAATAACAGAACTGCAATATTAATAGCAGCCAATAAGTTTCTGCATCCATATAAAAGTTCAAAAAGTTAGCCCACCAAAATATGCTAATATGGGAAATTGTTTATAACATGCAGAAAACATTAGTGACTATTTAACGTGGAACTTCTCATAAACTGTGCAAGAGGACTAGTGTCACTTGCAGGTTACAACAGAAGGACGTGAGAACATATTGTGCACATCACAAATGATTGTATTTTTGCATAATTTTTTCTAACATCTTATACATGTATTAATTTTTTCAAGTTCACAGGTTCACTGTTTGTAAAATAGATGCCTATGATCCTAATTGCAGGGGAAGGGAAAGAAGTGAAGTAATAAAATAATTCTATTACAAATTTAGTAAACTGGTTTATTGGTTATCTTTTTATTTGTATAAGTAAAACAACAAAACCACCAAACGATTTAGTATAAGGAATGCAGTTTTTTCTACATGGGTTTTTATTAATCAATTCTAATGTAATAAAAAATCTTCCCTCGCAAAAAAAAGTGCTCAAAATGGTAAACAATAAAAAGAGGAGTAAATTTGCTCCATACCATCGCAATCATTGCTGAGTTGCAAAATACCATCGTAAAGAAGTTGGGCTTAAAAATATCATCGCAAACACGAAAAGCTTTGGATAATACCATCACAGTCACATTTCCCATCCAAATAGTGTGAAATAATAATTCTACCCTCACTCTTTCTTTCTTTCTTTTTCTTTCTTTTCCTTTCCGTTAGGGCCAGTCTCACATGTAATTTCTTTCTTCCTCCTCTCTTCTTTCCCATTCTCTCTTCTCTCCTCCTCCTTTGTTCTTTCTAGTGATTTAAATAGCCTGTTGTAGCTCCGCTATAGTTTTTTCAGACATAAAACGCTAGGCGATTGAATAACATTCCACAAACATAGCTACAACTGTTATAGTCATTATATTGACCTCTATTTCCACAATTTTTGTAGCCACGATAGCTCTGCTATGCTACATGTGTCAATTCTCTTTATATTTCAAAACATTAATTGTGTTTTGATCATGATCTTCTTCTTTTATCATATTTGTTATACTTAAATTGAATTAATTTGGCTCCTACAAATAATAAATATTAGTTAAAATCCACATTCATCTCCTAAATTTGCATAATTATATAGATTGTTTTCTGTTACACATTGTATGATTAATATATAACAATCATAACATCTACTCCAAATGTAAATATAGTTCATTATATATAAATTACCTATACCATATATTTGAAATAGCAAAAAAAATATGTTTATTATAGTAAACCGCGAAGCGTAGCATAGCTTCCGCGATAACCCGCTATAGCCGCGATAGCTTTTCATATCTCTCACCGCGACGGACAGCAAAACCACTATTTAAATCCTTGCTTCTTTCTCAACCAAGCATAAGTCGGCAGCGAGGGAGTGGATCCCTAGGAAGGACCAAAATGGAGCAAGAGATACAAGATGAATCCATTGGTGGTGGTGGTCCGCAGAGAGATACACTGGAGAAGTGCTTGTGGCGGCAAGCGACAACTTGGGTGTCAGGTGCTCGTGATGGCAGCAACTCGGAGGTCGGAAGGGAAAAGTGAGCTCGTCAAAATGACAAAGACAGCGAGGGGATGCTCCTGCGAGGAGGGATTGGACTAATGTTGACCTACCACGATGAACAAAAGTGGAGAAGATGAACGATTCAGACAACAAAAATGGCCAATTCATCGCACTAAACCAAATTAATTTGCATATGCGCCCACAAAGGGCTAGATCACGATATGATGCGAATAAACATCAACGTTGCATACTGGATTGGGAGATCACTCAGCGGTGTCGCGGTTCGTCCGCCAGAGCCGGGGAGGATGAGACGATGTCGCATATGTTGTAACTTCCATCCCTTTTGCTCCCTGAAGATAGCCAGATGCAGGATAGGCTGGCCGGTGCTGTAGTGCAGCTAACTACTGTTGCATTGCATGATGCTGATCGATCAAATGGCAATGCAAATGCGATGTGATGCAACGCACGCCGTTGATCCATCGTATTTATTGCTTGTTCCCATTCTGTTGGGGTCGTACCATGGAGCACGCGGGCGTCGGCAGGGTTGGACATGGGCACGACAGCACTAGCAGCCAGCCGCGGCATGGGAATGAACCCTGCCCCATCTCTCCTTGCGGTTGACAGGCGGGACCTGCCTGCAGAGACAAGAGGAGAGAAGAAGAAGAACATAGAGGTAGAATTGACATTTCTGAGATCCTCTCCCAAAAAATGACTAACGGCTGTTTTGGACAGAAAACATGACGGCAATAGCAATTTCAAGATATGTGTGCCTTTGCGATGGTATTTTGCAATTCCTGCCGTTCACGATGGTAGTTTCCAAGTCGCGAGCGATTGCGACGGCAATGAACTACTCTAAAAAAAAATAGTGATTCAATACTTACGTCAAACAGAAAATGGATGTTTGGTCATCTTTTTGCATTTCCAGGGAACTCTTTTTGTCAAAGATCAAGTAGCCCTTGTAATCCTCAACGGCAGTATTTAGAAAACTCTTGGTACCTAAAGTAACATAACTATTAACGAAGTTTTTGGTGGCCATGTTTCTGTACTAATTAGTCAAGTGACATTACCTGTGTTTTGTTTTTTGAAGTGGACCGCCAACGTATCTAACCTGTTACTGAGATTTTCGTCGTCATCAGCCATGCTTGCTTCTGCTTCATTTGTGGATAATGAATCTTTTTTCGGTTTGTTCTTCTGATGCAAAGAATATGGCTTATGATCTTTTTCAGGATTGAGTCTAGAAAAATAAGATTCCAATGACCCCAGTTGATTTCCTTCTTTTCTTTGAGATGCACTAGAAGCAACTTTGGAGCTGCAGCCCTCATCAGCGTCCTTATTGTGTAGCTTGACATTCACATATTGTCTTACCTTTGGTAGTCTCAGATCTGATTTCAATGAACGGCAAATGAAACTGTCATAGTTCCCCAAATGGCCGATATGTAGGGAACAGTGGCACCTATAGCTATTAGATGTTAATGACAAGCTCTCTCTTGCAATTTCGGCACTTTGTATCCCGCTATGATAGTGTTGTTCACACGATATCATTTTCCATCTTACAACCCCTGCCATTATATGCCTGAAAAGTAAAGTGTTATGGAGTATCCGAAGGCATTAACCAACTCATTTGTAATCAACAAATCTACACCAAAACATGCATATATTTGTTATGTGAATAGATATATCAAAAGCACCATCAATCTATGTTTAACAGTTTCATCTTATATGATACTCCCTTAGGTCACAAATAGTTGTCGTTTTGGACATCGACACGGTCTCCAAAATATAGTTTTGACCACTAATTTATATTACAATATATTTATAAAATCCAATAAAATTATAATATCATAAAAGTACTTTTCGAGATAGATCTACACATATGATTTTCGTTTATCCAATTTAAACATTTTAAAAGATATTGACAGTCAAAGTTTCAAAATTTTGACTGGACCTATATCCAAAACGATAACTATTTGTGACCAGAGGGAGTACCAAATTGGCCAACTCAAAATTCGAAAAATCTAAGCTAGGATTCTAAATTTTGGGGGTTTAAAGGAAATATTAATTCTAGAATAAAAAGGAAAAGCGAGTAGACTTCATGAATTACTAAAATTACCACCTAGAAATTGAAGTAAAATTTTGACGCGCCATTAACTGCCAAATATAGTGTCAGTATTTTGAATATGCGGTAGCATGCGACCCGGTCATGACCATGTGAGCTAAGGCAAGGGTCGTGGTGAGGTGTGATGTAGCGACAGGCAGTCTTGACCCAAGCCTGGCTTGAGTGTAGAGAAAAAATAGAGAGATTTGGAGATGGAGGATGTGAACAAGGAAGACGCGTTTGTCGTTTTGACACAACAAAATTTTGATACAAAGTTAGTGAAAAAATAATGACATCTTCAAAGCATTTATAGTACGAAGCGAAATTTTCTCTAAATACACCATCCAATTCACAATATAAGTCCACACACCATGCGCAGACACCGAATTAAGATTGGACCATGTATAATATACATCTATTAAATGCATACAGCAAAAAAAACTGAATATTTCAAAACTTTAACCACTAATACGTACATAAAAACATCGTTTTAGAATACGTGCGCTCAATATTTTAAAACTTTGGCCACTAATGCAGAAAAAAAAGTATTTAACTTTATCACATGAAAAAAAGTAATTTCACATCATTATTTTTTTAAAAAAACTTTGTATAACACATAATTAGAGGGGCAAAAAATGATGGTCGAAAGCACGGAGACGACGTCGATGTCCAACTCCAAAACAGCAGCAGCAGTAGCAACGAACAAGAAAGCAGGTTCGGCAGCTAATTAATACACAAGTACGGAACGCTGAACGGAATGAAACAACCGATTGAAGACATGAAACAGATCAAGAAACGAGCGACGAATGCGCAACAAGAGACTGACCACCCACACAGACCGAAGTAACGTCGAAGGCTCTGGCGAACAAGTAAGACGCGTAAACAAGCGCCCATGCCATGTGAGATAGGGAGATGGAGAGAGCGTTACCGGGCGGCTTGCCTGGCTTCACGAGGAGAGAAGAGGCGCTCCATATGCGCATGCCAGTGCCTCCTAGGAGATGCAGGCCAAGGAGCAAGTGGCCATCCGAACCACCGATCCCCCTTATTGTGCGCTGAAAATGGGCTGCTCTGCAACGGCGTTTGTATGTATATGCGATGCCAGTGGTTGCGGCGCGGGCAGCGCATGGAGACCGGCTGAAGCGAGTGCATGGCCGAGGAGAGCAGTCGAGACGGCCGGAGAGCGCGTGGTCCCGCCTTATCGGCAGCCGGCCCAATGGAGCACCGTACGCGGGCGCTCGTGGGCCCCACCCAGGAAAGCGGAGTCGGAGGAGCACCGTCTCGACTCGGTCGCGACTTCCGTAGCCCATGTCGGCTCAGATATTTACTTGATGATGAGAGGTGCTTCAGTGCTTTTCCATTTTACAGTTGCACAAATATTAAAACATAAATGAATAGTAGATAGAGATTACTTACCCCTTCGCTTGCTTTAAGATTTGTGCAACTTGTATTAGAAGGGAAAGCATTGAAGCACTGCTCTTACTTGATTGGATCTTCCTTTTCTGCGAGCAAATGTCCTGGAGCTGGAGGGTTTTTTTTAGCAATTTGGGATTTATTTATGGTAGACTTCGAATCCCACCCCCCAACCATCTAATAGCCGAATTTATGCGTAGATTTCAACGACTTTGATGATGTGGACCTGGACCTGATCTTTTCACTCGGTCTTCAGACTAAGCTAAACCGGCCCCCCAGTTGCTCGGATTTGCTAATCCTGTTAAGCGGCTGCACCACCATCAGCTGACGCTGGATATTATTGCACCTCTCGAGTGTACATGCAAGATGCTTATACACGAGTGTATAAAGAGAGAGAAGAATATAATCATGTTATTAAACATCTATGTAAAATTCATTTCCTCCAATACAAGTGTCTTTTTTGTAGGTGCTTAAATATAGTATTATCTATTAATTAGATGTAGTTGTATACATAAATATCCGTTAAACTCGGTGCCTAGCTACTTAAGCATCAATGATACAGTATAATAAGCACCTTATCTATGCTATGTACAAGAAAAAAACAGCTTCAGTTGCTAAGCACCACTCTAACCGTAGTCTGCATTGTATATGCTCCGAGCCAACTTAATCACACCTAGTAGCTTAATTAGTACCGTGAACAATAAACATGCCTGCAGGCTTTAATTGGATATATGCCATTCCCATCGTCTCAATTTTGAAAAATACCGATGCAACCGCATGTCTTTGAAAATCGCCACTCCAGTCATGCAATAATACTCTGGGAGATGCCATGATAACCCGTACATGCTCATTTACATGAACACACACCACATATTTGAATCCGTATTTTCATATGGCTGTTTTTACCCCTAACTCATGGTTGAACTCAACCGTCTTCCAGATATTCCATGGTCAGCGCCCGGCACAGCTTCTCCATGGCCGCGGCCGAGCTGATTCGCCCGCCGCAGTCGATGTCGCTGGATCTTCAGGTATTGGCTCCATGCACGTCCCTCATGACGGAAACCGGGTGCCGGTTCTGCAGCGTGTTCACTGCCCACTCCATGAAGAAGATTTAAGGCTCTTGAATTCTTCGAACGAACCACCTGTTAGTCGTCAAAAGTGTCATCCAGTTCAATCGTACTACTCTTATTGTCTCAGCTGTACAACTACTCTTATTGTCTCAGCTGTACAACTACTCTTATTGTCTCAGCTGTACAACTTATTAAAGTAGTCTCCACTAATTCTTGATCTCGTCGTCTTTCACCATAAGTCTATTTATGCCATCTTTAATGCATTTAACTTGGTTGACATATCTCGTCTTCCTTTCTCAAAGTTTAGCCATCTTTTAGATGTCCTGTCCACCCTCCTTTCAACTCAGCTTCTGATAAATATCCTCGTAAGTCTTGCCCCATGCCTCACTCATCATTTTCTTTGCACTTTTTGGCTTGCTTGTACTTCTATATGTTGTCCATCAAATGTCTTTAGGTTCGCCTCTAGTCCCTCGGATCACTTTAGACACCTCCACTGTCACCCTTATTGTCAGGAAAAACTTCTGACTGCAGCGAAGGTGCAATCTTGTTAATTTGAAGCCATGTTGCTTCCCACAAACTGTTCTCGCCAATGGTGTTTGTCTTTGACTAGATCCTACCCGCTTTCAGCAAGCACCAGCAATATGTTCTTTAGTAGCTCTGAGATAGCCTCTTGTAGCTTCTCAGTCCACCTCCCTTTGACTTTCATGAGCTTTCTCTATCATCTTGAGGACTTCCAACCACAGGTTACCGAAACTGCTCTGTGCTGAAAGGTCATTAAGCGACTGCAAGAACACCTTGCATAACAGTAATACAGAATGCAAGAGGGACACCTCCATGTTTCTGAAATCCTTTGGTGAGTAACTCTGTGAAATCTCCAACAATTCATCAAGCAACTGGAAAATAATATCAAATGCATCAACCACGCTGAAGATGAAACTGATATTCCATCGACTACTAAGCATCTGTGCAACAATAACAGCGCATGATTCCTCACTTCCTCCCTCTGATCCATGCAAACCTTCCGTAGCGCCTGCACTAATCGCAGCCATAACTCAGCAATTCCTTCTAATATCCTGTTGGCCTCTCCACTAGCTTCCTTAACCTCATGTGACCAGCGAGTAAGACAATTCACTTATTCTGCCATTAGGTTCAAAGCATGGATAGATCTTTCTGCAGATCCAAGCCGAGACTCTGCAAACTGTCTTGAGGCCTCCACCGAAAGGACAAAGTTGGCTGGTGAGAGATGTGCTCCCTCAGACATGATAAAATCAGGGCTTCAAAACCTGCATCAGAAGCATCTGGATGGCGAGCAGTGATGCAGAGTAAGAAAATGATAGTTCGCCAACCCATCTGGGACTTGATATAGATTGCATTGGCCTGCACAAGACGCGTGATCTCCTGGGTGACGTTCTCACAATAAGAATAAGCATCAGCTACACGGTCATCAAGTTTCAAAATTAGCTGAAGCAACGTCAGTAGATCATCCATAAGATTCTCCTTATAAGCAACCGCCCGCTGACAGATGTGCAGGAGCCCGAAAACAGCCTTCTCCACAAGATCGCAGGGCATCACTGTGGACTGAACAATATGAGTTACGTGCTCATAAACACCCTGCCACAAAAGGGAAATCCTGTCTCTATTGTTTAATGTGGCAGAAATTAGAAGCTCTAAGCAGAAGACTGATGTGCCTTCGTCATCAACTGAGCTGTGATCTTCTGAGGTCGGCCTGCTGCTTGAATGAGGCCTCTTGCCAGATTCAAGAGCGATTCAACTTGTAAGAATTTGCTCTCAGTGAAGATGGTACCTATTTGGCACTGTTTACGGTCTCTGAAGCAATTCCTCAGAGCAGCAAGTTGCTCCTCAGTTGGCTGGAACCTTGGTTCTTCAGCATCTAAATACAGTAGTTGGCTGAACCTCCCCATCAGCCCATATGTTTTTTTTAGAAGTGCTGATTAGCGCAACTCGAGGTGCAGCTGGAGACAAAGAAGCAAGCTTGCTAGGAAACGAATCTGAAGAGGAATCCTGATCATCAGCTGTATCGTCAATGAGGCGACCAGGACGAAGGCCTATCTTATGCAATCTACTATGTTCCTCCATCCGCTGTGTATGTGATCACCATGAGTAGTTGCTATAGTGAAAACAGCCTCTGTTGCCATTCTAGCCTTGGAGTTCTCACCGAAAGCTGTTACAGAATCATCAATATAGGAAATGTTCAACAAAGTGGTAAACTTACATAGTGCCACAACAAGATCATTCCATACATCATCAAGATGATAGAATGAAGCCAGTTTCGCCAATGACAGAAAACCATCTATGAATCTTGTAAGAATCTCTTCATGCTCAGCATTATCAAAAATCACTGAGATAGCAGCAACTGTTGGTCCAACCATGATAGGAAACATGTCATGATCAAGAAAAGGGAATGAGCCACAAGGGATGTACGTTGATCTCCTCTTTGACTTCCACATCAGATCAACCCAGCGGCTGAAAGACATCTCAGAGCATCCAGCTCCTTGCTCGGGAATGGTTCTGATTTCATTCCGACAAATCGAACAATACAGCTCCGACAAGAATTCCCCAGGAAGATCATTCCCACCATTGATAAGGCGATTGTTCCTAATAAAGTCTTCTTCAGTCATCTTCTTCTTAACCGTTACATTGCTGTGATTGTTCATAGTACCTCTCAGAAAAGTCCTCAACGATCCTTTGTATCTTCTGTGACTCACCAGGAAGCCGGAAAGCTTCCAAGAAGAGCCTTAGGGCAACATTCAAGTTCATCTCCTTGAAATCAAAGGTTTTAGCAAATTCATGAAGGACCTGAATGGCGAACTCATCATGATTCCCCAGGTAGTCCCCAAGAAGATTCTTGTCTAACCCAGGTGTGTACCGGAAAAACAGAGCAACACTACGTGGATCAAGTTTTTCAGGCAAGAGGTGAACACTTCGCAGGTACTCAAAGCCCTTCTTTTTGTCCCTATTGAAATGTTCAACACCAACCACTAGCTTTCTCTTGATGGTTTTTTGCTGGTGAACAAATCTAACCCATTCATCAGGATCATTACTGTTCTCAACACTTCAACTGCCAGAAAGGAAAATATTTGCTTATTTCTGGCACTGTTGCTCGTGATTCTGAGGTGCATTATCAGTCCTCTCTGGTATTGACTGAATGACAGCAACCAAATCATCCAAAACGAGCACATTCAAGGCGGACAAAGGACTTTCCACAGGAAATGCACTTTTAGACAGAAGATTAGCTAGGTCTTCAAAAACATTAGAGCACTGTAAATCACGATCCATGTTCGCATACATCTCAGCCATAAACTCTTTCTGCTGGCCGAAATCCACTAGAGCCTCGAGGATGACTTCCTGCTGCTGATAACTAGCTCCATATCTACTCTGGGCTACTCTTAGGATAACACATGAGAATAAAGCCTCAAATTGTAGCTTAAGTTCCTGACGTAAATAATAAAAGAGGGTAAAAACAACGCTGCAAATTGTCGACAGAATCAAGGGGCTCATCGACAGGCCAAACTGCACTAGATTGTGGAATATTTCATCTTGTACAAAAGCCATCAGTTTTGGGTGTCTGTGTATGGATGAAGCTGACAACTCAATAGCAGAATTGATCAACCCCAGAGCAAAGAGTGGCACATCCTCATCAAAGTCAATTGGATTCATCCTTCGGTTCCGCTATATTCAAGAGGGAGCACAAGAATTGCAATATCTTCACCATGCAAGGAACCCCAAATAGCTGCATCATAGCCTTGTCTTGCACAACACCAAGTCCACCTCCCACCTCATCCCTGGAGCTATTCAAGCACACGTAATTACTATTCATTGTCCATCTCCCCAGCACCAAAACCTTGGTCCTTGCTACCAGCAATCTGCAGAACAAATGCTATCACCACATTAATGCATTTAACTTAGTATAGGGAGATAGGAACATATCAGTCTTCTTATTATCAAAATACCGCTTTCCAAACTAACATGATACATACAGAAAGCGACCTTACAATGACATGGATAGGAGCCGTCTGAGGGCGACTCAGGAGGTGACTCCAAATCCCCAGCCGGGCAACCCTCCCACTAAATCTCCTTCCTCGCCGGGGCTTTCCCCGTGGCCTCCTCTCTACTTCCCCTTAGCTTCTCCCTTCCTCTCTCCTCTCTGAGTTCGGTTGTTCTCCCAGATCTGGTCCGTCAGGAGCGCCGTCGGGCCGTTCCGGCTGAGCCATCGCAAGTCTCCCTCCGCGTCGTCTAGCTGCAGCCCCGCTTCCTTGCTAAACCGACTTGATCTAGCCTCCTCTTCTCGGCAGATCTGGGTGGTCCGAAGAGCCAGCGAGAAGCGTCGTGGTAGCAGCGCCTTGGGGAGCCGTTTGGTGGAGGCGTCCGGTGGTGTGGCGATTCCCGGCGCCAGAGTCGAGCACGTGGAGGTAGAATGGGCCCTCGTGGATAACAGGGGCGTCGACGCAGTCGGCTGTGGACTGCGCCAGACGTCGGTGGCGATTTGCTGCTTGTAGAACAGGGTGGTGTGTTGTCGCCGGGGACGGTGTGTCTTTGCCGGAATTGTGCGTTTGCGATTGCTCGGTGTCGGGGTGGTGGCACGTGTGGCAGTGGCCCGCTCGTGGTAGGCAGAGCAGTGTGTTGTGCGTGTCTCATGAGGCGCGGTGGCGGCAGGTGAGGATACAATGTTTGGTTGTTGCGCCTCATCGTGGTGGCCTATTAGGTATTTTTGGTGTGTGAGGGGGGAGTTCGCGTGTGTGCGACTCTTTCTCCATCGTTGGTGTCCCCCCATGTTGAGGATGGTGCTCGGTATCTCTTGTAATTGCCTCTCCAAAGGTTTCTGTTATTTTCTCTTCTTTTAGAATGAATAGCACAGCTTCTGCCCTTAGTTTCAAAAAAAACTAACATGATACGTATCTTACATGCAATCACTCGAGGCCAGTATAATTGAGCTCAGTTTTAAGTGTGTACTGTGTACAAGGTCAAATTGCTAGAATGACAGCATTTAGAACTAAGAAGCCAATAAACTCTCTAATGCAAAAAAAAAAATCACATGTATACATTCATTTGTTTACACTAACCTATATGAGCATTGCAAGTTAAATTATCAAGTTAAGTGGAGTAAAAAGGCAACATTTTCCATGTTCCAGTGCACAAGTAAGCAAACAACAGCAGGGTCGGATCATTAGAGGCAAGTCAACTACACCTGCTCGTCGGCAACCACAGTGGCATCAACGTCAGGCAGGCGGGCGAAGACACAACGGACAACCACTTGCATCGTCTGCCAGGAGACGCGCTGTAGCAGCTCCCCCTTAGTGCCAGCCTACTGCACGACGCGGAAACAAGTGCTGACGATGATGCAGACGTGGCAGTTGGCGAGCGCCGGCGCCGCGCGGCTACGCGCGCACGCGAGCAGAACCTGCAGGACCCGAGCCAGGACGATCTCCACGGACGCCGGGTCAGTAATATCGAAGCGGCATCCCGTGACGGCCTCCACGACGGCACCCATGGCCTCGGCGACGCTGGGCCAACGAGGTCGAGGGTGAGTATCTTGTGCAGGGACGAGAGAGCGGCGCCCGTGATGGGCGCGCCGGTCCCGTCGGAGAGGACGGCGCCGAGGAAGGGGCGGAGGTAGAGGAGCGTCTCGACAACCCGCCACCGGCGCGGGTCCCACGTGGCGAAGAGGCGGCGGAGGGACTTGAGTCCCGCGATGAGGGGGCGGTCGAGGTGCTCGTCGTCCGCGCCGTACCGGACGTTGCGGCGCATGAGGGCGAGCACCATGGCGACCCCGACGCCATCAGCACGTGTGGCGTGGGATCCGATGCAGCCCCCGCGCCCGCGCCCGCCGACGGCGATGCTGCCCTGAGGCCGCCCATGGATCTGAGTGCCGGGGTTGGGGAGTGCGGGCCGAGGGCAGCTACGGGGTTGGGCTATCTGGGAGTAAATTTTGCGGTTGGGAAGTGAGCGCGGGCGCGGCTGTAAGTAACACTGAAGCGGTACGACGAGATAGATGGGTTCGGATTAGCGTTTGGATTCCCTTTCTTCTTTCGACCCAGTAAGGAACGGATAGAGGACTATGCTTCGCCTCCATCTCCATGCCAGGCCCCGCTTCTCTCCACCGCCGCCCCACCCTGCCCTCCGCCGCCGGTTGGCCGCCTCTCCACTCCCGAAGCCCTCCCTCCCATCCGCCGTCAGCGCGCTTCGAGCTCGAAACCCTACGCGTCGGGTCGCCGTCAGTCGAGCCGAACAACGGCGGCACCTGGATGATGATGTCGAGGACTTGGGCGAGGCTCTCGCGAGGACACGGCAGCTCGTTGAGTGCGCCATGTTCGCATCCGTCGCTGGCCTCGCGTACTTCCTTAGCAACTCCCTTGCCATCGAGGTCCACTTCTTGTCCGTTGTGCAATGTTTTCATGTTTGTTTTGTTTATCTATCCATTTGGTCGAATGTTAACGCATGGCACTTTTAAGAAATGAATCACAGATATGCTTGCTAATTTGTGTTGTTAATACCAAATGTCGCCAGCAATTCTACACGATTAGGTTGAACTGACAATTCAAAAGATCTGATGTGGGGTTTGCTTAGAGATAGCGTGTTTCCTTGCTTAGTTTTGCTCATCGGGGGTTTACTTAATTTTGTTCATGAGAGGTTTCCTTAGTTCAGTAGTTTTCATCTGACATTGTAACATATGGTACTGGTAAATGGGGTGCGGTTTGCCCTTGAACTGGCACCTGGCGTGTTGAAGATCCATTGAGAAACCAGTCCGTACCGTGTTAAGTAGGCAGGATCTGCATTTTAATTGTTGAGGGGTGGTGCTTTAGATCCAAATTTTGAAATAGAACATTCTAGTCCTTGAAAAAAAGGACTTTCTGCTAAAGTAGTACATAATTCATATGACATCGATGTAGCCATAATTTGAATGATTATTGTCCAAAGTAGGTGTCTATTCCCACTCACAACAAGTATATTGGTGAGTTAATCATTTTTTCCCCTTGTTGTCCTTGCAATTAGGGTTTGAATATTATTTGCAACAAATATTTTTAACAGATGTAACTCTTATTCAAATTTATATAGGTAATAAAGCTGCCATATTTTTTTTGATTATGTAGAATTACTTTAGTTTCTTTTTTCCATTGCCGATAGTCATCTCCTCCTTAAGATGGGGACTAGAAGCTGGCAGGAAAACTGTGGTAAGTCCAACCAAATGGTTCGCTTGATATATTACTTTTGCTACAATTTATATAGCTCAAATTTCGCATTGGCTCACCAGGTGGCTACTGTTCTGCTGTTATTCACATTGTCTGGCCCTTTCAAAGCATCAACTTATCTGGTTAGTGTCTCTATTCTGCCTTATGATTCATATGTAGTTGGAGCAATGGCATCTGTGCGGTTAAAAACTATTAAAATTAACAATTCACATATTTACCTTAAAATTAACTGTTGTTGGTGCTGCTGTTGACTTGGGGGCCTTATTGTCAACACCATCCTCGAAGTGAATAATAGCATTGTATTCCAAGACAACAATTCAGTACAGCTTAGCACTACAAGAAACAATGTTCCTTTTAAAAAGGAAAGAACAGAGAACAATGTCCCCTGTAAAAGAACTCCCAGATTCACAGATTGCAAGTAGCAACACTAGGGGTTATTAATCATCTAGCGATAGTATTTCTTTTATTCAGTTATAGTTTTGTAGGTGAATTTAACAATTTTCCCTTAGCTTGCATTCTTGACGAATTTGGGCTTTTATTCCCCTTCTCTAATGTGCTACCTGACTGAACACATTCTTACATCCGTTGCACTTGTTTTTCTGCAGCTCATGCATGGAGTAGTTGGTCTTGCCATGGGTACTATGTGGAGGTGAGGGGTACAAAGGTTAAAAGTTGAAGCTTTTGCTTTCACCATTGGCTTCTTTCACTAAAAATCTCTACTTATGGATTTGCATCAGAGATGCATGTATGCAACTGTAGCTTCCAATCGATGTTACATCGACTTTGAGTAAATGATAACATTTTTTCCTCCTCTATCATCAGGTTGGAGACCGATTGGATTGTTTCCATCATACTTTGCTCTATTGTAATTTCTCTTTTCTAAATTGATATTTCCTACTTTTTTTATATATCTTGTTAGGCCATTGATCTTTTCTAAATTTTGTAGTTTCTACATGAAGATTGAATTAAACTCTCTATCTCAAAGCCTTGTTATGATTGCAAATCTTCTTATTCATTCTTTTACACCTTTTAGAAATCCATTTAGAAGAGCTTTCTTTTCAGCACAATAAGGGATATGTTCGTGCTAGTTCTTGTCACAAAAGTACCAAACAAATCAGAACCAGCAAAAAAAATCATGTTCTTTTTATCATTTTTAGTCTATGAAGTTGCAAATTGCAATTACCATCTCTTATGGGGAGGCAACACATGACTAGTTTGCTTTTATTAACTTGATGTCTAATGTGACCAAGCAAAACTTCCGCATGGCAGACGAACAGATAATACATGCTGGTACAGAATCGCATCTGTCTTTGAAGAAAAAAAACAAAACGGGATAGTCCATATCTCCAAATAATATAATAATTCAGGATCACTGAGTAGAAATAAACAAACTGCCAGATTTGCTTACCTGATAGTGGCACTAGATCCAAGTCTGGATTTGTTAGGGAATTTTGTTGAGTGATCTTTTCCAGTTGACTTACCAATGCTGTTTTTATTTTCCACTGCATGGATCAAATTGAATCTAAGCTAACAATTTGTTGTGCAGGCTCGTGCTCTGGGAGCTTGTGGATACGTTTTAGTGTCATCATTCCTGATAAGAGAGAACATTCTTGCATTGGTAATCCCTACTCTATTCAACATTAAGATTGAGAGGGGGAGGAGAGCGAGAGAGAACTGGTCTATTCAGTAACTTGTGCTCAATTTCAGATAACGGTTAATATACATGCTTCCTTGACATATATTCTGGCGGCAGCTGGTGTGAACACAATTCCTTCCATGGATGCGATATATGTACTCTTTGGGACACTGGTAATGTTCGAACTATCAAATTAAGCCTATTAAACGAGCTGTTTCCAATTTTAACCTTTCCCTTTTGTGACAGCTTCTACTTAATTGTGGATTCTTTGTCTTCCTACTGCATATAATGTACACAATATTCCTGACCAAGCTCGGAATAAAGCCTTCACTGAGACTTCCAAGATGGCTGGACAAAGCAATTTGAGTTGATAGTTAAGAGTGCCGATACTAATTTGTAGATGGAAGTTGGCGCCCTGACTGAACCTGTAGCATTTCAGTGTTACAATTGCTTCCTTATAACCCGCAGCATGTCGGTGCTGCAATCATTGCATGTAAAATGAGCAGTTAACTTCCTGGTACATTATTCTTATCGCCCATACATCGTAGATCTGTAACCGTGGAAAATACATGTATGACATTTCTTTGTTTTCTTTCGGGCCAGGGGTGCCAACAAGATTTTATTGATGATGCTTCAGCATTGGTGGTGGTCCTTTAGCACTAGTCGGACCCATCGAGTGTATTGTTCGTTCTGTTCCATAACTCGCCACATAAATGATAGAGCAACTGGTTTGTCTCGGATGTGCATGCTTTTGTAGTTTCGTTTGCTAACGTCAGCTGGTCAACCTCAAAATTGGGCTTAGGGGGAGTTTGACACCGCTAGTGAGATATAGTTATGCAACTGGGAAAAGCAAGGTTGTATGGGATTTTTTAGAAAAGCCCCCAACTTATGGGGATCTTTTTCGCTTAATTATCCGTTAAAAAATCGTGCGACAGTATTGTGATTATACGTGCCGATGTAGGCGGCTGTAACCTGAATGGACCTGCGAGACCATGTGCGAGTTAGCATGTTTAACTTAGCATCTTGCATAATTTGACAGACATCAAGTGAGAAAAATATTGCAAAAACCGGTTAAGCGTTGAAACTCAGCGACAAAACAACTACGCGGGCGATTGAAAAGAGAGTATGTTTTCAAGCCCGACAGACTTTGCAGATAGTCAATGTCCAGTCCGGCCATTTGAACAGAACGAGTTACAAAGACATGTCATTTGCTGAAGAACACTGCGTAGTTGTGATTTCACTTAGGGACACTAGAAATTGTGGTCATTTGCCGGAAGACACTCTGGCTATTAAAATAAAACTATTTCTTGACATCGTCAAAGTTGTCTGCAACCCTAGATGAGAAAACAGACCAATAAAATAGTTAAATGAAGTCGAAGAATTTTTTTCTTAGCATTTTGACGATGTAAGCGGTTGGTGGATAGACCGGTTTGCTAGCATTTGTTTCTAGTTTTTGTTGTCCTATTAAGACAGGGTCAAACGGTCAGTAGCTTGATTAAAATCGGTGTCAAGAAGCTCAAATGCATATTTTATCTCACTTAGACTTGTGTCCTCACTTTCATGTCATTTGGATCCAAAATAAACCCTTAAATGTGAAGGCCCAGTTTGGAACTCTGGAAATTTTCCCAATTCATGTAGAAATTGAACTGTTTCCTGTAAATTGTGTCGTTCCAAGCGAGGGATAAGGTTTGGATTCAAAAAATCTCTTTAGAGCAAAAAAAATCAGGAAGTGAGGATAGTACTAAGAGTTGTGTGGACATGTCCTCAATCTAGGCTTTCTCCAACACGAGTGCAATTTCTTACTTCTACCAAAAAGAGATCTGTAACTTCGATCCAAGCAGTTTATGTACCTGTGGATGATTGTCCTTAGAGTAAGGAAAGTCCATAGTTTGGGTGTTTGTCAACCTGAGAGCAAATCAACTTGCCCATCATTATCATTAGAAGTGAGGAATGTCCTCAGTAGTGCTTCTTTGCTCCAATAATCACCAAGCAGCAGTTGATGCACTAGACATCACAGGGTGAGGAATGCCCTCAGTCAGAGTGAGGAATATCTTCACTATGTGATTTTCGGGTTGGACCCCTCCAACCGCTAGTTTATTTGGTAGGGACTGTAAATACTCAGTTTTGGCTGGCTTGTCACCCCCACTGCATATCCTTGAGGCCTTCCAAGCATTGATAGTTTGATACACCTCTTGAGAATATCCTTGACATTCTTGAGATAGTTCGAGAGTAATTCAAATGCATGTGCAAAGAGTTTTAGCATTTGGCACTTGATGGAGTCAAGCAATCGTCATCAACCTGTTACTCTTGGTGTTTGCCGAATGCCGACACCAAGCCAGCGTGTGTGCGTTTGCCGATTATCTTTTCACGAAAAGTGTAAAGATGCTTCGGTGTTTTGAATGGTTGTGTGCCCACCATCTCCATAAATGGAGGAAGTGCAACTGATTGTGGATTGAGCGAAAGGGCTTTGACCATACAAAGCCAACCTATTCGTTAAGATTTCTCATTGTATGTGGAGTAAGGATTCTCTTAGACCACAAAAAAGATTAATTGTTATTTTCTTGTTTGGTTTGCTTTATTGCTATTACATTTATGCTAATTACATTCTAAGATATCGAATTGTTGCTTATTACCTTTGGATGGCTAACTGGACATAGGGATAGGGTATTGGTGCACTTAGCGAGGCATTGGATTATTAGGATCTCTCTTGTGCAAAACCCAATCTGTTTAAATTCTGCATAAAAACCGGTTTTATCAAAAAGAATCCTACAAATGAGTTAAGTTTAGGCAAAACTAGAGAAATAGTTTGCGATGGAAATGCTATCCAGATCTAAGGATAGGTTTTTTTTGGCACCAAAATGATCTCAAATAAAAACATTCATAGCTACACAGTTGTATATCTCATCGATAGATATAACATGGACCGCTAACTTGCCTAAACAGAACTTGGGACAAAAATGTTACGGCCTCCAAAATGTAGTCTAATACGACCAGATGTTATGATGAAGCTTCTTGTGGAGGGCAATTGTTTGGTAAGCTTTCTTGGGAACCTTCACGCACTGCCTTAGCGTCCATGTTCATCATAAATTCATAATCAACCACAGTCAGCCTACACTACCATAGAGAAGGCCATCACAGACGGTTCAAAAACGCCATCACAGACGGTTTTATAAACCGTCTGTAAGCATGTGTCAATGATAATACGGTACATCACATACAATTTTTGAGCCGTCTGTGAAGCACCTACCACAGACGGTTCTTGGTACAAACTATCTGTGATAATAGCCTATCACAAACAGTTTGTATCAAGAGTCGTCTATGATAATTGTCTATCATAGACAGTTTGTGTAAACAACCGTCTGTGATCTATATATTTTCCTTCCTCTCTTGGAAGAACTTCTATCAGTAGTATTTGTTGTCGGAAATTTTCTTCTTCTTAGATATTTTGGCAACGACATTTACAAGGCACAACCAGTTATAGATTTTGTAACTGAATATTTAAATATTCGAGATGCATCGAAGCAACAGTTTGTCTGATCATGATCGTCTTAAAATATGAACCTTCGTAGCACTTTCATCTCCTTTTTTATTGTAATGTTGATGGATTCCAAGGCAAAATCCATTTCTTTCCACTATTCATCCTGAAAGTTGTTATACACTGATTTATCTTTCACTTCATAGTCATCCCCGAATGAGAATACCATAGGCAGCCTATTTTCACTCTGGTCCGGGAATACCATAGGCAGCCTGTTTTCACTCTGGTCTTGTGCAAAACCAGAGTGAAAATAGGTTGTCTATAGTATTCTCATTCGGGGATTAGGATTAAGTGGAAGATAAATCAAAGCATGGCAACTTTCACAATGAACTGTGGATGAAATTAGATTTTTCCTTAGAATCTATCAACATTAGAATAAGAAAGGAGATGAAAGTGTTACAAATGTTCATATTTTAAAACGATCCTGATCAAACAAGCTATTGCCTCGATGCATCTAGGATGTTTAGATATTCAATTACAAAATCTATAACTGGTTGTGCCTTGTAAATGTTATTGCAAAAATATATAAAGAGAAGAAAATTTTCAACAACAAATACTAATCATAGAAGTTCTAAGAGAGGAAGAGAAACTTTTCGATCACAGAGTTTTCAATTCATGACAACATTTTGGTTCCAACAAGCAAGACACTATTTAGAATTTGGATTCAAGATGAGCAAATATATATGAAGGATAATTTCAGGTGACAATACATTGAAAATATATGATACCACAAATATCAACAAGCATACATTGAGAAACAATATTATTTGATAGATCAAGACAAGGAGACCTTATGGTTTTTTCATGTCTGCCATCATATGTGCCATAGCTTTCGCAACAGAGGCTTTTCGGTTGTCCCTGAAGTTCCACATCTCTAGCACAATGCTCATTTGTTTGACACCAATAAATGATTGACTTGCGGTCATATCTCTTAATCCCTACCACGCATCGAATTAAATACTATAAACCTTTATATTATCTCTATAAGCTCAGTTTTGGCTTCTTTCAGCTCTGCATTCGTACTGCGCTCCTTATTGATGAGTATCTTATTAAGAGATTCAATATCTTGCGATTTTTCATCTATGTCTTTCAATTTTTATTTCATCTCATAAATATTTTTTTATTAACTCAGAATCTTCTTTACTTCTGTTCTGCCCCATTACAGCAGACTTTCCCTTCAATTGTTCTATCTCCATCTCAAGTTTTTGTTTAGAATCCAATAGCTTTTCCATATCATATATCTTGTTTGTAGACTCTATTTTATGTGTGCAATTTGCAGTCACTGGGACATAAATAAATATATGATGAATCATAATAGATGTAGCCATGGTTTTACTTTCTTCTATCCTTGTGCCTAATTTTTTTGGGATGCTTTCTATAATTGGATTACTATTTGTTAATTGCATAATTTCATATGAACATTCAAACTATCTCTCAGTTAAAGTTAAACATCTACATTCAACATCAAGGAAAGGTTTTAATGTTTTAACAAACTTAGTCCTCTAATCATGCATGGTGCAACATGAAGGTAGTGTTTAATTTCTAGGGCAGATCGAAAAGGGGTGAAGTTAATAGAGCAAACATGTTCCACATTCCATTATTTTATTCCTTTTGAGCTGACAAAAGCAATTGACCTAGCTACAGTGCAAAACCATGATCCCAGACATGCACAACAACAACTCTATCAAGAAGTCGCACCGACTTAAAACACATGAGCTGAAGCCCTCACAATACTACAAAAGTACTTTTACTTCAAATTCATCGAATCAACAAATCACCAACACAGGTTTATGGAAGATAATGTATCTGATTTGTAACACCCAATACCTCTTGTTTTCACAGATACCACTAATAAAGTTTCCTTTTGAGACCTCAACTTAGTATTAGCTAACCATGTCAAACTCCTATTTCGGTAACTCACAACATGACACATGGTCTCGCCCTCCTAACATCAACTTTGGTATGCTTCAACCAAATTAATAACCTTGAATCATCAGTTCAAAGGAGAAATCTACAAACAATAACAGCCCATACACGACAATTTGGTATGAATAGTAACTACATAGCACAAACAAGGCCATATGACCGAGGGCTTGGGGGAGGAGGAGGCGACGTGCTTGAGGAAGAGGCGTGCGACGGGCTCGAGGAGGAGGCGTGCGACGGGCTCAGGAAGGAGGCCGAGGGTCGTATGTAAGATTTCGTTTGGGTGAGAAGTGCGGTGGGCACAAACCCTAGAACCATTATATAATAGGGAAGTGTTATCACATACGCTTCTTAGCATGTCCTGTAATTTTGACGATCGTGGTAGCAAAACCGTCTGTGATGAGGCGTCTTATATAGGACTTTCTGTAGTAGTGATTAGACCGATGGCAATTTAGCGTGAATTAGGATCGGTAGCAGTTATAATTTCTATTAATCTTGTTGCGTTTAGGTGTTCTACCAAATGTTTATTGTTTGTTGACTTGAGCGCTTGATGTCCAACAAGTGCACATGGTCAGTTTTAGCTGAGTAACGATCTTCCTTAATCCATCTGTCAACACCTACATGATCAGTTAATCCATGATAATTGGGGCCCTTTGGAAACCTAGTGTTGAGATTAGTAGATACAAAAACACAAACACTTATAGATTGCACAATAAATTGATATCAATGTTATTCCTATACATCTTCACCGAATAGTAGATCACTTGCCAAAAATGGCAAAGCATATTGCAAATGGATTTAAAAAGTAGTTGGATGCTCGAGGATGAGGATGAATGCCCAGGGATTACAACAGAATGAAAATGGGTGGAAAATGGTGGAAATGGTGGTAAATGATGTAAATGGCCATGGTAGTTTTCAAGGGTGCCCAGTGGCCCTCTTGCTCATCTTCCCTTCTCTAGCACTTTTTAGGGTTTTTGTTTTGTATGGAATCCTTAGGCTCCACCCCGCTATGGGACCGTATCACGATTCCGTTCGATTTTGCTTAGTTGTAAGTCATTGCCTTTTATAAAAGTGCAGTTTTATCGAATGACTCTCTTGAGGTGTATCAAAACCACAACTAGCATTTTTTAAGTTGAAACCACTAGTAGTATGTGAACAGATGTTGTTTAGCTATATCGATCCTCTTTTTTTAAATGGGAAGATACACTTCATCTTTCTTCCTTGGATTGTATCAAATATTACTAACAAAAAAGATTCAAAGTGAAAATGTTTTGGAGTACTTGGTTAGCAAATAAGATATCGCTTAGCTCTATGGCAGCTTCTTTTTTTAGAGACATTGATTGAATTAATCGCTTTTGGACCAGCTTTTCGACTTTTTGATATGGTTCTTGGCAATGATTTCAATACAATAGAGAAAATTTTAGTGCGTTGGCTCTTTAAACAAGAGTGCTTACATTTATCTTTGAGATTTTACTTGTTTGGAAGTTTTTTTTCTTCTAAAGTGCAAATTCATTTTATATATATTTCTCGAGTAGTGCCAAAACCACTGTCAGCTACTAGATCCAAAGTTAAAACTGCTAACGATATTTAGAGAATTTTTTTGAAAGCTATATCCACCCTTTTCTCTGTTTTTTTTTGGAAAAGGAAGATGTTCCATCATTTTGTTTGGAATGTATTAAATGATACCAACATAAGAAGTTCCAAAATGGAAATGTTTCGGAATACATGATAAATCATGGAGATATTGCTTAATCGTATAACACATGCCTTTCTTAAGGACTTGTTTGGGAACTCCAATCCCGCTCGGGATCCTGGCCAATTCCCGGGGATGGAAACCCATGGGGAAAATTTCCCTAGGTCAGTAAGAAGGTCCGTTTGGATGCCCACGGGACAGAGATTTCCCAACCCGATCCACGTGGTTTCCACTGGGAAAAAAATCCTTGACACCCTAGGTAGGGAAAATTCTCCCTGTCGGGTCACCTCCTCTCGCGAGTCGCAACCGTTCCCCCATCTCCACCTCGCGATGACACTCGCGACTCGCTCCACCTCTACCATCCATGCTCGCGACCACATCCGCCTCCCTCGCTCAAGGCTCTCTCCGCCTCCACCTTCCTCGCTTGCGACCGCCTCCACCGCGTGCTTCGTTCTCTGGTCTATTACCGGCAATACATTTGGAACCAACAACCGCAGTAGTGCTTCACACCCATCGTTCTCGGCTACAGCGGTGATGGTGTTGGCCTCGATGGTGGTCGTGTAGGGTGCCTCTCCGATATCAACAACTCGACAACGTACAAGCTATCTGGGTACCAAAAGATTTGCCTCATGCACAAGATGGTGAGGATGTTGGTTTATGGTAGTTCCTAGGAATCTGGGATAGTTGCTGGATTGGGGTAAATGTCAATCTTTTCTTACTTCTTAGTGGTGATTCTGAGGGGAGCTGTTGTTCTTGGGCTATTAGATTAATCATAATGATTATTTCTTGTATGGGATCACGTTGTATTCTTTAGAAGATGTGTATGATTTTGGTACAACAAGATGATGATACTAGTTCAATGATTGTTGTTTCTTTGATGTGGATTGTGAGTAGTACATATCAGTTCAAAGATTTTGGGGGATTTTCTTGAGGATATGGAAATTCAGCTGAAAGATTTCTTGCTTGTGGACTTCAACTTATTTAGCGAGTCAATTCAGACGTTCAGTTCATCCTTTGAATTTGGGAAATGTGGATCAGTAGATGTGGTGAAGGATGGTGAATTGGTGACCGGCGATGTAGACTCGGCCACAACAAGCTTGAGCCATGGCGATGGATTTAGCGAACAAAACTATGAATCAGCAGCGCTGTTGTAAGATCGATGATGCCGACTAGAGAGGGGTAAATAGGTGGCTTTAAAAATTTATTCTACGATTAATTAAAATTTTGCCTAAGTACCCTTATGTCAAAACCTAAATGATAATAGATGCGAAAGCGATAAACTGTAGTTTTAACAATTAAGGCCTAAGTCAACTAGGCTCATTAAGTGCACTAGCTAATTATATCTCTAACAAGAATATACAATCCTAAAGACAATCAAACAATTTAATTCTAAGAATATAAATTGCAACGATATAAATAAGAATTGCAAGCAAACACAAAGAGACACACCGATGTTTTACCGTGATGTTCGGAGACTTGCCGGTCTCTCTTAATCCACGTTGAGGTAAGCCCAAACGAATTGGACTGGCTCCACGAATTAAGCCAACCACCTCGATTCCACTAGCGGTAGCTCTTTCTCCCTCCATGTAGGTGAGATCCAACCTTCACAACTCATCAGGCCTTCTCAAAATCTTCTTTGAGAAGGTCACCGAACCAACGATGTCTCCACGCCGTCTAGGTGTCTGCAAACACCAAGAGTAAAAAGTCAAGCCCTCTAGCTTGAGCTCCACCAAGTATAACATATGTACAATGGTGATCACCGAGTGCAACACATGCACAAGGCTCCCCTCAAGTGCAACACATGTACAAGAGGCTCTTAATCCTCTCCTAATTGCAACACATGCAATTAGAGCTTACTCTTAGCTCAAAAACCAAATTAGAGAGTGCAACACATGCACAACTCAACCACAAAGAGTAATGAAATCTCTAAAACCACAGTAAGCCCAAATACCAGCCCCCAAGGCCCCTTTTATAGCATTCACAAGAAAAACTAGCCGTTGAGGGCAAAATGGGCAAAAATACACAGGAAACCCGGTCATACCGCCCTAAGGCAGGTATGACCGGCCTTCGGTCCAATGGCTAGAAAAAACTAGCCGTTACTCAGAAAACCCTGTCATACCGACCGGGCCTATTTTCAATTTTTTGGGCTAAAAAACCTCTTCTCTGGAAAAAACACACCAAGGTGACCCCGGTCATACCAGACTTGGGGCCGGTCATACCGGACTAGGCTCGGTCATATCACTGCTACAGCCACTAAAACGCTAATAACTTTTTGCTCTGAACTCTGATTTAGGTGATCTTGCGCTCTATGCGAAGCTTAACAAGAGGGCTACAATCTCCACTAATTTTTAAGATTTAAACAACCATAGATATTTTTAAATATCATAAAAACAAAGACTCTAATGTAGTCATTCATGTCTAAAATCTGATTTCTCGAAATCCCTCACATAGACTTGATCAAGAGCGTGACTAAAAGCTAGCAAGAGTTAATAAGATCAAATCTTGAGCCATGTGATGATCAACTCATGATCAAAACATTTGCAAATTCTAATCACATGCTCCAATATCAAATGATGAACACCAATTTTTTTCAAAACACATTTGTAAATATAAATCTTGCAAACAAGAGCAATCAAGATCATATCTTTGAGCCATGTGATGATCAACACATGGTCAAACCAATTTGCAAACCCTATTCACATGCTCCAAGATAAGATTCAATTAAACCATATTTTGCAAAAATTCATTTTGCAAACACAAAGCATAAACCTACCTTAGGCTTTGTGATGATCAACACATGATCAAGTCACAAGCTAAGACTCCCATGCATGAACTCTCTATTTGTAACACATGCAAATATCTAGCTCCATACAAACAACCACTTAAACCAACTTGCATAAGCTATCTCCCTTTTGCAATACACGCAAATCCATATCTCCGTGCAAAAACCAAATCAAGATTCAATAAGAAGCAAGCATGAGCTCCCTTATTTACAACACATGCAAATACTTAGCTCGTGCAAGAATCAAATAAGAGAGCGAGCTAGAGTGAACCGGATTGAGTTCATCAACACATGATGAAGCTCAAGCTATAAGACTCGACCCCTCTTAATAGTACGGCAACCTATACTCACAACCTGGTCTCCCATCCAAACACCGAGACCGGTAAAAGACTAGGAACACATCCTTAGCCCTAACTAGTTATACCTTTGCCTCTCGCAACCACTTGGAGCTTTCACGATGACCGATCATCTTCTCTCCAGGTCAGCATCTTCATCTTGATGCTCATTAACACATGATGACACACTTGTCCCATTTATCCATCTCAACCTTGGACTTAACCTATTTTAAATTCATTGAAAGTGTTAGTCCAAAACACATGGTTGTCTCAATCATCAACGCACTCCATTAACGCATAATGGATGCTCCCAAGATCCTTTGATGATTTACCACAACCCAAAGACAATTGATTGAAAAAATAATTGTGTCTTGAGTATACTAATACAACTAATGCTTCATATACTCAAGAACTTTCAATTGCCCTGGGATCAACAACGTGAACCATCAACACATGATTAGTTCTTTGTTGATTGAATGACAACCGAACACAATTTAAATTGAATTTAAATTATCATGAGTGTATATTAACTACACAAGTTTCATATACTCAATTCGATGGAATCTAAAAGCAATGATCCAATTTATATGGAGTGGTAAAAAGGAATCAATACTCTTAAGACCATTAATTATAGAATAAACTCCATTAAATGTGTGCATATAAATAATTGAACTTGAATCTATATGCACATATTCAAATTTTAAGATTGCTTTGGAGTTTGTCCTATATTAATATGAGTATACTACAACTACACAAGTTTTATAAATATACTCAAGAGTTTGTTTCAAAGTAATGATCCTTGATATAGAAAGATGGATTAGATCATTACTACTGAAACATCAAGGTAAAGTATGAACTCCCCCTAAATGTGTGCATTGATGTATATATGGAATTAAAAACATTATGCACATCTTAAGATTGAGACTACAGTGAAGTTCATCCTTTATCTTGAATCCAAGAGTTGTATTGCATGCATACCGTTGGGATTTCTGTTTTTCAATGAGATGAGACTAATCAAAGATATACTCAATAAAAGAGTTAGTCTCATATTTAGATTTATCAAAATGATCATGAATATTGTATCCAAGGAATGCAACAAGATATGATAATGTGAACTCGAATGCATACCTTTGATATTTCCATCTTTTTCATCCAAAAGAGACTAATAAGAGTTAAACTCAATAAAAGAGTTAGTCTCATAAAAGGATTTGTCATTAATTAACAATTATGACTAATCAATATTATGATTATCACAAGAGTTAGTCTCTATTAGATTTGTCATTAACACCAAAACCAAATTAATAGAGCTTGAACTTCCAGCTGTTAATTGTTGCTTCATTGGATTACAACATCTTTGTGGTCGCTGCTCTATCGGCTCCACCGTGCCGCTGTCCCCCGTCATGGATGCGTCCACTGTGCCACCACCTTGGTACATGCGGCCAACGTGTTGTTGTCGACAAAGCGACGCGCCATCGTCAAGTGCATCCACTACGACGTTGTTCACTTTCTCCTTTTTTTCCCTTTCATTTTTCTCCCAAACGATGACAGGGATTCTATCGCTAGGAGAATATATTCCATGGGATCCTACGTGACAGAAAAATCCCTACTGGGATTTCCTTGCCCTGGTATTATTCCCCGTACTTCCCAAACAAGCCCTAATTATGGATTCACGGTATATATCAATCACTACTACCAACTAATATGCCCAAAGTTTAACTAATATCAATCTCTGGAGACAATTTCTTACTGTTGACCCTTTTTTTATAGGGAAGATATGCTTAATCAACCTTTTTTAGGTGTGGACATGGTCTATAGCATGGTTGCATCACCACACCACTTTTCAAAAGGGCAAAAACCGCCAATCCAACTTCCCTTGTATCATATTAAGGCCTTGTTTGGGACAACTTCTGATTGTGCAGATTTTGGATTCTCTAATAATCAGGTGGGTGACAACTTTTGATTCTCCAAGAATCCAGATTCTGGATTCTCCAAGAAGCTTTTTGAGAAGCTTCTCCCACAATCAGAAGCAGATTTGTACACAAAATCAGAAGTTATCACTATCAGACTCTTAGAGAATCCAGATTCTGCACAATCCAAACCTGTTCCAAACATGACCTAAAGGCCTTACCAGCCAAAGAGATCCAAAATGAATTTTTGTGGTGCCTTCATTGTTCATAACTCGTGATCCAAGGTAGAGGCATATACGCCCCATTTATTTAAAACAACTTATATCCTATATATATAAAGTAAAAAACAACAACCATATTTGTAAAACTCTCCCCGTGACACATGTTAGATAAAAAACAACTATATTGATAAGATTCTCTTTTTAGGCGTACAAGATGGTACACAACTCACACACCACACATGTGTGCGAGTTCTCTACACACAATAGTGAATTAATTTGGAGGCTCACGACTTCTGTAGCGTGGGAACGTGCTGTCCCACTGAGCGTGCACACATGTATGCGCGTGTAACCGTTTTAATTTTTGGTGAGAACGCTTGTTGACGGAGTCAAACACGAGCAGGCTTGGACGCACATTGGCATCTCTGCCAACCGAGCTATGCTCGGTCCTCGGAAGATTCTTTCCTTGACACATGTTTGATGTACATAGATCCAGTGTAGTTGCATTAGCAACTGCAACTTCGCAATAGCCAGCTAGGCCGGTAAGCGAGCCGAGCTCGAGCGAGCCTAGCCTGCTAGGCTCGAGTCCGATAAAAGCTCGAGTCGAGCTCGATTTGGGGTTTGAGCTTGAACTCAGGCTCGAGCTCGGCTCAATCCAAACTCGAGTAAGCTCGGTATAGGTAAACATTTCAATATACATTATATTTCAACAATAAAAAAATGCTCAAGCTCAGCTCGAGTAAGCTCGGTAAGAGTTAATATATAATAATATTGAACAAAAAATTTGTAAATTTACCAAGCTCGCGAACTATTCGAGTTCGGCTCGGTGAAGCTCGCGAGCTCGAGATCAAGGTCGAGTTCGGTTTGTTTGGAGCTCGAATCGAGCATAAAACGAGCCGAACTTGAATAGCTCGCGAGCCTCGAGCTTTTTTTACAGCCCTATAGCCAGCTATCTCTATTGTCCGTTAAAAATCCAATGGCTTAGATCACTAAGACACACCATGGAAAATATTTGGTACAATGACCGGGAACAGGACATGGTGCAGGATGTGAGCTACGGTAACTATACGGTCATAAACCAATGCTATTGGAGCATTTGGAACGTTGATTTTTGATCCAATGGTTAGTAGCATGGCTGCTAAAATTACAGTCATGCTAGAGACAGCACTGGATCTCTGTTTGCAGCTTAGGGTTTGTTTGGTTGCTTGTGCCAAGTGGAATATGCATGAGATGGTTCGAGAAAAAAAGCCATCCATGTGTTTGGTTCCATATCCATCTTATCCTGGATGGTGGAATATAAATTTAAGGAATATTCTATTTACCAAAAACAATGGAATCGTATGGAAGAGAACCATCATATCCCATTCAACCTAGTCCCACCAATCAAACACAGATATAACACAAGTAGGGGTGAAAATGGATCGGATATAGCCGGATAATAGCTTTACTATATTTGTTTTCATATTTTTTCTCGGATGCGGATATGGATACGGATACGAATACAGATAATATCGAATACATATACGGATCGAATACGAATCAAATCGGATATGGTTTCGAATATTTATCGGAACATGATAACCCCTTAGATTGTACATAAAAAATCAACAAAAAAACATATAACTAGTTGATTTGATCAAAACATTATTGAAAATTGAATAAATATAAGCATTTTTATTCACTTAGACAATAATTAGATACCATATCACAAACAAAATTATATAAGACTTAGTTTATCACACACATACGATTAATTCATCATACACGTAGATCAAAAACACAAAATGAAGATAATCTTTGCGCAGAGATACAAATGAAAGCAAACACATAATATACTAAAAGTTTGATAATACTTAGATACCATGTCTCTAGAAAAAGTATATAACACTTATATATAATAACCTAAAATTTATATTCTTTGTTGAATTATGTTTAAAATAATAAATTATGTATTTATGAGTTTTTATGCATTTTTAGCTACTTATTTAAAATATTTTTCTATTAAGAACAATATTGTTTGAATATTTGAGAAAATTTAGAATATAATAAAATCGTGAAAATAATTTTTAAAATGTTACATTGTGTCTGGAACTTTCTTAAAAAAATTCGTATCTTTTGGAGTTGGTTTGCCAATTTTAATAATTGAAACTTGCTATATGGATTAATTAAATTAGAAAACGGTTTTGGAATTAAGAAAACTTTTTGAGCCAAATGAGTAGCTTTGGCCTAGCCCACATGTATATCCGGATATCCGATCCATTAATATTCGAATTATCTGAATCTGTATCCGACGGATAGTGAGCAACCGAATCCGTATCCATATTCGACAAAAAAAAATCCGTATCTAATCCGATAAAATCCGTATCAAAAAATTATCCAAATGATCTGAAACTATTCTATCCATTCTCATACCTCACACAAGTCCGTTACATTGTTGCATCCCCACAAACTTTTGCCACTGGCGCCGGCCCTTCCGTTTGGCTACGAGCTAGGAGCCTAGGACGAGAGGTGGAGGAAAAAAATTGGAGCGAAGCGGGCGTAGCGGCAGTGCGACGTCAGGCGAGAGGGAAGATTTCAAAAATTTGGGGGCAAGAAACTGGCGGCATCCATGGTCTGTCCCTCCCTCCCAAAAACGGAAGAAATCGCACTAGAAGCCTTGCACACAGCACACCCAAGCAATTAAGCATATATACCTATCTATTGAGCCATCGGAAGCATTTCATTTCATTTTACATCCGAGAGACGCGAGCGAGTTGCGAGTTCTTTTCCCCTTCCTCGAGCGCGTCTTCCATGGAAACCGCGATGGCTGGAGCGCCGGAGAGGAACCGCGCCGGCGGCGAGGATAGCGTCGCCGTGCCGCAGCCGCAGGAGGTCAAGGCGGCGAAGCCCAAGAAGCGCAACCCGTCCCCCGGAGTCCGTACCGTCGGCTGCCGGATCTATGATCCGGAGAACGGGAAGACCTGCCACCAGGTGAGCACCTACCGTCGCGCATCTCCTCCCCCCTTTCGCTTCCGGTCTCCTTCCTGGCGGTTGGATTTTACTCTTCTTTGTTTTTTCTGTTCCTCTCGAAGTGCCGTCAAAAAACGAGAGATTTCGCGGCTGCTTGCAAGCAGCTCAAGAAGAAGGGGCCGTGCACAATCATGTACTGCCACAAGTGCCTGCTTAACAGGTAAATAATCTCTTCTCTCTTCCTTCTCAGCGGGTGTGATTCCTTTCTTAGTTTTAGGCAGTCGTCATCTCCGTGGTGGAGCAAGCTGATCATCTGGTGGCGTCTTGGTCTGGTCTGGTTTTGTTGGTTTGTTTAGGTATGGCGAGGTTGCTGAGGAGGTGGCGCAGAAGGAGGTCTGGACCTGCCCCAAGTGCAGGGGCATCTGCAACTGCAGCTTCTGCAGGTGAGCCGTGCGAAGCTGATGCGGACATGCGCTCATGGTCATGGGGGGATTATGGCTTTTTTGTTGTTAGATTTGATGATCTGGTTTTGTTTGGCAGAAAGAAGAATGGAGAGATGCCGACGGGGATACTGGCCCATGCTGCCAAGGCGTCGGGGTGCTCCTCCGTCCATGAATTGCTAAACAAAGGGTCAGACGTGGTGGCTGCTGCGCAGATGATGAGATCAACCCCTCTGAAGGTGAATGGTACTGAGAAGGTACTAGTTTTGCTTTGCAATCGTACAATTGTATCGTTCCGGTTGATATGTTTTGCTGACCCCTTTGTTATGAACAAACAGGGCAACCCAAAGAGGGCCCTAGGGACAGAAGACGCTGCTGATGAATTGTCGGCTGAAGGGGATGAGAATATAGGCATTGATCTCAATGCAATTTCTTCTGTTCCTATCAAGAAGAGGCTCAAGGGCAACTGCAGGGTAAATAACAACACTGCTGATGCAAAGTGCCCTGTTGAAAAAAACATTGAACCTCTGCTGAGGGATGAGAGCCCTGATGCTCTCGAGAATAAAGCTGTGCTACCCAGGGGCACTCCAGTCACTAATGTTGCAGGTGCGGAGCTGGAGGCTGAAGATGTTGGGCCTGCAATTCAGTTTTATGAGTTCTGCCGCACGTTTGCTGAGGTAGTGGAGGGAAACAAGGAATAAGGTTTATTTTACGGTATGATAGTGCATGCATTGTTGTAATAACATCTTGCTAGCATCCGCTAGACGGTAAAAGGTCAGATTTGTGTCTAGATGTCTGACAATTTGACCAGAGCTGACACTTTCATAAATTCATTTATCTTGGTAAGCATAATCAGTGATAACATTAGAGTTTGCTAAAAGTAGGGAATGCCAACTAGGGAAGGTGAGAAATGTGAGGGCAATGTGTTTAGGTAGGCAGATCATGGCACGGAGGTGGTGAGGGGATGCACACCATTGAGGGTAAGGAATATTTGGATTGGGGAGTGGAAACGAAGGTGGTGAGATGATAGAGCAAGATGCGAGTGTCACAGTTGTCTTAAATTCTACCTATATCTCTGCCAATACATCATGGAGCAATCATGGGTGTGAGAAGGTGTGTGTGTATTTGAGCATACTCTAATAATGATTATAAGATACTCAAAAGTGAGTTTCATGAAAAATTTCATCAAAGTTCACCTTTTATAGCATAATTTGTGTATATACTCATTTTACATATGAAAAAAAGATATATAGCAAAAATAAAGGGCTCTGATGAAATTTTTTCAACCATATCGTATTGGAGTATCTTAGAAGTGGTATTTAAGTATACCTAAAGTCATAAAGAAATATAACATGTTTGTTTAAGTAGTATATTGGAAGTGGGAGTATGTACTAGCAAGAGTACGGAAAAGGCTTCATCTCTCTCTCTCTCTCTCTATATATATATATATATATATATGGAGTCTTTTTTGTACTCCTAGGAGTATGTACTCCTACCTCTAATATACCACTTAAATGAACGTTTTATACTCTTTTATCACTTTCGGTATACTCCAATAATAATTCTAATATACTCCAATGCGACATGGTTGAAAAATTTTCATCAGACCAATTTATTTTTTTGCTACATACCTTTTTCCATATGTAAAAAGAATATATAAAAAAATTATGCTATAAAGGGTGAATTTTGATGAAATTTTTCATTGAACTCACTTTGGAGTATTTTATAATCAGTATTAGAGTATACTCAAAAGAATAAAGAGGTATAACAATATCATTTAAATGGTATACCAGAGGTGGGAGTAAGTACACCCAGGAGTATAATATATATGCGTCGACTCCACCTCTGAGTCTGGTTTGCAGTAGCTAGTTATGGTTGATGGAGATTGTTGTTAAGCTCATGCATTTTGTTATTGGTGAGGTCTAGAATCTCAGCCCTGTTAACATCAACTTGAGGGACATATGCTATATGATTTATCAATATGTGATCTAGTGAGAGTTTTATTTGCATAGTGCTGATCATCTCACACAAAACTTTATTAGGACAGACAAGAGAGGCATTTCCCTTCATGCTTTGATATTCCCGATCTTGGTCTAGGCTCAATCGAATTTAAGGCATGTACTTATGAGGGTGTGGAGTGTTGTGTCTTGGTGCAAGATGTTAGTCTGTTACCAGCTTAAACAATTCTATCAGGGTTAACCTGTTGCCAGAAGTGAGCATTTCTGTTCATATTTTAACATGGATACCATAATGAGTCTATATAAGGAGATATAGCCTATGAACCGCAAAAGCATAGTGCAAATGCTACTAGTCTAATATAGGTTGAATGGACATGCTGTCAGGGTAGTGTACTTGCATCCGCACACACATCCAACCTAGATGCAACTCACACATGTCTAGGATTAGGACGTGCCCAATAATTGACAATTTAAAAACATCTCAAACTTTAATCTGCATGCGGCTAGATACAATCTAAACAGCTTGGAATGCAGCCCTTTGGAGACATCGTATTTAAGGCTGCTGACAACGAAAATAATGTGTTGAATCCACATATCTGTTTTGTTCATCACTTGTGTATACTAAGGAATGCACTGTTATTATTTAAGTTAGAAAATATTTGGATGATTTTTTATTTATTGATATGTATATCTATGTCCTGTGTTGGTATTTTTGTTTTAGTCCATTCTGTGTGTGTCAGTGCAACCTTGCAAGTAGTGTCTTCATTAAACTGTAGATGAAGTAATTTATGAAGTACATTCTAGATATTTGTATTTTGTGGTTTAGTTGAAAATCGATAAATGTGAAGTAAAACTGGCGAGATCATGATTATACTAGGACAATGTAGATACAAGGTATAATAAGTGAACCGGCAAGGATGAAAATCCTATAGTACGGAAAATTTTAAACGTAATAGTTTTTTTTTTCATTCTACATTCTATGTGCAAGTGATATGCTAATATTCTCTTTGTCTAGGATCAGTTACATTAGTTTAGTTATTATTGTGAATAGAATGGAGCAGGAGTGTAAATGAAGTGTTTTTACAGAGTATAGCATATAGCTGCAATGTTGTGGGTTCAACACACTTGGCTATGTTTGCAAATCTGACTATATGTTATAGATATGTGATAACTGACGTCAATAAATGTTATTGTAATAAATTTGTTAATCATTCTTTATCCTTTGAGAAAATGCTGAACCAAAATCTAGTTTATTGACTTATTCATCCTTATTTGTCCTTGTGGAGCGTTTGGTCTTGCAATTTGCTTTTTTGTCTTTTGCTGACATTAACTTACATTGTCTTATAACCTGTTGGTTGGCCCATTTCACATCTTAAATAAAGAATTAAAATGGGAAGAATGCTAGAGTATGCAATAATGGGCCATATGGAAACCCAAAACATATTTATACTAAAGGTATACCCTTTTTTACATTAAAAACTATACAAGAATAATATGTTAGTTGGTATATTGTGATTTTTTGAACAATGTCTTCTTATTTTATTTTATAGATATAAAGCAAGCAGCTCTTGTCCAGATAGAACGAATAACTGCACGGTGTAATCATTGTTTGCTTCAAGCATTTCATGCTATCTTATCAAAGTTATATATTAAATTGGCTATTTTTTTTATAGAATCAAGATTTCTGTAAACTTATTCTCTGTAAAAATGTTTTTTTTGTTTCCATTGTTTAACATGTTTATCTGTAATAACATATCCTTTTGAGATTATTTCTTTGTACTGTAAATGGAATAATGTTGCAAATGTTTTCTACACAGATTTTTCAAATAAGGAAGGGACAACCACAAAAAATTCTTCAAGACATAGCTGGAGGCCGTGAACTTCGACTGGTGTCTTCACATATTGCTGACCTTCACATAAATTTGTTGTCTGTCATCCAAGAAGACAGAGGGGAGAAGTAAATACATTCTAAATTGGTATTTCCTTGTAGTTTTGTTCAAATGTAACTAATAAATGTCTAACTGAGGTTATTATGTTCCTAGGCCTTTGAATTATTTAAGAGATGGAGATGCATGGATAATTGACGTTGGCAAATATATCAGTGACTCAACGTATATCTCCAAGGAATTGCCTCTTGACTTTTTAAATCAGGGATTACTGGGATATAAAAATTTGAACCCTTCTTGTAAGCTGCATGTGCTGAATTTTCTGTGTGATGCGACCCTCTCTACTGCGTAAGTATTGCTTAATACATTTGCTGGAATAGTTCACTCCGGACTTCCCTACTGTACTTTTGTATAAAATTATCTTTTAACTTCGTTCAGAAAGTTGAGGAACTGGATTGACAAACAAAATGAAACCGCAGCTGAAAGAAAGAGTGCTGCCGGGGGAAAAATCCGTGCTGCAAATGAGAAAGTGAGCTTGGGAAGCCTTTTTCCCCCCCTAGTCACTTGATTTTGCAATTTACAGTAATCAACACTTTTCTCTGGTTTCATAGGAAAAGGAGCTTAAGGAAAGACTAAAGAATGGCATGGCTAAAGCAATGCTTTTGAGAAAAGGAGAAACTCCTAGCATTGAAGAAACTAATAATCTCATTTCCCAAATAAAGGAGGCAAAGGAAGTCAAGCAGGCAGCCATAAATGGTCTGAACAGTATGACTTGATATGTCTACACCTTTCCGCATTAAATTTGTTTTAGCTTTATGCATTTTCTGAGTTCTACATATGTTTGATCTCTTGCACTTATGTTTAATTCCTCATTATATTTGGTTTAGCTTTCTCCATTTTTTCAAGCTTTAGCTTGAAGATTCAACAAATGTTATAGGTTCATTGTACTCCCTTGTTAACTATCGTGTCAGGCATGTATATATTCTCATTTTCAGTAATGTTGTTTCCAGCTCAACATAATGGAAACATGTACGCAGTTTCTAAGCTTCCTTAGTTGCAGACATGCAGATAGCCATTTTATGCATATGGCTATGCAGTATATTACAAATAGAATGGGTTGGTTTGAGGATTTAATTAACTAGTTCTCTTTCCAATTTTGGACCATTCCTATTAAAGATTATTACCACAAACATCCCCAGAGTTAAGATAAAATATTCTAACTGAACTAGATTTTGTTTAACCTTGTGGTAGGGCTGTCCACATAGCCTAGTGGTAGAGCACAAGGCTGTGATGATTGATAGATTGAGAATGTGTGTTCAAAGCCGAATGCTCCTTAAATCAAGTGCCAACTGCCCATAATGGGCCCATGCATGTGGCGTGCAAGGGAGTCAATAGCATCAAGAATCAATTAGATTTTTTGAGTTTGCTAGATTATCTTATCTTTAAGTTGTTACCTTATCAGTTAGTTTCCAACTTTTCATAGCATCAGATTCTATGTTTTTTAGACAAGATTCTATGTTTGTTAGGGACTTGTATAAGAAGGGACTTTGCTATCCTTTGAGGTCAAGCAAATAAAGAATTATTTCCCTTGCCTAACTATTTCTATGTATCCTTCGATGTCTTGTGCCATTTGACCTGCGGATCTCCTCCCTCCTTCTCTCCCCCCTATGGAACCTCTTCGTCTTGTTGTTTGCAGCATTTTCCTTGAGCATCTTCATCATGGCACCAGATTGTAAGGTTCCATGACTTGGTCCTCCTGTCCAACATAGTTACCAATTGCATTCCATGTGGGAGGGATGCCACAGTTTGATATCAAAGCCACTGGTTATGGCTTTTGAATGCGCATACCTGCATGACCATTGCTCAATTCCGGAGCAAATGAAAGCTATCGTAGTCCATATGGAGGGATGAACTAGAAGGTTGATGACATGCGTTAGCAAGCTATCATCACATATGCAAGAATCGCAGACACGCATTTGCAAACCGACATGCCACATTTTGTCAACACTGGCGAGATTCAAGCTGTTGTAAGAAACAATGGCCCACACGGACGACGATGGTAGCATAGATTCCATTGAGCCTTCCATTGATGCAACCACCGCTACCGCTGTTGTCAGCCTCCTTGCTGTCACCGCCAACCACCGAGCTTGAGGTTGTTTGGACCAAATTCATTGACCAGTTTCCGATGTTGGTGTATCCACCATTGGCACAACTTTTGCCATTGTTGGGCCAAGTCATCTACAGTTCCCTAAACTCTGTGATTTCTCAAGTTTAAATTTCACATCTATGATAGGAAGAAAATATCCCTTGAGCTTGCTAAACTGTTGTGAGCCAATTTTTTAGGACCAACGCATCAGAGAGAAGAGAAGATTTGCCAAGCCTTGTACGGCAAGGTGTGGATGGCCCAACAATTGTAATAACAATTGGAACCAGGGATGGAGATCGGGCAATTCCCTGGCATGAGGGTGGTCGACAATCCTTGACCCCTAGTAGGATTATATCCCTCGTTCCCTGCCACGTACATCCACTTCGGGGGGAGGTACTTCCTGTTCCTTGTTCCTAATATGTTTGGGCCCTTGATACATCGCGATAGCAGTGCGTGAAGGTACAGCGCAAGGTAGTCGTGGCTGACACAGAAGCAACAACGATGGAAGATAAGAAGCCATAAATGCAATAGATTCTGGATAGGAGATAAGTGGTGGCATGAGCCTTGAGCAACTAGCCTGAGGTCAACTTGGGTGACTGCTGCGGTTGAGCTAGCTTGAGGAGGTGGTGGCGGCTCAGCTAGGAGAGGATGACATAGTGACATCAAAGTCAAGATTGATGGAGGTTTTCTTTTTGTTGAGACGGATAAAGCGATGGAGTTGAGTTGGGAGAGATGGTGCTGAGCTGTTGAGCAGTGGTGCACTATTACCTATGAGTAGAAGCATCGGTGATTTTGAGCTTTAGGATTTCCCGTTCATGTATGTACAAGAATTATGTAAAACCATAAGGTCCAATATTCCACATACTTTAGTATTCGTTGACATACTGGCCCTCCTATCACCTGATGGGTCTCTTCCCCCCCCCCCACATTCTTCCCCTTGGGGGTTAAATTCATCCATCCCCATCCCTTAATAAATGAATTCCCCAGCATGGAATAGGAAATGGGACCCATAGCCATCCCTAGCTGGAGTGGGATAAGGGCATGATTCAATTGCCTCGCTTCAAGGAGCATTGTCATCTTTGTTTCCGACCAGCAATGCCTCAGCAGAAAGTGCCGCTGGATTGATGGGTCTTATCTATGTAGGTATGGAGTTGTAATATTCAATGAACTTACAAGTGACCATGAGCTTGGCCAGGGCGTACGAGAAGTGATAGGTGGTGTCCCTATCGAGAGTAGTGTGGCATTCTGCCTCACCACCTCTGTTAGGGTTAGCATGACAAAATAACTTGAGATAAGATTTAACGTGGAAAAACCTTTGCGGGAAAAAACCACGGGAAACAATCTACTATAATAGTTCAATGATTACATGTACATGGTTATGGCTTATATAGCCAGAAGATTCCGAGTTGTTGAAGATTGGACTCCTAATAAACTACGGATAAAATCAGATTTGTTAGGATATTTGAGTTATCTCTATCAAACCTCCCCTTAACTCAAAATCCATAACGAATTTGTTTCCGGAAAACCCCGAAGGATAATTAAGCACTATGAATACAAATGCGTTAAAAGTACAAAGGACTACTGAACAATGAAGACTGGAATAGTCAATCCAAATACTTGTAATGCAAAAGACAAAGACTAGAACAGTCTTATCCAAACACTTTTCATGAAGCAAGATTGAGCAAGTCACTAGTAGGTCGAGAGAAAGATCAGAACAGTCAATCCAAAGACACAGCTATAACAAAGTAGACGAAGAAATATGGGTCTTCAATAATTCATAACCCCAGTAAAGTCCAAGTCTGTGCAATTGACCTTTTGAAATAAGCGTTCAATCATCAAATGGCATAAGTCAAGACATTACCTGTGGTGCTGGGTAAAAAACGAAGAACACATAATATGGATTTTTGATATGCTCCGCTTGGAACATAAAATTCGGCAAACTCTACTGAAAATCCATAACATGGTTGAAACTGCTCCAAAAATGTTAATATGAAGAAAAAATTCTTGTGCTGCAATGGAGTATAAATTGCATAGACCTCTTATGTTATGAGCAGACTCGGAGAGAGCCCGCTTATGCAAGACGTGTGTGCCGTGGGCCGAGGCGAAGCGAACGCTGCCGACGACGAGGTCGTCGGCGCGATCTTGTGACTTAGGTAGATTGGTTGTTGTCGGAGCCACCGCCTCAAACTCGGAATTGTGGCACCAAAAACATGCCTTTTCTCCTCTCTTTCTTTATATATATATCCTTTATTATTCCTAACAAGGCTTGACTAAAAATAGAAATCTGGAAAAGGAAACCTCACAATAAGGAAATAACTCACGCCAGCTTTAAGACATACTAAAATATAACTTTCCTAGTACTTCCTATAATAAACTTGAGAGAGGTGCTTACATGCTTCTCTTTTTTACAGTTGCACAAATATTAAAGCATAAATAAAAGGTAGATGGTGATTACTTACCCCTTCGCTTGCTTTAAGATTTGTGCAATTTGTATTAGGAGGGAAAGCATTGAAGCACTGCTCTAAACTTGATCAAATGATGGGCGCATAAAATCACTCCCTCCCTGAAAAACAAGCTTGTCCTCAAGCTTAAAGTCAGGGTAAGATCGTCGAAGAACCGTAGCATCCACCCATGTGGCTTCGTCTTGAGGTTCGTCGGCCCAATGAACTAACAATTGACGCTTGCCATGAAAAAAATGTTGAGCCAAAAGCTGATAAGGTTCCCGTGTAACTTCCTCGGCATTGGAAGAGACCACATCAGGCAGTGCTGGCACTTCTGTTGGAGGGTCTCCCTTGAATTGCTTTAAAAGAGACACATGAAAAACATTTTGAAGACGAGCATCCTGGGCAATGTCAATCTGTATGCGACAAGCCCAATCCACGCTTCCACCTGGTACGGTCCGAAGTAGGGGGCATCAAGCTTGTGAGAAGGATTACGACAGACTGAAAGCTGCCTATGCGGCTGCAAACGAAGCCATACCCATGCACCTTTGTCGAACTCAACTTCGCGGTGTTTTGCATCATACCGTTGCTTCATATGATTTTGAGCCCGTAACAAATGATCCCTTGCTTGGGCGAGGAGGGTGTCACGATCGACCAACTGACAGTCCACAACATCAATGGTTGTCACACCCTGCTGGTACGACAGCAACGGGGGTGGCTTACGGCCATATACCAATTCAAATGGCGTCATCCGGTGAGCGGAATGGAACGATGTGTTAAAACAAAATTCAGCCCACGGAAGCCACTTCACCCATGAAGAAGGATGGTCCGCTGCAAGACACTGAAGATACATCTCCACGGTACGATTGACCACCTCTGTTTGCCCGTTCGTCTGCGGATGATAAGCAGTGGAGAATAAGAGAGTAGTGCCGCTTCGCTTGAATAAATCTTGCCAGAATGCATTGAGGAAAATAGGATCACGATCGGAGACAATTGATTTCGGAATTCCATGTAATCAAACCATTTGATCAAAGAAAAGTGAGGCCACGGCGGCTGCCGTAGTTGGTCTGTTCAGGGCCATAAAGTGAGAATACTTGGAGAGTCTGTCCACAACCACCAAGATTGCTGTCTTGCCACCCGACTTTAGAAGGGCTGTAATAAAGTCCATGGAAATGTCCGCCCACACCTGATGTGGAATAGCAAGGGGTTGCAAGAGGCCGGCGGGAGATAAAGAACTTGTTTTATTTTGTTGACACACTGTGCATTTTGCCACATATGACTCCATCGTCTTCCGTTGTTTGGCCCAAAAGAACTCAGCCTGAACACGATGTAATGTTTTTTGCACACCCTCATGAGTAAGATCGTGAACAGAAGCTATAATCATGTCCACTAATGGCGATGCAGCTAGCACAAAAAGACGATTCCCGCGATAGACCAGGTCGTTCTCCACTCGCCATTGTCTCCTCTGTGCCTTAGTTCGATCGTCACCGGTTCGGGATCCGGAGAATTCCCGGTCACACTCGGCTGACGTCGAAAACTGGATTGGAAGGAAATCAGTTGAGACAGTGACATGTTGTTCTATTGGCGCCCCAACTGAAGGGCCAACTGTGCACGTAGGTGCCGAACCTCCTGATGTTGTCGTAGCTCTTGAATCTATTCATCCCTTGTGATCCCCAACGGAAGAGAAAGCAAAGCACAAGTTGGATCTGCTGTATAGACGCGCGATAAGGCATCATCCACCACATTGGACTTCCTCGGTTTGTATTCCACCCGAAAATCAAACCCCATGAGCTTACTCAACCAATGTTGTTGCGATGGAGTTATGAGATCTTGCTCCAATAAATATTTGAGACTACCATGATCGGTTTGAACAATAAATGATTGTCCCCATAAATAGGGTCGCCAATGACGCATTGCCTTGGATAATCCAATGAGCTCACGCTCGTATGCTGCTAGCTTGACATGCTGAGCGGCCAATTGATGACTGAAATATGCAATGGGATGACCATGTTGTTGCAGAACCGAGCCAATTCCTGTACCTGAAGCATCACACTCCACCACAAAAGGTATAGAAAAATCTGGCATCTGTAAGACTGGAGTAGACATCAATACTTTTTTCAATTGATCAAAAGCATCCTCTGCAGTGGAAGTCCAACTGAAATTATTGCGACGCAGCAAGGTTGTCAAAGGTGTTGCAATGGAGGCGTAATCCTGAATGAATCGCCTATAATAACACCCCACGTAATGCGGTCACTGAAGTAGGCCGCGGCCATGAAGCAATGGCCTGAAGCTTAGTTGGGTCGGCTGCTACCCCATTACCGGAGATAATGTGACCCAAGTAACCAATGGATCCTTGAGCAGAAGCACATTTGGATTTCTTCAAATACAGTTGGTGTAAGCGAAGGCGGTCCAGCACCAAATGCAAATGGGAGTAATGATCTTTCTCCGTGCGACTATAAATCAAGATATCATCAAAAAATACCAGATGAGTCCGGAACGCTGTCTTGACAATGTCGTCCTCGTGCATCCGCACTTGATGATAGCCAGAACGAAGATCAAGCTTGGAAAAGAAGCGTGCATGCCATAGTTCATCAAGTAATTCTTCAACCATTGGAATGAGAAATCTATCTTTAATTGTACGAGCATTGAGTTCTCGATACTCCACACAAAAACGCCAGGACCCATCAGCCTTTTTGACGAGTAAGACCGGGGAGGAAAAGGGGGAACGACTAGCCCAAATGATGCCCTGCTGCAGCATAACCTCGCATTGACGTTCAATCTCATCCTTCTAACGATCTGGGTAACGATAGGGCCGAACCACCACTGGGTTAGTTCACAGAAGCAAGCACAATTTTCTACTGTTTCTTTGATTGATCCTATCCTCACGATGTGTAGTTGCTAAATTTGATGGATTTGCAAGTGGCCATGAGTTGCCCCAAGGTATATGAGAGGCGAAACATGGTAGCATTGTGGTCTTGCTTGGACATAACTCCCATTCGCTGCCTCACACCAAACGAGATGGCTGACCACGGTCAGAAGGGCTTATGCTTCAATTGCAGTGAGCCTTTCCATTGAGATCATCAATGCAAGCGTTCTTTTTTTCTCTCTACAAATTGTTACGACGATGGCAGGGCCGGTCAAGGGTGATTTTTCCCTTGAACTACAACACAAGGACAAGCTGTCTTTTTTGGGGGGGGGGGGATTTCATGGCGCATAATGGACCCGTGCATGTGGCACACAAGGGAGGTAATATAATCAGCAATCAAATAGATTGGTTTAGTTTGGCAGGTTATTTTATCTTTAAGTTGCTACCTTCTCAATTAATTTCAACAATATTGGATTCTATGTTTGTTAGGGAGTCCTGTAAGAAAGGATTTTCCTATCCTTTCAGATCAATCAACAAAGAATGACTTGCCTAAACTATATATATCCCTCTTCCCCTCTATGTTGTGTGCCCTCCTTGCGCATCTCCTCTCCCTCTCACTTTCTCTCCTTCTACCAAACCTCCTCCTATTTGCTGTTCACAGCATCTTTCCCTCCCCATCTTAGTCATCGCACCAGGACATAATCCTGGATCTCATCCTCCTATCCAACAAAATTACCTACTGTGTTCCTTGTCGGAATGGTACATTGGGATGGCATTAGAGAGTAGCTTTGGTGGTGCTTGATGGTAGTGTGAGGTGCAACCGGTGCTGGTGTTCAATGGGGGTGTGAATGGCTTTGGGTGTGAATGGCTTAGAGCAAATGTTACTAAAGCAAGGTCCAGGACTGTTATATATTGATCCAGTTGCCATAACTTGCCCTGTTGAAAGGGGTGGAGAATGAGACGTGCTTGCTAGAACTATAAAATGTTTACAGGAAAAATGGTTTTGGACAGTCCTTTTCCTTGATATAATCTAAAAATCCTTGTTAAATTGGAATGGAAGTAGTAGCTCTTTCTTTATAGGCAATAAATCAGAACCAAAGCAAAGCGGAGTTTCACCCTCAAGCAAAGCATGCTGGATCCACTATGTATGACATGAGTGGTTTCATCTGTCTACTGTTTTTAAAATTTAATCTATTCTTTACTTGCAGTGTTTGGTTTCTTTTAATCTTCGTAATTTGCTTAGTGTGGAGTGTAGGCTGACTGGGGAGTTTACCTTTTTTTTTTCTTCTGAATGTAAAGTAATGAAAAATGCTTAGTCTTAGGTTCTTAACTTTTAAAACATAACACTTTTTAGCAGTGTGAAGTTCTCATCACCTACAGTGTTTGCTTATCTTATAATTCTTATTCTGTAATGTGTAAAGAAACTGAGCTAGTTGTGCGATATTAATTTTCTTCTTTTACTTCTCAATCGTGGCAACATTAGAGAAGAAGCTGGGATGTGTCCTTAGGACCAAGCCTGTCATGGCAGAGAAAGGGGTAGCATATTGGAATCTGGACAGCTATTGTAATAACACAACAATAATGCTCCAAGGTGTGTTTGAAGTTATTATGTAATAAGCTTTCATTTCACTCATTTGCAATATAATTAGTGACTAGTAATATCTTGCTTGTATCAGAGTTTGACAATGAAGATTTAATGGGGAACAAAGACAAGTGGTTTATGTTTACTGAAGATGAAGAGAAAGTAATTAAAGATCATGTAGCTACAAGGTAAAGAGTTTACGGTACCTATTTATTTGGATGTGTCTTTATCATTTCTAAAGCTGGTATACTTGCTGTTTCAGTGCTTGAATGTCACAAAAGTTTTTGGTAGTAACCCCCATCTGACATTTAATTCTGCACTTGATCTGCTAACTATGGTGTCAAATTTCTTTTTCTTTTTTGGGTACAGTTTTGCCATGATTGAACAACCTGACACTGTAGTAGTGTAATTGAAGCATACTCCTTTTAGTTCTAAGTATCATTCTAAAAAATGACCATACATTTGCTGTATCTTAGAACATACAGTGAAGGGTTCTTCCTAAAATTTCTGCGTTTTGTGGTATCCATGAAATTCAAATGTCAACTGATTCTGTACGAATCAATGGATGACAATAGGGGCCCATTCTCCTATTAGGGTACAGAGATTGGAATATTTTATCCCCCATGGGGCACACTTATTGGTTCAATGGTTTCCCCATCGGGTGAACTGAGGTTGGGCCCATTACCCATTGGGTCTCTGTTTTACATGTATGACAAGTGGCGAGAATGAATATGTCATCCAACATATTGCACTAAATACCACTAGATGCGGATGTGTGGCGCCACGCCGTGTGAGGGTAATGTCACACGGATCAAAGCATTGGTCAGAGAAGCCCCTAGCTTTGCTTTACGAACTAGGTAGAGCCACATAGCATACGACGCGTTGGGCGAATTTTGTCTTGGGGTTGGGCGCAATTTTCCGAAACCTCGAGGATTCTTTTCTTCCAAAAATGCACGAGAAGAAGCTTGACTTGAACTTGCGGAACCATGAGTTTTTTTTTAAAAAAAAACAGGCAGTTGGAGGATCTAAACGCATTTTTGGATTTTCCGAAGGGATTTTTTGTGAAAGAGCTGGCGGGGGACTTAACACTTTTATTTTGGAATTTCTGGATGGACCTAAACAAGATTTCGGAATTTCTGAGGTCTTTTTTGCAAAAGAGCCGGCAGAAGGACCTAAATGCAATTTCAAAACTTACGGACGGCTTTTGCGTGAAGTGATGAGGTGGAGGGGCTCCTTGGGCCGGAACCCCTCCACCTTAAATATAGGTAGTATGCCCTTCCCCATTCAAATTTCAAGAACTAGATATGAATTTAGCACTGCCCAAATTCCACCGCTGCCACAACCTATTCCTGAAAAGCAACAAACTGGCCTTCGCCAGTACTCACCGCCACTGGTACTCCCTGCTGTCTGCCCTGCCCTCTCCTGCTGTTGACAATTGACGATTCCACTACCGCTGTTCAGGGATGGTGGATGTTGTTGAGGATTGGGGGTATTCCACCATCCCCGATGGGGAACTACTCGAACTAATAAGATATATATGACTAACATCCCTAGTCCGGTATACTTGAACTAATAAAATCACGAAAATTCAGCAAGTATAAAATGGTTGGTGAAGTACTTTGACAATCAATTCCTTTTATAAGAACTAACGCATTCAAGAAACTTGTTCTTTAAACCTGATTGAAAGATACATCCATTCTGGTCTTTCACTGCATATAACTGAATGCCTCTGCTCTGATTTCTTTTGAGGAATATCTTTTTTCAGATTGGGCCAAATATTATCTTTTCCCTTTTGTGTCCTACAAGTTGTCCTTGTTTTTCTTGACCTTCACATAGTAGTAAAAATAATTATTGTTCACACAATTCTTGTCTCTAATCTGTTATCTGGTTGCAACTGGTTGATATAGGTCCCAACGCCAGTGGAAAAAACATGCCCGGGTATAATGGTCTACTGATCTCAATCTCCTGGTTTTTCAGCTGGTTGAAGGTATTTATTTTAGCCTTTCTCTGGTTTTTTTCCGTTTGGATTCAACGGTACACCCCATTTCCATTCAACTTAAATGGAAATAAGTTTTTTTTTACAGCGGTGCCACCATCAGTTATTTTCCAAGGACAAAACAGAAACATCCAGTGCTGTACCTAACAACCTGAGGGGTGTTCACTTATAAGTTACAATTAAGTCTGTAAAAAAGTGATAACAGCAGAGACCTACTACAGAAGTTTCCACACTACATCTTCAATCACTTTAAAACCCTTTCCCTCTGTAGTGAACACTCCTGCATGTCGAGTAGCTTCTTCATGGCTACCTGAGATCTTCAAAGCTCCTGAAGTTGATTTGTAGTCAACAATTCTCTTCTTCAGCTTATCTTTCTGGTGATCTGCTCAATATTTTAGAAAAGAACAAGAATAGTAAATCACCTCTCCAGGAGAATGGTCTCCTGGATCAGATTATTTGTCGGAACAAGTTCTGTTCCTAGTTTTTCATATAGGCCAGCGACAGCAGATAGCTGCTAATCCTGCCACATATACTTTCCTTTTAGCAAAATACTTGTGCACTCAAACAAAGTATTGCTAATGCTGAAAGCACAAAGGGCCACAAGACCTAGAATCTTCCTTATGACCGTTGCCATACAATTGATATAACACCAAAAACAAGTGCTTGATATCTTAACATTTCTCACAGAAACATGTTGCATCTCCCTGCCACTTTCTTTTCTTCGTGAGTTCATGTTATCTTTGGTCAGAATATCCTTCTGCCCAATCAGCCACAGAAATGTCTTTTATTTTGATGAGGATTTTAGCTTTCAATAATTGGTGGTTAGATGTGCCACCTAATCTCCTCTAAGGTGGTTATACACTGATTTTACAGTGGAACTTCCAGAGGGCTCCCAAGAGCACTGTAAAATCTTCAGCATCAGCGAGATGCATACTCAGTTTAACTTTCAATTCTAATTGTCTGCAGAGACATATAGTCATCTTCGAAATGACACGTCCCAGCCTGTTGCATACATATGATGCACAGCTTATTTTCTTAAATCACATAGCTCACGTAGTGCAGGATATACCTTATTCAGGATTCTTATTATCCACATGCTTTTTTCATGGATAGTCAACTATCTAATTAGTTAGTGCCAATTGTCAGTATATGTGGCCATTTAACCGTCCTATCTCATAGAATATTGGCTTGCACTGTGACCAATCTATAACTACCGTGGTGTATACTGATACTATGATTTTGAACTGATATTACTAGATATGTTGCCTGATCATGTCGTATCAACGTGGCGATCTAGCTAGTTTCTAGCCAGTTGGCTGATATGCTGCGCTACGTCGTTGCCTACGCTAGTATTGCTGTTATGCCCCCCATAATATTACTTGTAAGAAGTTAATAACCAAAACAGTAAAATAAAGCCATATATTATAAGCCACCACAATGCCAAACTACTACTTTGAAGTAGTTAATAACCAAAACAGTATTCTTGCTCTTAGTACTAGTTCAGAGTGGAAGTTATTGTTGATCTGTTTTGCCAGGTGGATGGACTATGCTAGTTGAGAACTGGGAACGTTTGTAGAGGCCGTGAGCAGAAGTCATTTTTCCTGTAGAAATGTTTTACAGTTACAGAACTGACGACTATTGAAGATTCAGTCACAGCATTTGAATCCGTAACTTATGACATGTTTTACGCAGGAAGCTTTTGTAACACCATTTGCTGTTAGTTTTTCCCTAGATGTTCGGAAATCAAGGAAAAGCTTAGAGTATGCAGCTTTATGCTCAAATTTAGCATTATCATTTGGATATTATGTGGTCCTTATCCCCGTTGTATAATTAATCGCTCTGTACCAACTATCAATATCGACTATCTGTCTTTCTTTTCTTTCAGTTTCGAACATGAGAGGCTTTAATTGTTTTTTTTTCCTTTAGAAAAGCAGATTAAATATTTTAAATTATCAAAAGATGTATGAACCCCCCAAAAACGCCAGAATTTTTTTCCAATTCTTGTGAGGAATTAAACTGTTTTCAGTAAAATTATGTGAAATTCGTCCGTTTGAAAGGGGGATAAATGAGTTGGATACCACAGCACGAGCTTCTGTGATTTGACGTCACACCAAGCCACCTGTCCTTATTACGCTCTGCTGTTGCTTTGGTGAGTTGCTAGGTAAGCTTTCTCATTAGATAATTATTATTATTTGCTTGTGCTTGGAGGTTGGTTAATGCAATGTTTGGAATATGGCGGTTGCCTCCAATTAATTACTTCTGTGACTTTTGTCTCATAGGCAACTTTCTCTATATTAGAGATTCTAGAGTGCACAATTTTTGAAGCCTAGCCTCTAAGAAAGAATCCCTTATGATCTAGCCTATTAGAGTTCGTTTGTTTTTGCTTTTGATTCTGGATTTTGACTTCGAAATCGGAATTAAAAATAAACAGCTTGATTCTATGAATTGCTTATCACAATCTAGCCCACCTATATACACTAGAATCCACAATCTACTTTATATATGTTTTTGGATTTTAGTCTTTGAAGAATCAGTTTCTCTGCAATTACAATTTAAAATTAGCTTTTAGAGAATTCAAAATAAAAACAAACATGCTCTAAGTTGAGACCAACATGTGTTGGCACAGAGCCATGTTGGACCTGTATTGGGTTGTAGTCCTCGGTCTTCCTGGAGCTTCCGTGGACTAATGCTGCTCTTGTTTCTTCTCTAAAATTTTAAATTACAAAGTTTCAGATCGAAATAATTCAAATCGAAAAATTTCAACTCCAAAAACTTTCAATTAAAATACTTTCGGTTCGAAAAGTTTTTATTCAACTAACTTTCAGTTAGAAAAGTTTCGATTTTCAACTCAAGAAAATTTCAACTCTGGAAAAATTCAACTCAATTTGAAAAAAATCACTTAAGAAATTTCAACTTTTGAAATTTCCAATCCTGGAAAATTCACCTCAAGAAATTTCAACTTTGATTTCAACTCATTTTTTTTTTCAAATTTGAAAAATTCAACTAGGTAATAAAACAATCTACTCGTTTAACTTCTATGAAACAAGGTAAGGAAAAGGAGTGGTGCGGGAGCACTCACGTGCAGGGTTCAAAAAACCGTCGAAAACCGGCCGTACCGAGCCGGTTCGGTAATTAAAACCGTTCGGAAAACCGGCCAAATGAACAGTAAATTCAAAAAATTTGGCAAAAAGTGTCAAAAAAAATTGAATTTTTTTTTGCGCGTTACTGAGGTAATCCTAATGATTCTGTAAAATTTTCAGATTATTATCAGATATGTACATTTTTTAAAAATTTTGACAAATGATCTGATCACAATATATGCTTTTCGCTTTTTATTTTCTAGGGGCACAAAATGAAGTCTAATATTTCTTAACTTTTTTGTGATGTTATAACGTCATCAAAATGATTATGTAAAATTTTGAGATGATGATCGATATGTGTATTTTTAAAAATTCAAAGTGCTATTATCATTGTATATGCTCTTCTTTTTGATTTTATATGGGAAATAAATGAAGTCTAATATTTATGAAAATTTTAGTACATGATCCTTTGGAATTATTTATATTTTCAGTAAAATTTTAGAATATAATAAATCATTTTACTATTTATAAAAATCTGACAGTGTATTTGTTCCTTTTCATTAATTTTTGTTTTATATTTTTTAGAAGAAATAAATGATTTAAAAAATTGTAAAAATTTCTCTTAGGTGTTTTATAGATTAATTGGGATTTTTTTACATTTTAATTTTTTGTTTGCAATTTTTTCAATTTGTTCTTATATTTTAACTATTTTTCCTTCTGTCATCGGATTTCGATGTTCCGTTCATGTAGGTCGAACATGCCATTTTTGCGACAATGGAAGAGTGACGAAGCTATGCCTATGCCTACTCTACAACTTCAATTTAAATGCATTATAATGTAAATGGTGTTGATAAGTAAATGGTAGTGAAATTGCAAATGATTTTGCTTTGTAGTTATGTAAATGCTGATTTTTGCACTTATGTGATTGTAGTATTGCAATAAAAGATTATTTATTAATATATTATTGCTAAATACATAACTTACAACTTCTAATTCTCTAAAATATAGCAAAGGTCATGTTGATTTTTTTCCAAATTTAGGAGAGATCATTCTGAAATTTTTCACGTTTTCACATACCTTATTTATATATTTATTATATTTTTACTCAATTTTAACCTTCCCTGTATTTCTACAAATTTTACAATATTTTTTTGTATTTTTCCCTATTTTTTTTTTTCAATTTCCCCCCAATTTTCTAACTTCTGACGGTTTTTGCGGTTTTCTCCAAAAACCGCTCGATTTTTCGCGAAAACCGAGCGTTTTTTCGTCAAAAAACGCTGTTTTCACGATTTCGTTTGACTAAATTTCAAAATTTTCAAATTTACAAACCGTTCGGTTTTTTACGGTTTTCGAGCGGTTTACCGCGAAAACCGGTACCGCCGACTCCGCGAAAACCGCCCGCGAAACGGTTTCGTGAACCCTGCTCACGTGTCGTCTTAGGAGGTCCAGCTATATCCATATGTATGGATGCAGCCGGAAGTTATTTCCCATGCGAGTAACCGTAAATTAGCTTTTCCGTTGCGAGATTAGGGATAAAAAGCCCTCCCATTGAGAAAATAAAAATTAAATGAAAAATTATAGGTGAAACTAAAAAACCAAGAAATATCTTTTTTAAAAAAGGAAAGGGTAAGCGGCGTGGTTGGCGTGGGCCCGTGGCGGTACGGCGATGTGCCGGTCCGCGAGCCCGAAGACCACGAGGGCTTCTTCCTCAAGTCCGGCGACCGCAACGGCATCATAGCCTGGCGAGGTGGCTGCCGGCGGCGTGTGCTGGATGTCGTCTCAGGTTCCGCGACATCGTAGCCTGAAGTTCCTCAATGTACTCCGCTTCTTCCTCTGCTCCAGTTGTCACCTGAGCCTCACCGCACCTTCATGGAGAGCCAACCATCGAGGCGAGATCGGCGAGGTGGTGGTTGACGGGAGCCACGACGGCGTCGCTACCCAACTAGGTGGCACCTGGAGCCGTTGTTCGTCTTGATACGCGTCCGTTGGTCGCGCCCTCTTCCTCACATCCAAGTTGCAGCCGGGCGCGTACTCGACTAGATTTGCCAAAAAAGAAAGAAAGAAAAGAAAGCCGTGAGAGAGCTAGAAAAACGTTGGCTTCCTTCTGTACAGAAGGAAAGGATCAACTCCCATTATCAGGCCCTTCCCTAGTACAAGTGTACAACCATCTTCAGAAAAAAAAACCCCCCCGCAGACCAATGCAGGGAGCAGCGAATAAACTAAACACCTTGGTCACTGCAGCAAACAGAAGAATCAAGATGGGGAATATCCTGCAGCGTGATCACACCCTCTAGGCTCTAGTATAGTTATACACTTGTATCCAATATCGATATTTTAACTCGTCCAAATCCTTTGTTCTGATCCTGATAAATTGAGCCCCTAACCTAAAAGCTAAACCCTGGCCCTTCGGCGCCATGGAGGGCCAATGTACTGAACTCCTTTCAGAGTCCAGACTGGGAAACAGCGTAGCCAGCTCTGCCGTGAATGCGACGTGTGGCGTTCATGCCGTTCCAGGAGCTACTTGTAGAGACGGTAAAGTCAAAAAATGGGCAGAGAGAGCATTAGTTTTGCAACGAAGAGATAGGCGATAGGAATGGCTCTGAATGTGACATAATCCTTCGAGCTGTGGCCTGGTGTGTTGCCGGCTGAGAGGCCCCTTTCAGAGCAAGAAAATCCATAGGATTCCGAAGGAATTATACTTTCTTATATGAAATGTTACAAAATTCATATGAAATATGACTTGCAGATACCCGTAGGAGTTGAATTGTTTTATGTGAAATTCCTTTATCCTAAGTAGTTTAAGAAAACGAAAGGCTTAATGGTCGATTGTTTTATCTAGTTACATAAAAAAAATTAATAAATGTAGAAAAACACGGGCTGGCTAGCTAGCACACGACTACATGAGCCGTGCTACGTACTATCCAGTAGGCCCCGGAAGACTCTAAAATTAATTGATGTAGCATGCTTTTTCACTCACTCTAATCATGTACAAAATCACAGATTTTTATGAGAAAAATAGTTTGAGGTCCAATTTTCCCTCAAACTACATATTTGACATCCATTGCAATACAAAAGAGGATATAATAGCCTAATCCAATGTAAGGCAGTTTGCATTATGTACAAGCTGATTCATCAATTGTTTCCAAAATCTTTAGAAGGCACTCCATCGATACCCTGCAAAGAAAATAGAGTAGGTAGGAACTGAATTTCTTGACTGAACTGGAGATATGAGCAGTTACAAAAGCATGAGGTTACTTTCATCATCTTTTTGTCAGAACTAGCGATTTACCAAACCCTTGAAAGGACTGATGCTCACTGCCATCTTGAATGCAATCAAAACTCTGGAAAAAGAAGACACTAGCATAATCAGATTAATTGCTAGCAAACGTGTGCATTTAATTGCTGTGGACCTTTGAAATTTTACTGTTGTCCTGTGATTAGGAGGGAGAAGAAGTGAGGCACAGGCACACTGGATGGACAGGAAGTCAGATGGAAGGTAAAGGGAGGGGAATTGGAGCTGCTTCTGCCCCCCTTCTCTTCTCTATTTCTGCCCTCCAAAAGCAGCAGTTAGAAAATAGAAATCACGAGGAACGGTGAAGGGAGGGAAAAGGCAGGGTACTGAATCCTAGATGTTGATTGCTGGTTGGTTGGGCACATCAGCTGCCCTGCCACTGCCAAAGTCGCAGTTGATACAGTGATTGCACCTGACGATATCCATCCATGTCCAGGCAAACATTACAAGGCACCGTACGTGACAAGCAGGAGCGGCAACCAAACAGGCGGCCCCTCGGCGCGGCGAGGAGGCAATGGAATATCCAGCCCTCGGCGCGGGATGGATATTCCAGGCGCCGAGGGAACATTCCCGGAGGAAGAATCACCGATGCAATTGCTGCCTGTTCGCAAGTGACGAGACGTAGCTGCCATGCCATTCGTCAAGGTCCAAGCGTGCGTGCTCCACCGATGGCCATACGTAATTCGTCTGCTTCGCCGTACTAATATAATACGGAACTCGCCGGTAGCGTTATCCACCTTACCTGCCAACGTGTTGTGTGCGATCTGCGTGGGCACCGAACATTGCATCTTGCTTGCTTCCGGCCCGAGTCCGGACTCCGGAGTCGTCCTCTTTGTCGAATAGGGCTTGTTTGTTTTAGTTTTAGATTCTCTAAAAACTGATTTTTTAAAAGTTAGAATACTTTTACATATGAAATAAATTGTGGATTCTAATATATATAGGTGAACTGAATTGTGAAAATCGAATTTTAGAATCGAACGGTTTATTTTTGATCTTCCTGTGCATTTCTGGTTGGTAGTACCAGTGGTGCCAGACATGGGTTGGATCGGCAGCTACGTACGGTCCTAGGGCCGTCGCATGAACTGCATTGGATGGATAGGTAAGCCGGCATAGATATCCTCTAGCTAGCAATTTTTGGTATAGTACTACCGTGTCGACTAATCACTCTAGCGATTGATCCGAGCCGTGCAAGACATGAACTAACGGTTCCTAGCTAGAGATACGTGGGTTCGTGACGGCCGTGTTTGTCTAGCAAATTTAGAAGCTGTTATTATTACTTGTTATTAATCATTTTCATTCATCGTTTCGAGAAACGCTTGCATATATACAAAATTGCAAATACATATATATACTAATGCCACGGATAAGAACATCGTGCCTAGCAATGCAACGCATCAAAAGAAGCCTGGAACCGCAAACAATAATTACAAACCTTTACATGACGTCTTAATTTTAGTACGGTGCTACGAGCATGGAGGAATGGTTTCTATGACGGGTCACTAATTTTTGTAAATTTTATTGCGTTGTCCTACTCCTAAAACAGAACATTGGAGTGCAAAATCGCAGTGCCCTCGTAACAAAAATGGATCACGAAGCAATTGAGCTGGCTGTAGCTCCAACAAAATTAAGCGAAGGCGGATGCACTCTCGTACGTACGTACGTACATGTCTCTATCGATGGATCAACCCTAAGATTACAAAGGTGGCGAGCTATGCAGAGGTGGTTTGCGACGATGATGAGACGGCCGGCGAGGCCGAGCTAGCGTCGCCGGTGTCTCCGCTTCGCCGGCCTTCCGAGTACCTACTGGACCGCTTCTGTGAGTGTGGCCGCAAGCCTGATGGCAGTGTCGCCACCGGAGCGTACACGGGGTAGTTCGCGCTTCCTGACGCATTGGCGGTTAGCTGCACCTGCGGCTGTGCCGCTGTGGCAGCCGCGGCGGCGTACTCCGGCGGCGGCACCCAAATGCCGCCCACCACGACGAACTGTGGCGCGTGCGACGCGGCGGTGGCTCTGCTCTGGACCGTCGAGCTCGGCCGCCTAGTGTGTAGACGATACTTCTGAACACAAGAAAAACAATGGACATGTAAGAACTCTACGATTAAGAGAAGTACCATTAACCAAGTTGCTGTTTCGTAAGTTAATTGGGGCATGGTCCATGACGTGCCGACCTGCAAATGACTCTTGACCTCGTCATTGGTGAGGCCGTCGACCTTCATCATCTCCCGGATCTGCTTCGGCGTCGCCACTGCATAAGCGTGACATTAATTTGTACAAGTCAGATTATTAATTTAGTACGCATTGGTAGGATAATGCAGTTTATTCAGTCTGGTCGGGGAACGGAACCAACCATGGGACCCGCCAAGCTGCTGCAGCGCTTGCAGGAAGCGGCGGTGGAGCTCCGGCGCCCAGCACCGCCGCTGCTTCCGGTGAGACTGAGACTGGTCCTCTCTGTCTCTCTGTTTCTCCTTGTTGACGTCCTTATTATCCTTGTCCTTGCGTCCCTCCGTGTCACTGGTAGCCTTGTGACCGCTGTCTCCGACCACCGCCGCGGCCGTGGTCGACGAGGCCGGAAGCTCGGCGCACTTCTCCTTCTCGAACGGGTGGAACGCTCCGCCTGTCTTCTTGGCGTTCAACGCCACCGGCTTGCACGGCAGGTCCTGGCAGATATAGTTAATCAGGAGATGGACGCATTAGCTAATTTATCACTCCTACAGTACGTCGATTAACGATTAATTCCAAATTAACAGAAATTAAGGCGAACCAAGGACACCGTATGTCTGGTTAGCTACCTTGTTAGGAGATGATTCCTGGGGTTCTTGGCTCCAGAGCTGCACGGACTGGAGCCAGTCCGGCGTGGCCTTCTTGGTCTCCGGCGGTGGCGACCGTCTCTCCGGCGTCTCCGCCTCCTCTTTCTTGGCGGCGTCGGTCGGCGCCGCGGGGTGGGTGCTCTCCTCCTCGGAGGAGGACAAGGAGAGGCTGGGCTTGAGCGGGATGAACTCCTCGAGCACGGGCCCGCGGTCGCTCACCGTCTCCTCGCTGCCGACGCTGTCCATCTGGCTCCTCACCCCCTCGATGGCTGCACACATATACGCGAACACTCACTCGAGAACTAGTCTGAGACGACGGAATGGAAGAGCCGAGCCGGGACTATCGCGAGGCGATCGAGTGATAGAAGGAGCGTGCGGTACTCTGAGTGACGAGGTCGAGGCAGAGGGGGAGCTCGCGCTGGAAGACCTGGATCTTGCGGCGCTCCTCCTCGAGGGCGAGCAGGTACTCGCGGCACCGGCGCCGCGCGCGGTCGCGGTCCGCATGCAGCGGCGGCTCCTGCGTCTCCATCGCCGGCGCCGTGGCTGGTCCGTTGTTCGATCGATCGGTCGATTCGAACGGAGCAAGGAAGAGAGGAAGAATCGGGGTCGGCGCGTCGCGTCGCGTCGCGTAGGAAGCGAATCTTTTCCTTGTTGGTCTTACACGAGACGGGAGGGAAGGCAGGCGAAGGAAGGTGGACGCACAGAAATAAGGGAAGGCGTGAATATTCGGCGGGGAGATTCCAATTCCGTCCGCCCTGGGATCAATAAAGCTGACGAGAGGGGGTGCGGAATCTCCCGTGGCGGTGCCTGACACCGGCGAGGGGCCAACGGAAGATTCCGCAGAAATCCCCTCGTCGAGGGTACGCAGTCACCCTCCACTTTCCCCTTTTTACTATTTGTATAACTTTTAAATAGCAATACACCGAAATATTTCTTAATAAGAAGATATTATAAAAGGTGAGTTTTTCAGCTCCCATCAAAACTGATTTCGCTCCTTGCGTGTAATACAATTTTCTACAGATTCAACAAGTACTTGCGTGTAATGCAATTTTCTACGGATTCAACGAGCATGTGACAAAACAATTAGGGCTTATGCTTTTTCTAGGGATCATATATACTTTAGCCTTGGTGCAAGTATAAACAGGAGTAATGCTCATGTTCATACTAATGCCATACTATACATGTCTCCAGGAACACATTAGATTAACCTGGTGAAGTAGTAGAAGCGAATACCTTGTTTCTTCTGTAGCCAAGCCGCCGCTACAAGATGAACAACAGATTGATGGACGACAAAATGGTTGGGCTGTCGGCGCATGCATGTTCCTCTGCGATGAACGGATTACGCTACTTAGCTGCTAAACACTTGTCCTTGTTAGAGGTTACCAAGCGTTGAACCCTATGCTATGCGTGTTAGATAGAGCCAAGAAGAAAACAGTACCACTGTCACGAACAGCGTTCAGATTTTTACTAACCGCTATCATCCTAGACAAGTGCTTAGCTTCCCAATTAATTGCACACCCGATTTATTTATCTATACCCCTTATAATGCACCTAAGCAAAATTTTTTACGTCCACTCTAAATAATGCACCTCATTAGAGATGACCTAATGTTCGTACACCCAGCAAAACGTCCCCAGAAACTTGCATTCATCAAAATGAACGTTTCAGATCTTTCCTCTGTTTTACTCACCCACATCCGATGGCCATTATTTAGTGTGTCTAATCATCCCTGTGGCCCACAACAGACCTCCTCACCTACATATTTGGAAGGAGAGCGAATCAAACAAGGAAATAAATAAGGAGGATCGCATGCAAGAAACCAGACTTGAATTTTTACTAGCCAAAATTATGCGTACTACATATTTGGAAGGAGGTGAATCAAACAAAGAAATAAGCAGGAGGATCCACATGCGAGAAACAAGACTTGAATTTTTATTGTCGACATTGTGATCGTATTTTTTTAGGATATGACCCTTCTCGAGACTTTTTACAGATCTAGCCCCATAGAGCCTAATTTGCCGCACGGAGAGCGTTGAATTTTTGTTTTATTTTTTATCTAAGGAACCAACTGTGCGTGAGTATCGCTTAATTTTTTCAATTTTTCTCACGAACCGGTGATGGCGACCTAATGTTTAATTTTTATCTTTTTTTCCTTGCGGATCCAGCGGTCGGCGAGTGCAGTTTATTTTTCCATATTTTTCCGAAATCATCCCTGTGACCCACAACATACCTTCTCTCACCTCCAGCATCAACAAGGAAAGGGAAACAAACGTCTTGAAATCAAGGAAAAAGAAACAAACGTCCTGGAAAAGGAAAGGACCATATATTACGTGCTGGGAAAAGGAAACCGCGGGAAAAAAATTATAGCACCTCTCTGCTGATTTTTTCTGTCTCAAGGCTACAATCGCAAATTCATCGTCTGAGAGCCTGATTCGTAAAAATTATAACAATGATACTAATATAGTAAAAAGTTCGAGCTCGAGTACTGGTAAATAATCTGCGCCATCAGCTCATTGATTTTTTCGACTCGAGGCTACAATCGTAAATTCATCGTCGCGAGTGATTCGGAAAAAATTATAACGATAATGCCAACACATAAAAATTCGAAAAAAAAAAAACAATCAAGCGGTATTCGTCCGCTTAATAATTTTGGCAAAAAAATAAATGCTTGGTGGCATTGAAAAATTCAAGCGTGGGAGAAAAATGAAAAAATTTCAAGCGGTGCCGGCCCATTGAATAATTTTGGAAAAATATGGAAAAATAAGCGTGTGCTCATGCGGACCATTTGGATCCGCAGGAAAAAGATAAAATTAAGCAGCGCCACGCCATCGGTTCATGAGAAAAATTGAAAAATTTAAACAAGACTCACAAACCCCCGGTTCCGTGGATAAAAATGAAAAAATCAGCGCTCTCATCTTTGAAATTAGGCTATATGGGGCTAGATCCAGTAAAAAATCTCGAAAAGGTTATATTCGAAAAAAATACGATCACGAGTCAAGAACGATAAAAAATTCAAGTCTGGTTTCCTTGCATGCGGATCCTCCTGTTTATTTCTGGTTTGATTCGCTCTCCTTCCAAATATGTAGTACATACGATTTTGGTCGGGACGATAAAAATTCAATTCGTTTCCTTGCATGCGGATCTTCCTATTTATTTCCTTGTTTGATTCGCTCTCCTTCCAAATATGTAGTACGTACAATGTGATCACAAGATTATTTACTATTAAGTGTTATATTTATACTTATCTTCTCATTTAATTGATAAGCGGATGTATTACCGTCGTAGCGTTAGCACTGACATTATACTAGTTTAATATAATTTCTGTTTTGGCTTATGAACAAAAAATTCGGGTTATTCAGAATCAGAAGTCACTCCTTCCGGCTAAATTTATAGGCCGTATTTTTTAACGATCTTATCAATAAATATAGTCCGTATTTTATATTTCAGTGCAAAATTTATTATGATCTTCCCTTTATACCCCACTAATAAATATCTAAGCTTATTTTATATTCTCTACCTACATACATTTAATATAGTGCTTAGAGATAATAATTGGTGTAGAACATGTTCTATTTTTTTTGGTTTATCGCTTACGCTAAAAGCATTATATTGTAACTGCATGTTTCTGCGTTGGATTACATAATTTGGACCATGGTATCCACTAAAAGAGGGTTATGTGAAGTACATATCCATCGATTCAGGAAACGGTCGTGTACTGCTGAATCTACCTGCTGAGGAACAACTCCTAATGGAGACAACGTAGTTGCAGATGCAGTAATGTTCAGACGCAATAATGCATTCTTCTGTGGTAGCGTATAATCTTTTTCCTTACAGATCCTCAAGAACTATTTCAGGGATGACGTTCTCTCAGAAAGGGGAAGTGCGTTTTGTGTAATAATAATGGATTGTTTGTATGCATGATGAGAAATTATACCGATAGCTGCACCTGCACCTATTATGCGAAATGAAAACTGGCTTTTTCCCTGTATACCTCCGTCTCTCTCTCTCTTTTATCTGCACGACTAACTCGTTGTGATGCTTCAGTTTCATTAAGGTAGCTATTTCATTTGGGGTGGTGCAAGCACCTGGCTGTTGTCACCTTGCCCGACCTTGTGGCCTTCTCACCTTATCGTGCCCGCAAGGTGCTCATCGGTCATCCATCTAACTACCATCGTCCTGAACGAGTGGGATTACGGTGGCAGCATTTTATAACAAGGATGGTGGCCGCTCTGGCCACAACTGCAGTCATGGCCACCAATTGCTCCTCCGCCAGTAGCGTCGAAGCTATCGCCAACGGTGTTACCGGTGGCGGATCTGCCGTCACAGGGGCACGAGGGGCTGGAGCGTCCCACCCTGTGTATCCTTCTGTTATCTCTCGTCATTACGTGTATTACTAGTCTAGTTAATTTTATTCTTAAAATTCCTACTTGTATATATTTTTGATCTTTTAGAATGTACCGTCTATTATTAAGATGCTATCTATAATTATTTGATATTTTAACTTTTGTTGCTCGTCAATTTATGTATTAATTTGGATTGCACGTGAAATTTAAATATGATTTTGCTACGTTAGCCTTAACGATCTCTTCGTTCTAGCACCTACGCCCCTAGGTGTTACCACCCAATACAATAGAAAAGATGTTTAATGACATGTTCTTGGTGACGCATCAGTGAAGTGTCACCGAGATTTTTTTTTTAATTGTTGTTTTGTGCTCTCTCATGACTCTTCTGCAATGTCATGGTATTACTACCGCACCTCTGCTAGCGGTTGTCAGTAATGCTGCTAATGCATCTACTTGCCATTCGGCCTGAAAGTAAGAAAAGCAAGGGCCAGGTAAGAGAGAGGGAGGTGCTGAAAGGAATGGTGATGAACTGGGCCGTATAATTCGTAGTTTTATGATAAGTCTTAACAAATGTGTAGTTTTGTGAAAACAATGAAACACTTTCATCAGTGTAACGATATAGAATTGAATTGAAATATACTTTTACAAAAAAAATCTGCAGTTACGATGATTTTGGATATCTGTATTTAAAAAATGTATAGTTTTACGATGGTTTTGACTACTGGCGTAGGACAGCTTCGGATTACGGGTGAAGTTGCTTCTAATTGTGGGAGAATTGGGCCAGGTCGGCTGCACGTTGGGGTGAAGGACCGGGCCTGCAAGAATCAGTTGGCACCCGGATTTTGATTCTATGCAGACGATAGTTTATGATTGTGGGAGAAGCTGTTTAAAATCCTTCCGTTCGACAAAATAATCCGATTTCCTTTTAAACAGAAGTCGGCCCGAAACTGTCAGGCATGCTTGGTTTATTTCCCACAGCTCACTTTACACGGGGTTACTCGCACACAAATAAGAAGGTTTGTGAGAATCCGTTTCACTGGCTTGAACTAATTTCGAGAACTAGAAATTTACGCTTGATTATATACATTCAGGGTTCGCAATATCGCTGATAATTGCTTAAATATCGTGATTATCGATCATATTGAGCTACGGTATATAATGCCGGTCGGTAATCCGGTTAAACTAAAAAACAAATCAAAAATTCGAAAAAATTTATGCGACATAAATATCACGATAATCTCGATTTTTTATGAATATCGAGAGAAAATCGCTCACAAAATCGACTACCAAAGCACACAAATTTACAAAATCGCTGAGAAAATTTTGGTCAATTTTCAAGTCATATCGAGCGATTATCGGTGAAAATAAATTTTTTTCTTTAAAAAGTCTGATTTCAAAACCCTCGATTTGTACCGATTTTTGACTCAATTTTTTTGATTTTTGAAAATCTAGATACGATGGATTATCGCGATATCGATATTGAGCCCAGTACACATCACGCTAGAGTGAACCTCTGAAATTTCTATTTGTACTTTGTACCACAACTTTAAAAAAGAAAGTTCAGTTTTTACTGCAACCATCCACAGAACGTAGATCCAACCAGGGTTCAAAAAATCGACGAAAATCGCTCGATTTTTGCCCGTATCGCCACGGCTCGGCTTCTAAAACCGCTCGATAAACCACAATTCAAAAAGAAAATCAAAAATTCGAAAAATTTTATGCGACGTATATCAGTCGAAAATCGGTGGAAATTGCTCGATTTTTGAAGAAAATCGACGAAAATCGCTTAAAAAATCGACCACCAAATGAGTTCAACTAGTATATCGATTTTTCATGAAAATCGGGCGATTTTTGATTTTTTTTCCAAAATTTTTTGATTTTGAAACTCTACGATTTTTGACGATTTTTTACCGATTTTCACCAAATCGAAATTGTTAACCCTGGATCCAACTACCAAACATCATTCATCCGACCAGCCAGACGTACCTTACAGTTCATTCAGAGGAGAGTAATTTTTACAAAACTGCGAGTTATTTTTATAAATTATCAGAAATAATACAGATTTTAGCTCATATTTTACAAAAATACAGATTTTAAGGAACTTATGTTACAAAACTACAATTTTTAGAATTAACCACTTCTTGTAATGATTTTGATGTTAAACCTGTTATAAGAAACGATTAATTCTAAGATATATTGTGACACAAGATCACCTAAACATGTATTTTTCTAATAGTTTATTTAAGAAACCTATAGTTTTATGAAATTTACTCTCGAGAAAATAACAGCCCGTAAGATGTGGGACCATCCAATTTGAGACCATCCCTTATGAATGGACCCATCCTGACAAGTCTGTTCTTTTAGCGGCGCCAGAGCTGCCTGTAGGAAAATCCATTTAGCAGAAATATAAGGAATAATAGAGACAAGCATTCTAGTTTCAACAACGCTGGCAAGATTGACCGTCCAAACTCTTCTATTTTTCCAGCAAGTACAAAGCATAAATAGAAATCACTGAAACTGATGTGATAGACGAGGGCATGCATGAGCCTCAAGGTACATGAACATTAATGTCACAAAGGCGACTATCCAGAGATTCATCTCTAATGTTAATTATATCGCCATTAGGAAACAGGCATCCAGTTTAACACTTATGTTGCCTCATTTGTAGAAGTCGAAGTCAGTCTCTGGCTTCTTCACGTTCGTTCGGTAACCCTTCTCAAAGTCCTTGGGGAGGATAACATAACGGTTTTTGCGGACAGCATGCATTCCGGCTTCTTGACAGATAGCAGCTATCTGAAATGCAAATGACGCAATGAATATTAAAAAGGATGCAGAAAAAAGAGTATCTAATTTACACCACCAATTCTATAACTTGTCATAAAAAATATAATATATCTACTACTGTATAAAGGAGGAAAATAGTATTTATTTATGCTTATACTATTATATCGAGGAGTCAAAGGCAGAGAGCACAAGGTATTTATGTAAATGTGGCCACCACCAGAAGTTTTTATGCCAATACCACATATAGAAAAAGATGAAGAAGACATCACAGTTAGAAAAGATACTTACATCAGCAGCACTAATTTTATCTGGTCTGGAGACATAATCTTCCAAATCAACCTCATCACTCAAGTTCATTTTAGCAGTACAGACCTGAAGAGAGTGCCGCAATCAATTACCAAATCAACAAATATCTTAGAAAGGATCTAGCAATTAAGAATTTCACTAGTTGTTTACCAATGAAATTCTTAATTGCTAGATCCTTTCACAGATGGATTGGAAACAGAAAGTTAATAATGAAACATTATTCAGAAACCTAACTTTAAGGATATAATACAAACTTGATTGCAAATTTATAGGCATTCTGTAGCACGTGTAAGATAGGAAGACAGTGTAAAGATGAACATGCTTATCAGTGCTAACTTATAACTTATTAGTAGGTTGTTCGTGTCATCTGATGGAACAATGCTACGTCAATGTATCCCCAATAAATGCAAAACATATAATTTTGTGCAACCAATAGATGATCTGTCTGGTTAAGCTCCATTTAAATAGTATAGGAGCTGCTTACCCACATATAATAACTATAAGTGAAAGAACTATCAAATACCGGACCATCAATATAATCTACTACATTCAAATTATTACGCAATACGTGATACTACAAAAGTTCTACCAAACAAGAACTGTCTATTAGTCAGTAATATCTTGCAAAGGCATACCACACAAGTTTTTACAAAGCAAAGAACTTACTTGGAAAACAAGCCTCTTCTGCCTCCGGTCAGGCAGAGGGAACTCAATTTTCCTGTCCAATCTACCTGGACGCAACAGGGCAGGGTCTAGAGTATCTGCCCGGTTGGTCGCCATTATAACCTTCACATTAACTGTCTGATCAAATCCATCCATCTGCATTACATACAATAAGCACAATGAGAAATACTTGAACCCCTCAAGCATTTAGGAAGTTCCATGGATAGCCTTTTTAAAGAACAGTTATTTTCAGACTTCACAATTTTCATTTTGCTCACCTCAAACGCCTACCTTAATTTCTAAGAACATAGACGAAATTTGCAAATTACAACGAAAACAATGGAAAAATTGATGATTTGCCCTGTTTTTCCTTTGCAATTGATCATTTGCCCCGCATGTCTCACTGACATGTAGCCTAATGATCAAATCTCCCCGAAAACAATCGATTTCTCCATCTAAATGCAGGTTCCCCTTTTTAAAGGTTTCATGGTTTTCTAAGATTAGAAGTGGCAAACTACTCAAGTTCCCAAAAGAATGGCAATGACATTGTATTTATAAACTTACCTGATTGAGCAGCTCCATAAGAATACGCTGAACCTCTCGGTCAGCACCAGTCTGAGCATCAAAACGAGCAGTGGCTATAGCATCAACCTCATCAATGAATATGATAGCCGGGGCGTTCTCTTTAGCCAAGCGAAATACATCTCGAACCATCCTCGGGCCCTAAAGATGGGATAAATGAACAAAATGCATCAAAAATTGAACTGATAAGTCTTGAACAAACCAAAGTAAAGCTTCGCATGGCAAATTCTTATGCAAACCATAAGAATGTATGAACAACCACTTCATGTCCAAAAGATTAAGCAAGACTCATGCATAACATCAGTGAAAGCATAAAGCGTAAGAAAGATTAACAGTAGCTGGCTTGGTCACGCATGGTACCAAAAGACAATTACCATGTAAGCTATATTAGTACACAGAACACAAACGAAAAAGCAGCTGTGCGCAGTGAGATGTTCACAGACACCGCATAGGTAGGTATTATAGTTATTTCCTGGATCTACCAGCTTCAGTTCAGAAAATAGACAATTTCAACAAACGCGCATCTTGAGCATACACTAGGCTGCTTAGTATTTTAACTTCCGTATAGGAAAGATAGAACAAAGAAATTTGTCTATCTTTACCCATATTTTTTATGGGAAGAATTTTTTGGCAGACCTAAAACACTCAAATTACTTTTACCAAGAAGCATTCAGCATTTAGTCATAAACAAATAAGGGTAGAAGTAAAATTGTTTACATATTAATGAGTTGATGCTTAAAGCATGCAACAAATAGTTCTGTTATTTGTAAGAATAAAAGGATCGAATGGAGAGATCAAGGTTATAAATTCATGTTACAATTATTCCCAACTTACCTCACCCAAATACTTCTGCACAAACTCTGAACCAACGACTCTGATAAAAGCAGCAGTAGTGTGATGCGCCACAGCTTTTGCAAGCATGGTCTTGCCAGTTCCTGGAGGACCGTACAGAAGCACCCCTCTTGGAGGATCAATACCAATCTGTTTGTACAATTCATGATGTGTCAACGGTAACTCAACAGCCTCCCGAATTTCTTGTTTTTGGATGTCACATCCTCCAATATCCTGAACATAATCAGAAAGCAACAAATTGTTATAGATCCATTTTATTTACTGTAAGAATCAACTACATGAAGCAACAAAGATATAAAGTCCACAACTAGCCAAGTCTATAAAACATTACACGCACAGCTCTTAGTCTCAGAAAAATTGAGATGAACTATCCAATCTTGGTTGACTTCAAATATTAATTATTGATAGTTAAACAGCTCTGTGGTTCTAAAACTATAAAACAAAGGAAAAGAGTTAAGAGATTGACCACTTTCGAAATTAGATCAAATGAATCACGTGGAAAGACACATGTTGAAGTCAAAAAATCAAAACGCCCATACATTAAAAAAACCAAACCATTATATACTTATGTATTTCGAGGCCTAATATTATGCAATCAATTCTACACTATTATGGTAATTTTAAATCATCTAATATGTTGGTGAAAGAATTTTATGATCTAAAAAGAATTGTACTAGTGAGAGTACTCAAACTGTCAGATAATCTTAAATTCAACTGTTAGTCTAATGACAATAAAGTTTCAAAACTAATCCCAGCATCTTATCTGGTCTCTGTAGGAAGAATCCCATTTGTGAAAGTACGTCTCACAAATGCAAAACTATCTTTCAACAAATACCTAGAAACATGGTATTTTTACATACCAACACCAAAGTGCAAAGTTTAAGAGGGGATATCTCATTGTTTATGCACAGAATTGCCAAAACAACTGAAGCACACTTCAAATTTCTATACAGCAACTCCCTCACATTCACAAAGCATCTTAATCATTTGCTGAAACTACTAATTCAAAATGAGAACTCAAAATTGTCCCTTACTACTAAGTCCAATACTCTTAACATTAAGTCAATGCAAATTATACAAAGCCCAAAGGTGCATCCAACTTTTAACCAATCTTGCAGCCCAAATTTCCACTGTTTACTCAACAATTACGCTAAGAGACTAAGTCTAAGACCCCCATTATTATCTCCAAATTTTACTCGAGTAGTGGGAATCCCAACCATAATCAACACCACCGACAAATCTAGGGTACCAAGCTGACAGATCAACCAATAAACATCTAGGATGGGGACCAACAAAGCATCCTAGAACAAATCTATATGCAGATCCGTACGGATCAGATAAATTGCCGCAGAAACTCACAGTATACATGACGTTGGGCTTCTCCGATGATCCGAGAAGCGAGATGCTGGAGTCCGCCTCCGGCGGCAGCACGTCTACGAGGGCGTTGGAGTGGCGGTGAAGGGCGACGGACGACGAAGGCTTGAGCAGCTCGCGGTTGATGGTGCTTAGGATCCGCACGTAGTAGTTGCTCCCGGTGGTAGATCCCACGATGCCGTTGTTGCCGTCGACCATCTCCATGAACTGGCCGATGACGAGCGGCACCGACTGGATCCGCTTCACCTCCTCCTGCGCACGCAGCAACTCGCGCTTCAGGTTCTTCTGTTCGTCCTTGACGTATTCTTCCTGAATTTCGACAAACTCCATGTGGCGCTGGAGCGACTTGAGGCGGCCGTAGAGGTCGTCGTCGTCCTCGGCGGCGGAGGCGGAGGCGGAGGGGGCGGAGGTGGCGGCGTAGGACGGCGGGGGCGCCGCCGGGAGGGCCGCTGGAGGGGTCGGGGCGGTGGCGGCGGCCGACATCGCGGAGGCTAGGGTTAGGGTTTCGAGTTGGGCTCGGGTTTGGGGACAGATCGGGAATGGAGAGTGCGTGGGAAGAAACGGGGAGGCGATGCGGGACTGGAGAGGGGGGTTTGCTTGGAGTGTGCGGCAGCTGCAGATATTTATCCGTGTAGTTTCTGGCGATTTCTTTTCCAATTCGACTTGTATGTTTTTTTTAACTCTATTTAAAAATAATTCATTCCTTTTTATTCACCGATTTTCCGAATAGGGTCTAAGAAATAGAAATTTTGTTCCAGAAATGTTTCATGTCACTATATCATCCATCCATTAAGGATGGAAGATTTGCCGGCATGTGGTGCATTTGAGCCGGCTCGGCTCTCGAGCCGCAAAAAAAACGTTTTGGTCATTTTCTCGAAAAAAAATTACGGTTAGGTCCTTTTGCGGGAAAAAATACGATTAGTTCCTTTTCGGGAAAAAGAATGTATATTTTGTTTAGGTCCTTTATACGTTTTAAGGAATTGCGCTCAGGTCCTTTTACGGAAAATCAAAATTACGTTTAGATCCTTTTTTTGAAAAAAAATACATTGCATTTATGTCCTTTTTGCATTTTTCTAGCATTACGTTTAGGCCCTTTTTCAAAAGACACAAAATTCTTTCCAGGTCCTTTTTCGGGAAAAAAACTCACGTAGGGAGCGACAGTCGCACGTTTTCTCGATTTGCACACGTGGGGAGCGGCGTGGCACACCGCATATGATTATCTAGTTATTTCTAGTCATGCGAAGCCTTTTTGAGTTCAATGGAGAAGAGCACGTAGCAGATGAAAAAAATGTTTAACAAGTGTCATTCTGCTTCTCACCGATATAGTATCCCTTTTCCTTTAAAGTGGTTGGATCATGAAAAATAACAAAATGTATTTTGGATCTCGCGCATAAATAAAATATTTTTTAAAGATAAAATAACATATTTAGGACCTATTTGGTACAGCTCTCGATCCCATCTTCTTGGTGAGCTCGTGGAGCTGGACCAAACACACTACTCCCAAAATAATTGGATCCTACTTCCCACGTGGAATGGACATGAAAATGAACTATGTGCGCGGAGCAACTCGTGGGTGATTTCGGTGGGCATCCCACCCAAAACGAATATACCCCTAGAAGTTGGATGTAATTACCCACCATTTGCCATCGACTTACCCCATCACACTCTTCCCACCTCGAGTGCACCGTCACATGTGCACTCCTTCGCTCCATCACCTCTCTCGCGCGTGGCTCCTCTCTAGTGACAATGCGTTCGAGGGTGGTGACGGCAATTGGAGCATGCGATAACGATGGCGACGACTAGTATGAGTAGAGACAACGGCCCACGTCTCACGTGCACCTCCTCTGATTCTTCAGCGAAGGTATGATGCCACTACCCTAAACCCTAATTGTGCCACTGCCACAAATTTCCCGTTCGCTAGCTCCAGACCCTCGACTGCCTCCTCCCCACGGCCAAGTCGTCCTCCCACGACTCCTCCCGTTGTACAATAACCCCCAAGTTTGCATATCTAAGGACACCCCTTTGGATTGGTTTCGTTTGAACATTATGTGAATTTTGTTTGGTTTGGAATGGTACTTGTTCATGTGGAATAATTTGGGTACACGTTTGGTTCGCTATCATAATTTGCCAAGCTTTTTGTGGCAATTGTTTGGTTTTTTGCCACAGTTTTCATGTTTCGCAGTTTTCTACCCTGAAGCTCACCTGTCAATTTGTCAAGACTCGCACCTTTGTCAAATCTCACCTAAGTTGTGGCCACAAAGATTCTTGCCGCTGCTCCTTGTGGCAATTTGTGGTATCAAACCAAACGTTCACTTAGTCTATGCACTACCTTGAAAAAGGTCATCAGTGGCGGTTCATAACTGCCATCAGTGGCGGATTTCGAACCGTCACAGATTTAGTATCACTGATAATCGAGGATTATTAGTGGCGGTTTTTGGCTAGAACAACCACTGATATTCGGGTATTAGTGGCGGTTCGAGCCAAAAACCGCCACTAATAATACAATTATCAGTGGCGGTTGTTGGATAGAACCGCCACTGATACTCAAATATCAGTAGCGATTCTAGACCAAAACCGCCCGCGATAATACGACTATTAGTGGCGGTTTTGGCTAGAATCACATCGATACAACTATCGATGGCGGTTGTATATAAAACCGCCATCGATAGACTAGTATCGATGGCGATTTTTGATAGAACCGTCACAGATATTACTTCGAGAGCGGTTTTGGGCTAAAACCGCACGATAATCCCACACACGAAAATAAAAAACTGGCATTTCTGGCTAGCCTCAGGCAGCGCTAGCCATGCCTCTTCATTATGTACACAGGCAGTAAGAATACATTGAATTATTGAAATTTGAGTATACATATTAGTACCTATTGTTGTTATAGACTAACCAATATAATCCGAAATAACATGTATTGCTAATTGCTGATACAAACCATCCAGGAAAGAAAGGAGGAAAAAGAGAGCTGCTTACCTCTAGCCGCATAGTGCAAAGCTCATAAATGATATGGATAATACAGAGCAGTGAAGTTTGCAGGAAGAGACACAAATTTCTAGAAATACAAAAAATGAAGCATCTAGGAGATAGTACATGGTAGCAGTTAAAGTGACTGAAGAATCCAATATACTGTACCTAAAGAAAGACAGAGGCATGAGCTAAATACGAAAATTCCATACCTCAGTAGCAAAGACAAGGTTCTTTTTTGAGAGTTCCTTCTGCACCACTTTGGTGATATGGTTTGCCATTGTTTCATACATCATAAACTGAATTGATGGTTTACATACATAACAATTTACACGGTTCAACCTATGGAACTACATATATAGCCATTAAATTTTGGTTCTGATGTTCTGAAAAATAGACAACCAAGCATGATTACTGTCACAACAAGTCCTTTTCAGAATCCTCCTATGCCTACCAAGCTTGCAATTCTTGCACACAAATTTCATGTAGCAGTGAGGACCTATGCACATGCGTATATGGATTGCCATGTCAAAGATATTGTATTTAAGTAAGTAAATCGATCTAGTCCTCTTTTTGTTTATTAAAAAACAGACCTATAAAAAACACATAATATTTGGTTGTAGCCCACTGATTTGTAATATAAGTATGGCTTATTTGCACATAATATCGCAAACATGATATACATAAACCAACTAAAAATTATAAATCTACACTCATGTATAAGATTGAGTTGTCTTATTTGCCTCCAAAAACAATTTTACATATGTAACCAAACGCAGTTTTGGAACCACAATATAAACATAGCAAACTTTGAAACGTGAGGATTGCGAACATCCTAGAAGATCAAAGCATCCAAGTAGCTTACTAAAAATATGAAATAAGAGATCGTTCATCTTATATGCACAACATACCCACACACTAACCTATGCCCTACATGGTATGCCCATACCTATGGTTGTTATATAATTAAGAAGATAACCTATAAGAAGATGCATTTTGATTACTTGTACCATGCTATTCCATTAGCTCCTTCAGTGTGATCTTGGAAATGTAGAAATTTTTCTCTACTCCACAAAGCAAATATATAATATAGAACTAAAAGAGAATGGCAAATACAACTCCATATTCGATTTATTTGGACAGAGAAACAACAAAGCTCTACCTTAGCAATCAACTGGGCATAAAGTCTGCAGCGTTTATATGCAATAGGAAAAGAAGTAACAAACTGAGTAGCTATTGCATTAAACACAAACAAAACATTAGTCTTGACAATAGAATAATCAAACTAACCATTCCTTTCTCTATAACCCTCCCAAATAACGACATCGAAGATATCTTCATCATTTGACCAACATTGAAGATGTTACCAAACAAATCAGATCCATCATTTGACCAACATACTCATGTATTATCAAGGAATTAGAAAAATATTGAAGGATAACTGCACATTCGTGGTGGTAACTTGCTAGAATAACATGAATTTAGCTTTGTATACTTCAATTGAGCCATGTACAGAAAATTGCCGGGCAAAGTGTCAACCACTGCGAGAAGAACAGATTAGTTTGGGCAGCATTTGTTCAACAAAAGCATGCAAAATGAAGTAATATAAAGAATATTGAAGAAATGAGTATGTCACACTATAAGTTATTGGCGGTAGCAAACCAGGAATATGCACATCGGATCGTTTCATTTCAGTCAAGGCAAAACTGTAATAGCAAACCAGGAAACATATAATATTGTAAGACAAGACAAACAAAAAACACCTATAATATTGTAAGACAAGACAAACAAAAAACACCATTTTACCTTCTTTGTATACATGTTCACGGTGGCCGCTTGCTACAAGATAGTTCCCTCTAATTGGCCGCTATTTCAATATTTTGGTGAGATCATTCGCAATTCTAACCAGAAAATAATATATTGAAATAATATGGCTATATATCTATATAATAGATATACAAGGTGGTCATCCATGACCAAAGAAAAGGTTCATATAGCTCACGTATATAAATGTTCCTATCGATTACAGGAAGTCATAATATCGAGGATGTGATGATAACACGATGCTCAAACAGTCATATATAAGACAATATACAAAATATCTATGAGGAGTACTTGCATCCAAAAGGCTTGCACAACCACTGACAAAAGAAGTGACATTGGCAAAAGAAGGGGTTCCCATTTGAAAGGAACAAAGAGTTATTTACACTTTGTAATGAAACAATTGAAGTAAAAACCCTAAACTAGTGGAGGTAAACTAGAAGCCTCACGGGTCTTGGAGGTTGAAGACACGTGATCCGAGACAAGAGTATGGATGATTGGATCGTTGTTGTCGTCGTCATAAAACTCGCCATTTTGTTGATTATTTCCTTCATGATGAAGTAGGCGAGTGGCCCGAATGGCTAGGATTTTGAAGAAGCAGATCCTACCGTAGACAACTTGAGGCGCTGTAAGTATAAAAACAAAATTAAGAGAGAATATAGAAATTGAGTGGTGCGAATCGATTGTGTCGTGTCGGCATGGTGACCTCTACGTCATTGTCTTTTATTGTGCATGATAAGATTTCGCGCATGTTGGCACACGAAGTACCCAAATAAATTTGTTCCTTTCTATTTGCTTGTGACACCGCAAAAATCGAATGAACTAAGATGTCGTCGAAGGAGCTATTTACTATGAAATATGATATAAGAGTATTCCTTTCGTGCGCTGGAAACTTCGTGCGGATTGTAAGGGATTTGTGGTATGGGCGGTATCTCGAGCTCTTCCGACAATATCTTTTGAATGCCTCATTCACTAAATGTGTCATCTCTTCAAAGTCTTTTTAGGTTTATCCGGTGGATCCATGATCGACATCTTGCTCTTTTCGGATGAATTATTATGAGAATCGATGGAAGCTACATACACATGCATGGTGCGGTCATTAGTCCTTACATCGAGTAAATAACGAAATAAACGAGTAATTTAACTAGCTAGTGAGCAACTTACTTAAAATGGTATGGCAAAAGTATAAACTCCTTGTCTTGTAGTTTAATCAAAACTTTATATACGCACTCTCGACCTCCTTTGGTGCTCTTTTGATTTCATGTTGGCAAACCGCTTCGGTCGAGAATCCCACCGCCCCTTGGTTCTTCGTACTTCAATCATCTCGTATCTATATAACGAATTAGTTAGACATAAAATTTATCGGTATTACGTGAATGTAGGCCAAGATTGATATATTAAACACTTACAGTGACCAGCATCTCAAAAAAGATATGTCGAGGGCGTCGTGATAGAACAAGTTGTGCAAGTTATCGAATTCTATTAAGAAGTAGCCATGGCCCTCATGGTGAAAATGTTCCTCACGGAAAATTGCAGTGATCATCTTTGGGAATACATCTTGGTTGGATCGATCTAAGTACCACGCATGTAATCGCTGCATCATGGGTGTTAGACTTTTTAACTTGAGCGGTGACAAAGGGCTTCCTACCTCGAATTTCAATCTTTGTTGATCATCTTGGTCATCGATCGCGCCTTGCCCTTACTTTTTGTCGCACGACATCATACTCGATCTGGCCTCGCTGATCCGGCCGACATCTGACTTGTCTAATGTGCCAATTTTGGGATCGAGGTTGTAGGTTTGTCATTTGAAGTACCGGTGTTATAGGTTTACGCTTTGGAGTACTAACGGTGGCCATCTTGATGGGGTCCTCAATGCATTTCTTTTCTACCTCATTTTGCTTCTTCCCGCTTTACTCTCGTGTCTTTGGTGACGGATGCGAGGATTTATCTTGGAGGAGAGGATGGCCTCGCATGGTCCAAGGCGATGTCACGCTTGCGCCATTGGATGAATGAGTGGACGGCACTTCTTAGAGTTGTTATCTCATCATTGGCGGGTTTTTCCAGCCCGATCTCAGCAAACTTTGCAAGTACCGTGTCCACTTGGACCTTTGCATAAACTGGCGCTTATCGGGTATTGTGCAGACACCCTTCTTAGCACGGATAGACTACCCTGTAGAGCACTGCACAAATATGTTCATCACGCACGTTGAGTCGACAGGTGTGGGTCCCGTATGTCGCCTACAGGATAATGGTTGTTGTCCTTACGCCAATGGCGTGGACGCGCAATCGCCGCGACGACTGTAGGATCAAGAAAACGTTGTGGGCTGCGATGACTCAAGGCTTGTTGTACTTGTCATTCAACTTGTTCTTCAATGGTGCCTTGTATTTCTCACGAACCCTTTCCTTCATCATTTCCATTTCCTTCTCACCGCTCTTCTTTAGCTCTCTTCCGACTCTATAAGAGTCTCCGTGCTCAGGAATCCACTCCTCCATGGAACCTTGACCCCGACGCCTCGTGTCAGACTGTGGTGCTCTTTGTTTCCTAGGGCGCTGTTAGCTCGTCTTTCTCCCTCGTCAGGTGAAAAGATCCTTGGGTGGATAGGCGTGAAACTCATGAACTCGTTGCGTCATTGCTTCGTCTTCACTGCTCTTGAATGATAAACCCCCAGTAGACAACATATCTGCCCTCGCTAGCACGTAGTGCTTCACTCGGTCTGGTAGTCCGATCAAGGGACTTGTACCAGCCAATTGGACCGCTTCTAATTCCTGCCTCTTCCATTGAGCAATTTTACCCGCGTACCCACTCGTGCCAAGTCTGTGGGGGTGAGTATTCCTTCTTGCGATGCTAATGTGGTCCTCACTGGACTTCCTTGCTGCTTCCGATTGCTTCATCGCCACAAACTCATCCCAATATGGCTTCAATTTTGGGTACTCTCCGATGGCTGACCGGTTTTGCTTCACATAATTTGTGTTCAGCCTCGCCTTGAAGTTTCTCCACGCCGCATCCATGGTCATCAATGCGTCGCGACGCACAAGATCTTCGGCTCCTTCGGGGAATTCGAAGGTTTCTTTGAGCTCTGTCCACAGATCCTCTTTGGTGGCTCAGGGCACTTTATGCCAATCCGAATATGTGATTGGCACTTTATCCCTTACGATGCACCCGCATGTTGACCTGTATTTGGCTGCTGATTTTCACGGTGCAACAGGGGCCCCAGTATCTAAGACCTCTAAGATGGTTTACCAGCGTTCAGGTTCCCTTTATTCAAGTTCCCTTGGTTTTATTTGACATGTATGAAGCACATTTGCAGCATTGGTATTTGCTAGAAGAGAATGCTCTCTGGGTTATCAAGATGACTAATACCATCTATGTGCTCTGTTTCATCTCTCTGCTTAATGGACATGTTCACATGGAGTTGGTTGTAATTTTATTCACTGCTTTTGCAACCCTGGAGGAGATTATGAGTGGGCTGATTGGGATAATACTCTTCGACCATGGTTAATGTCATCTAACTTTTTCGCGAATACTTATCCCCGTACAAGAAATATGCTTATTATGTTTTATATAGTTGAAAGTTTGGATATTATACGATTTTGAACACGATATATGACTAGCATGTACAAGAATGCTAACACCGGATAACATAATCTAACATACGTAATGATGAATAGAATCGAAACAAATTAAAGATAGCATCCGAACCACAAAACTAGGCTCGACCTTGCCGGGACGGTGTCGAGCGCGGGGCATCGCAAGGGCGTGGGGCGCGGCGATGCGGCGTGCGTCGAGGAGGGCGGCGTCGCGGCGGCGTCGGGCGTGGCGCGCGACGGCGCGGCGCGGCGCGGACGGCGTCAGCGCGCGGCGGAGGAGGCGACCGTGGTGGCGGCGTCGGTGAAGCGAGTCGTCGAGGCGAGGCGGCGACGGGCGGCATCGTCGGGAGGGCGGCGTCGTCGGGGACGACGTCGGGCGCGCGCGTGGCGAGGACGTCGGCGAGGATGGCGTCGGCACGAGGCGTCGAGCGGGAGTTTAAGGGTTTAGGCGCGGGAGAAGGGCGGGAGTTTAAGGGTTTAGGTGAGTTAGAAGCGGCAGTATCTATTTTATTTATAGCCGGAGCATATTATCGATGGCGGTTCTTAAAAGAACCGCCATCGATCTGATTATCTAATGGCGGTTCATGGCGGTTCTTTATATGAACCGCCACAGATAAATGTATCAGTGGCAGTTCTTTTTAAGAACCGCCACTGATAAATATATTATCTGTGACGGTTCTTTTTACGAACTGCCACAGAGATTGTTATCAGTGGCGGTTCTTTTGACGAACCGCCACTGATGTGCGTTAACCCTGAAATTTATTTCTGAATCAACATACGCTTCACTGTATTGTCGTATAGCAGGACTGAGTTCAGAAGATTTGGTTTTTGGTGCTGCGCAATTGCAGCGTTTTCTGATTTTATCTATTACTTATAAAGCAAATACATAAGCAGTTTACAGGAAAGAATCCGGACTCCTTTCACCTGACGGACTCAACAAACTCTCCAAACTTTCAACCGGATAGAACACTATTTTGTCATCCCAAAAACAACCAAGTACTCTTGATTAATCAAACAATCACCAAAACTAGCAGAGTCCAAAAGCGACTCAAAGACCGGAAAAACTAGCACATAGCTAGGAAACAAAACCAAAACAGACTTTAAACTACCATGCACAAGATTATCTTCAACAGTGGTCATCATTAGGGTTGATTACATAGAAGACTTGTGCGGCCTGGTCATCGCCGGCGAACCCGGGAAGGCGCCCGCCGCGCCAGGAGTCGGCTCGCCTCGATATTTTGCCATTACTCGTATATAGCTAATTATTTTCTTTCACAATTTGCCCTTCTTCATGATCGTCGCGATGATAGGTAGCTTCCTGAGTGATTTCTTCCTCGAGCCTGATGTTGCCATCTACGAAATGAGGCAACTCATCAAATTGGTTGTACTCTTTCTTATCCACGACATTCTCAACTCCGACGATCCTTCTTTTCCCCTGAAGAACTACATGGCGCTTCTTATCTGCCGGGTTAATTACATAGAAGACTTGTGCTACTTGCTTCGCAAGTACGAATGGTTCATCTCTGTATCCGACATGTTCGATGTCCAAAGTAGTGAAGCCGTACTTGTCCACCTTGACACCCTTTGGGAGTTGTACCCAACGATACCGAAACATCGGGATCTTAAAAATACAGTAGTCGAGCTCCCAAATCTCTTCTATGAACTCATAGAAGATACTCTTCTTACTGCCTGTGTTGTCATAGGCATCTATGCGGACACCACTATTTTGGTAAGTGCTTTTGCTATCCTGAGATCTCGTGTAAAAGGTATATCCATTTATGTCGTATCCTTGCCATGTCAAGATTGTACCGATGGCCCTTTGCCACCACCTCAACATGACACTCGATTCTTTCCTACCATATGCTCTTTGAACCAATGATTGAACAAACGGTTATGCTCTTTTGTTACCCAAACCTCGATCGTCCACGATTTTCCTCTCGTAGCTTATCCTTGTGCATGTCCATATACGAGGACACCTCAACCGATTGTTGCAAGATCGTGAAATGAGCTTTTTGAACAATCCATGATCGTAAGAATTTGTTGATTTCCTTCCAATCGTCCCTTTCCCGGCTAGCCTACCCTCATGTCGAGATACAAGCACTCCTACCGGTTCCACCCCTCCATGTAATCCACGCAAAACTCGATAACCTCCTCGGTTGCATAACCTTCCACAATGCAGACCCTCCGTACGAGATCGATTGCGTACATACTTCTTCAGATACCCATGTACCTTTCGAACGGGTACATCGATGCGTGAATACGGGACCACATACATTTATCTCGTTCACAAGGTGAACAATGAGATGAACCATTATATCGAAAAATGATGGAGGAAATACATCTCTAGCGGCATAGTGTCTTGACCACATCATTCTGCATTCGAAAGTCCGATGGGATCGATGACCTTCGTGAAATCGTGTTGAAGAAGAAACACAACCTCATGATTGCCTCTCGGACCTTTTCGTGCAAAATACCTCTAATTGTAATAGGAAGCATTTGTGTCATCATCACATGACAATCATGAGACTTCATGCCGCTTAACTTCAAATCTTTCATCGAGACCAGTTTCTTGATGCTTATGAGTAACCGGACGGAACTTTCACACCATGCAAGCATTTGCAAGGTTGCATTCTCTCTTTCTTGAAAGAGTGCAAGTCGGGGAAGGTAAAGTTGCCCTTTCCGGTGTCCGAGGATGTAGCTCACTCGATTTTTATATCTTCCAGTCCCTTCATGCCTTGATCAGTCCTTAGTTTTGTTAGGAATGTTCAAGAAAAACCAATCAAGTCATCACATACATTTTTCTCACGTGCATGACGCCTATGCAAAGGTTGAACTTCTAAGTCCTTCCAATAGGGCAAGTTCTAAAATATCGATCTCTTCTTCCATGTGGTCTTCTCAGTACGAGACCTCGATGTATTATTACTATCTCCCTTTCCAAGTACGACATTAATATCCTTAACCATATCATATACCTCTTCCCCACGACGAGGCCTTGGGGCTATACCATCCTCTTTTGTCCCGTCGAATTGTTTTTTCATATTGCGGTAGGGGTGATTCCTGCGAAGGAATCTACGATGATGCATGTACACGGTTTTCCTCGAGCTATTGAGCCACACACTAGCGGTTTCATCCATGCACTGGGGGCATGCTTTGGCCCCTTTTACAGTACGACCGGATAGATTACCAAGGGCAGGGAAATCATTGATGGTGCAAAATAACAATGCCCGTAGGATGAAGTACTCTCGCTTGTACTCATCCCATACCTGTACACCTTCGTTCCACAGTATGACAAGATCTTCCACCAATGGTTGTAGGTATACATCAATATCATTGCCAGGTTGTCTCGGCCCTTGGATAAGCAACGACATCATAATATACTTTCGTTTCATACACAACCAAGGAGGAAGGTTGTAGATACAGAGAGTCACGGGCCAAGTGCTATGAATACTACTCATGTTACCGAAAGGATTCATTCCATCCGTACTCAACCCAAACCTTATATTCCTCGGTTCATTTCCGAAGTCCTTCCTAAAGAGCCTATCGATAGTTCTCCATTGAGCAGAATCAGCAGGGTGTCTCAGCTTTCAATCCTTTTTACGCTCTTCTGAGTGCCATCGCATCAGTTGGGCATGCTTTTTGTTTTCAAATAAACGCTTCAACCGAGGAATTACTGGTAAATACCACACCACTTTAGTGGGAGCTCCTTTCTTCACCACGATGCCCTCGCTGTCATGGCCTTTACACTTGTATCGCCATGATTTGCACACCGGGCATACATGCATGTCTGTATACTCTTTGCGATAGAGTATACAATCGTTTGGACATGCATGTATTCTTTCTACTTTCAATCCCAATGGACATACAACCTTCTTAGCTAAATAAGTGGTTATCGACAATACATTTCCATCTGGAAGCATGTCCGCTAAGAGATGTAATAGCGCCGTGAAACTCTTATCGGACCAACCATTGCTTGCCTTCAATTTTAGAAGTGAAAGCACGGTGTGCAACTTTGTGTATTCCTCCTTGCAACCCGGGAACAAAGGTGTGTCCGAGTCGTCCAACAAACCCTAGAATTGATTAAACTCTCTCTGACTAGTGTAGTTCCCTTCTGCATCACGCAACATCTGAGTAAGATTATTATCGTCATCAATGTCCAACCTATCCTCATCAGATCCATTACTAATGTCAGCTGCTATAATGCCTTCTCCATCATCCAATACGTTATCACCTTCATGTATGTTTTCCTCTTCACCGTGACTTGTCCAACGTGTATAGCCAAGTACAAAACCTCTTCGAATCAAGTGCAAGTGGATGTGCTCTTTGACTGAAAACATTTTCTCATTCTTGCAATCAATGCATGGACAATGTATGTACTCCGTTTTCTTGTGCAACTTGTTCTCCTCAGCGGCTCTTAGAAAAGTAGATACCCCGTCGATGTAATCTCGGTTGTAACGGTTCGCATTGTACATCCATCTCCGGTCCATATAAAATTAATTAACATATAAAATTTGATTAAAAAACTAATCTAAATACTTACCTTGTAAAGAAGTTAGATAATAAATTCATCATCTAAAAATGATGAGCACCCACCTACCAAATTAACTAAAATTTCATGTATATTAATATCCACTAATCTTAAATAAATAAGTATATTATACGTGCACACTAATGGAACCAAATTAATAGTAATTAAAAAACTAATCTAATTACTTATCATCTAAAGAAGCTAGATAATAAATTCATCATCTACCAAATTAACTTAAAATGCAATTTATATTAAATATATGCTTGATCATAATTCATCATCTATAAAAGGAACACAACATCATCTAATGAATCTAGCTAGGAAATAAATTCATCAACTACAAAATGGTAGGTAAATAAAAATAAACAAAATCTAAACTATTCATCTCATCTACATATAAACCTTAATTGAACTAGGTTTAAAAATTAAATTGCAACAAGATTAACACAAATCGAGAGAGGAGAAAAAATAACTCACCAAGGAACAACTAGAGGAAGTACAACACAAGAATTGGAGAAAACGAAATCTGAAAATTAGAAGTTTTGGTTTGCTCTCGGGAGGAAGAAGACCAGTGCTGCTACTGATCACCTAATTATAGGCAGTATTATCAGTGGCGGTTGTTAACTAGAACCGACACTGATAATATTATGCGTGGTGGTTCTATCCTCGAACCACCACTGATAATGAATTATCAGTGGCGGTTGGAGGATAGAACCGCCACTGATAATACAATTTTATCAGTGGCGGTTGGAGGATAGAACCGCCACGAATAACCTAGTTATCAGTGACGGTTCTATCCTCCAACCGCCACTGATGATGTATTTGTTATCAGTGACGGTTCTATCCTCGAACCGCCACTGATAATGAATTATCAGTGGCGGTTCGAGGATAGAACCGCCACTGATATTCTTCCCGCCATTTTCAATATAGAACCGCCACTAATAATTATATTTGTGACGGTTCGAAAAAAACCGCCACAAATAGACCGTCACCTATTGCAGGTTTTGGCGTAGTGATGAGTACTACTAGTAGTTATTGTTTTGGTACTTCTTTTTCGTGAACCTAGTGCTACGTGCGTAGATCTAGAATGAACCGGTATGAAATTGGTACTTTTCTAAATTATTTTGATTCATTTCGTTCCACTGCTTGCTATTGATTTTTTTGCATGGCGGCATGCTTGGCTTCGTTGATGTCCTTGGCAATCAATAGTTGCTCACTCTTGTGCAAAGCCCCAGATGTTGATTGTATTTTGTAGGGGTAGTGTGCGACATCGAGATTGGCGATTGCTCTTGAAAGTTCTAATTTTCTAGAACTACGCTTCTTCTTCTTTTTTGAATGAAATGGTCTGATGCAAGAAGTGTGGAAATGCAAGCTTGTTGCAGGCATGTGAACCTGACTCTGGATGGCGACTATCGCTAATACAAATGCACAACATTATTCGAGTCAGTTCTATAACAATTAACAAACGAGAAGGAAATGGGAGGGGTAATAAATGACCATTGCTGGCGTCTAATTTTGATAGGCAAAATAGTTAGTCACGTTAGTATCTATACTCCTTTATAATGCACGTAAGTATTCTTTTCTATATCCACCCTAAATAGTGCATTCCACTAGAGATGAGTCAACATTCGTGCACCCGGCGAAACGTCCTCAGAAACTTGCCTTCATCAAAATTAACCTCTCAGATCTTTCCTCAGCTTTACTCACCCACATCCGATGGCCATTATTTAGTGTGTCTAATCATCCATGTGGCCCACAACAGACCTCCCCCACCTACATATTTGGAAGGAGAGCGAATCAAACAAGGAAATAAATAAGGAGGATCCGTATGCAAGGAAACCAGACTTGAATTTTTTACTGGCCAAAATTGTACGTACTACATATTTGGAAGGAGGGCGAATAAAACAAGGAAATAAACAGAGAGGATCCGCATGCAAGGAAACAAGACTTGAATTTTTTATTGTCCTAGCATTGTGATCGTATTTTTTTTAATATGACCCTTCTTGAGACTTTTTTGCGGATCTAGCCCCATAGAGCTTAATTTCAGCGCATGGAGAGCGCTGAATTTTTGTTTTTATTTTTTTATCTAAGGAACCAACGGTCTGTGAGTGGTACTTATTTTTTTTCAATTTTTTCTTGGAACCAATGTAGGTGAGCAACTTTATTTCATTTTATCTTTTTTTCCTTGCGGATCCAATGTGTGGCGAGCGATTTATTTTTCCATAGTTTTTTGAAATCATCCCTGTGGCCCACAACAGACCTTCCCTCACCTCCAGCATCAACAAGGAAAAGGAAACAAACGTCCTGAAAAAAGGAAAGAAGACATTACGTGCTGGAAAAAAGAAACCGGGAGATGGGGCATTGCGGCCGGGAGATTGCACGCGACGGCCGGGGCAGCGCCGCCGGGAGAACGCAGGTCTGCAATGGCTCCACGGTCGCCATCGGTGGCTTTGCCAATGCGGCGAGGTTGCTGGTCGGCGACCTCGAGGTCGCCGAGCCTCGGCAAATTTATAATTTAAATTTTTTTGAAAATAATTTTATTAAGTACAAAATAATCGAAAGTTTTTTTGAGAATTTTTCTAGAATTTTTTAACCTAATGTGCTATCTTTTCAAAAATCCTTTTATATTTAAAAAAATGAAGGTAACACACATGTAGCTTCTTCTAGCTGCAGCCCAGACTAGAGAAGCTTCTTCTCTTCCCTCCCTCCATTAAAGCAAGAAAGAAGCTCCAAAGCTTCATCAATTCTGCACCAAATCTCCTCTTTCCATCTATGGTGTTAATCCCTAAATTCTGTGCTCTATTGCCAAAATTTCCTCCCAATCTGATTTGATCCCAAATTATGATTTCCATAAATATGCTTGTTTCGGGGCTATAAAAGCCGGCGAGCTCTCCTCCACCCTATCGCATTGCGTAAGTGCTCCCTCTTGTAAAGATCGCCGGATTTTGGAGGTAACCCAAGCCATCACCGTCATCTTTCCTGGTGAAATTCACCGCAACCGTGACTCCTCCCTCGCAGGCGCCGGTGCCGGCGATCTCGCCGCACCAGTGCCGACCCACTGCGACCGGCTGGCCACCCCTGGTCTTCCCTCCCCTTGCGCTGGCCAAGCCCAGAGAGAAAAAAAAATAATCTAAAATCAGAAAATTCTTTTTTCTTTCTCTTTGTTGATTTAAAATCTGTTGGGAGCCCGTTTTCGCCTATTCCACCTCCATTTAGTTCCGTTTTTCTTTCTAAATTCATTTAAAATTCTAAATTTCTCTTTTATTATTAAGTGTTGTATTCATACTTATCTTCTCATTTAATTGATAAGCGGGTGTACTGCCGTCGTAGCGTTAGCATAGGCACTATCCTAGTAAAATATAGAAAACAAAGTCAAGGAGACCCATTCAACGCTTTGGAGTAACCGGCAAGAAAGGGAAGCTGGTTTTGGAAAGGCTCAGAAATGAGGGTTTGGCTCATGCGGAAATGTCTCTTGATAGAAGGAAAGTCGGATGCAGAGGTAGAGACAGAAATGAGGAGATCAAGACGCAATGGAAAGGAACGTACCGGAAGACGGAGTTAGGTTGATAGGAAGAGGAGTTTGGAACATAATCCATAATTGAGTCTGTTGTGTTTAAGAGTTATAGCATAGCCATAGGCTATATAAACCAGTATCAGTTGACGGCAAGACACACCCAAATCAACCAAAACACTTTTGCAGTTACCTTTGACTTAACTTTTACCATGGACCTTAGGAGTTAGTTTGTAGCTAGTAGAGCCCTTCCTCTTAAGGCCCTATTTGTTTCGGTTTTTTCACTGGCTTAAAAGCAGAAAAGTCAAAGTCGAAACAAACGATTGGCTTTTAAGTCGGACTTAAAAAAAGCCAAAAGCCTGCATATAACTATAAGCCAAAAGCCAGGTGAGAGGTGTTTTTTGGGCTTTTTTGGGATGAAATAACCCTTGGAAGTCTCCAAAATTACCCACAACCTTAAAAGGTATTTCAAACTTTCTAGCAATAAGCTACACTCAGGGTTCACAAAATCGAATTTCAAAAAATCATTCGAAATTCGAAAACCACAAAAAACCGCTCGAAACCGTCAGAAATCGAAGGGTTAAGAAATCAAAAAAATTTGAAAAACAATCGAAAACAATTCGTTTTTTCGCAAGAAACCGCTTGGTTTTTAAGAAACGGGTTTTTCAACGGTTTTCAAGCGGTTTTCAACGCATAATTTTTTTTTTCAAATTTTTCGATTTTTTTAAATTTAAATAAAACAGTTTACCGAACGGTTTTGGATATCGAACTACAGTGGTAGACTCGAAAACTGCAGTTTTCGCCGGTTTTGTGAACCCTGGCTACACCATCTAACCCATCAAAAAGCCAGGATACCAAACAACATGTCTTGGCTTAAAAGCAGACGGCTTAAAAGCTCGTTAAGCCAAAAAGCTAGCTTTAAGCCAAAAGCCAAAAAGCCTAAGCCGAAACAAACAGGGCCTAAATCTGATCTAGTTCATCTATTTAATTGATTTTGACCGTCGGCTTTATCTTGTTGTCGCGCCCGTAACAATTTTTTGGGAGGCATCATCCGTCCGTCGTTGACCCTTTGACAGTTTGCTGGAAAATCGTCCGGCACGTTGCATACATCGCTAGGAGGCACCCTTTGTAGGGACATGGTGCTTGTTGCACTTGGAACACTTTTCCAGCGGCAACACACTCTTGGCACGCCTTCTCGAATACCTTCCTGCATAAATTCAAGCTCAAATTTCCAAAAAGGAACATGAACTCAAGCTGAAGTATCAGCAATGTTTTGCCAAAAAACATGATTGAACAGTCGTCCCTAAGGACGGGAACCTTCCCATTATTGTCGATCATGAAGCTATTCTACAGATTTTGACTTCTCAACCAAGTATGTATACGTTCTCGGAAGGAGATATGAGTGAGATGATCGATCAAGGAGTACACAAGTGTTCATGAACAATGCTAAGGAGACACACTTGAAGTATCTTCTCACCAAGCTTATGAAGATCGGAGAAATATGAAAATCACCACCACTACCTAGATTATATCTTCTCACCAAGCTTGTGAAGACAGGAGAAATATGGAAGTCATCACCACCACTACCAAGATTCCCAATGTTTTCATATGAAGTGACCAAGTTCGTCAATAATCTCATCTAGCAATCTCATGCTGATATTAAGTCAGGGGCATCAACGTTTGCACTGTCTTTCTTACCAAATTTGTTGGCTTCTATACGGACGCATACATTTCAACTTGCTGTCAAACAGATCTTTGAGTATACTGACGGTGCATTGGTATGAGAAGACCAATACATTTGTGGGATTATCAACAGGTTCAGGCTATAGCTTGTTGAGGGGGCTTATCAACTGTAACAGGTCATAACTCATCGTTAGGATTATCAACCGCTATAGGCTATAAACCGCTAGTGTTACCAGCTATATAGGCCCACCAATCACCACGTTTACCCGCAAGTGACGTTTATCAGGTACCACCTGCATCTTCCGCTGGCTATATCACAACAGGTGCTTCTACCCCTCACGGTTCTTAAGGCATCTGACTTTATCTAGCATCTCAGCTGATTATACCAAGATTGCCTGAAATGGGATTCGATGGGCAAAGTTTGGCTGATACCTATCCCATACTCAGGGGGCAGGTTCTGGTCAATGATCATCCTATCTTCAAAGGGCAGCCTCCATTGCGCCCTGAATTACCTCTATGTGATTCATAACCAGATCTACCTCAACCATTGATGCAACGACAAGCCAACCTGGTCCCAAAATTGTGGATGGATCAGATCATGGTTGCTATTAGGGAAAAGTATGGCTTGGAACCATGGGGGTGAACAACGATCTATTGTAAGTCATACCCTAACTATATAGATACTATTTCTTTTCCTCCTGGTTGTAAAGTTCCAGATTTCATGAAGTTCACAGGAGATGGTTCAGAATCTACTTTGGAGCATATCGGCCAATTTGTTGCACAATGTGGGGAAGCCAATGTCAATGAAGCCTTGCGTTTGCGATTGTTCTCATTATGGTTTGCCACATTGCCATACAATTCGGTTCATACTTGGGCTAATATGGAGCGACGATTTCATGAGTATTTCTAACCTTGAACTGTGGAATTGCATTTAAGTGACTTAACGATATTCAGGCAGCGATTCAATGAGTTAGTTGTTGACTTTATCAAGAGACTCGAAGATACAGGGGGAAGATGCTTTAATCTGCTATATCTAACAAAGATTTGGTCGATTTAGCATACAATGGATGATTGCATCATCTGAGAGAATGTTTGGATGGTAAAAAAATTCTTCAACAATAATCATCTCCGCCAAAGAGCATCGGCTCAAGAAAGCCGATTAAGAGAAACTCACAACGCTAGGGTTAGATTCAAAGACGAGAGGTGCTTCAATGCTTTTCCTTTTGACAGTTGCACAAATATTAAAGCATTAATGAATGGTAGATGACGATTACTTACCCCTTCGCTTGCTTCAAGATTTGTGCAACCTGTATTGAGAGGGAAAGCATTGAAGCACTGCTCGTGACCAGATTCGATTACATGAATGATATTATATTCCACCAATCGAGGAACTGAAGAAAAGGTCACATACTGCAAATGACATAATTCTTAGTCCCATAGTACGATGATTGCAATGTATTCAGCGTCAACTTCAATTAGCTATTGAGGACGATCATTTGAAATTTGGCCAAGAACACAGTATGGCAGTAGACACTGACCCTTTTCCCATCAACACAATTGATTTCAAGGGGGGAAAGAGTTTTAGTCAAGACCAAAGAAGCTGAGCGTCACTCTATGGCTAATAAATTTACCATTGAGGAGCTGAGAAAGAGGAGAACTTCATGCAAGATGACTCAAGCGAAGGCCAATGGAGGAAAAAGTTTAAAGATCACCGTCGTGTCATCTTCAAAGCCTACTAGTCATAGAAGGCCAAGGATGGTGAGACCTAAAGGAGAGCATGAGGTTGGCAAACAGTACAAAAACAAGAGACGTTCATCAACATCTTTCCAGACACTAGACCAAAACGAACATTCAAGGAGTTGATGTCCAAGTACCAGTGTAGGAGTTGACAAGCTGAAAGAAGAGATATTCCACAAGAAGGTAATCGGCTCAATCGACAAACATCAATATCCGATGAGTTAGAATCGTTGTTACCAGTCGCCATCTCGAGCTTGAGGTCATAGATGATGGGATTTGTCACCCCCATAGTTTATATTACCATTATTAGGAGCAATGTCGTAAATGGCAACCGCCAGCATGAGTTCATCTTGTATATCCTCCATGGATGTGGTGTCCTCCACGGACGATAGCCGATTCAATTTCACAGGATGAAGACATTGAAAGCAATCATCGTCCAGTTCATGAACGATTATCTTATCCAAAGAACCAGGATATTGATTCTCATTCTCCAAGAGTTGATCACATGATCAAAATGAGGAGGATCAAACCTCCCAATGTAGAGCCTAAACAAGAATCGGCAATAGAGTAACCAACAGAGCTTGTGAAATATAAGTAAGCCAATAATGTTTCAAGGAGCAGATGGGAACTAAAGTCGCAATGGGTACAGTGTGGTCTTACATAGTCACAAAGATGTCAAGTATAGCGACTCCAGAAGCACGAAGAATATGAAGCACAAGCGGAGGCAGCACATGATAAGGCTTTCATCTTTCCTGATCTAGTGCCATCGTTCTTCAAGGTGTTGGAGGGTCTGAAGCATTCCTACTACCCCTTCCCTAAGCTTAATTTATAATTGCCTCTGCATGCTCGAGTATTAATGTGGAAAATCAACGCAATCTTGGACAGGTCTTCAAGACAACTTCAAGATGAAATGCAAGTGAAAGAGAATGTTGTCGAGGGTGTAGGAGTCTTTTTGTGTCCTGAGGGTTTTATTTGAAGTCCAAATCGAAATTCCACAACTTGATAAATTGACTTTATTTCTCACAATTCTTCTGTCTATGCCTTCTCAGACTCCGTCCTCGGGCAGGTCTCGAACTCATGATCTAAGCCACATCTGTCTGGCAAGAGTTGAACACATTGAGCTATCATGTTGAGCTTGCTCTTTCTACTTTAGGGTAGAAACCAGGATCTACCCTAGTGCCTCTGTACAATGAGAAAAGAGTTAAGCTGCTTTTTTTTCTCTAAGATTGAATAAAAACTGAAAAGAAAAATATGGCCACAACTCTACCGATGGAAAGGGTTATTGACCAGCTATTTTTCTAAAAATTAATTAGATTTTGTGGCCATTAAGATCAAGATCCAAATCCAATAGGTCTCACTTCTCCTTCACACCAGGTCTCAAGGTCTCATTTTTCTTTCATCTTATATATAATCTCCTCCCCGATCCGCTTCATTGTGTCGTCTTCTCAGTCGATGATGGATTGGAAAGAGTAGAAAACCACGATATGGAAAACAAGACAGGAATTTTGTACAATGCCATTGTACAACAATTTATAAAAGGGATGTAGCCCAGCTTGATAGCATGTTTGTTTTGGGTACGAAATGTCACTTATTTAAATCATGTCGTCCCTACCTATTACTTCTTTCTTCTTTACACGCAGTAGCGATGAGATCAATTAAAGTGAGTATAACTTGAACTTTTGGATACTATATGTACGTGCGACAAGTTAGGAGTAGAAAATGGTTTTCTTTTTAATGAAAGCGCTCTTAATTAGTTCAGTTTGGTAGAACACATATCTCTAAAACCCAGTGTCGCGGGTTTCTATCTTATGTTGAAGGAGAGTAAGGGTCTGTTTGTTTTAGCTTTTGATTCTGGATTCTGGCTCCAAAAGCAGAATCAGAAACAAACAGACCGATTTTAGAATCCGATTCTCACAATCTAGCCCACCTATATACAGTAGAATCTACAATCCACTTCATATGTGCTTTTGGATTCTAGCTTTTGGAGAATCAGCTTCTGTACAACCACAATCCAGAATCAGCTTTTAGAGAGTCCAAAGCAAAAACAAACCGGCCCTAAAATAACTTAATAAAAACCAAGTCGAATTGTAACTCTAATTTAACCTCTGTATGATCCGGAGGAGGTCAATAAAAAAACCCTACTGAATCGGCGTAATCCCAAAAAATATATGGTCATGGGCTTTATTGGAGAGGACGTCACTGCTGCGCTGCCATTCGGCCTAAGTATGGATTTCGAGACACGTTTGAAGGTTAAAAAAGTGACTAGCATTGGGTAAAAATCATGTTGATTACGCTTATCAAAAGCTAAAGGAAAAAAATATGCTCGACTCACATCGTTCTTTTTTGCACATTAACCTCACACAATCAAGGTTTGTCACATTAGGTTTTGGGCCAAGCAAAGGACAAATCACGTCCTCTGGATACAGCCAGCGCTCCATGTCCTGGCATAACACCCGGGCATATGAAACTCTATCCCCTATTCCGCAGTAGAGAGAGATTGGTACAAATTCTGTACAAGGTAGAATTGTACTTGGCCACTGTTCTGAAATCTGCAAACCTCAGGCGTACCCAATCTTGCTGTGCTTGGGGCAAGATGGTGTACTTGAGCTTTTCGAACCGCTTCTGAAGTGCAGTCCAAAGCTCAAGTGCACTCTCTTCACCATATATTCATTCTTGAGTGGTGAGAGGTGGTGCTCGAGAAAATGCAGAGCTTGATCGTTCTGCTCAGCAGTAGGTTTTGCGTCCTGCGAGGACCCTAGACCAATCGCTGAACGGAGCTTCTTGCCCCCAAGAACAATCTTTACGTCCGATGCCCAAGTGAGATAGTTCGACTGCGGGGCGTTCTTCAAACTCACGATTCACAATGCGGACATCCGCATGATTTCAAAATTACGTTTAGATTACTGCGTGTAATCTGATAGAATATGGTTGCATAAAGCATAAAGTGCAGAAAAAAAATACATATGCATTGCATTATATAAAATAGAGCAATGAATTCAAAATTTATAAAGAATATTCATAAAACAGAGAAATAGAGCAAGAAAAATTAAAAACAGAGCCAAATAAATCTTCTTGATTTTCTGGCAATTTTTTCAAAATTTTCTGCAATTTTTTTTTTCTCTTTTCCTTTCCCTTTTCTTTCTTTTCTTTTCTTTGTTTTCTTTTTTTTTCAGCCGAATCGGCCATCTGGGCCGTGCGCTTTGAACAGGCCCACTCGGGCCCCCCCGGCCTGCCTGGCCCAAGAGAAGGACCCCGGCGGCTAGGGTTCCCATCCCCTAGCCGCCACAAACTTTTGTTCCAAAGCAAACAAAAAGGAAAAAAAAAACACTTGCTTCTGTCGCATGGGGCGTTCACTGGTGGCAGCAACTTCGGGTCGGCTGCGTGCGGCGCGGGGCGAGGAGCGGCCTCGGGCCGGTGGGAAAACGGCGACGGCGTGGCGGCGAGGCGCGCGGCGCTGGCTGGCGAAGCCGCGAGCCGGCCGAATCGCGATCGAAGGCTCGGATGGCGGCGCGAGGCCGAGCCGCCGTCGCGGCGGCGTGGCGGCGAGCGAGGCCAAGGCCACGGTGGTGGCGCGACAACGTGAGCGAGCGAGGAGGAGCACCGGCGGCTGCGATGCCTTGAGTGCCGAGGCGCGGCGGCCGACGAGGCGGCGGCGACTTCAGCGCAAAGGCTGCGGCGCAAGCGGCCGACGAGACGGCGGCGGCTCGGGCCGCGAGGCACCGAGGCCGAGATGGTCGGTCGGGACGGCGCGGCGAAAATGGCTTCAAGCCGGCGGCGGCGGTCGGCAAAGAACGCTCCGGCGCGCGGTGCCCTGCGCGGCGGCCGCGACGGCGCGCGGGGCGGGCGGCGGTGGTGGAGCGCCAGCGATGTGGCTACGAGCCGACCGGCGGCGCGCACGGCCGAAAGCGTCGTCGCTTCAGCGGCGAGGCCGACGCCGCCGGACGCCGTGGCGACAAGTCGGCAGCGGATCGTGGCTTAGCGCACGACGCGGCGGCGGTGGTAGCCGACGTCTTTGCGTCGCGCGAGGTGGCGCCGGTCGGCGGCGATCTTGGCCGTCGGCTACGCGGCTGCGTCTTGCGCCAAGACCGATGCGGTGTCGATTTCCTTTTTTACGTGATGAGCGAAGAAATGTCTTGTAGCTTCATGTCGGCTAGCCGAGCGCGTGTAGCCGTGCCACGTAAGATAGATGCATGCATAGAAAAAGTATCGATTAGATTCAAGCGTTAATCCACATTTTCTCACCTTTTCAATCGATCTCGGTGAGAGCTTCGTCGCGATAACGTGTTAAGGAACCTCGCTATCGAATAGTCCGGGGTTCCCGAACAGATCTGAATTGGAGAACAGAAAGAGAGAGACACGTGTTTAAGGAGAGCAACAGCGAAAATTCTTTATTGCTAATGATTTTCTGGTACATAGGGGACCCCTTTCCTCCTTTTTATAGCGCTCACCTAGAGTTTAGGCTTAAATGACCAGCATAAATCTTTATGGGCCATCAGGTTTCCCAAAAGTGCCCAAAGGCAATAGCGGCCGGCCACCATCCAACTGCTGCACTCGTCGCGCATCACGCGCCCCGCTTTCTTCGAAGATGTTCTTTTAAGTTGCGTCCTGTCAAAGCCCGGATTAGCGCAAAAGTGATCTGGATGCTAGAGTGCAAATCAACGGGTGAAATCTATCTCTTTTCAAATCCTAATATTATTTTTTTACAAATCTAACACTTTCAAAAGTAATTACAAAATAAACCTATCTGTGGCCAGAAATCCACTATCACTCTTGGTGCCTTCGAAAGTCATCATTTTCCTTCGAAAGTCATCATTTTTCTAGTCTCCGATAATCATTTCTTAATAAATCTATCCCACCTCTGAACGTAATTACAAAAAATAGGCTCATCCCTGACAGCGAAAATCAAAAGAAACATACAACGGTATGGGCGAGCGATAGTGGCTTCTGCGGTGTGAAGGCGCAGTAGGTGATACGTTCAACACTTTGTGATCGAGAATAAGGCTATTTTTTTTAATTGTGTTTGAGAGAGGTTCACTTTGCGGGAAAAAAAACTGCGCATAGGAAGAAAAGTGATGATTTCCCACTGGTTTACTTCAGCCACAATTCGATTTTCAGACGCGATGCCTGCCTGAATCTAACAATAAAATTGGAAGCGGTCCACCATAATTCTTATAAATCTACAGTAAACGCGTAAGAACACGCATGTAAAACAGAAGTTGCTAATCCACAACAACGAATAGCACAGAAAAAAATTAGCATCGGACCAGAGTTAATGTATTCATAAATCATAATTCCAATGATAATCTCAGCCAAGTAGCAAGAAGATGGCCAAGAGGGAAAAAATGCGCTAGATTAGAAAGAACCGAACTAAATAGTGAAGCAACTGACTTTGACTCGCATTCAGGACAAATTATCAGCGAATTACACCGACGATTCACTGCCATTACTCCATCCGACCCGACGGCGACGAACTCAAAATCCAACAGGTGAATGAGCGTGGTGCTCAATTGCATTTTATTCGGTCCGATGCCGACACCAAGAAAGCTAATCAATGGCTCACACCTTGAAGCTGAAGCTGAGGAGGATCTTGTTGAGCCCGACCTTCCAGCCGCCGCTCCCCTTCCTGTCGGGGCTAGAATTCGCCGTCGTCGCCGCCACCGCCGGCTCCGACAAGGCGTCGTTGGCGACGACCTCGCGCGCGGCCTTCTGCCAGAGCAGGAAGCTCCTGCACCCGTTGAAGCTGACCCTCTCATCGGCCTTGAACGCTGCACGGCACAAAAGATCAAATCAAGAAGGGGTCAGCTATGAGAAAGGGCAAATTGTGATGGATTAAACAGCAGATCGAGAAACTGGTGCTTGAGTTGGGACCGTACCGTCGGATCCGCCATTGGCGGTGTAGAGGAGGAAGTCGGCGGCGTCGGCGCCGAGCAGCGGCATGCGGCACTGGCGCGCGTAGCAGCGGAGCGCGGCGCGGATGAGGCCGGTGACCGACTCGCCCTCGTCGACCAGGAACCGCAGCGGCCCGGCGCTGCCGAGCACGGTCACCGTCACCAGCAGGCGCGCCCGGCCGCCGGCCCACGCCGCCGCCCCCGCCTTGCGGCGGGGCTCCACCTTCCTCAGCTTCATAGGCAGCGTCGACGGCACCGCAACAGCCATATTAACGAACCAATCGAACTAAAACAAACTAATCAACCAAAATCGATGCCTTTGTTTTTCCCCTCTCTTTTCTTAGCGAAGAAAAATTCCAGATGAAAAGGGATCGAAGAAGCGTCGGCGAGCCGTTCACGGGTCGAGGCCGATGCAGCGGTGGTACCAGCCCTGCATGCAGGATCCGAAGCCGCGGAAGGAGGCGGAGGAGGCCCTCTCCGGCTGCGGCGGCGAGGAGGGCGAGGCGGAGGTCGTGCGGGCTCCCACCATTCACAAGGGCGCACTCGTCTTCGGGCGGCGGGCGGAGAGATCTGAAGGCCCTTCTCGGCTTCTTCTTGCCTTGCGGCGGCCGAGAGGAGGAGGGTCTGATTGGGGACTCCAGTCCAGGCCAGGCGAGGCGAGCGTGATACTCCGACTCCGACAAGCAAAAGCAAAGAGAACATACGGGAGGAGTCTCGTGGTCGTGGTGAGTTGGCTTGATCCGGGCCGTTGGTGATGGACGGTGGACGCTGGCCTACGGTGTGCACGCGCTGGGTGGTTCGGATCTGCTTGGTGAGGGTTGCTTGCTTGCTTGGTAGGGCTTTGTTTTGGTTTCCTTTTTCTGCTTCTTCTCAACTTTATTTATAATACGTCACCTATTTCCGCCAATCTCAAAGCATCCATAGTCTTTCAGTGAGATACGAGTGACATACATTGAACGTTGGAAGTTATTCAGTGGTGTCCCAATCTCTTTTCACGTAACTGCAACACTGATTTGTTTTCCAAAAGGCAAACAAAAACACTCCGATTAGCCGATGCATCATTCTTTTCTCCCAAAAAAATTAAAGAAAAACACTCCATTTCCCAATTCATCACAACTCAAGCATAAAACTCATGGTGGCTCCCAAGTCCCGACCCAGCTTGTGCTCTTTCGAGTTTTGAGTCTCCGTTAGACTCTATCCACTGTGCTATTAAAATGAAATTAAAAAAAGTCACCACGTCGACTCCCCAAGTTTAACAATCATCACGTCACGTTAATCTTAGGAAAAAGATAGTTACCAACTATCGTTTACAGTAGATCTAGATTATAAGATCCAAATTAATCAAATATATATTATGACCTTTACAGTTGTATAAAAAATACTCCCTACAGTCATAAAAATATGTTGTTTTTGACATCAACACGGTACCCAAAATATAACTTCGGACACTATTTTTTATTGTAATACATTTATAAAATCCAAAAAATATAATATTACCACTGGTACAGAAAATCTTATTATAGATGGTTTACAAACCTCGAACCGTCTGTAATCATGTGTCAGTAATAATGACGACTCATCACAGACGGTTTACGAACCATCTGTGAAAAACATATTATAGATGGTTCTTAGTGTAAACCATCACAGATGGTTCTGTGTATAAATCGTCTGTGATATCCATTTATCACAGTCGATTCCTATTGGGAACCGTTTGTGATGTTATTTTGTGTTGATATTTTTTTTCTGTTTATTGGCTAGTGTCGGCGTTTCGAGCACCGGCAAGTAAATTTGTAAGTCTAAGGGGTCGCGCGTTCCCTCTCCCTGAATGGTTAGACTCGGGAGCCCAAGGCATATCTTGGTTGGCCGAAGGTCCTACTCGATTCGTGTGGTAGCGTTGTATTCTCTTTAGTACAGATGATAGTGCACAAAGTTTACAAGCGAGTGCTAATAGCTTAGCGAGATGAGTTCGATTGCCCTTGCTACGGGGTTCTGCCTCCTTTTATCACAGTAAAGGCGAGTTACATCGAGAGTGGGAGAGGGCGAGATGACCTACACTAGGAGCTTGGTCCTCGTTCTGTTCGATCATCGCCGTCTTGCCCATCTTGGGTCGGTAGCTTAGTTGGTCGAGGCGGTTAGGTATTTCCGGGAAGCAGCGTACACGCCTCTGCGAACCTTACAGTGTTGGCGTTGCTGCGCATGGCGTGGGAGTTGCCTCGGGAGAGGCGTGTCTTCGTCTTGTATGTGATCGGTGATGGGATGGGAGCATGACTTGGTCGATCATTAAACCTTCTAGGAAGGAGCCACCGCCTTGTATAGTCACTTCGATCGACCCGTTCGTAGAGTGCGTGGTCGTTGTGCGGTAGAGGCCGACACGCGCCCTTGGCGGGGTTGTCTTGGCACGATCGGTCGGGGATCGAACGCGGCCCTTGGCGGTTGCCCTCGCGTGGTCGGGATCTCGACCGATCGTGCCAAGACAACCCTCGCCAAAGGCCGCGTGTCGAAGCTCTACGCACAACGACCACGCACTCTACGAACGGGTCGATCAAGTGACTATACAAGGCGGTGGCTCCTTCCTAGAAGGTTTAATGATCGACCAAGTCATGCTCCCACCCCATCACCGATCACATACGACGAAGACACGCCTTCCCGAGGCAACTCCCACGCATCATGCGCAAAGAACGCCAACACTGTGAAGGTTCGCAGAGGCGCGTACGCTGCTTTCGGAAATACCTAACCATACGACCAACTAAGCTACCGACCAAGATGGGCAAGACGGCGATGATCGCCAGAACGAGGACCGGCTCTAGTGTAGGTCATCTCGCCCTCTCCCATTCTCGATGTAACTCGCCCTTCCTTTCAGATAAAAGGAGGCAGAACCCCGTAGCAAGGGCAATCGAACTCATCTCGCTAAGCTATTAGCACTCGCTTGTAAACTTTGTGCATCATCTGCACTAAAGAGAATACAACGCTACCACACGAATCGAGTAGGACCTTCTACCAACCAAGATAATGCCTTGGGCTCCCGAGTCTAACCATTCAGGGAGAGGGAACGCGCGGCCCCTTAGACTTACAAATTTACTTGCCGGTGCTCGAAACGCCGACAGCTAGCCTCACGAAATGCTAGCCATGCTTTCTGAAACAAGCATATTACAGATTACATGACAAGCATTTTATGACATCCATTTCAGAAATCAACTCAGATTATATATTACACCATGTACAACAAATCCATTTCAGAAATCAACTTAGATTACATATTACACCACGTACATCACATCCATTTCAGAAATAAACTCAGATATATTAACAATTGAATGCACAAGTACAATTTACAAATTCACATCACAAGTTTCACAAATTAACCCAAGTGGAAATTCAGAAATATCACAACTCCTTAAGTTAGACAGAGTGGAACTCGTCTTATGGATTTATGACCTTACGCAGCAAGAAGGAATAGAGTTGTTCGTCTTCTGGATTTATGACCTCACACAGAAAGAAGGATCAAAGTTGTCCTCGAATTCTGATCAAATCGTTCTGTTCCAGCGCAGTTGTAACCTCATTGGTCTTATTTGTACCGAGGAGGAGTTGTATGTTGTGGCAAACGTAAAATCCATATAGGTTATTTTCCTTTTCCTACTAGTGCACTGCAAATATAGAATTGGTTAATTCCATAGTCATTATTATGAAGTGTGATATAGGATTATTGTGTACTAGCGGGTGCCAAAAATTTAAAATCGTGCTTCAGCTTTGACCCTTCCTTACCAGAAGGCCCTTCACAAGCTTTTTACACTTTGAACTAGCTATGTGATTCCAAAAAGTTAGCCTCGGCCATTTCAGGAGCAACGTACACCTTAAACAACCTACATGAGAGTTATTTATGAAGGAAACGTGATTACCTGTTGAGTAATTTTGCGATAAGACTCAAGTCGTGACTATCGCTCTGTAAGTAGTCAAGGTACATAACACAGTTCTTTCTTGGTTAAATTACAATTATAACTCAATGAAATCTACGACGGAGGGAAATATATCTCAAGATTACATAGAGTCATCACCACCTCAACCTGCAGGCTATTTAGTCCTTCGGGATCAATGACCTTCTAAACAATTGAATTAAAGAAATAACACAGCCTCGTGATTGTCTCCCGGACCTTGATCAGCAAAATACTTCTAATTACGACAGAGAGCATTTGTGTCATCAGCACAAGACAATGATGAGACTCCATGGCAGTTAATTTCAAATCTTGCATCGAAACAAGTCTCTTCATATTGGAGGAGTAACCGGACAGAACTTTCACACTATTCAAGCATTGGCAGGGTTAACAAAACCGCGGTAAATTGCTCTGTTTTTGCGGTTTTCGACCGTACAGCTCCGGTTCGAAAACAGAAACCGAGCGGTTTACCGGTGGAATTTAAAAAAAAATTAAAAATCTGAAAAAAAATTATGCGTTGAAAACCGCTCGAAAACCGTTGAAAAACGCGGTTTTAGCAAAAAACCGCTCGAAAAACCGTTTTTCAAGAACATTCAATTGGTCGGCTGATTTTTCACGAAAAACCGCGGTAAACCGTGAAAATCGAGCGGTTTTTCGTCAAAAACCACATTTTTCACACATAGATTTGACCAAAATTTCAATTTTTTTGAATTTGCAAATCGTTCGATTTTTCGCGGTTTCTTGCGAAAACCGCTATCGCCGGGTTAGTGGTTTTCGGCTTCGAAACTAAATTGTGAACCTTGAGCACTGGCACAGTTCAGTTGTCTCGGCCTTAGACAGAGTGTAACAAGTAGGTTCGAAGTACGTTCGACTTTTTTCGGTCTCTTTCGATGTTATCTCAAGTCTAATGCCCATATCGACCAAATTAAGCTGTGCGTTGATACCATCATTTGTTTTGCCCTTAATATTCAGTAAAAGACCAATCAAGCTAGATCTCAAAGTATTGATCTCTTCTTCCAGATGCTCTTCTCATGGGTCCTCGATTTATGTCCCTTTCCATGCGCTACATCCAACTCCTTAACCATATCATAAACATCTCTCCCGCTTAAAGGCCTTGGAGCTGAACCGTACTCGTTCCTTCCGTCGAATTGTTTCTTCATCTTGCGGTATAGGTAATTCCTCCGAAGGAAACTACAATGATACATGTACACAATTTTGCGCGAGTGATTCAGTCACGCACTCTCGGTATCATCTGAGCAATGAGTACAGGTTTTAGCTCCTTTCGGACTTTGGCCTGACAGGTTAGCAAGAGCAGGATAATCATTTATAGTGCAAAACAACAGGCAATGCAAAATGAAGTTGTCTCGTTTGTACGCATCCCATATTTGTACCCTAGGAACCCACATTGTTTTTAGATCTTCCACAAATAGTGCTAGGTACACATCAATATTGTTCTCAGGTTGTTTTGACCTTACATAAGTATAGACAATAAAATATACTCCCATGTGATTGAAAACCAAGGAGGAAGGTTGTAGATACAAAAATTCACGTACCAAGTGCTATGACGGCTACTCATGTTACCATTAGGATTTATTTCATATGTACTCAATCCAAACCTTATATTCCTTGGTTCAGCACCGAATTCTTCAAACCTCCTATCAATGTTTGTCCACTAGGCGGAATCAGAAGGATGTCTCAGCATTCCATTCTTCTTACGCTCCTCTGAGTGCTAACGCAGTAGTTTTGCCCCCTTTGGGTCGCAAACAAACGTTTCAAAGGGGAATTACAGGCATACACCACGACACCTTAGCAAGAGGTCCTTTCTTCACCTCGATGCCCTCGTTGTCATTATCTGAATGATTCTTACGCTTGTGCGTTGCACATGGACATACATACAAGTATGCGAACTCTTTGCAATAGATGATAAGTCATTCTGACATGCATGTATTCTTTGTACTTCCATTCCGTAGCTTTGTATGTGGTTGTCGGCAACTCATTTTCCTCTAGAAGTATGTCCGCTAATAGACCTAATAGCGTCGTGAAACTCTTGTCGGACCAACCGTTGCTCGCCTTCAATTTTAGCAGTTCAAGCACGGACGACTACCTTGTGTATTTTGACTTACAGTCCGGGAACAAAGGTTTCTCTTAGTCATCCATTAAGCTCCAAAATTTACCATACTCTCTGTCATCAAAGTTCCCTTCTACATCACACATCATCTAATCCAGATTGTCATCGTGCAACCTATCCTCATCGGAAGCATAATCGATATCATCCGACATATCATTAACTTCATCGGCAATGTTTATACTACATGCTTCCTGTACAATCTACTCTTCACCATAATTGATCCACATGTATACCCTCTTTTGAAACCCTTAAAATCAAGTGCTTTTCGATTTGCATTGAGTTTTGAAACATCTTCAGATTCTCGCAGTCAATGCATGGACAATACATAAATTGCATCCCCTTATTAAACATATTCTCCTCTACAGCTCTTCTAAAAGCAGAGACGTCATTAATGTACTCCACACTCTTACGGTTTTCAGCGTACATCTAGTTTCGATCCATCTACACTACGCATATAACAATTAGTGTTAAATATTGAAGTAATCTAGATGTGCGCATGCACACATTCTTAAATTATGCAATGCTAACTACATCTTGAATATAATACAATTATATAACCAATTATTACCTTAGATCACAAAAAACAAATGGATCTACAAGCTAGATCCAAACTAGTTAGATCTTGAATATAATACAATTAGAACCAGTTACTACCATAGATCATAAATAACAAATGTATCTACAAGATATCTAAACATCTTCAAATTCTCTCTTTACCAAACTAGCTAGATCTTGAATATAATGCAATTAGAACTAATTACTAACCTTAGATCACCAATAACAGATGGATTTACAATCACCTTTCGAAATTAATAGTCTCCTTTTTTACCAGATCGTCTCACACCCACAGCCACATCAAAGATAGATCTCGAAAACCCTAAAAACTTTAAGTGGGTTGGGCTCTGTATTACATATATATTCACAGGGCACATCGCAGACGGTTTTTTTGCTAAAATCTCCGGTGGTGAGATGCATAGACATCACTTACGGTTACCGTCAGTAATAAAAATGCACATCAGTCATCACTGACAGTTTTAGCCAAAGCCCGTCGGTGATAACAATACACATCAGAGACGGTTTTTGTATAAAACCTTTAGTGATGTCTACGCATGTCATCACTAACGGTTTGAGTCAAAAACCGTCAGTGATAGCAGTCGCTGACTGTTTTATCCAAAAACCGTCGATGATAAGACGTTTAATATAAGACTTTCTGTAGTAGCGTACCAAAATACTTTTCAACACAATTCACCGTACAATTTCATGTATCCATTCTCAATATTTAAAAAGGCATCGCCAAATTTAAAAAATTAACTAGTTGTATCCTATAAAGATAGGTTTTTGTGACAGGAGGAAGTATAATTTTATTTTTAAACTAGCTATGAGTACATGAGAGTCGACTAAATATTATTCTTTTTTATTTCAAGACTAGAGTCGGCTAATCAGAGACAGTCATACAGACTACGAAGAGCCCATAAGTTGGACCCTTTCCGCACCGTTCATTGATTCCAGACATCGTATACACATACACGCGGACACAATAAAGGCGAAATCATGCACACGCCGTGCCGCTGCATGCAACGCCATCCACGTTGTCACTTCGTGATACGGCGCCAACTACGTACTTCTACGACTTTAGATGATGTTATAAGTAACAATTAATCCTAAGTTGTTTTGCTGAAGGTTGTTGATTTTTCTATCACAAGAAAAGAAGGAACAAGACCAGGAGGCTGCGGAGGGAAGGAGAAAACCTTGGGTGTTAGTGCTGTCAAGTGCAAACTCTGCATCACGTACGTCCATGGAAACTAATTACTAAACTGTTTCGGTTCCACAAAAGAAGACCAAGGAGAGCATGCAGCACATAAAATGTTGTGCGTACGGCTAGCTGCCCAAGTGCAGTTGAGGTCATCGAATAAGTTGGCCATATTGCCATGTACAAAAAAAAATCGAAAGAAAAAAAAAACTAGGCTTTAATTGAGCTCGGCGAGAAGAAAATCATCTGCAGGATGACTAATGACTATGGTGAAATAACCCCGTTTATTGTATTATTATGAACTCCTCCTAGCTTTTTTTAGAGAGCAATGAACTCCTTTTAGCTAATCCGGGACCTTTGTAACCTCATCATCTCCTCTTTACAAAGAATTTTTTTTGCAAGCGCAGGGATCGTACTAGTTTATGATCTGAGCCCATTTAGAGCGAATGAATTTAATATGATTTTTACAGAATGAACTCTTCTTCTTTTTTAAAAAGAAAAATTCCAAATCAATTGGCCTACCTAGTGATAAATGGATCAGATAGGGAGCGAACCGTGTCAGACTAAAGTTTTCCAGTAATCTTTCCCAGGGCGCCCCATGGAACACAACGCGGACCAAGCGGTGAAGGGAAGGCTCCATGAAGGCCAGATAAAACCTCACATCATCACATGCCTGTCGTCTAACGATCCACCATTTTTTTTAAAAAAGAAAACATTGACAGATGTGCTTACTTCCTTCGATTTTCATGTGCAACTTTATACTGAACTAGATTAAAACCCACGTCTTGTCACGAGCAACTTCTCAATTTTAGCGGAGAGAGGAAAACTATTCTTTCAAAAGGAAAAAAAAATAAAAGAATTGTAGCTCAATTTTAAGAGATAGAAGGTTTTTTTTTTCAAAAAAGCAAAAAAGAACTAGAAAAGGAAAATACTATAGCTATGCACTATAGTTTCTACGGTAAAAAAACGCCTCGTAATATGGATATCTATAGATAACTTCTCCCTGTTACAATTGTAATGTCACAAATCTTGGTAGGTTCATGTGGAATTATGAAGTGGCGCAGACTGTTCGGTGTCAGTTTGGCGTCATGCGAGGCCCAATTCTAACAAATTATTTATGCTATAACTCTACAAAAGATTATATTACAAAGTTAATAAAAAATATAAAATTACGAATTAAGACACCACTGCGATGTGATGCCAAGCTAAGCCTCTTTTCCCCGTCATTTGTGAAGTTTAAACGGGATCTGGTTTATTTCGGTAAGTCCAAAGGCCGTACCTTAATTTGAATCTCCAATATTAATCTAGGTAAATATTAACAACCGGTGAATTTCAAAGAACCTCCTTCCCTCTTAGAGTTAAGAAATTCCTATATTAATCCATACTAAAGAAAAATATTAGACATTACCTCCTTAATCAAGACAAATAAACAAAGGTATAGACCACATATTTTAGCCGATCAGATTATAACGGTATGCGTTAATCAGCTGTAGGTATTACAACTGTTAAATACAAATATATTTTCTATAAATATTAAAGTTGTATATACGACGTATACATCATGTAGCGGTATCTTATCATTTAATTGTGCAGAAAATTATGCTAGTTATCTAATAATAAGGGCCTGTTTAGTAGAGCTTCAGATCCTAGCTTCACCTGAGATCTGAAATTTGTAGGCTAAAATAAAGTGAATTAAGTTTATATTTTTGATCTAAAATTTGAAAAGATGATCCATCTAAACACTCTTAATATACTCACAAATCCAGCTCCACGGATCTGGTGGAGTTAGAAATACCCAGCTCCACGAATCTGATAGAGCTAAAACCCTACCAAACACACCTTAAAAGTACACTCTTAATAAGTTAATTAGTCCGGAATCGCGCCACACAGCACTGAGCTCTGCGATTCACCAATTGTGGGACCACATTTTTCTGGCTTCACATGTCAAACGTTAAACTCCGGTAGTTGGGTACGTAACAGACGATAGTGTTATATCTTAGCCCGGGGCTTTTGTTTTAAGTGCCATTTTAGTCGTTCCGTTTAAAACGTATAAGCAATGTATCGATCTTTATAAGTTTTTTTGGTCGAACCCTTATTTAGATCAACCAGGTGATGCACACCTGAAAAAGGTTCGGAGTTAAACAACACTAGCAGTGCCGCGCGCTATGCCGCGCTATGCAAATTTTAGTCTAGAGTTTTTTTAAAAGGTAGAAGATCTAAACGTAATTTTAAATCTTTTGGGTTTAAAGAACCAGTGCCTATGTCGAATTTGTAGATCCATAGGGTTTTTTTGCAAAATAACCGGACCTAAACGTAATTTTAAATCTTTCGGGTTTAAAGAATCGGCTCACGGGTCTAATTTGCAGAACCACGGAGCCCTTTTTGCAAAACTATCAGACCTAAACATAATTTTAAATCTTTCAGGTTTAAAGAACAGCCCCGGGTCAAATTTGTAGAACCATAGGGTTCTTCTCGTAAAATAACCGGTGAAAGGACCTATCCGCGATTTCTGAATTGACGAGGGGCTTTTCCGAAAAGAAGATGAGATGGCACCTCTGCATGCGGCTGAATTCTCCTGTGCATAATTGATATATATATTGTATTATACACATGCCACAGACACAGAGGCAATTCATTGATGAAATGCTACTCTGTTTTTTCTATGCCATTGATGAAACGCTATTTTTAAAGTCATCCCATACTAAAGTTAATAACTCCAATTAATCTCTGATAGAATTTTGCGAGCCAACTATACGTAGTAGATGAGTTTTTCTCCTCTCGGCATATTGTGAATGAATTAAAAATAGAGGAAAACTTATTTACGGTGGTACTGAAAAAATTGGCCTATAAGGCAGGCGTAGTGGCATATAATCAACTCAGGCAGCTGGTGGTCAGCAGCAGCATGAAAATAATGATCTGCCGCTCCTGTGAATCTGTGATATTCAACGCACCGCATCCATGTACAGAAGTTAACGTCTGATGAATCCATGGAAATTTAGTGAGAAAAGATGAGAGCCGACAATGGGGAGGAAAACGAGTGCACAGTGCTGGTCAACAGCTCAACGCCACTCCGTCGTTCTGGAGTGGCGTTTGCGTACTCTACTGACGTACTCGTCAGTACCAACTAATTAAGGCCCTATTTGGTAGAGCTCCAGATTCTGGCTCCACGTCAGATCTGAATCTTGTAAACTAAAATAAATAAAATTAACTTTATATTTTTAATCTAAAATTAAATAATATGACATAGTTAAACACTCTTAACATACCCACAGATCCAGCTTCACGGATCTGTAAAGCTACAAATACCCAGCTCCATCAGATCTATGAATCTGGTGAAGCTGGAGCCATACCAAACAGAGCTTAATTAAGCAAACATCCTTCGGTTGGTAGATATAATTCACTCGCCCTGATAAACACTAGGCACCGCCTGTACTACTGTACAATCAATTCAATATAGCGATTAGTTGACGACTTATTGAGCAAATTGATTAGTTGTTCCTGATCGATGAGCTTTCACCGAAAATTCTGGCTTGCGTCCACCGACGTACCTAACGTCCGCAAGTTCATACGACCGTAGGCAATCCCAACACTGACATAATAAAGCTAGTCTAATGCTCATCACATTATCTAGCTAGATATAACCTTATATTCTCTATGTTTCTGAATACATGTCATTCTATCTTTCAAATTTTGTTTCTAAATATCTGTCATTCTACAGTTTCGATGTGACTTTTACCTTTTTTTTTTCTTTCAATACCCCTCTTCTTTAGCTATTTTAATATCATTTATTACTATAGACTAGAGTAAGACATACATTCAAAGATATAATGAAGAGCAATAATACATTCTGTTATAGATGTATCTTGGTAGAAGTACATGAACCTAGAATGACATCTATTCAAAAATGGATGGAGTATTTACATAACCCTCCGATACATTGTTTTTAATAGCTGACCTACTCAATCAATACCATAATTTTTTATTATATCCTCTCTCTTCATCCTCTTCTTCCTAGTATGTGGACACAAACCTCCTCCCTAATGTATATTTTTGTTGTTTCCTTCTTGTTGGTTTGTGTGTCAAAGCTATGTCTCATACAAGACACAACTTCCTTCTCTCTATTCTTTAATTTCTTTTCCAGCTCAACTTTCATCCTAATTGGTAGTATATACATTATTGCTAATGTAGGAGCATTTTGTGTGCCCTTAACAAAGTAACAAAAGAAATTCGTTATGAATTTCAATTCGTAGGAAACATCGCAATTCCTTCTGAAATTCCTGCTAAATTTAAACCTACATCACCAACAGTCTCTTAGGATTTACATCAAGGTCAAGCTTGTTGGTAGTTGTGTGCTGCATTCTTTAACACTCGAAACATTTTACATGCATGCTTTGACGACATCCTAGCTACACTATCCTCTCTGTGAGCCGGACAAATGCATGTTTAGCAACCGAAGTTCGTTGCAACAAACAATTACCCTTGCTTTCACCAAGTTTGGCCCGGTGTCGCATCATTCCCTTGATCCCCTACTTAATTATTCCATGCCACCTTATTCGACATGATACCGCATAATTAAACACCAACTCTTCTCCTTTAATTAGAGCCTCTAGTGCACACAAGCACCTAGTGCATGTGCCAAGTGCGTGTTCATTCTGCATCATGTGCCCTCAAAAGTCATATGGCCGCCAAGTCAAAACTGGCTTACTATTATATATTAGCTTCATGCACTTAGTGCCAAAACCATCATGGTATCATGACTTGGGGAAAAGGGTAATATATGTGGTGATCTGTGCCACATACCCCATACATATGCACTGCGATGCCGTGCCGTCACGGCTACTCTTCTGCGCCGATTTTTACAGCCTATCTAGCTTCTAGCTCTTGCGACGTACAACTCACTTAACCAGCAGAGGCTTGCATTTGCCAAGATGTGAAGCAAAAAGAAGCAGAAGATTAGTTACATGTTTACTGCAGGTTACAGTAATTGCATCTCACGTAGTGCGTACATTGTTCTTATTCTTGCGAAGATTTCATCATGTAGGATCGAGAGAAATCAAAGAACAAACAATAAAGAAGAAGAAGAAAACAAGAAACCAAGCATATATATCCGTTCTCTCCTGAACATAACTTATATGTACTATAGCCAGTAAAATTTTGTTTTCCTCTCCCTCTTTTGCATGTTTTGCAGCTTCTGATCATCATCAAGGTACATACGTACATGAACACCAGAACACACCGCTACTAGGTATACGTGCGACGATCACTGCAATGCTCTCTGCATCCACAATGAAAGCACACAGGAATCGATCAACACAACAAGATGATGTGCGCCACTGACCATGGAAGCCCGGACCATGGACTGCACCACATACGACGACTCATTTCTCAATGATGCAAGGGGTTTGGGCCTGTTGGGACTAGCCTCTTCTGCACGCCGTACCGCGGGTCGATCTCCTCACCCTTGCCAGCAGATGGTGGAATTCCCTGTCTGTTCCAGTGATCACGGTGGCTGTGGTGATGATGATGCTGGTGGTGGTGATGGTACTGCTGCCGTTGCTGCGGATGATGATCGGTGGTCGATGAGGCGTCGAAGCTCGTCGCCGCGAGAAGCATCCTCCTCGAGAGGGAGACCGAACTTCGCTTCACGGAGCCTCCACAGCCGAGGCGGCCACACCCGTGGAACGCGAAGGTGAGCACGGCGAGCCAAAAGAGGAGGAGAACGACAACGGCGGCGTGATGGGTTCGTCTCATGGCCACCGTGCAGGCAGGCAGACGAGGGCAGTAGTCATGGACGATGGGGGCGAGCGAGCTAACAGAAATGACGAATGAGATAAAGATGCGACTACAGTACAGAAAGAAGGGAGGAAAGTTGCACCGTACGTATAGTAGCTAGCTAGCTGGGAAAGAAAACATGCGAGATTGGTTATGGGGAAGAGGCGGACAGGATCGAGGAGGTGGTGTCGGCGTTAACAGGGCGGAGACGGATCAGTTGCTTCCATGGGACTCCTGTACGTTGCCGCTCCCGATCCATCCATCCATCGGCTGGTGTTGCCGAGTCCGAGTCGACCTTGAACCCGGACGGACTCCAACTCCCGGCTTTCCCGGACACGGAATCAGCTGGTGTTGCTAGCTTCGCGTTCAAGGAATTAATATGAGATGGATTTTACGTACTCTCTCGCTAGCTGGGCAGGCTACTAGCTAGCTCGAAGCCGGGCAAACCGGCTGGTCTTCACACGGCTCATGATATAATTAACAATGGCATACATGCATGTATTGTTTGATCGCTTTTCTTTCTTTTGGAAGCTTCGAACCGCTCGGTTTTGGTATATATGGATTGATGAACGGATGCAAGTTGTTCAAGGGCACCTTTTGTCGTTGGGTCAATCGGAGGTACGAGACGCTCTAAATTTTTTTTTGAAGGTACAAGGTGACAGATACATATATTTCCTTGCTATCTTAATTTGTTTCTCACTCTTGAAGGAACTGTTGGCTTCACCCAACGTCCGGTTCTGACTTTGGGAGGAGCAAGCAAGAAAGAGCCAGAAGTGGCAAACATGGCCACGAAGGAAGCTGCGAGTAAGGAGCACTACAGAAAGGAAGGATGGGTGCTGAGCTGCGCAAAGTGAGGTGCCATGTTCCAAGTCATAGGCGCCATCACAAGTGTCAAGGCATTCACATTGATTCACCCACACGGATTCGCTTTCTCACTTGCAGTTTCTGAGTCATTGAACGGTCAGAGCGTTGCTAATTTCCAACGGGGCGTCAGAAGACATTACGGTTGTGAGAGATGTGCGTTTGCGATATTTGATTAATGCGATCGAGTCAAAAAGTTTGGTTTGGTTGCGCCACCGAAGGTCTTCGAGTGACGCACAAAGGAGACTTGTTGGGACAGCGGATGCACAGCTCACCGTAGACAGCAAGCACATACAGAGCATTGGCTACAACCGGATCGCACTGCTAAACTAGTGTCGTCTCCATCGGTTGCAGTTGTTGGAGGCTTGTCATGTTTCCATTGCTCCCAAACTGATTGCTACCAATTTAGTTAGAGAGACAATTGTGCCAGTTCAAGTATGCAAACAATCAGCGGGGGAGTTGATAATCTGTTCAGCATCAATTGCCATAAAGCAATTCATTTTCTCATCTCATGATACAAGAAGCACATCGTTGCTGTCTGCGCAAGTATACAACGCGACCATTATCATATATACAGAAGAAAACTAAATTCTTTTTTTTTTTAATGTAATGTCACAACCCCGCTCGCACTAGCAGGAAACCAAAGTGCATACAACCAAAATCATGCCCAAGTTACATACACACATTCATATAGAGCGACGAAACTACCACGATGAATGGGTTTACCAACAGCTAAGCTTTTAAATGCACAAGCACAACTTTCTTCCGTCGTCAAAGCTCGTTGTTGGGGCTACTTGCGTGTTGCCATGATGGGCATCCGAGTCCTTGAGCATCCAGAACCGGTGCTCTGCCATGAGGACGGCTTCACCTTGCCTGCCATTAGTGCAGAGGCAGCCCCAGCTTGTACATTTCGCCTCTTCAGTGCAAGATCTAGTTTGTTCTTTGAAGCTGTGCTTGATGATTCTGGAAAGATAGAGGCGGCCTTGATTGCTGCTCTTTTGTCCTTTCTGCTCTTCTCAAACTTTGATGCAAACTTCACAGAAGCTGCTGCAGCGGCATCTTCTGCGGACGGTGGTAAAAGCCGTACTCCAAGTCCCATCTTTCTTGCTGATTTTCTCTCTTCAGCAACTCTCTTCTTTTGGCTCTACATAAATAGGACAGGTTGATAAGAATCTTGACGATTTAACAAGTTACTGTGGAAGAATTATTAAACAGGAGTTCATTGGACGACCCTAAGACGATCACGCAGGGCTCTGTTCAGAGCATAATCATCAGAATGCCGGCTATCAGAAAGTCGCTGAAGGCGAACTAAAACAGGGTCAGCTTCTTTCTTCTTCCGTAGATCCTCTTCTTGGTGTTCAAGCCGATACATAGGATCCACTAGCTTGTCTCTTTCTGAATATTCACAATAGAACATCAAGCATTTGAAAGCAAGGGATCAATGAATAGAAAAAAAATGCACAGGTGTTGTTAAAACCTTCATCTGCAGGAAGCAGCAACGTCTCTGCATCTTCAACGTCAAAATCTTCAGTCTTCCGCTGAGCCCCACTAATTATAACATATTCAGTATTCTTTGGGTCTGTCTGTATGACTATTTCATGCTTGCAACACGGTGATTTCATAGTGAAGCTCCATATCTAACACAAGAAACATTTGGCGAAAAAAATGTCAGGACAACATAATGTTAAATGATTTAAACAGAATGTATCAGAATTATGCAATAGGAAAAACCAGAGTTTCAATTGGAAGGAGACGTAAAAATATGGAAGGCTCTAGTCTAGATCATTATCTAGAATATTTTTATAAACAGTTGAACACAGTAAAATATTAGTGCACATGAGTCGCATGCAGTTCTTATCCAGTAATATGACTGAGGCAGCAGCATACAACGTATGCAAAGCATCCATAGAATTTGAAAACTGTAAGTAAAGATGAATAGAAGCATTTTCTACTTCTCTCTCTCCTCAACAAACATTTATAATATTGAAGCAGGCATTTCTTCAACCATTGCTAACCAACCCAAATGTTTATCATGTAACCCTCTCCCTTGAAGCCAGTACGAACCTTTTTAACCAACCCAAATGTTGCTCGCACAAATTATGTTCTACATAAAATGCAACAGGAATAATAAGTTGTAGCAGTTGTGCTCAACAGGACAACAGAAAGTTCTTTAGATTTTGAGATCAAAATGGCAAGTTGGCAACAGAAGGTAAGTACTTTCTCACAGTAACAACATTCCCTGATTACTAGAAAGTAGAAAATCAACTGAACTTCTGACTAAAAAGAAAGAAGCACGCTACTGGATACACAACCTGAACTGACAATACGTAGCAAACATCCATAAGCAAAGTAGGTTGACAACATAAACTAAAAAAAGGTTGTACAAGGCTCATGATATATTCTACCTAGGGTAATATGTCTGTGTTGGTTGTATTACTGATGTAACCTTAGCCAATTGACAACAGAGCTAAAATGTTACACTCTGAAAGGTTTTGAAGTTGCCAAAAGCACCCACACGCGACTAGAATTGTTGCTTGATTAATTGCACCTCTAATGTTTGTCAAACTGATACTAACCAAAATAAATTCCTGTGCCAATATCACACTTTCTCCAGAGATAAAGCTGAGCAACGGCTCAACTCTGCATGGTTGAAGCTACTTAGGAATATTCATGGTCCTCTGTCCAGTCCTACACACAGTTCTCACAAGCAACCATGGACTACAAACATCTGGTTCTAAACTTTTTCCTGGTCCAGCAACAATTTTCTCCCTTTTTGCTTGGAAGAACAAATGAACCCTCGCATAGATTGAAGTTCTAGTTGTCCCTATGGTTAGTTTCTTCAGGTGAAAAACCAACCTGTACAACTCATGCCATTTAATTTGTATTAAGGTCATGCTTACTAAGAGAGAGTGAAATGCAGTTACCTAAGTTTTCCATCCAAAACTAACAGTTAAGCTAAGTAATACTTAGGAGTCAGGCCATTCAGGAGCTCATTTGTAACTCTGAAGAGATGAACTGCTATGCTCAAAACTTCAAATTGATCCAAAGTTCAAGGATTGATTTGACCATATCGAATATGATTGTCAACCAACCATTGATGCTAATGTGTGCGACAAAAGAATCTTTACTCTGTTTATAAGGGCAATGCCATCAATAACCCTGTGTTGGTTGAAACATATGACATTGACTCCCATAGTTAATGGGTAACTTGGTGAACCTTAAGCGCAGAGAATATCATAAGCAGCCATTATTAGAGATAAAACCATATTTTATTCAGTTTCAGATTTATTAAATGCTGCTTTTATCATAGTATAGGCACAATAAGATAAGCATGGTGTCCCTTTATGGCTTTGATTCTGCTTCACAAGGCAATTTCATTCATGCTTTTCAGTTAAAAGTAGGTCACATAAAATACATCATCAGGCAACCTCAGGCTATGGAACAAGGAAAGTTAAGGTTACTAAAACTGCCTCAGTTTTGCCCAATGTTAAACTGCCTCCTTTTGAGTAAATTCTGTCCTTCTCCCAAAAAAATGTTGAACCACCTTTTAATAAATTTAATCAATTAGCCTTTTCCTAGGGTGAGGCTCTCTTTTTTTGGCACCTAGCATGTGGCATGTTTTGACCCAAATCTTTAGACCATGCTAAGATTTGTATCAAATATTTCAATTTTTGGAGCACAGTTGAGGCTAAGCCAATTTCCTGGGTCAGCAACCAAACAGCCCCTTAAGATGCATGGCCTATAATGAACTAGGGAAAGTAGCCGATTAGAAGAAAACTAAAATTAATTATTCCGCAATTAGATGGAATCACTATAATATGATAGGGATTTATGCCAGGGATATATTCTACACTAGTTTATGCACATACAGCTGCTTCTGCTATGCAGGAAAGAAAAAGGGTAAAATAATAGTAGTAATAACGACAATATAATGTGCCAAAAATAACATCAGTATAATGCAATTCAACTGAAATTTGTATCGCAATATGGCACAAACCTTGGTAGAATAATAATTCCCAACTTGTTTCTTCTCAGCATTAAACCTCACTCCCTTGGCTATCATGGAGTTGCATCCTCCACACCAAATATTAAATGGCATCTCAAATCTGCCCAAGTAACAGAAAAAAAAAACATACAAACCTATGGAATCAGAGGTAGACATAAAATTTGCATAATAAATTACTAATTCTATGTAAATAAGCATTAAGTTAGCAAGGACATGTATATGGTTCTTTTATCTGCCTGTCAGCCTGCATCCGCCAAACTTGACAGAATGTTCTGGCTTCATACATAGTATTGCATCAAATGATGGTCATACAAAAAAGGTCTTGTCCAAGACACGTAATGAGGGCTATCAGTCAAACCATCAGCTAAACTATGAATTCAGAGTAGTATTTTGCCATATGCCTATCCTGAACATTAATTGGTTGGCTAATCAGTTCAACCATTATGAAACTAAATTAATTATAACTGCAGTGCAAAATAGTGTAGTTATCTTCTGGATTGGTGATATAATGGAGTACTGGATAGCTGTAGCATCAATCCATCAAATGTGAAAGTATAGAAGCTGGACTAATCATGTTCAATTGCATAGGGTTTTATACATCGATAGTTAAGGGGTGTTTGGTTTGAGGATCACCTCATCCAAGGATGGGTTGGTCCATCATGAGAGTATCCCATGAAATTTGGTGGGATGACACCATCCCACATTTTGTACTATCTTTGTGCATATGAGGGATGAGATGTTGAAGGACCAACCCATTCCATTCGTCAAACCAAACAAGTGACTTAGGTTCGGAGCTAGGATCTGATGGTCCATTCACCATCCGATCCCTCAAACCAAACACCACAAGTGAATATCATTTTCTTTGTCAATATGAACTGACAACTTTAATCACTTTTAGCAAAGAAAATTAATATAAATAATTAGCATAATTGGCACTTCTTATGGCGCTTAATTAAGAAACTCACAAATTAGTAGCATTTTCCACTAATCAATTATTGTATTGTTTGTTAAGTAATTATTGATATTATAGATATCTATCTATATTAATGCTAAAAATTTGTCTGCATGTTTCTAATTAATCTGCCACAACATGATCAATCATTTAGCAGTACCCTATGAAAGATAGGCATTTTTTTTACAAACTGCATTGTATGGAAGGCACATCACAAAGCAATAGGATAAATCTATTTTTTGAAGAATGTGTGATGCCAAACTATGTAGAGATCAATTAAATTTTTTCTTTGCCAAATAACATAAGTTAATTTTGCATTTGCAACTACTGAAACAATTGTAGCAACAGGCTCAAGGAATTCGATTCCATTCTATTGCCCCCATGCACACTAGAATCCCCTAACCATCTGCATGATAAGCGGCGGTATGCAATAGTTAAGCTTAGCATATTAATTTCTATCTCGCTGGCCATTGCCATGTATGATCCATATGAAAGTAGAGCAATTTTCGCAAGGACCAAACCTTATAATCAGGATGCCCTGGTCCAGCTTCCTCGCCCGCTCCCTGAGTGCATGTTGGCCATGGAACTTGTTGAGCCCACCCTAATTGATCAGAGAAGAACAAAAATACCCACAAGCATCGGCATCAGCAACAACAACACATCAAACCAAACAAAAGCTCTACACGATTCACCAACTAAGAGACCCATACCTTCTTTGGGCTCCATTCAGGCGGGTAGTAGAAGTTATCCGCCCTCGCCGCTGCAAGCGACGACTGCACGAAGGAACATCAAATATCCGTCAAAAAGCGGGTCGACGGCGAGAAAATAAGGGATCATGCCCACGCAAAAAGCCCCATATTGAGAGGCGCGAGAGCAAATAGTGGAGGCGAGACCCCAAGATTTGGGAATGGAGAGAGGCCAAATCCAGAGCAGCGATTAGGGTTAGATCTCGCACGTACCATGTTTCCTCCTGGGTGATGGTGGAGAAAGACGAGGACGAGGAGATCGGCGCAGGACGCAACCGGCTGGTGGCGGCGGCGATGGCGAGGCTTCGGGCGCGCAGCGGCAGGGGCGGGGGCGGGGACGGCGGCGAGAGAAACGGGGATGTGTTCGTTCAGGACGTTTCTTGTGATGTTTTGTGTACGTCACCTGAACCGACCGACTCGGTTAAGTCCACTACAAAATCCAAATGTGCTGTATTTAGCGCTGAAAACGGGTAGCATAAGGACACAATGGGTATTTCCGTATCATAACCTATATTTTATGGAAGCGAATATGGATATTTCTGATAAAGATACAGAGGGCAGGGGTGAGCATTTTTAAACCGAAATCGAAAAATCAAACCGAATCGAACTAAATTAATCGAATATTTTAGTTTTTTTTGTTTACGGTTTACGGTTCGGTTTTTATTCTAGTACTATTCGGTTTACGGTTTGCGATTCGGTTTTTTAGTTCTGGAAACCGAAAAACCGATTTACCGAATAACAACCACCGATAGACCGACGCTGCGACGCACCATAAGGACTCTTCAGACTTCATCGCTTCAATTCCCAAAGGCTTCGTCACTCATTTCGGCGACCCCTAACCCTACCAGTACCCGGCTTCGGCAATTTGGTGAACCCGCAACGCCAGCCGCCGCCACCTACCGGCGCAGCCCCAGGCTTCGCCGCCCTCCCATCTCGCCAGTCGCCATCCGACCATCCCTACGGCATCGCCGCTGCCCTCCCGACGCGGCCCCCCGCCACCATCGCCGCTGTCCCGACTCCCATCCCTAGGCGTCGGCGCGTCGGCGCCGTCGCCGCCCTCTCGGCTCCCATCCGGCCATCCCCTGAGCCGGCGTAGACCCAGGCGGCATGCGCTGCCACTACTATCATCCTCCTGGCGCTAGATCTGGCGATCTGCTAGGTATAGCTTTAACCTTCAAACCTGTTTGATCTTCCATTGCATTGGGAGCAATTTCTTGTTTGAATGATTGAATCATTGTATACAGCAAGCACTAATTGTGAGATTCAACTTTGTTGTTGGTTGAAACCTAGTGTCGAACTCTATGCCGCACTTTGTTATTCCATCAACTTAGGCCGCGGCCATCCATCATGGTCCAGCTGCATCCTGATGTTGTGTAATTATGTTTCTCATGAAACTTGTGTGATTCATGCTTAGATTTTTTAGAGTTGTTTAACTGCTCAGTTTTTCAATTTTGTCGTCAAGTTATGGCACAAGGTCCGCTAATAACCTTCAGGTCTGTGTCTGTGGGCGAGCGGTTGTTTTATGCCATGCTCTATTGCATTAATCCTTTGAAGCTTTATTGAATTTCATATCTTGTTTCTCAGAGAGATTGCAAAGTCTGTCGCTTCCACCAGTAAAGCTCCACTGCAGCATGCTTGCTGAGGATGCAATCAAGCCACACTGGAGAATCGGTTAACCGAATTAACCGAACCGATTTGTTTGGTTAACTCTGTTCGGTTTTGAAGCCTGTTCGGTTTCGGTTCAGTTTCCAAATTCCAAAAACCGAAATTTTTTAAAACCGAAAAAATCGAACCGAAAAAACCGAATTAACCGATTGCCCACCCCTAACAGAGGGTAGATGTGGATTGGATTCGATCGGTCATGAATAATTTAACGGATACTACACATATAAAGAAATTAGATATAAATTTATATTATAAATTAGTCAATGGCTAGAAAACCTAGAGGATATTCAAGAATATTAATATTTTATAGGATCGCCATTTTGTTGATTTGTCGAACGTCTTCCGAATATACTACTAAATACGGATATGAAGCTGATATTGCTCTTTCTATATCATAACCTATAATTCCCGGATACAGATACAGATCGGGACTAAAAAATGATATTCCGTACAAATTTTTTCTGATACGACACCGAATTGAGCATAAACTAGTTCAGTGCCCGTGCATTGCTACGGAAAACAAAATTGATAACGAAACATAAAGGTCAAGCAATAAAAGAAAATAGCCGTGTGTTGCTATGAATAAAAAAAAATCATGTTATCTAACACATTGAGTTGGCTTATATCAAGTCATCGACTCAGTTGAAGTAATCAGCTGAACTCTGCCCGACCCGCATCGTGTCTTCTCCACTGTACTTGATCTACACTCCTCCTGGTCTACACACCTCCTCGACTCCATCGCCACGCCTGACTATGCTCGCCGTGGCAGCCTTTGTCAGGTTTATCCCACTATTCCTAGCCGAAATCATAAAAGAACCTAAGAATTATGAAAAAAAATCATATTTGATGATAACGTTTTACTATATATATCACCTTCTTTTTATAATCAGGTGGTAGACAGATCGGAGAACCGTAGAGGGGTCAGAAAGAGAACCTTGCCGAGGATGAGGAGCTGCAGCTGTGCATCGATTGGCTGGTGTCGCTCCATAGCCACCTTTCACGTGGGCACGGCCATCGGTAGTTGTGCTTGCGCGCGCAGAACCACGAAATCCGACTTAATTGCCCCACGCGTGGAGAGAGTCGAAAGCTTCGCAAACTCAGCTTGAAATTTTTTCAAATTAGAAAGTTTCAGCTTGAAAATTTTCAAATAAAAAGTTTTGATTAAAAAACTTTCAGTTTAAAAATTTTCGGTTTAAAAACTTTCAAAAACGGTTAAAAATAGAGAAGGATTAATGGGATAACGCTGAGTAAGGAAAAAAGTGATAAAAGGAATGAAGTGTTGTTACTTATCATAACGAGTGGACATCCTAACCGCACTATCAAATTAGCTATTCCCGAACATTTTTCCATTGCACTAACGCCTCTTCTTCTTTTCCAGAAATCATTCCATAGCGTTATTAACACTCTTACAAAAAGCAGCAATATTACCATCTCCACTGTTACGACTTGCATGGCTAAACGAATCGTGCACCATCGAAATCATTAGGTGCACGACGTCTACCTGAACCTGAGCCACCGGTTCCGGAGGTTGAACTCCCAGAGGTGCTCCTGCTGCAGGATGTCGCTGATGACGGACACCCCGGGCCACGCGCCCTCCTACAGCCCAATGCATTTCACGCCGGGCGCAGCGTCGATCACGTAGCTCTTCGTCGACGGTTCGATTCGCCGACCAATAATCGCACCGTTAGCTTTGTGATGGCGGTGCACGGCCGTCGATTGTAGCGATGGTCGAGCGGGTCCATGCTCACCGCGGCGATCGGCGAGTTGCTTGCTCGCGCCGAGACCACACCCTTATGCGCCGGGGTGACGAGGATCGTCGAGCTCGTCTTTGGAGTCGATGTCGCGCCGCCCTTCCTCTCGGCGTTCCACACTTGGCGGGGATGTCGAGGGCCTCGCCGGCGAAAGAGATGGCCTCCACCGTCAGAGCGTAGAACAGGCTCGTTCGGTCATCGAGAAGCAGCGGCGTCTGCGACAACGACGCGGCAATGAGCCGAGGCCGTGTCGGGCTCGGGCGAAGGTGAGGTAGCCTGGTAGCATTGCGCGGGCGAGGTGATCAACGGTAGTAGGAGAAGCGACCACCGGCGCGGCGTGGGGACGCGAAGGAGATGTTGTTGCCGAGGCTGAGCACGCCTCCCGAGGCCTGGAAGCTCTGGCCGTCGTACGAGGTGGTGCACCCGGCACCACGCCCCGAGCTTCGCCTTCTTGTGCGCCCGCCGCCATACGCCGCGATCGCCGAATCGGTGTCGACCAAGCCCCCGCCGACAAGCCGTCTTTGTATCGCCATGTCCACGATTAGGTGGCGTTAGTTTAGTTAGTTAGGATGAGGGCGGCACGCGGCGGCGTCAGCGTCGCCGATACCGTGGTGTTGCCCATGGTTCTCGCTCGGCTTACTCTGTTTCTTGCACGCGCGAGGCGAAGCGGGGTGGGGCGGATGGCTACGATTGCATGCTTATAAGACCATGGCACGTACATACGTTTCCTTGATTTACGTGCTGTGATGGCGCCATCACAGATTCATGGCTCAAGACAAACAAAGTAAAATTTTCTTTTTCTTCTATCCAAATTTTACATAATCTTCTAAAGAGATATCAATTTGCAATCAATTATCAAATTGTGGTATGATACACTACTACATTCATTTTCTTCTGTCCAAATTTTACGTAATCTTCTATAGAGATATCAATTTCCAATCAATTATCAAATCGTGATATGATACACTACTACTTTCCTTTTCTTCAATAGAGACATCAATTTCCAATCAATTATCAAATCGTGATATGATACACTGCTACTTTCCTTTCAAATTTTACGTAATCTTCTATAGAGATATCAATTTCCAATCAATTATCAAATCGTGACATGATACACTACCACTTTCCTTTCAAATCGTGGAGAACGGACTACCGCCACCAACTGGTAATTAGAAGTAGTAGAGATTATCTACTATGTTTTCACCTCTAGCTGTAATTGAAAAAAGCTACACTATCTCTCCCCCTTATTCTCTTACATTATTGACTACAAGTCAAGCCTTCTCATTGAACTACGTCAACGATAAACTATAAACTATTAGATTATCAACATTAATAATCTCAGCAATCGGCTTATATTCTTACGATTTTGATTAAGATAAGTTTACACGTGCTCATAATCAATAGACACATCAACAGCTATTCGAGTCCTATAGTAGGCGTGATCCTCGCAACTCACAAGTAAACTTAAATAGCCCGATTTTGTCGAGACTTAACCATCTTCCTCCCCCGACACCCCTCTCCCGCAAATGGTTATCTGAAGGGCATTAATTGCATTAACGAAGGACGCCGGCTACCGTGCGAATTTTTTTAAATAATATATTTTTAAGTAATTTTACAAAAATAATATCTTACTTTTTTTAAAACAAAAATATGCCTACGAGGTCAATGTTTTAGGTGAACAAGGATATATGTTTTGTCGCTGATTAAATTATTCGATATATTTTTTTGTCACAGATTTTTAGGTATTTTTTTATAAAATTATTTTAAAAAAATGTATTATTTTTCTTTGAAAAAATCAACAACTGAGTGCATCCGATGAACATGAGCAACCATGGACACTTCGGTGCAGCCCACACCACGACACATCCATCAGCATTCAGCTGGTTTGAATCTTGGGCATATCCTCCACTCCTCTACGTAGACCGTCGAATGCACTCCTCTGCATCTTTTGGCTAGCTGTAGCTTCTACGAGAGCATGATGTGGGTAACAAATTTGTTAATATTGTATCGAAGGTTATATTGGTTTGGATTTTGAAGTGGTATATTCTGGCAATGGTCTATATCAACATATCGTTTTGGATTTAATATAATAATATCTATTTATAATTATGCACATATTTAATGACATATACACCAAATTTCACTTATAATATTACTTCAAATATATAGTAGTATTGTCAAATATAATATATATTTCAATAGATGATATTATCAATTCCGTCGGTATGACTGGTATTATATGGTATCAAAATCGGTATAGCCGATATTAACTAGTATCGAGCCATATGACCAGTATTGACCGATACGATACATAGTGCTACTTTACACTGGTTTAGATGACGAAATGGTATATACAGACTATATCGGTACCGGTACGGTGTTGATAACTATGGTGGGTCATGGCAAGGTGGAAAATTTCCATGATTACATGCTTTATGTAATTGCCTTGATTAGGAATGTAGAAGGTCGCCTGGCCGAATTAATGATCCCTACTGTAGTGAATTTGCTCACTCACGATTACATTTCTGACGAGTAAGTAGAAAATTGTACGCAAGAAGATGCAGACTGACTCAACAGATAGCATCAACATGACGGGTCATTATCGAACTATTACCATAGAAAGATATATCTCGCACAAATATTTACCAGGTCTATATCCATCTTTTTTCTTTTCTTTTAGGGAAGATTAGATCGTTTTCTGCTTTCTTATACGGATAAAGTTAAGTTATTTGGGTACTGTCGGCGTTTCGAGCACCGGCAAGTAAATTTGTAAGTCTAAGGGGTCGCGCGTTCCACTCCCTGAATGGTTAGACTCAGAAGTCCAAGATGTATACTGGTTCGGGCCGAAGATCCCTACTCCAGTTCGTGTGTGGCGTTGTATTCTCTTCAGTACAGATGACTGCACAAAGTTTACAAGCGAGAGTGCCAATGACTTAGCGAGATGGGTTTGATGACGCTCTCTCCTCCCTTTCTAAGGGAGTTACTGCCTCCTTTTATACGAAAGGAAGGGGCAGGTTACATCGAGAATTGGGAGAGGATGAGACGACCTACCCTAGGAGCTTCGGTCCTTCGTTCTGCTGACTGATCATCGCTCAGTCTTCGCTCAGTCTTGCTCATGCTGGGTCGGTAGCTTAGTCGGTCAGGGCGGTTAGGTATTTCCCGGAAGCGGCGTACACGCCTCTGCGAACCTTACGGTGTTGGCGTTCTGCGCTGGCGTGGGTCTTGCCTCGGGAGAGGGCGTGTCTTCGTACTGTATGCGACCGGCTGATGGGACTGGGAGCATGACTTCGGTCAGTCATTTAAACCCTCTAGGGAAGGAGCCACCTGCCCTTGTATAGTCACTTTGATTGACCCCGTTCGTGGGGTACGTGGCGGTTGTCCGGTAGAGGCTTCGACACGCGGCCCTTGGCAGGGGTGATCTTGGCACGATCGGAGTCAAGGGATTCCGACCTGCTGCGAGGGTCGGGAGCCCTGCTTGGTCGGAGCCGGGGGGCCGTCTCGCTGAGGAGGTCAGGGGCTTAGCTCGGTCGGAGACATTCCCCTTGGTCGGTCGGGAAGGGAAGTCCGTGTGGCTTTGCAGTGCTTGATCGGTATTAATGAAACGGCTGTTGGGCTTGAGCTGTGCTTGAGGCCGCTGGCTGGTCACCTTGGACCGTTGGGGTACCCCTGTTATAAGTATTCGTCAGGTAGTTATTCAAAGGATGATTGGTACAATATATTATGAGTAAATTTTACAAAATTATAGGGTTTTTTTGTACAAACTTAAGAAAACTACATATTTTATCTTCTATTTCATAACACTACATATTTTAGAAGAACTTGTATTACAAAACAACATGACTTAAAAAACTAACCGTTTCTTGTAACATGTCTGATTGTTTGGGCCCATATGTCGCCCTCACGCGCAAATGAAATAGGAAATGAGGGTACGTGAGGCTGCCATATGTGCTCACACTGTCAGACCCATTACAAGAAATAGTCAGTTCTAAAACTTGTAGTTTTGTGACACAAGTTCTATTAAACTATATAGTTTTATGAAATATGAGCTAAAAACTATAGTTTTATGATATTTTGTATAAAAAATATGTAGTTTTATAACATTTACTCATATATTTTGGAAAAGTTATTTTTATATCACTTTTTTTCTTACCACTCCCACTTGTCACTTTGCTCAAGCAGCAGTAAGCAACTGTTTTGTTAACACTGCCCCTCCTACCTTCGTTTCCGGTGAGCCGTCAAAACACCAAGCTCGTGAGGCAGTGCAGCAGTAGGAATTCGCTGGATTCGGGGGGAGAGAGAGAGAGAGAGAGAGGGCGCCACCGCCTTCACCTTCCCCGACCCGGCTACGCCGCGCAACTTTTACGTATTGATATTTTTTTTCGTATCCATGAACAACTAATTAATTACCAAATGTTGATAAAAATCAGACACCAAAGGTCAGTTGTTGAAAGTTCATTGAAATCTAGAGTCAAATGTTACCATTGATGTGTTATTACCCACAACAGGACGACTATTTTGTGCTTTTATGTTTGTTGATTTCTCATTTATCTATTTTTTATTGAGGAAGTATCAAGTGCAATCACCATTTAATTAGGGTGTAACGTGCAATCACTTTTGGTTCAAGCACATCAATATGAAAAAATAAATTCTAGATGTACTTCTCGAACTACCATGTATAAAATTTCAAGTTCATAATTTTGTATCAAGAGTAAAGAAGTTTCAAAGGTTTGACAAATAATGACAAATCAAAAGGAAAAGGAACAAGAAGATGACAAATGCTACTTATAAACTAAATCATTTTAATCTGAATTTGAAATTCTAAAGGTGCTAGAACACTCAAAGACTAAATCAGCAAATGTTTCCAGAATTTCTCATGTTAATTTAGTGCCTAAACCGAAAGTTGATGGCATGATTACACCTCAGGAGATGACGTCTCTTGATATGCTGTCTTCTTTGTTTACCACAAGGCATGTAACAGTTTTGAGAAACCATCAAATCCACATGCTTACAAAAATAATTTTATTACTCCTTACTTAAATGTAAATATTTAAACAAATTAAAATTATAAACAACACAAATGAAATGGTCAATTTGTTGATGATGAAAATATTTAGCATATTTTTTAGGCACAATTAGATCCGGAGCAACTCGCGATGGAAAAAGAAATTAGCTACACTTCGTCGAGGCAGGGTAAGAATGACCTGGTGAATAGGTGATGACATGATGTCGTGTGCTACACAACCCTGCGATGGATGGTTTAACTAGCTGATCGTGAAATTATTTCCAATTAGTATAGTGTCCTGTCTTTCGGTTTTCTTTTCCCAGCACGTAATATATGGTCTTTTCCTTTTCTAGAACGTTTGTTTCCTTTTTCTTAATTCCAGGATATTTGTTTCCTTTTCCTTGAGATGATGCTGGAGGTGGAGGGAGATCTGTTGTGGGCCACAGGAATGAGTTAGACACATTAAACAATGACCATCGGATGTGGGTGAGTAAAGCTGAGGAAAAATCTGAGAGGTTAATTTTGATAGAGGCAATTTTCTAGGGACGTTTCGCTGTGTGCATAAAGGTTGTGCCATCTCTAGTGGGGTGCATTATTTGGGGTGGACGTAGAAAAGAATGCTTAGGTGCATTATAAAAGGGTATAGACTAATCGACGCTCATAGCTGAAATTACTGATTACACCTATGTGGACACCACTAGAATAACAAATGTGTCGATTATGTTACATGTTTGGAAACTACGGCATGTCACCTTCTGACATGCTATGTAAATTTCTTTGCATAAACCTTTAGCAAAGTTAAGTGATTAAGCTCTTCCTCACCATAGGAGATATCACTACTACAAAAAGGACTTATATTAGACCCTTCATCACTAACGGTTTTCAAAAACCGTCTGTGATGAGGTGTTATCACAGACGATTTTTTTGTTAAAGTGATGAGTCTCGGGCATATCGCAGACGATTTTTTTAGCTAAAATCGTCTATGATGAGGGGCTCATCACAGACGATTTTATCCAAAAACCATCTGTGATATTCCCTCCTCATAATCACAGGCGGTTCAATACTACAACAAATTAACTTTAGGCGAAATTAAGAAATTAAAAAAAATCATCCTAGATGGTTCTAATATCGAACCGTCTATGATGGTACTCATCACAGATGGTTCCATATTACAACCATCTGTGATGTAGCCGCTTGTGCAAAACAAAAAATCGGTTTCCCTGGAATTCGAACTCGAGACCTCACGTACACAGGTCAAGCCGTTTGCCAACTGAGCTAAGTACCTCTTGTTAAACGTTATACGCTTACATTAGCCTATATTAGATTACAAGATTGCTGCATGGAACAAGGCAACAAGCCGGTGACATAACGGGCATCGAGTATCTCAGTCAGCTTCAAGAAGGAGCATTTCTTACATCAGTTTTTAGATGGCTTCTTCATGGTCGGCTTCTTCATGGTCGGCTTCAACGACTTGTTCGATCTCTACAAACTCAACGCCTCACTCATGAGATGCTAGATATTGTAAGTGTGTGCAATCACGATCTATATTCGTGTCGTACCGATAAATGTCACACATATATATATGATGCTTGATTTTGCATATGTAGATACATGATCATGGAAGCAAAAGTAAGAAAATACTGGTGGGTTTCCTCGACCCACACATAGTGTCCAACCAAACCATGGATGAAAATTTACAAGTTATCCATGAGTATGTGAAAAAAGTATTGCTGGCTTAACGAGACAACATTCATACTTTTACCCCACAACCCGGGGTAAGTGCTTCGTCTAGTTGTTATACTTGTTGATTTGTACTTTATACGCAGCTCGAAGTTAGGTTGAATGACTATAACTTTATACGCATCTCGAAGTTGTTATACCTGTATAGGTTTCACTGGGTTCTACTCATAATTATACCACGACAAAACCGGTTAATTTACCTTGATTCCAAAAAGGGCGGCACCCATGACTTGACGCCTATCGCAAATTTACTCGATGCGTCGTTCGGTGTCTACAAAGCTCGTGGAGGGCTACATAGGAAGGACCCATCGAAGCTGAAGCACGTTCATAAGTTTTCGGTATCCGCTAGTACGCAATAATCCTTCGCACTCTATAATAATACCTCCGAAACTAACCTATTATATTTTATCAGTGCCACCAGTAGCCAAAGGGCACTAATCTATGTGGATTCTACGTTTGCTACAACATACAACTCCTCATTGGTTCACAGAAGACCAATGTCATAGAGGTTTGTCACTCTTGCAACAATTATTTCCACTTATCAATTTATATACACGCAAGAGTTTACTCTTCCAATCGATAGGTTTGAAAATATGCTGAATCTGTGTTGGAACAGGCTGACCTGCTAGGTATTCGAGGACAACTCTGTGCCTTCTTGATGCATGAGGTCATAAATCTAAAAGGCGAATGCCACTCAAGCCTCACCTGATGAGTTGTGAATTTGTTAGTTACCATTTGGATTAATTTGTGAACCTTGTGCTGTGAATTTGTGAGTTGTAGTTCTTAATTCAATTGGTTTTTATATATGTAAGTTGATTTCTGAAATGGATGCGTTGTATGTTGTAATATGTGATCCGAGTTCATTTATGAAATGTATGTCATAATAATATATTGGTGATGCTTTGAATCTCTTTTGTTTCAGAGGGTATGGCTAGCATTTCCTGAGGCTAGCCAATAAATAAAAAATTGTAAATAATAGAAATTCAACATCACAGACGGTTCTAAATAAGAACCGTCTGTGATATTGTCCCTTCACAGATGTTTCCAATTTTGAACCATCTGTGATGAGATCTACATCACAGACGGTTCTATATTGGAACCGTCTGTGATGTAGACCCTTCATAGACTGTTCTAGAGTGGAACCGTTTGTGATGAGGCCAACATCACAGACGATTCCAATTTAGAACCCTCTGTGAAGTGTCTACATCACAGATGATTCTTGTTTAGAACCGTCTATGATGACTATTTTCACATACGATTCGCAAACCATCTGTGATCACCCTACTCATCACTGACAGTTGGTTACAGATTGTTCACAAAACCATCTATGATGTGCCTTACAAATCGTCTATGATGTAGTGTTGTGCAGTAGTGTATATGACATTTAATCTGATCTTTCCAAATTTCAATTATGATAAGTCTCAGAGACTCGGCATGAGAATCGATATCTGCTCCCCTGAAGACAACAACCATTGATATCTTCTCATACCAATCCTTGAAATACATCCCATAGATATAGGCAAAAATATTTGTGAATATGTTAAACATACAATCACAAGTTTCATTCTACTAAATTCAAATCTCACTATCCTTATAGGAATGATGAGTGTGCAGGATCATTGAGCGAAGTTTTTTCTCATACACTTCTACAAAACACCCCTTTCTTGCCGGCCTATCACTGCCGGTTCATAAGCTAGACCGGCACAAATGCTCGACCGAAGAAGAACCGACAGTGATAGTAACTTATCATTGCCGGTTCGTAAGAAGAACCGATAGTGATAATGGAGGAAGTATCACTGCCGGTTCGGCTTACGAACTAGCAATGATAATAGTATCACTGCCGGTTCAGATTTCGAACTAGTAGTGATAATATTTTTTAAAAATCATAACTTTTTCATACGGAGTCGGATGTAGACAAAAATTATATGAAAATTATAGCTCTCGATGATATCTACAAGTTTGTAGTTGACAAATTTTTTATTTGAAGTCATTTATATGTCCAAATAATCGTTGAAACTTTCAGATACGAAGGGATAAAAGGAAAATATATCTTATAGTAGTTGAGAAGTGTATGGGTGGTGAGATGGTAAGGGGAGTTGGCGTGTTGCTGCAGGTCACAGGTTCGACTCCTATCAACCGCGCGCACGTATTTCGCGTGACTTGTGACTTGCGACGTGCGACATAGTAAATACAGGGTGGTCCAGATGCAAATAATTTTTTTATATTTTACCGAGTGATTTTTGGATTTGCAGTGGGCAGACTATCACTGCCGGTATCGACAGTGATACAGACTATCACTGCCGACCAATCACCGACGGTTGCAATATACGGCAGTGATGCCAGTTTGAAACTGGCAGTGATCACATTTTCTGTAGTAGTGGTAGACTGATAGTTACCTTTTCACATTACCACATACTTGATCTTGTGCAATATAAGTATCCATGTTCTCTCTTGAGACTATGGGGGTATTAGTTGCATTACCTTAACATTGCTAGATAATCATTCCAATCTTTTAATCATATGAGGCTTTAATCATTGCAACTATTTCTAGGTGGTTCCCTAAATATTTATAACCAATGTTTATCCAAATAGACTCATTCATGGTTGTATCACCTCATAGTATATCCAGTCTATGACTTGGCATTTTGGGGGTTACTTATGTTTGCTAAAGTGCAAATAACCACCAATGTCATCAATTACTTCAAATAATTTTAAGAGTATATAAAATCATCCCTCTCATACCCTTTGGTATGTGAATGCGCTATATAGTATTGGTAAACAACCACGAATATAATTCATGAATCATACTAGTGCTTTTAAGTGTCTTCTACACTTTATGGTCTTATCTCTTTTCTTTGAGGGTGTGCTCAATATCGTATCATGGTTTAACACTATATCTTGCCAACATATATATGTTCAATTGACATAATTTGCAAGATATAAGTATGAAATCACATGTTCAAATACTTGCTCTAGATGGGTCTTAATCCATTTCAAAGATTGTATATGTGATTATTGGTGTTCTTAGCATATGAGTTAGTTTGTGTTAACCTTCTCCTGGAATCATTGCAAGTACATTTGACTAGTTATTGAGTAACTCACTCACGCTAGGTAGATACCATCTTTCAGGTAATATTCTAATTCTCTTTCATGGTTATACTGGACTCATAAGGATAAGTTATATTTATCGTCAATATCGATCTATACATGTTGCATTTTATATCCTTATCACAATAAGGACTTCGAGCTCTACTGATGCTTGACTCACTGTATTTTTAATTAATTATTTGCTTCTAGAGATATCATGTAGTAGAACATTATTTCATTAACAAGAGAAATAACAAGTCACTTTTCATGACTTTCAAACCATCGCTTTACACCATCGTTATACCATAGTGCATACTATCAAGGTATCACTCCCGTTGGTGTGAAGCCTAATGGGTAGAGGTGTCAAATTATACCTTGAAGTAATATTCCTTGGGATCATGTGGATTTAAGTTCAAAGTGCTATTTAGGGAATCCCAATTCCATTGCCTCATTTGGCCACGTTACACTTAATTAATAACATATTACAAATCCCATCAAAATAAAATTGAGGTTAATTGGATACCAAGAGTGTATGAAATCATCATATCATGTGGTAAATTTATCTATAGTCCAAAGAATATCTTTCACTTTATTTTATTCCATGTAATAAATAGGAAAATATGTTGTTGACAATTAAATCATTATGCTAAAAGCATATGGGCTTCATAAAAATATGTAACATCAAGAAAAAAATTCCTTTGCTTACATATTTTTTTACAAATTTCTAGCAATTTATGTAAATTTTCTAAGCCTAGAACATAATTTTCTTGATTACTTCTCATGCGGAAAATAATTACTAGAATAAATTAAATACCAGAAAGGTATTTTTTAGTTAATGAAGCATACATGGCCTTTCTAGTAAAATTCCCAAAGTGGATATTATGTTTTTATGATTTCCCAGAAATCTGAGGTCCTTTTGAAAATAATTACTAATCGAGTAAGGACTTTCTCATTATTTAAGAAAAAATTAAGGGCCTTGTTGCAATATTGCTCAGCTACTAGTTGGCTAGCCCATTTGGCTTGCCAGTCCCTTCTTGGGCTCTGTTGGGCCCTTGGGCCGATCGGCCACTGGATAGGGGTATTAGGGTTTTCCTAATCCCTAACCTCCCAAGGCACTTGTGGGTGGTGTGCACCAGATGGCTTCAGCTTTGGTGATGTCACTCTCCGGTCTCCACGATGACGATGTGGCTTTACATCGGCGAACCTCTAGTGGAAATTGCGATGGAGCTTGTGTCTTCCTTTTTCTGGTGAATCGGCTCCCTCCTAGAAACCTAGCCACTCCTGAGCAAAGAAGCTTCGGACGACAGTCATGCCGGCGGCATCTGGCGGGGGTGGAGAGCCCAATAATGATGCCCTAAATGAACCTGGTGACTGCCCCATGTGAAGCTAGTGAGGAATCGTTGGCAGCTTCGCCCCTTCGCTTTTTGCTTCTTTATTCTAGCGGCTCTATGAGCCCCAATGGTGGTGTACCACATTATTGGCAAGGTGGTCGAGCGTCAGTGCCGCAGTCATATCGGTGGCTTGAGGTTGAAGCAGATGAGCCCGATAGTGACGAGGTGTCTCCAGTACCCCCTTCTTGTGTAGTAGTGCTTGTGGTTAAGTTCCAATGGCGGCAACTCGTTGGTGCCTTGGCATGGCCTGTCGATGAGGAGGATGACTACGATGGCAGCCTCCCATCCTCCTTGTTGATGATACGGTCCACCACTTCTAGCGCGGTCCTGGCAGCGTGCAGTGGCAATGTGCACTATAACTCCAAAGGTGACAGGGTTGATGTCATTCGATGCAATGCAGTGGCCGGCATGGACACCAACACCAAATAGGTGAGAACCAGATCCTTTTTCTATTCATCTTCTTATTTCAATCCATAAGTGAGACATGTTTTCACATATTGATCTTAAACTTGGATCGGTACCATGTAGATTGATTTCGATAGGTTTAAAACTCACTCTTTTTTTCTTCTTTTGATTCAATCCTGGATCAAATCCGATTGTTTACAAGGATTAGTATAGTGCCCTGTCTTTCGGTTTCCTTTTCTCAGCACGTAATATATGGTCTTTTCCTTTTCTAGAACGTTTGTTTCCTTTTCCTTAATTCCAGGATATTTGTTTCCTTTTCCTTGAGATGATCTTTGGAGGTGGGGAGATCTTGTGGGCCACAGAGATGAGTTAGACACATTAAACAATGGCCATCGGATGTGGGTGAGTAAAGCTGAGGAAAGATCTGAGAGGTTAATTTTGGTGGAGGCAAGTTTCTGGGGACGTTTCGCTAGGTGCATGAAGGTTGGGCCATCTCTAGTGAGGTGCATTATTTAGGGTGGGTGTAGAAAAGAATGCTTAGGTGCATTATAAAGGGGTATAGATAAGTATTACACGTGAATGCATGGGTCATTACATTTTATCCTTTCAATCAATGAAGCCACATTGACATCTCACTCTCCGAATACTCCGTGTATTAAACCCCGAAGGATTCTAGCCCGCTCGTCGTGTCCACATCGCGTTCGGCGCGACGTGTGACTCAGCCGCTCGTACGGCTCACACTGCGTTGAGCCACGTCGCCCGTGTGACTCAGCCGCTCGTATGGTTTATATATTTTAACACCATTATTCAACAAAAACGTTCGCATGGCGCAGCGGTAGGACGCCTCTCCCTCACGCCATGGGGCGCATAGGGCTAGCGTGGGCACGGCGCGTGGCTCGGGCAGCGCGAGCGTGGCGCAAGGCACCCGTTTTTTCCGAAGAAGCCCTCGAAAGTTTCAAAAATTATATCTAGGCCTCTTTTTTCGGGAAGGGCCCTAAAAAATATGCGATTTCATTTTTTTTTTGGGAAGGCCCCTAGAAATTCTGAAATATATTTTCTAGGATTACATCTTAGTCCTTTTTTGCTAGAAGGCGCCCGAAAATTCTTTAATACCTCGGAACTTCAGTTTTTGTGCAAAAAGGAGCCCGAAAATTTTCTAAGACTAGAGAATAGTTCGTTTTCCCCCGAAATTTCGTAAAATTACATATTAGTTCGTTCATTTGCTAGAAGGCCCCCAAAACTTCTCTAATACCCTGAAACTTCAGTTTTTTTTGCGAAAAGGGGCCCAAAAAATTCTAAAATTACATAATAGTCCATTTATTTTGCTAGAAGACCCACGAGACTTCTTTAGTTTGATTCTTAGCGCTATTTTTTACAAGAGACTTCTTTAGTTTGTTTCTTAGCATACCATTTTTTACAAAAAGGTGCCCAAATTTTTGCATTGGATCTCCGGAGCTTTCGGAATTTGTTTTTAGTACGTCGTTTTTTACGAAAAACTGACCGAAACTTTCTAAAATTACGTATTAGTCTAATTTTTCCATGTTAGCCCCCCTCCCCCCCCCCAAACTACGCGTGTTTTTTTGCCGCATCCAGTTGCTCTAAGAATGTAACCAATATATATACATATTCCCACGCCACGTACACGGGGAACAAATAGGATGGACGGCCGGACTCCAGGAGCAAGAAGATAGCGGCTGGACGACTACGCAACATAAATAACCAACCAAGACGCCGCACGCCCATGCACATACCATCGCCTCTTCTCTTCTCCTCGATCCCCTCCTCTCTGGTCTCTTGCTCCGCAAGAAGAACCCGAACCGCGAGACGTGAGGAGGGTAAGGTGGCAGGCTCGGATCGGTAGATGGCGGGAGGGCCAGGCAGCCATGGCGGCGGCGGGGGAGGAGGAGGCGCCAAGAAGGTGCCGATATACCGGCTGTTCGCGTTCGCGGACCGGCGGGACGCGGCGCTGATGGTGGTGGGCGCCGTGGCGGCTGTGGCCAACGGCGTGGCGATGCCGTTCCTCACCTTCCTCATCGGCGACCTTGTCGACGCGTTCGGCGCCGCCGACCGCGCCCGCATCGTGCACGTCGTCTCCAAGGTTCCCGCCACGCTCCGTCCCCGTCGAGGGTTCATGTTTTTGCGTTCTTGGATGGCTTAGTTCTTGAGTGATCGATCCATGCCCGCATTGTTTAGTTTCTTGCCTGCCCTGTTTGGTCTTGTTCTAGCCTCACTTGATTGCTAGTTTTTTTTTTTCCTTCCAATTTTTATTTGAAGAGGTTTATGGTTTTTGGAATATGAAGTGTCGGCCTCTAGGATGTGACCAATCTTCCGTAAAAAAAAAGTGTGGCCAATCTTCCGTAAAAAAAAAATGTGACCAATCTTCTCTGAAGTAAACTCCGATAATTTCGGTTCGAGATTTAACGAGCTCTCAGATCAAACGTTATTGGATAGGACTACGAATCAGTTTAAGGTTTGGTGATGGATTGAGCAATCTAAACAAGTGGCCGATCACAGACTTTTGATTAATTCGTTTCGATGTCTCGTTCTAAATTGTTGTTTTCAGTTTCAGATCACCAGAATTTGCGCTTTATTCGTTTTTCTCTAAGTTTCGGTTAATAATTTCGCTGTCGAAACACCACCCGAACGCGGAAGGCTTATGGACAATGTCATAAGTGCATATAAGGCATGCTAATCCTAACACGCAAAGAATTGTCACAATGTGCTTTAATGAAGGTTTGTAAAGCTAGACCTGAATGCGGAAGGCTTAGGTAGGATTTGCTTCATTTGTTATGGAGCTTGAGTGGTGACAATGTCACATATGCATATAAGGCCTGCAAATCGTACACGCAAAAAATTGCCACAATGTGCTTACATGTACATAGCAAGGTCATCAGATGTACACAGGTAGTTGAAGATTCAGTGAGATAATTTGTAGTAGACTAGTAGTAACGCATTTGGTAAAGATGGCAGTAGTACATTCTAATGACACTGGTTTATGATTTCCTTATGATCGTAAGTTCATAATTACGAGATGAGGATTCCTCATCAAAACCAGCGTGTTTAATAGGAGTGATTATTCTTTTCTAGGTGAAAACGGTTCATGAATGAATGTCCAAAGGACATACGGGAAATTGTCCATTAGAATATAGGTACCTTGCTTATCTCAAATAATTTAACGAGCTGTATAGTCTTTTTACATATGTATCTGTTCTTTTTCTCCAAGAATTTTATGCAGTAATTGCAATTTGTTGTCTATATGTTGTCAGAGTCATGGTAGTATACAACTTTGTTTCTGTGCCTTGCTTGATTTTCTTTAAATGTCATGTCCAACGTGTAGGTGTAGTTTCATCTTTCTGAAGAGAATATTTCCTTCAATAGGAATTTCTTATCCGTGTTGCTGGCTTGCTGCTTTAGTTTGGCACTTTTCACCCTTTTTAATTGTATAACTGTTGTTTCTCAGGTTGCTGTCAGATTTGCATACGTGGCAATAGCTTCTGGAGTATCTGGGTTTCTTCGTAAGTATCAAAATTACCATATCTGTTATAAAAGTACTTTGCACTATCACATATTGTCTTCTGGAAAAAACTTCCTGAGAGGCTATAGATATTTGCTTTGCTCAGGATATTTCTTTACTTTATTATAAAGATTGTGTACTCCTGTTGTGGCTTCATATAAACTGTAGCTTCAACATGCATATACTGAATATGTTGTCCTTTGCAAATATGAATCTTATATCGGTTTGCAGAATGGCAATCCCGAGTTCTAGAAAATAAATATGAGGAATTCTTTGTCACATTGCTGGAAATGAAGGAAATTTGTATGTATGCAGCAATAATAATAATTTGTTGGTGAGATTCCATGACTACACTCTATGTGCCATGTAAGACCCAAATTAATATACTCACTTATGCTCCTTAAGGACACAACTTAATTTGATTTAACATAAATGACCTTGCTCTAGAGGGAGTATATGGTGCGGCCTACCCTTTCGGTTTTTGAGGTGAAATTTTGGGGCATGTTAGTTTGATTCTATATCAAAAGGGTAGCAATTTTGTAGCCATTCTATATCAATCTTCCTATTTTTTTCTTTTGCAATTTTTCATGACCATTCAAAAGGGTAGCATGCACCAGGTAATCCCTCTGTCTCTATACTAGAAGTTAATTCTTTACATATTCTCACGTCAATGGGAAAAATAAATAGAATGGCTACAAAATTGCATTGTTCTTTAGGTTAAAGGAAAAGGGATAATCCAACCAAGCTGATAAGTTCTAATAATGATAGCTCTAAGTTAATCCTAAACTTTGAATATTTTTTTGTCCAATATTGCCTGTTGAAATCTGTGAATTTGTTTGGAAACTTGATGTGTATTTGGTTTCAACCTAATGGAGTTGGATAATGGCCAATACTTTTAGAAACTACAAGCTTTAGGAGTTAGGGTAGAAACCAAGAACATGCAATGGAGACAACCCAAAACATTTTGATGTTCTCCACTCATGCCATATAATAGTGAAAATCAACAATCATTTCTCTGTTATATTTTGTAAAAATGTGAACAACTGCAAATGGATTTTTTTTTATGTTCATCATAATACAATATCCATATTCAGATTTCATGTAGTTTATATTTACTATCTCATTGAATTGATTTTCTTCCTGCAGAGGTGTCATGCTGGATGGTGACTGGAGAAAGGCAGGCTGCACGCATCCGTGGACTGTACCTCGAGACTATAATTAGACAAGATATAGCATTCTTTGACGTGGAGACATCAACTGGAGAAGTTATTGAAAGGATGTCTAGTGACACAGTGTTGATTCAAGAGGCAATTGGAGAAAAGGTTAGATGACACTTATAACGGTTTCAAAAAAGAGAAAAAGTTAGATGACACTTGTTCATGTGAATCATAACTATCTCTTAATTTTTAGCTTTATGAAGTGCCTTCTTTGGTAGTATTTTTATGCAAAAAGTATTGTCGTATATTGAGAAACCAGACACGAGAGTGAGGACAGACGCCGGCCTTTTCACGGGCCGCCATCCGCGCGAGAGAGAGAGTTGACACGAGGGTTTATACAGGTTTGAGCGCTAAGGTAGATGCCCTACTCCTGTCGGTGTGCTCCTGAGGGGAGTAGAGGGGTACCTCCCGGTCCGGGCCCCCGAGGGCACACCAGTTGTATGTCTTGTATTCAATAAGAGTTCAAGTTACAAGTGGTGGTTACAATGAGCTCTTATAGATGCTCAGCTTGTTACACAAATACTATCCTACCCCTAGAAGAATGGCTCAAGCGTGGGCATCATCCTCATTTCAAGGAGGTGTTGGTGGATCACACGTCATTGTTTCCTAGGCGTAGGCCTCCGACCCTGGGGTCCCACGTGGGGTCCTGAGGCTTGAGCCCTCCTTCGGGGGGGCCAACCTCGCGGGGACCACGGGACTTAGCGGCCCCACTTGCCAATCGATGCCAATCAAGGCAAGGAGACCTCTATGTCTCAATGGGTGCTTATGAGGACGCTCTCACGAACTGAGAGTAGTGCCCTACGCTCTATGGATAGGAACGAGACAAAGCACCCTGGAGGATTGGGCAATGCTCCACACACCCTCTCCAAAGGCTTGGGAGAGACCCGTCGGGGTATGAGAGGATCTCCAGTAACACCCCGTCCCATGTAGCCTCTCTAGAGGTCCCCGTGGCATCCCACACCGAGGGATCTCTCGTGGCACCGCGCTATCTAGCCTTGCTAGAGACCCCGCGGGGTATGAGGAGATCTTCCTCTACAAGTGTGATGTTAAGTATACAACTTATACCTTAAGTTTTCAGTTTCTATTGGAAATTATCGCTCAACCAGATCATAGTTAGGTCAACTATATGGTTTTGGATGTCATTCATATGGCCCATGGATCTTTGAAGGTCAAAGACATTGTCCTGCCTGTTTTACGCATGTAATCATGATCCCAATGTGCATTAGTTTCCGTAATAATCTAGACTGTTCTACTATATGAATTTACTGATCTGAGTTGAAAGATTCTATATAATGCATAAAAATGCTATCTTTAGAAATGTATGGTTTCACATTTTTCATTTGGCCATTTATGAAAGGTGGGGAAGTTTCTGCAGTTGGTGTCAACATTTCTGGGTGGATTCATAATCGCATTTGCAAGAGGCTGGCTTCTGTCCGTTGTTATGTTGTCAAGTATCCCTCCTGTTGTGCTTGCTGCTGCAGCCATGTCACTTGTTGTATCGAAGTTATCAAACCGTTCCCAGATGGCCTATGCTGAAGCAGCGAAATTGGTTGAGCAGACAATAGGATCAATCAGAACAGTAATATCTATCTTCCAAGAAACTCTACTCTTCTAATTATTCTTGTGCCTGGCTACCTTTTCACTCTCCTTATTGTAAGTTTCAGGTGGTATCTTTCACGGGTGAGAGGAGAGCAATTGACAAATATAATGAGTTCTTAAAAACATCGTGCAGATCAGCAGTTCACCAGGGCGCCGCTGTGGGATTCGGAGTTGGTTCACTTATGCTTATTGTTTTCTGCAGCTATGGATTGGCTGTATGGTATGGTGCAAAACTGATTATTGAAAAGGGATACACTGGGGGCTATATCATTAATGTATTGATGGCCATCATGACTGGTGCAATGTTAGTATTTTCATTTTCATGACAACAATTCTTTCAAGACACAAAGAACCAGATTTAATATGTAGGTTTTAGATTCTCACAGTGTCTTTTTTTTCTAATTTTTTTGTAGGGCTCTTGGCCAGACTTCTCCATGCTTAAGTGCTTTTGCATCAGGGCAGATTGCGGCCTACAAAATGTTTGCAACTATCTATAGAAAACCTGAGATTGATGCCAGTGATAGGAGTGGCCTTGTATTGGAGAACTTTGTTGGTGATGTTGAGTTGAAAGATGTTCATTTCAGTTACCCTGCAAGGCCTGAGCAACTGATCTTCAATGGCTTCTCTATTAGCATTCCAACTGGCATGACAATGGCATTGGTTGGGGAGAGTGGGAGCGGGAAGTCTACTGTTATTAGCTTGGTAGAAAGGTTCTATGATCCACAATCAGGTGAAGTTGTCTTGGATGGTGTTAATATGAAATTGCTAAACCTTAACTGGATAAGACAGAAAATAGGGCTTGTTAGCCAAGAGCCTATTCTTTTCACAACCACTATAAGAGAGAACATAGAGTATGGGAAGAAAGGTTCATCGGAGGAAGAAATCAGGGGAGCAACTGTGCTTGCCAATGCTTCCAAGTTCATCGACAAGTTACCAAATGTATGCTCATTTTCATCCTCTTCTTTTACCCTTCAGTCATGGATTCTGTGATATGGTATTTTCACAGTATTTGTTGCATCTACATTTGAGCCCATAATGACATGTTACAACTATTACCAGGGACTAGATACAATGGTAGGTGAGCACGGCTCACAACTATCTGGTGGACAGAAACAAAGGATTGCAATTGCAAGAGCAATTTTGAAGGACCCCAGGATACTACTTCTTGATGAAGCTACAAGCGCACTTGATGCTGAGTCTGAGCGTGTAGTTCAGGATGCACTTAATAATGTCATGGTGAACAGAACAACCATAATTGTCGCACATCGCCTGAGCACCGTGAAAAATGCTGATACAATATCAGTGTTACATCGTGGACAGCTTGTGGAACAAGGTAAGATGGACTTTTTATCACTTCTCAGCACCTCTTAGTCTCTTGCTGCAAGAATTCAGCTCGAAATAATAAATGGATATTTGTATAACAGGACCACATGCTGAGTTGATAAAGGATTCCAACGGAGCGTATTCTCAACTTTTACGGCTTCAAGAGGTGAATGCGACAAGGAACGGAGCTTATGCAGACGACTCCAACAGGCTACAAGCAGCATCTGATGCTGCAAATTCTGTAAGTCCACACAGCAGCAGAAAACCGTCCTTTGATAGATCTGTGAGTAGACATTCCTCACAGGGTGGAAGTAGAAGGAATTCACAGACATTCTCATTGCACGAACAAGAGGCCAAAGGGGTTGATGATGCGAAATCAGGGAAGAATGTTCTCAGACGCCTACTCCACCTCCATAAGCCTGAAACTCCAATCCTTCTGTTAGGATGCACTGCCGCTGCTGCCAATGGGGCTATACTTCCTGTGTTTGGCCTCATGCTTTCAAGTGCCATCAGCACATTCTATGAACCACCACACAAACTGCGAAAAGATTCAGTGTTCTGGGCAGAGATGTACGTGACCTTGGGTGTGATATCTATCCTTGTCGTGCCAGTGCAGTACTCTTTGTTCAACATGGCAGGAGGGAAACTTATCGAGCGCATACGTTCTTTATCATTTAGTCGTGTTGTTTACCAGGAAATAGGATGGTTCGATGACCCACTAAACAGCAGGTATTTTTCTGTTCACTCGTTCATTTGATACATCAGTGTTGTAGAATTGCCATTTTCGTTGTGTTTCCTAATTTTCCAGCATTCTTGGAATTCTTCAGTGGTGCAATAGGCTCTAGGCTATCCGCGGATGCAGCGTCTATAAAAACCATTGCTGGAGATGTCTTGTCATTGATAGTGCAAAGCATAAGCACTGCTGTTGTCGGTATTGTAATAGCCATGGTTTCGAACTGGAAGCTAGCATTCATAGTCTTGTGCTTCCTTCCTTGCGTGATTGCGCAGAGTTATGCTCAATCAAGGTTTATGAGGGGTTTCGGTGCCGATGCCAAGGTACATGGTCTGTTTGTTCTTTTTCATGGCCATCATATCATTGTGTAGTTATTTCCTGAAAACTTGTGTAATGTTGCCTGCAGGAAATGTACGAACAAGCAAGCACGATTGCCAGTGATGCCATCGGCAACATCAGGACTGTCGCTTCATTCTGTGTAGAAGAGAAGATAATCAAAAGCTACCGAAAGAAATGTGAAGGTCCTGTGAGTAAAGGTGTTCGTCAAGGGGCTATAAGTGGTTTGGGCTACGGGTTCTCATTCGCGTTGCTCTTCTGCTTTTATGCTGTATCGTTTTACGTTGGAGCTCGCTTTGTACACGATGGGACAGCAGACGTTGGGCAAGTCTTCAAGGTGAGTACCAAAGAAGCTGATAGATCCTTCTCTTTTTCCCACTTATTTGGGGCTTAATTTCATTGCCACTGCTGTTTCTTGAAAATTCAGGTCTTCTTTGCTTTAACTATGATGGCTGTTGGAGTTTCGCAGTCGAGTTCCCTTGCTCGGGATTTTAGCAAAGTGCAAGATGCAGCTGTCTCCATTTTTAGGATTATTGATAGGAAATCCAACATTGATGCAAGCTCTGAGGAGGGAACGGCACTAGGGACAGTGGAGGGAAATATAGAGTTCCAGCACGTGAGCTTCAAGTACCCAGCTCGGACTGACGTGCAAATCTTCATAGATTTGTGCTTGAGGATCCCATCTGGGAAGGTACATGTGGTTTTCGTGGTTAAGCAATCTATTCACACTGCTCCTGATAATTACCATCAATTTGCTCCCATTTAAATTTAGTTTCATCTTAATAGAGTTTTTTTTCATATTAATGTTGAATTGTACTGCTACACAACTTAGACAAGGTGAAAATAACTTAAACAGAAGTAGAGTTGTTGGAACAGAAGCCAATGTAAGCAGAGCTGACATTTCCTTAAAGAAACCCGAAACAATGGCACAACTTCGAGCGAATGTAGTAGCTTAACATAATAGTAATTGAAATAGCCTTTTTCAGAACAAATTTAATTGGAATGTGCACGCACAAGTTAAAACCATTGCCCAGTGCTGAAATTTAATTGGGGTTGGTAACTTGGTACTAAACCCTGAACTGGAAACAGAAATCACTCATGCAGATATCAAGATCTCATGCAATTGTTATTACTGAAACGTTGACAAGTTTGATCGCTTGTTGCAGACTGTTGCGCTTGTGGGAGAAAGCGGAAGCGGGAAATCGACGGTGATAGCTTTGATAGAAAGGTTCTACGACCCCGACTCAGGCGCCATCTTTCTAGACGGTGTGACACTGAAGAGCCTCAAGCTCAGCTGGCTCAGGCAGCAGATTGGGCTAGTCGGCCAAGAACCCGTCCTCTTCGACGACACCATCAGAGCAAACATCGCCTACGGCAAGCAGGAGCAGGTGTCCGAGGAAGAGATCATTGCCGTCGCCGAGGCCGCGAACGCCCACCGGTTCATCTCCTCCCTTCCGCACGGTTACGACACCAGCGTCGGCGAGCGGGGCGTGCAGCTCTCAGGCGGGCAGAAGCAGCGGATAGCCATCGCGAGGGCTATCCTCAAGGACCCCAAGTTGCTGCTCCTGGACGAGGCGACCAGCGCGCTGGACGCCGAGTCGGAGCGCATCGTGCAGGAGGCGCTGGACAGGGTGATGGTCGGGAGGACGACTGTGGTCGTGGCTCACCGGCTGTCGACCATCACTGGCGCCGACAAGATCGCCGTCGTCAAGAATGGCGTCATCGCCGAGGAAGGCCGGCACGAGCAGCTACTCCGCTTGCCCGGTGGGGCTTATGCGTCCCTTGTAGCCTTGCAGTCTAGCAGTTCGTGACGTGATGAATGAATACTGCTCTCGTTGTTATCGTGACACAGCTAGGTTTAAAGCACGAATCATCCGGCACTACTAGTTCTCATGTTTGTCTCTAAATCTTTTAATCCAAGAATATATTCTCACGTACCTCTAGTCCAATACTTATATATATTGGACTACTAGAGATGAGAGTATACCTAGGAGTATGGAATCATTTTCATATATATATATATATAAGTATATTGTTTAAATGATGCTGTTATACATCTTTATCCTTTTGAGTATACTCTAATACTGATTATAAGATACTCTAAAATAAGTTCTATAAAAAAAATTCATTAAAATCCACCATTTATAGCATAATTTGTTTATATATTCCTTTTACATATGGAAAAGGGTACGTAGCAAAAAAAATGCTCTGATGAAATTTTTTCAACCATGTCGCATTGGAGTATATTAGAATTATTATTGAAGTATACCGAAAGTGATAAAGATGTATAAAATATTTATTTAAGTGGTATATTAGAGGTGGGAGTATGTACTCTAGAGTACGAAAATTCAAGTATGGTTCTCACCATTTTACTTAATTGGGCCGCGTTGGGACTCTCGACATTCTACATTTGGTTTTCCAATTCCTGTGCGTAGCCCACACTCTACATTTGATGTGGCTGTTTGTGAAGCCGAAGAACATCCCGCTGGACGGCCACGTTGATGTGAAGATTGCCGACTTCGGGCTAGCAAAGCTGATGAGCCTGTGCAATCGTGGGCTGTTCACGATGATGCACGACGCGTGGGTACCTGGCACCGGAGTGGCTCGTGAACACGCCCATCATCGACAAGGCTGAGTTTTGTGAGATATAACACGAGCGTACACAGTCTCAAAAACAAAGCAGATAAACCCCGTAGAGATAACCAAAATAACAATATTGAAGCAACCACAATAAGAGAGAAAGATTTGGCGAAGATAACCGTAAATTCTTTAAGCACAGTTTCAAAAGAGTACAAGGGTATTGTTTGCACCAAGATTTGAAAAGATGTGGTCAAAGTTGTCAGGCTAAGGATCAATAGATATTTTAGCTGATATCGGATATGAAAAAATTGTTTAAGTATGGATTGTGATCGATATTTATCTAAAAACAAGGGTACTGTCTGAGTTGAGGTCGTTACAAATCATTCTTTGCAGCGTGTTGGAAGAGGATACGGTCGACCGATAGCTATAAAAGATGGTCAAAGGCAAGCGAGGAGAATAACACAATCAACCAAACAACTCGTATTTACTCTTTTATTTTTCTGTCACTGGGAGTAGCCTCTGTAATTTAGATTCTCTCTTGTAATTTGATTTGATCAATAAAGTTGCGTATCGCCGATTGTTGATCATCTTCAGTTACGCCAATCAGGTTTGATTTTTCTTCGATCTTGTTGCGCATCGCCTTTCTCGGAAAAGATCTACCTTTATCATCTTATTAGCCCTAATCTGCTAATTAGACTTATAGTTACTTTATATTTAATCGGATTTTTAGCTGTTTAAATCCTTGCCAATTGTTTCGCCAGATCGGCTTTGAGCGTATTTTTTCCATATATCTTACCGATTGCAGGATCAAATCGGTTGACACGCCCCGGACCACAGAACTCGGCGTTCGTCTGGTGTGTTGTGGCTGATTAACCCTTTCTTCACGTTTTTTGACGCCAACAGGTATTTTGATAGATAAAAAATTGGCATTTAAAATGTCTGGTCCTCAAGACATTTAAAATGTTTGGCCCCTTTGCAAGACATCAAAGAGTATAATCAGGATATTTTAATAGATAAAAAATTGGCAACATTAAATACATGGATAAATTCATGTATGTTGTCATAAATTATTCATTTCAATTAGCACAGCATGATACAAGGCATATATGCACGAAAAAATAGCTTTAGGTTGTATCAATGAGCACCACATGATAGAGGAGGGTATATAAGGTAAAGAGGGTAAAAGGTCATCTCAAAAGTATAGAATGATATTTGTTTATAAACAAAATTTGAAAGCCATAATGACATGTATTAAAAAATAGAGGGAGTATCTAATTCTAGTGGCCCTCCTGCAGTGATGTTCTGAATTTAAGAGCCACAACAACATTTAACAAAACCATTTTTTCACATGTCAATCAGAAAGTTTGAATACACAACAAAATTGTTTTCCTACAGAAGAGGAAATAGTCACCCTTGGACAAAAATAATTGATCTACTTCTTAACTGATTGACAAATTGTTCTGAGGATGCTATATATAAGCGAGGAAAATAGATTAGTAGAGAAGTTTATTTATTGCATCTAATCAAAACAACATTATCATTCTAATCAATTTACATTTTTCACATAGAGGCAATGAATATGTTAATCCCAACCTATGCACAACAATTCTTTACAAGGTTTCTAATATGAAAATTTTTGCATGCATGGCAACAAACAAAAAATGATATAGAAGTCAACGTAACAAATACATTTGGCAAAACCATGTTTTTGCAAGTTATTAAGAAGGGCCTAAAACACCATATAAGGACTGATGCAAATAATACACATTTTTTTCTTCAAAAAGGATATCATGGAGACCAAAATAATTATAAATTTCTTATCATATTGACAAAAATCATATGCATCTAGAAAGGAAACTTATCATGTGTATCTAATTAATCATCACACAATATGTAATCATTGTAAATTATGATTATCACGTAGAGACAGCATATGTGTAAGTCCCGCGCAAAGTACAACTTTTCGGCGAATTAACCCTAAATTACCTCGAGTGGGTTGGAGAGGTCGAAGGCGAGCGCGGCGAGGAGGAACCCTAGCTGGTAGCGGTCCACACTCGAGGATGGTGGTGCATGGGCTCGGGGAGCATGATGGCGCACGGGCTCAAGGATGGTGGCGCACAGATTCGAGGAGGACGGTGGTGTACGGGCTAGAGGTCAACGGTGCACGGGCTCGGGGAGGACAGTGGTGCACAGGAACGAGAGGAGGCTAAAGAGCACGAGCTGTGGGGGAGGCGCAAGGACGTTTGAGGAGTGAAATTCCAACCCTAAGAATATATATACTAAAGATATCACAGACGGTTTTATTATAGAACCATCCGTGATGCGTAATTATCACAGACGATTCGAGAAGCAACAATCTAAATCTAATATCCATATATGAGAAGTAACTGGTTGACTGATGACATGTATGTCCAAATCATCTCTTGCTACCGCTATTGAGCATGCACCCTTCATTTGCTTCAAACTTGGATAGTACTTTATCATATGACCTTCCTCGTCACATAGATCATATACGCATGTACCCTTGCTCTTGCCCTCTTCTTTCTGTAACTCTTTCTTTTGCCTACAACAACTACTGCAGTCAATGCTTGATCACACGAGAATGAAGATTCGGATGGCTTTTTCAAGAAGTTTACCCCTAATAGATATGCAACTGCCTCATTGAAGTTGAGAGTATTTTTTTCGATGAGAATATTCATCACTAATTGCTCCTATGATGAAGGTAGAGATAATGCCAGTATAACGACTCTATCATTCTCCTCAATTTTCTAATCCACATTAATCAGCTGTGTGATAAGTTTGTTGAAGATATTGAGATGGTCAACGAACCGTGTACCTTCCTCTATGCGTAACCTGTATAGTTGTCGCTTCAGCACCCACCCTTTATCAACGACTTTGCCATATACAATTCTTCTAAATCCTTTCATAATTTATTCGGTGAATTCTCCTTGATTATCGAGTATTTTACCTCATTAGAGAGATATAGATAGATTATACTAACAGCCTTCCGCTCTACCACATTCCAGTCTTTAGTGGACGTCTTTTCTGGCTTGTCCCCTTCAAGAGCAGTGATTAAATCTTGCTAGACAAGGACATTCTTTACCACACATTGCCGATTAAATCTTGCTGGACAAAGACATTCTTCACCACACATTGCCACACGCTGAAATGTCCTCTGCAGTCAAATTTCTCTACTTGATTCCACATCGTCGACATCAATCTTGACTTTATGTCACATGATGCTTTACCTATCTCACAAATCTGATTAATCCGGCTTTAGCTCTGATACCACTTATTATACTCAGATATCCCTTCTTATACGCAGTAGCCCTCGGATCGAATCAGAGTTTTGTGAGATATGGCACGAGCGTGCATGGTCTTAAGAACAAAGCAGATGAACCCGTAGAGAGAACCAAAACAACGATGTTAAGCAACCACAACTAGAGAGAAAGATTTGGCAAAACCGGCAGCAAATTCTTTAAGCACAGCTTCAAAAGAGTACAAGGGATTGTTGTTTTCTCACAATCTTTCGAACATTTTAGGACCCTCGGATTCTTACCCTATACAAGAATTTAGTGCTAAAGAATAACCTAGCATATAATCCTCTCGTACTTCTTTTGCTCTGGATGAGTTGGCTTTTGACTTCTTAGTTGCTTGGGATTCTCCATAACCTCTTAGGTTTATATAGTCTTTCTAGTTCTTCAAAGTAAATACGAATCCTACCCTATTAGGATTAGAAATCCTAATCCTAATAGTGGTGATCTTTTGGTCTACGAAACCAAACTTTCCATAAAAGTTACAAATTTTTACAACGAAAAGATAGAAATCAAGCCAAGCTATCTAGCCAGTCACTAATAGAAAGAAAATATTTAGCCTATCTTTTTAAATCTTAAAATGTTAGATATGAGTCATCATATTTAACAGACCGCGTGTGAGGCTGGAAGAAGTCCAAGAAGGACCACAGCTGGCTGGGCATGGGCAGCACCAGCGCGGAATCGGATGACAGCGACAAGCAGAGCAGATACTTCCCGGCATTGGCACTAGACTTCCACAAGGGCTATAGGTCGACAACTGCACGGTGTCTCTCGTTCGTCGAGATGGGCACGGATGTTAGGCCCGTAGTGCTGGGTTCGACAGACACGCCGACGGTGGTGATCGGCGTACCAGCTGGGGGATAACCTGTTGATGTTCGACGCGGACAAGAAGGAGCTGCGGTTCGGCGAGCTGCTCTAGGGCGCTTGCTCGTCCTGTGGTGGCTTCAACTTTACCATGGCTTAGTACGCATATATGGAACATATGGGTTCAAATCCATATGAAACCACAAATATTTAACCCAAACCAACTCAAACTAAACTAGTTTACAAGCAAACCCGACCCAACCTATTTGAACCCATCCAATTTTACCTATTCCTTAATACCAACCCACTCAGCCTGTTTGAATCCAAACCATTAGCAGACCAAACTAGAGGTATGCGAGAATTCTTCGTTTAAAAACATTTTGAAACAAACATGAAGACAAATAAATATTGGGAACTATTTCTTGATGATTCGTGCTTTAAACCTAGCTACACTGCCAAATCCTTTCTTACAAATTTGGAGCTCAAGAAAGAATCAACAACACTGGCCGGCCGACGACTTCCATCCTCAAAAGACCTCAACAAGGCTACGACGAAGAGCTCATGTCCATACTGTAAAACGACTAGTCGACGCCAGGGTTCTAAAAATCGTCGAAAATCGCTCGATTTTCGTCTTTATCGACGCGGTACGATATCAAAAACCGGTTGATAAATCGGTCCAATTTAAAAAAAATCGAGAAATTTTATGTGACTTAAACGGTGGAAAATCGTCGAGTTCCATGCAGCAGGATGGTCTCGGGCGGCTACTCGTCTTCGCATCCTCCGCCTCCCTCTATCCCCACTCTTCCTCTTCGTCTCGTCTTGCTGGTGTGGTTTGGTGTTTGGGTTGAAACCATACGATGGAAATGGGTTGGGTTGGTTTTGATTGAAATGTCACGTGGGTTGGATCCCAAGTGGGCTGGTATGGTTTGGGAAAGTGGAGTTTTGTTTTGTGGGTCCCAGTACAGGAAATGGGCTGGTTTGTCAACCATTAGCAGGTCTAGATACTTGATAGGAAGAGAAATACGTACGCAACCAACCTACAAACAACCTGGTGCAAGGGCACCAATCTCGAATTCTGGTGAAAACTCACGCATCAACCTATTCCTTAAAATATTGGGTACTTGTTGTTTGATATAATTCTTTCAAGACACCAAACAAGACATAAAACATGCCACAAAGCAGCATTAGTTTAACATACGCAGTGCTAAGCACCACTCTTATGTTACAGGGAAGAGTAATTTTTGTTTTTTTTTTCAGAAAACAATGGGGCTGCTGTAAAAGCTCCAAGCTAAAGTAACTTTAACATGTCCAAAGAAATAAGAAAAGAGCATCTCAACAAACTCCTGTCCAAGCTAATAGTGTATAGCTTGAGCTCAGTTTTGGGCTTCAAACTCCAACTTGCTCATGAATATTGCCACCGGCTCACCAGGAGAAGGCGGGGTCTTGTTCAGCACAGAAGCATGGCTGCCAGCTTTGGCACGAGCAGCTTCATCAGATGCCGACAGGATCTCTACATGCTCAAGGCTCAACTGCCTTTTGATCAGCTCCAAATTCTCCTCAAGAACATCCATTTCACCAAAAGGAAGCTTCAAATTCAAAGCCTGGGGACCAACGTTCCTTGCTTCATCTTTCTTCAACCTGATGAAAGGCATGCATTGCTTCTGGACTTGCTTGAAGTTTGCTTCCTGTCCGATGAAGCAATTCTTCAATGCTTCGTTAATCTCATCCTCAGGGGCAAAGGAACGTGCTTGGCTATCAAAATTGGACTGGAGCACCCTCAAACACTGCTCTTTCCACCCATAGTAGTGCTCATTGACATAGATCAGACCAACAGTTAGCTTGTTTCCCTCTGATGAAGGAGGTGCAGCTCCCTTCTTGGGTTTCTTGGAACCAGATTCTTGCTTCTGAAGCAGCTTCCTCATTAAAACTATGGAGTCCTGTAAATATTTGTTTGCAATTCTCAGAGTAGGATCCGGGGTGCCTGCAATTGGCCACCCAGCTTTTATTGCAAAACCTTCCTTCCTCAGGAGCTTTCGCCAAACATGCTCCGCATAGTGTGGACAAATGGGGGTGACAAGCCTGGTCTGGACTTCCATAAACCGCCACAACAAATCACTGTTCATGCCTGCCGCTCCACAAGATAGTCTGTACTCATCTCTAGCCAATTGAAGGTCATAGAACCCAGACTTCAGGGCGTCTCTGAACATGAAGGCATTGTAGCTCTTCTCGGTTTCTTTCACAGCAATGTTTATCTCATTGGCAAACACATGGTCAGCATAAGTAGAGGGAGGCCCAGCTCTCATAGAAGATTCAGAAGCTATAACCTCTTCCATCCATGCAAGTTCTTTTGTAAGCCTCAAAATAGCAGCATTTGCAGTTTCAAAGACAAAGTTTGCATCATCCATACCATCTCCAGCATCAGCAAGGGCAAACCTAGTGGCATCAGATGAGAATTCTTCAATGGCCTGCCGAAGAGTTCGGAAGTTCCCTGTGGACTTGGACATCTTCTCAGAATTAAGCATAAGATGCCCATTGCAACGGAAGCCACGAGGCCAATGGTGCTCAGGAAGAAGTGCCGTATGATTGTAAATGCTGAATGTCAGATGGTTCTGGATAAGGTCCTTACCAGATACCCGAATATCAAAGGGATACCAATACTTGAATTCTTGCTTCATTTTGCTCAAGAGGGCAGGAGGGATGTCACTCTTGGGTGCTGGACCGCCACAGAACACATAATCCCAGACTTCATCTGTCATTTGCTCTGGCCTGATAGATGATATTTTCTTTCCATACATGTTGCCATTTTGCAAAAAATGTGCAATAGTGTAATAAGCCATGTATAGGGTTGAATCAGAAAGAGATTCTACAAGGAACTGCTCATCCCAAGGAATATGAGTACCTAGGCCAAAAGAACGTGAACAGGCCCATTGGTTCAGCCAGCCCAACGTGTGCTCGAAACCATTACGGGTTTCTGCTGAGAATGTATTCATATTTTCCAAGCATTGGACTGCCTTCTGCTTCCATTCAGCCTCACCATAAGTTATGTACCACTGATCTGTGAGAGCAACAACACACTCATCGCCAGATCGCGACATAACTTTCTTCTCAGGCTCGCTGTACAACACTGCAGTGCCTTCTTCCAACAGCTTGTTCTTTATCAGTGGCTTTGCTTCTTGAACCTTTCTGCCATTGAAATCCCCTACAATCATTGTTCCATCAGTAAATCCTTTCAGATATGTCATCCTTTTTGCTTCAGCGAGCTTCTCCTTGTCATTCTGGCTCTTAATCTTAAGATCAAGGCAGACCTTCTCGGCTGACTTATCTCCAAACTCAGGAATGTTGATTATTGGTATAATCTTAAAGGGAAGAACCCACTCATCTTTGACTCCAAACTTTGCTCTCAAAGCCGGCTTTGTGACTAAATCTTGCAGTGCCATGAAATCATCTGGCGAATCACTTGGAACACTAGTAACAATGCCAGTGCCTTTATCTGTTAGGATAGTGAGCATGGGAAGCGCATATATGATTTCATTAAAGGTGAGAGGAGATTTTAATGGCAAACCAATCAGATCATTGCCAGATAGCTCAGCTAAGCAGGTTGGCTTTTCCGGGACCCTACATAGATGTTGATATGCAAGATTAAGAGCAGCCCTCGCTGTCATAATGAAGACATCAGTGTCATTGATCTCAAAAGCCCCATAGTTTCCATCAGGCAATACCCAACAATTTGTCTGGCCATACATCGTCTCAGGTCTCAATGTAGCTGCTGCCAAATAAACTTTCCTTCCTTCCAAGGCCTTCAACTTAGGAGGAAAAGGTGGGATCACTTCCATTTCAACCAACACATATTCTTGTGGCTGCACACCTTCACCTGTTGCTCGATCATGGTCAGCACAAGGTTGACCATCCAATGGAGAGTAGATTGTGTACCTCATATCTTTAACAACCTTATCCAGATTCTTCAGCTTTCTCATCTGCCATCGGACAAACGCATCATAGAATGGGTTCATGTCGGTGGTTATGAACGAACGCCTCCAATCACAACCCAGGCCAAAAGCCTTGAGGTCCTCCTTCGCCAATGGAGGGAAGTAAGTCAACCAGTGATAAGGATCCTGAAATTTGGCGATTTCTTCATCGGCCAGGCCAAAGTCCCTCATGATCTCCCACTGGAACTTTTGTACGCCAGACTTTGCAGCAGCCTTAGCTTTCTTGCTCTTAAATTTATCTGGGACAACAGCAACCTGGTCAGCCTGACTATCATCTGCCACTTTAGAACCTAAATCCTCCTCTGCTACAGGAAATATTGGAGGATTTCCATATTGTTGAATCTCCCGGGCAAGCTTATCGGCTGAGGCCTTTATGGGCATTCCAGTACAATGGAAAGCAAAGGGCAAAAGGACATTTGAGCCACAAAGTCTGTGGTATGCAGCACCGAACTCAAGTTTGGACAATGAGAAGGCATGGCCTAAATGTAATAAGCCATTCATGTAAGGGTATGGAAAGTTGCCAAAGAATTTTTCACGAGGGCCAGGAGGTTTATTGCCAGGCTCCGCCTCAAAAACCTTGTTGTCCTCCCAACACTTTTGAACATCTGATTGAATCTTGAGCAAAAGGTCTCTCCGGGCATAACTCCTGCCTCCATCAGGATTTGATGATGACATTTTCCTGATCAATCAACAGAAAAATGTGTCAAAGGACAAGCCTATTGATTTAATTTAACTGAAAACTTTATCATATATCTTCCATGTCAAGGAGAAGAGCCAACAAACTCATGAAAAATAAAAAACATTTATTTTCAAACAAGATACAATGGTACAGTCAGCTTTGAAGTTTGATTCTAGTTTCAAACATAGCTAACAAACTCATGAGAAAGCAAGTCAATGATGAAGTTATTATGTAAGGAAACTAGAATTCCAGAATCATAAGCATACATTGTCAAAAGATGGAGGGGGAAAATCAAACAAAATTTGCCATTTAAGAACTGATTAACTTGAGAAGAAAAACTCAGCTAGCTCACATCTTAAATATTTAACTAAACTCCTAAAGACTATCTAAAATTCAGAACCAAGCATTATGTAAAGTAAGTTCAATCCACGCATTAAAAACAAATGAACAGCCATATATCATACACCGACGGGAACAACAGCAACGAAATCCGCCCAGACAACTCGCCGATTCGCCCTACGCTCGAGTCTGGGAGTTTCGGACACGGCGAGCAACTCCCTGCTGCTCACCCGCCCACGAATCCAGAACATGCGCGACAACGATCCACCGACCAACCACACAGAGAAGATAGGGGGTAGAATGGGTACCTGACGACGAAGCACAAGGAGGGGAGCCGCAGCAGCCTCAGCCCGGGGAGCAGGTCGGGAGCCAGCAGAGAGCGACGGCGACGGAGGAGGGAAGGTGATTAGGGTTTACCAAACCAAGGGACAAGATGCGAGGCTAGAGACGGCCAAATGGGCCGGCCCAAGGCCCTCCACTATTGGCCCGGTCCGGGTCGGCTGTAAATGGGCTGTGCCGGCACGGTCCGCCAGTCCGTGTATCCGACATAGCCCGTTTATAGCCCTTTTTAGTCGCCGAAGACTTTTAAAAATTCAGAAAATTTCGAAAAAAGTATGAAAAATCTTAAAAAATTTCCTATAAATAAGGTGGCAACCCCTCATTTCTCTACCAGCAAACTTGCAATCTCTTCTTTTCATTCTCTTGTGAAAATTCTCTTACTCTTGGTGATAATTTAGCAAAATTCAAAATAGTTTTACCAAAAATCTGAAATTCGGCTTTCAGATTCTATCAAGAAATCAAGGTAATAATTGTGATTTAATTTTTTATTTTGTTAGTATTTTAAATGATATTAAAATTCTAATAGCGTAATTATACATATTCGTTACTCTCCACGCAACCACGTGGAGATTTTTTGAAAGTCCAGAGGCTTTTAAGGTCCCCAATAATCTTGTCATTGTCAACTCCAGATGATTTGTGCAGTAGCTCTTTGAGTGTGCTAAACAGTTCCAAGATGGTATTTTTATTAGGTTCTCAAGGAGATGTCTTTTGAATTCCCACTGACCAAAAATTGCTGAAATTATCGAGAGGATGAGTATTTTATAAGAAGTGTTTCAATGTTTTTCCTCCTAATACAAGTTGCACAAATCTTAAAGCAAACGAATGGGTAAGTAATTATCATCTATCATTCATTCGTGCTTAAATATTTGTAGGACTGTCAAAAAGGAAAAGCACGAAAGCACCACTTGTATTTTATTCCCTAAATGTATTCTCAATGCCGCCGCTGCCAGTGTTTTTTCACGATGTTAAGCATGCTGATGTGAGATCGATGTTGCGTACGCTGCTTTCAGTTGCTGCGCCGTTAGGACTGTCCGACTGGAACTTCCGATGATCCCTGGTCGCTAAGAAATCACAGCGAGCTGATACCTAGATGGTTAGGCAGGCAGTCATTTCTCGACAAGGCGCATGAGCATGATCGGCCACAGAACTGGCTTAGGCTCCGTACGGCACCGCGGTCGATTTTGCTACTCGTTTGGTGGAAACAAACCTCTTCAGACATTTTTCATGATTGGCTGCCTGCTTTTCTGAACCATGTTGCAAACGGAAATCGTCCGTACTCTAAATAACATCCAGAAAAGACTCGATCAGAGAGTGAATTGCATCGGAGCTCTCTAAACCTACGCGATTGTATAGCACTTAGCTCCATCCCTCAGCTTGCATATTACCTTGCCAGCTCTCTAAACTTGCTTCCCTTTCTCGCTGTTAGCCGATGGACCCTGCTGACATGGCATCCTTTGGTCACATTGCAGAGCACAACAGCACAAACTGACCATAAAGATGAAGCATTCGACGGTAGTATGCACCACATCAGGGACCAAAAATGGTGAACATGTAAGTGCAACCAACTACAGGGTCTCTCCAGACGTCTCAATCGTCACGGTCATGGATGTCGACGGACATTCGATTTGCCGGCAACGGACGGGATGCATGCTCCTGCTCTCAGAAGCTGTCGATGAGCTTGGCATACGACGTGGTGACCCTGTTCCCTTCCACCCGCCTGTTCTTGATCTCCCTCTCGTGGCACGACTCGTCGGCGCAGATCCTCCGGCGAGGGTCGGCGATCCTGGCACTCCAGTGCCTGTCGGAGAAGCTGGCCGCCCTCGCCTGCGCGGCGTCCCACCGCAGCAGAGCCTTCTGCCTCTCGTTCAGCAGGCAGAACCCCTGCAGGGGCGGGGGCATGGCGTCGTGCACCTTCCACCACCGCGCGTGCGCCTCGTCGCTGGCGAACTGGCGCAGCTCCGCCGAGTTCCAGTTGCAGTCGTAGTCACGGAAGCAGAACCACGGCTTCATGCCGACGAAGTGCACGGCAAGGACCACCGGCGGGTCGGCGGCCAGGACGCGGCGCTTGGCGGCGACGCGCTCCTCGGAGTCCCCCTCCCAGAAGTGCTTCATGTAGTTTGCGTGCGACGGCAGGCGGTGCCACCACGAGAAGATCTCGTTGAGGTACCCCTGGTCGCCGCCGTTGTACGACTGGATGTCGCCGATGTGGTCCATGAGAAGCCGGAAAGTGCAGTTGCAGGGCTCCACCACCATCACGCCGGAGTTGAACACCGTGCCGTCGTTCCCCGTTGCGCTCACCTCCGGCATCCCGAACAGCGGCTCCATCGGCCGCTGCACCAGCAGGTCGGCGTCGAGGAAGACCACCCGGTCGTACTCCGTCAGCGCCCACAGCCAGAACTTGCTGTAGTTCCACTCGTTGTACGCGTCCGGCGACGCCCGCGGGTTCCGGATCCGCCGGATCGTCCGCACCTTCCACCCGGCCGTCTCCAGCGCGCCCCGGTGCCGCCCGCTGATCGTCTCGTCGACGAGCGCCACCATGTCCCGGTCCGACCCGGCCATCCGAATGCTCTGCGCCGCCACGATGGCGCCGCACGCGTACAGCTGCTCCGAATGCAGTATCGTTGCGTACGCCTCCCGCCGCGGCGCGGTGCCCACGTACGCCTCACCTGTTCAGTTCACACAGCATGGCATGCGACGAGTAAGCGAGCGCGCAATTAATGGGCACGACGACCGTGTGACGCATGTATGACGTGTGCGGCTTACGTACCCAGCGCTTTGAACGGCATGGCGAGCTTGCAGGATCCCACGGGGAGCGCGAGCTTCCGCCTCAGCTCGTCCCTGTCCGGCCTGTACAGCCACACGTCGCCGTCGCGCATGACCTCGTCCCTGCACCTGAACAGGTTCGGGATCGGGAAGCACCGGCTCACCACCAGTACGTGCGCCGCCCGCCGCCCGTCCGCCGAGGAGGAGTGGTGCGCGGCGAGCCGCGCCGCTGCCAGCTGCAGGTGCAGCCGCGGCACGTCCTTGGACCAGCTGGCCGCGCGGCGGCACGGCAGCTTCACGGCGACGATGTCGTACCGGACGCCATCCCCCTCTAGGGACGACGACACCGCCGGCTCCGGCAGGTCCGGGCAAGTCGGCGCGTGGTACAGTTCCTCCTCGTCGATCCACTCCGGGTACAGGTGCTCCCAGGTGACGTTGCTCTCGACGTGGTTCAGCTGCACCGCAGAGGCTGCCGTCTGCGGCAGCAGCGCCCTCCATTGATCGATCTCGTCTTCGCCAAAGTTCAGTAACCCTACTCGTAGGCCGTCTTCTTGTTGAGAAACTCCTTGCACAGCCATGGAGATCTTCGACCAGTCGATCTTCAAGTTGGACGTGTACCCCGAATCCGGCTCATCGGTGCTCGATGATGCGCAGTTCCGTTTCGATACTTCAGAAGACCTGTGCTTTCAGACAAGTCAGAAATAATCCTTGGAAACTTGTTATAGATCATCAGATCGGAGTAAAAATCTTTATATGAAGATTTGCTCACTGTGTGTTGTGTTCATCATCACCATGGTGGATTGATGGTGAGTGGAGAAGGCTCATGAAGGAGCCACACATGAGGATCAGGAGGACGAGCTTCACATAGAGCATCTTGCTGCTTGAACCTTCAGGTAACAGGGCGCTGAACGGCCTGTACTTCGTCGCATCCTTCGCGTAGTAGCTCCCTATGTAACCCTTCTTGCTCAGATTGGTGCTGAAATTAACACAAATGAATATGCAAGGTAAGTAAGGCTGAACAGAATGTATCAGGGTAAACCGAACAACAAAGTTACGTACTTATGACCAAAATCGGCTGTAATTGAATTAGTTACCAGTTTTTACTGAGGTGTTAATTTTCTCCTACTTTTACCAATGTGGCCTGCAGCCTTGTGCTGCCTTTGGCCATTTCTATTCTCCTTCCAATGATCAAATTCTACACATCTTCCCTGTTATTTTCAGTTCAAGACCTGAAAGTCTTGTATGCACTGCACCGGGTTTCTATCTTCACCTACCCCAGCCAGTCATCAGGGACGGTTAGTACCATACTTTCTAACGGTCCAGTCATACATCTAGCACTCGTCATCGCTCCATCGTCGCGTCCATTTCTCATCGTTGTCGTTGCTGTTGTAGTCTTGCTTCTTAAACCTTAGTCCTGTTCTAGATGCACCATTTTGTTATCTTTGACTCCATCTCATCTTCTTCTTTTTTACGGGAAGGCAGGGGTTCTGCCATTTCATTGATAGGATTTCCATCTCATCTTTCCCTTCTGCTTGTCCTGCTTCTATAGAGGCCGTTCCTTTCGCTTGGCTTGAGGAAAAGACTTCTTCAGAGCTGAAACAGCGTTGTGGCTTTCCCTTCACCAAACTAGACGGCAGATGGGTGCACCAGATTGCTAGGTCAGAACAGGTGGGCAAATTGTGATGTAACTCCCTACGTGATTGTAATTTTATCTAGGTTAGTTCACCTAAAGAAGAAGGAAATTTTGGTTACTAGAGACTAACTGGGGAGAATTCGGCTTCTAAGTGTACACGAAATTAGGAGGATTCAAGTAGACTGTATTATTGGTGGACACGTCACTTTTGTTGTGGAAAAAAATGAGTAGCTGATAAGCTACTTGCTTGTGCTATGAAAGTCACCGGAATGAGATACTTTTCTACTCACAGTGAAATTCATTTTTCATGTTAATTAAACAATTACTGTATGCTGTAGAACATATATGAAATTTGCGCTTTAACTTATATTGCAAAACAAAACCAAATAAATTTGCAATATAGGTGTCTTGTAGTGCTAATGGATGAAACGGTGGTAGGCTGGTAAGTGGTAACTGATAACCTTAGCATAGCATAGGATCAGCAAGGTGACTGAGAAAAAAATGTAAAAATCTGATCTAGGAACAAAACAATAACAGTTTGATTGCATGGCATCCATAGCATTAAATCACGGTACCATCATGCATGATGCATATGTGAAGACGTCGAAGACGATAGCGAAACACTAAAGGTGCAGAGGGAGCAAGCTTGCAAAATGGAAGTAGGGGCGAGAGCAACTCACAAAGTTCTGTCCAGGCGATGCCTTTTCTCTGCATGAGCACAAGCAAAACCTCTCATCTTGAAGCACAACACCAGCTCCGATCAAATCCTGGGTATGTATGTATCTCTTCTTCAGGAAGCACAAGGCAGCTCCGTGGCGAACGATAAACCTCTTCTCTATATGAACCCTGATTGATCTTCCTGCTTGTATCACCCCTGATAGCTCGAGCCTAAAGTTTAACTGTTTAAAACATAGAATAGCTCGATATCATGAAGCAAAACAAGCAATATATGCGCATAGACACACACATACAAAGAAAGTTGAATTGTGATCAAGGAGCCTCTCAAGGAGAGGCAAAGGAAAGGTCTCAAGGCAAAATGAGAGTTCCAACCTAGGCATGAAAGCAACTTATAGCATTTGGCAGGTGCAGGTGAGACCATAGGACGCTTGACAAGTTCCTGCAGGAATTGAAGACCAGGTCCCTTTCACAAGTGTTTGGAACACATGACATTAATGCATAGGATAATCCCTGGCCTGCACTGCAAATCAAGGTAGATGAAAGCTAGCTGAAATAGATGCCTTCCCTTCCAAACCTAGAACACCTCCCCCTGGCTGGTTGTTCAGTTGTTCCATTGTCTTTCTTTGGTTACATGTGTGTTTTCATCTCACTCACCTTACTGCCTTCTTGTTGCTTCAGGTGCCACCTTACTTATGTTATGTGCAAAGACAGGGTTGGTGCAACTCATCACAAAAGGCTCTGACAAAGATGTACACAACTGAAGCAAACTACACTATTGATCTTTAGCCTATTTTAGATGGGAATATATTTTACAGGAATATAATTAAGGTGGAATATTTCTTGAAAGATATATATAAGAGATGCCTTTTGCTGTGGTTGGAATGTAGATTGGCTACCATACACACACACACAGTCCCTTAATTTGACGTTCACCAAACCCAATCGATCGATCGGCCCCGGGTGTGTTTGGTTCGACCTGAAGCAAAATTCTGCAGTGCCTTTGTAGCCAAGGGATTGCTAGTCCGATTCTCTCCTCTTCTGTTGCTTTAGGTAAACCACTAAACTAAAGCTTGCAAAGAAGGCTACATGAAGAGGAAGGTGAAAAGAGAGAGAGAAATTAAAGGCAACACCAACACGCACACACACAAAAAGAAAAGAAAAGGAGCAAAAAAAAGGGGGTCTTGATTTGACTATGATTCAACCAGTAGGTCTAAGACGGAAGGTTACCTGGCACCAAAGTAAGGTTTTTTCTTGTGTATTAGGTGAATTGACTAGAATATTGATGAGGATATCACTTCTATAGATATAGCCACACCTATAAATCCATCATCTACACATCAATCGGAACCCGCTGCTGTAATACAAGGATTGATTACTCGAGCTTGCGCACGTTAACTCAATTACTAGATGAATGCGTTCCTCAGACTGCATATAAATATTTTAATGAATGGAATGCTATTTAATTCTTGTGATGATGTCCTTTGCCTCAGGAACCAGGGTGAGGAACCAAGCAAGCTGAAGTATAGAAGAGAAGTGCACGAGTTGGGTTCATATTCGACTCCAGAACAGGACTGACTTGTTTCGGCCGCATCGACTGCATCCGGACTCCGTTTGGAGTGTTCTTGTACTTCACGGAAAGCTTATCAAGTCTACTTTTCAACGGACCTAGAATCACATCTAAACTCCTTCTGAGTCGATGGGAATCGTCCAAACAAGAGGCGTCACTTTTTCAGTTCGAGTCAAAGTGACCCTTTGGCCTTGTAACAAGGAGAGCCCACTTAAGGCCGCGCCCTAGGTTTTCTGGACGCACTTTCCACAATATAAATAGCCAGCCACTGCCATTAGGGAGGGTTTTTTTATATCAAAGATAGCAGTTGCTACTTCTTATAATCGCGCGTGTTGACTAAACCGCCCGGATTACTTGTTTTCGGAACCCCCTCTTTTGTGATTATGACTGAACTTGTGGTTTCAATTCTAATTTCAGTTGCTTGTTCATCTTGTTCTTGCGCGTTCTTCGATTGCTTGCAGGGGTAAAGACCTTAATGGTTAAGTTGATCGTACGCCAGCATGATCAATAATAACTTCGGGAGTCGGTGTAACAATTGCTAAGACGCATCGTCTAGGAACGGTGTAGTCGGATCGTCAACGTCTTCTCCCTCCAAATCGAATCCATTCCCTCTCATCGAAAGATCAGGATCCATCCTTTTATCAAATATTGTGCTGTGAAATGTTTGAACACTAACAACTAACTAGAGTATTGTTGTTATCAAGTAGCATATGTTTTTCAGGGCAGAGAAGACTAACGTGTATGTGACTGCAGAAAAAAGGGGGAAAAAATTCGAGCGTGTTGTTGATAACGGAACAGGTCTTACTTTGCTTCCAAAACTTAGGTTCCTTTGCTTACCTCTGGGTGCAGGAAAAGGTTGACCCATGTATCGACCTGCTCCTTTGACCTGTCTTCCTCTTCTGCGCGTGCTGGGATTACTTTCCCTCTTGCCTGCAACAACACGTAGATGGATTTCTTGAGATGAGAACCGAGAAGAGAACGGCATGGTCCTAACTCCTAACTAACACCGAAGGAAACGCGTGCACCTAGCGAAGATGTGATTACTACCTTTATATCAAGGCACTTTCTGATATTCTCGCGTTCTAAACAAAGCTCTAAGGAAACCGGTCATGTGGGAGATCTATCTCTGATCGAGATCTATATTGATGGACCGGAATTTTATTAGCTTAAATTTTCTATTTATCGGTATAAATCTCAACCGAGAATAGATCTTTCAAACAGGATCAAAGTGACTTCGGCTTACCTGAGATGTTTTTAGCTTCACCTTGATTGATAGAGCTTCAGCTTGTATTTCGGAGGATCTACGCTTGTACGAAACTCTCGTATTCCAAGCAGACTCTTAAGGGCGAGTAGAAAGCAAGAGGACCAATGAGGTTTTCACTACAGAAGGGGGCTTTAGCTGACCAGAGACTGGGCAACTTTAGCTTTCACCCTATTTGGCAGTGTAAATATTTCATATACCTCTATAATATTAATGTATGTATACCTTATATTAAATGAGAAAGGAATGCTGGTCAATCAAGGCCACCACCTCAGCATCCCTCGCGGAAAGTCTCTACGGAAAATTTGAAATTGTGTTTAGGTCCTCCGGTCGATTTTTAACAAAAAGAATCAAAAAAATCAAAATTACGTTTAGGTCTCTCCATAGTTTACGTTCAGATCCTCATAGTGGTTTTTAACAAAATGGACCCGAAAAAACAAAATTACGTTTAGGTCCCACGAAATCGCGTTTTAGCATATTGGACCCAAAAATTTGAAATTACGTTTAGATCCTTTCGCGGTTTTCTAAAAAAACACCACAAATTCATCGATAGTTTATAGTAGTCCATGGACCCGAAAAAACGTTTAGGTCCCTCCGCGGTTTTCTAAAAAAAACGAAACTTATTTTAAAAAAACCGACAGTTTATAGCAGTCCACAGATTCGCCGACGAGTCGTAGCGACCCGTTTTTTTTAAAAAAAATAGAAATTACGTTTAGGTCCCTCTGCGGTTTTCTAAAAAAAACACAGATTCGCCAACGGTTTATAGCAGTCCTCAGATTCGCTGGCGGGTCGTAGCGACCCGTTTTTTAAAAAAACAGAAATTACGTTTAGGTCCCTCCGCGTTTTTCTCCCCAAAAAAACCGCACATTCGCCGATGGTTCTTAGCAATCCACATATTCGCCGACGGCTCCTAGCAGCCCATTTTTTTAAAAAAAAACGAAATTATACAAAAAAAAATTTACAGAAATATCTGTCGGACCAAATTTCGCACGACGCAGCGTAGCGCATGACCCTGGCTAGTAACTCTGATACCGATGATATATTAGCGACTACACTAGAATAATATGAGGCTTATATTTTAAATGATTTTGTGCACAAATATAAGATGTATTTTATATTTAATGCATAATTAGTTTGAATTTCCCTCTATACCCTAATAAATATTGAACTTTACTTTATATTCTTTACATACATACAATAAATATATTACTTAGAAATAACAATCGGGGGTAGTCTAGTCATTATCAATATCTCCATGGCCTATATAATAAAAGAAAATACATCCTATAAACTTGGACAAACGAAGTAGTTTGATAAGTTTTTATGAACAGGCAGGTTGGCTAGTAATTGCTACTAAATGTAAAAGATACACCTGACATTTTGTGGTTGTAACTGTAGTAGATGCCAGCCTGCCAAGTAAAAGAAAAAGTTGAAAACGTAGGCGGATTAAACGGGCACGATTTAATTATTTCTGAAACCACTGGCCGGTTTCTAGAGCTGCTTCTATGTTCACATCGGCAAACAAGACTCTGAGAAACGTGATGGCTTATGTCAAAAGGGAAGAAGAAACCAGGAAACAGAGAAGCAAACGGAGGCATGGCTAGACCTGTCCAAACGGGCCAGGCCAAATGGGCCGGCACAGGGGCTGTTACTGTGGGCACGACACGGCCCAGCGCTAAACGGGCCATGCCGGCACGGCCCAACTTACCGTGTCGTGCTTGGGCCGTAGGGGCGGCACGGCGGGCCAGCACGGCACGGCCCGTTTACGGGCGGGCTCGGCCCGGCACGGGTCCGGCCCGTTTAGACCCGTTTAAAAAAAATAGCCGTTTATAGTCGTTGCAGATTTAAAAATTCATAAAAAATTCAAAAATTCAGAAAAATCCGAATTTTTCCTATAAATAGGTGGTGCCCCTCCTCATTTCTACACCAGCAACCTTGCATTCTCTTCTAATCATTCTCTTGTGGAAATTCTTTTGCTCTTAGTGGTAATTTGGCAAAATTAAAAATAGTTTTGTCAAAAATCCAAATTCGACTTTCAACACACAAGAAATCAAGGTGATAATTGTGATTTATTATTTTATTTTGTTAGTATTTTAAATCATATTTTAGTATTAATAGCGTCATTATTTCTTGTAGTTTGCTTTATGGAGCTCGGGATTTTTCGTCGTTCGACTTCGATTTGGTATTTCACCCGATGAGCTTCTTGCATCATATGCGAAGAAGCTGCAGGAGCTGTGCCATCTTCGGGCTCTACAAGTGCTACCGCGTCGGCAAGCACCGGGCGAAAAGAGCAAGACGCAAAGACATCGAGTCCGGAAGATTTCGATCGATTTTTGAGATATCAAACGACGTCCAAATCAGGTATGCTGTTTGTAAATATTGCAAGCATAAATTAACTGCGAAATCTTCAGGTGGAACGAGGCACTTGAAGAGGCATGCTGACAGCTGTAGAAAAAAAGCGGGAATGGCTTCGAGGCAGACGCATCTACAGTACAACCCGACGATGCGATGACGAATCGGGACTACAATCCTGAGGTAGCTCGTGAATCTCTTTGTCGTTTAATCGCTTCTCAAGATCTTCCTTTAAACTTTGGTGAGTCAGCTGCGTTTGAAAACTTTATTAGGACCGCTCATAATCCTAGATTTTCTGCAGTTTCTAGACAGACAACAACTAGAGATTTGATTAAATATTATAATAATTATTGCAATATGCTAAAAAAAAATTTAGTACCTGTACTTTTTCTGTGTCTTTGACATCTGATATATGGAGTGGTAGAGCTAAAGAGTATTACCTTAGTATAGTTGCTCATTATGTAAACGATGATTGGCAACTAGAAAAGAGAATTATAGGATTCAAATTAATTGATGCAGCACATACTGGTGAAAATATTGCTGATTGTATTGTAAAAGTTGTGGAAGATTTTGGACTTAATGATAAGATTTTTGCAATAACGTTAGATAATGCTTCCGCAAATACTTCTGCCATGAACATACTTACTCCGCTTTTCAATTCATATGCTGAATCTTTCTTATTACATCAGCGTTGTGCTTTGCCATATTATTAATCTTATAGTTAAATCTGGTTTAAAGAGGTTAAATCAGTATATTGAACCTTTTCGTACTGCAATATCTTTCTTAACTCATTCTAATCAACGAGTAGTAGCATATAAAACTTATTGTATTGCAATGAATGTATGTCCGCGTAAGTTTGGTTTGGATATGCCTGTTAGATGGAACTCTACTTACTTGATGCTTAAGAATGTCATACCATATGAGAGCACATTTTCATTTTTATTAACACGCACCGTCGCATTACAGGATGGTCAACCGGTACTCACAGCGCAATATTGGTATGTTGCTAAATACTTGCTTTCATTTTTAGAACTTTTTTTTGATTCCACTGTTGCTTTATCTGGAATTTATTATTCAACCTCTCCTTTAATTGTGCGTCATATTTTAGAAATTGCTACCCACTTAAAGAGCCACGAAAATGATAATATATTGCGAGAAGCTGTTTATGCTATGAAAACTAAAATTTTAAAATATTGGCAAGAAATTCCTATGTTATATGCATTTGCATTTATTTTAGATCCTAGAGCTAAAATTGAGGATTGATAATGTTCTCTCACTTCTAAGTGATGCGAGGTAGTCTTGATTATTCCAGTTATTTTTCAACTGTCCGTGCTAACTTAACTAAAGTTTATAATAAGTATGATCGGAAGTTTGCTGGAGTTCGCATGCAGCGACCTCCACCAGCACCCACAACAGGTAAGAAGAAAACCGCGTGGGGAAAGATATGGGGTACAGGTGGCTCTTCCTCAAGGAGTTCAACTACATCAACGACAAGTGCGGACACATCAAGTGGTGGGGAGCTAGCTGCCTATCTCAACAGCGACACTGTCAACTACCAAGAGAAAGAAGAGGAGGACTTCAACATTTTGCAGTGGTGGCACGAGCACAAGATAACATATCCGGTGCTTTCCATACTAGCACGGGATGTGTTAACAGTTCCTGTCTAGAACAAGTCTGACTAGTGAGATGGTGAAAATACTTCTCACTGTGAAAATTTGGGAACAAGCTGATCAACGAGCTCAACATACTGCAGAAAATCTTGAAAATAAGTGAGACGTTCAAAATCTTTATCTAGATAATGAGGAAGAATAATTGTAATCTTCACTTTTTATTGTATCACCGAGCTATAGGTCAGTACTCTTTTTCTTTGCCAAGGTTTTCTCGTATTGAGTTTTTACTTGGCAAAGTTTTTAACGAGGCAGCCAAACATCAATAAAGCTCATTATTTAATTCAAATTATTTGTCTTATTTTAGAATTTATCTTGTATTTTAGCTTTTTCTTAATTTATATATATATTTAAAAAGTTTTTATTCATCATTCGAGTTTTTCTAATTATTCTAAATTTTCCCATTTTTCTGATTTTTTCATATTTTATCTATTTTTTTTAATTTTTTTTCAAATTTCCTGGCGCTAAGCAGACTCTGGGCCGACCACTGTTTGGTTGTGAAGGACCGGTAAGACGGCCGAGGCTTAAACGGGTCGTGCTCAGGTAGGAAGTTCTAAGACGTGAGCGCAAGATCGCACGACTGCTTTCTAGCCGGGCCTAAACGGGTCGTGCCCATTTTTAAATGGGTTGTGCCGTGCCGGGCGGCCTGTTTGGACAGCACTAGGCATGGCTCCAATTAATGTCATTACTATTTAAAAGAATCTAGCGGTGATAAATGATACCTTCTTTACCTTTCGAAACTTCACCCACGTCTCCTCAAATCCCTTCTTTACCCTATAAAATCTCTAACAAAAATAAAAAAATCGTCACGTAACAAACAAATTAACTACTAAAAAATTCAATACTTATCCAAACAATCTATTTTTATGGCATGCAACGGAGGTGTAATACAAACGACGGTGACAAAGCCAAAGGTATGGTGTAAGTCAAGGTCGATAGTAGAGGCACGGTGTGGATCGAGACGGAGCAGAGAGCATAACGCAAGCTAAGTCTAGCAACAACAATTTAACATGATGGGTAACATTATTGTTATCCATAGCAAAGTACGGGCATTCGGCTAATAAATTATTAAAGCTATTAAGGGAATCACAAACTGGGCCTGGTACATTGACCACTGGTTCGGACCGGCCCATGTATTTTTAGACAGGCCGGCAAAGTTGCATTGGTTTGTTGCGTCAGTCCATCCCAGCCAATCGGGTTAAGAAACCCTAGAGAAGAGAAGATGGCGACACTTGCTCATAAATAGGCCCCCTCCCTCCTCCACCCAGCCCCATCGCCGCCGCAACGCGCTCTCTCAATCCTCCGCCGCGAGCGGCTGTCTGTCTCCGTCTGTTGAATCTTGTGCCGGTCTCTGCTTCTGCTGCCTCTCTTGTAATTTGGATTCTGGAGGAGTTGTGATTCCTCCTGTGTGGTTGGCTGATTTGATTGAGAGTTCTTGTTTTTCTTTTTTGGCTTGGTTGGTGGGCCTTCTGAAGGTGGTGTGTTATTGGTTTGGGGATCTCTTCCTGCTGCTGTTGATCTTTGTTGGGAGGGAAGCGAAAGGCGATGATGAGAGAGAGTATTTAGTCATGCACCACTCTGAACGAGACTTATTTCTTTGTGCTGACAAACGAACTTACTACCCATTATCTTTCTGAGCCTCCTCGTTTAAAAGGACTTCTCCCTTGTGTTTTCTCCTGTTGTTGTTTCTTGGTTCTCTTCTTAGATGTCAAATAGGAATTCATCTAGCTGGTTTTTATATTTTATATGTTTTTTTTGGCCTTTTTGGGTTGAGAAACTGTTCTTGGTTTCTTTGCATTAGAAAACTTTTGTGTGGAAGAAGGAAGCTTTAAGAATTTTGTGAGGGTTGGGGAAAGTAGAACCAGATGATGTGGGTTTGCCTTTTTGGCGATCCAACCCTGATGCGGACTGAGGTTTCTTTGAGGTCAAATCTGCTTGCCGCTGATGGTTCGGTTCTTGTTTCCAGTCCTCCCTATCAAAAGGTTTTGTAATTCAAAAGGATTACAAGTGCTCTTCTGGTTGATGTTTTGTAATTCAAATCTACTCGGCGTTGTTGCTGATGATTTTTGTGCACTGCAGTTCATGGAACCTGAATTTGTTCACCCTATTTGGCCTGGAGTGCAAACTTCGGAAAATGAAACGGGGCCAAATTGCCAAGGGACGTAATGTAGATGCTTGATTGCTGCTCATGACATTGCGAAAGGCAAACTGTTACCATCATGAAGCTAAGTTTATATGTAACTTTGAACGGATCCAAGCCAAAGATTGTGAGACAGCAAATGTTAATTAATGGACAGAAGATAAAACAAATTGTAAACGCGAGGCACCCACTCTGGATTCTGGAAAGACGCCCGCATTGTGTGCTAAGACAATAGCGATCGGTTGACACATCTGAACGCCGGCCGATGACTGCCGTGCGATGCCACCGCGCCATTGCTAGGTTCTACTATGCTCGAATTACAAATGACAGTGGCATAAGCCGTGGCCACACGAGCAAGACGCTGGACGATCAATCAACCAGTTCTTGACACAAGCTAGGATGCACAGCAGAACAATCGCTTAGCTTCCGAAAGAAGCAGCAAATCTCTAAACATTTGACTAAACAGTCAGGCAGAGTTGCAAGAAAGAAAAGTAGTTCAAAATTACAAATCCTCATCCACCAAATGAATTAGCTACACTCGCATCAATCTCAGAAATAGTAGATCGTACAGTTCCTGGGAACTAATGTGAGGGCGCCCTCAAATATTTTCTGTGAGGACAACTTCTCCTTAGTGAAAATGGAAGCACATCCTTTTGTATTTTAAATGTTTCCCTAGGTTTTTGAAAACAAGTAATTTTAAGCAATTTCAAAATGTTTTAATAAAAAAATTTCGAACCGAAAGCTTGTCAAATAGAAAAGTTTCGAAAGTTTTTTAACTGTAATTTTTAGGAGTTGAAACTTTTTATTTAAAAGTTTCCGAGTTGAAACTTTTTTTGCGATGACTTTTAAATCAAAACTTTTTGAACCAAAATTTTTTAATCGAAACTTTCTGTATTGAACATTTTTAGGAGTTGTGATGCAATTATTTGTGATCCCCCATACTTTTTGTATTGAAAGTTTTCCGAGTTCAAACATTTTTATTTTGAAATTTTTCGTGTTGAAATTTTTTTATTCGAAGTTTTTTGAGTTGAAACTTTCTGATTTGAAATTTAAAACATATCGAGTTGAAACTTTATGATTTGAAACTTCCTAATTTGAGATTTTTTAATTTATTTTTTTTCAAATTGAAACTTTCTAATTTGAAATCTTACGATTTAAAATTTTTCGAATTGAAATTTTCTGAGTTGAAACTTTTCGATTTGAATTTTTTTATTTAATTTTTTTCCATTTGAATTATTTTAGCTAAAATTTCCGATTTAAAATTTTAAAGTTAAAATATTTTGATTTTAATTTTTCGCGAAAACCACTACCAATTAAATGTTCCTACAAAACTTGCCTCTGTACTTCGGCTTGGAGTCCATGTCAAACTTGGACTTTAACATCCGCAGCCTGCTCCGCGGGGATGAACACGGCGGACTGGAGGTTCCGCGAAAAACCATTCCGAGCGTACCGCTACGACTCGAGATCTAAAAACGCTCTAATTTAAAAAAAATTAAAAAATGCGTTAAAAACCGCTAATTGACAAAAAAAAGTGTTAAAAACCGCTCGAAAATCGTTGAAAAACCGTGATTTTCGCTGAAAATCACTCAAAAATCGTTTTGTAGGAACATCTAATTGGCTTTTCGTGAAAATCGAGCGGTTTTTCAGTTTTCGCACGTAGGTTTGACAAGAATTCAATTTTTTTGAATTTGCAAACCGTTCGGTTTTTCACGGTTTTCTAGCGGCTTTTCGCGAAAACCACTATCACCAGGCTAGCGGTTTTCGGCTTCGAAACGAAATTGTGAACCCTGGCTCCAGCCATTTCTAGTGGTTCACCCTGTGCTCATGGTGCCGCACCTCGGCCATCTTCTCGATCTCCTCCGTGTAGGGGCCGACCTTCACCATGGTCAGCAGAACCCAGCTGTACCGTAGGCTCAGGATCTGCTCACAGGAGGCTTTCAGCTTGAAGCAGGGGTGCTCGGGGAACCTTGTTGCGTTGGTGAAGTCGTCTTCGCGGACTACCGGGTAGAAGAAGACCAGCCTGCCTCCCATGACCAGCAGCATTCTTGCAGCAAGGTGGAGGAGGTTATGGACGCATTCGGCAAGGCTGTATGGTGCGGTTGACGGGATGTGTTTGTTCCTCTTCTCCTCTGGAACTGTACGTGTAAGGACTGACGGTGCCTTTTAGGAGCTTCCGACCACCAGACTTGCGGCCACCATATGGGGGATCACAAATAATTGCATCAAATATCTGATTGATCACAAGTAGCAAAGTTTACCAGATCTTTTGAATAAGACCATGGAACAAGAGAGTCAAACAGTAACTCTTTGAAGTAGTTTATAGCGTCTAAGCAGAAGCCACAATCTCCTAATAACAACAGCTAAAGAAAGGAAGGGCTCGTGCACCTGTAGGCAAGTTCATGTAGTAATTCAGTTGTTTTATTAGGCAGCACCGCAGCAGTTTATCTGTTCCAGATAAATCGTCGTAGACCATTTTTGTAAGCACACTGCAAAGTGCAAACACACAACATTTCATATTGGAATTGTCCGGCGCACGCCTTGTAAGATACAATACTAAGTTACAATTAGTAATTCAGTTGTTTTATTAGGCAAATGTTTATCTGTTCCAGAAGACTGCAAATGGAGAACATCGATCGTCTACTTAGTAAACTAGAAAAACTCACTTTATACCATATTTGGTTTGAAGACTAAAAAGCTATACTGACTAGATTAAGGCCACGTGCGGATGCAAATATCACGTGAGACTTCCAGCAAAACTAGAAAATTATGCAAAATACATTTGCGCAAAACGGGTATAGTTGCTCATATTTCTTTTCAGTTCAGTCACTAATAAACACTGATTCGACTTCCGGAATGTGCAATTGCATAAGCGGCACAAAAATATTACCTCTTTCAATCCTGGACGCCAAGGTGGGAAGTTGTTATCAACTCTAAGCACACACAACGGTTCTGGCAACTTGTACTGAAGAAGATGACAATATGGTCAGTACTTCACATGAAAATATGAAATCCAGGCATCCAACTAACAAGTGTATGGCTGGAAATGGCTAATCTGCATGGGTTATACTTATTACTTTACAAACTAAACAAGATCTTACGATATTAACAGATGAATTGTAGATGGCTCACGTGGGATTTTACTGACAAGTGACAACAATAGCATGCAAGAATCTGGTGCGAGTTAAAAATGTAGTTAACTCCACCCAATTACCGACCATCCCGTACAACCCTTATATCAACATCTGCACCCTGAAAGCCTTATCAGCAAGACATACGGACGACCAGAAAGATAACAGTCTATTTATGTGTGCAATAAGCACAAACCATTGTCATGGCTCAAAAATGCGCAGCTGCAACCAAAATACTCCCGGTCCCGACAAAAGGGTCATCCACAAGCTTCCTAGGCCGCGCCAGCCCCTGATTGGCCATAAGAAACGGCATTAATTTCAGCATCCATTGCAGTCGGGCCAATGTACTTCCTGCTCTTCAGCTGATATGTTGGCAATAGATGCCTATCCGCCGGTCCAACCTACCAGCCAAAGAATATCGTCCTCTGAACAACCGGTGGGAGGCCATTGTTTGACCCATAATCATCAGTCTCCATGACAAAGAACTTGCAAGAAGAGAAACTAACACGACCCTGCAAGAAGAGAAACAGCACCGGCTATACAAGAAAGAGCATTTGGCATGGACAAAATCCCCGGAACTAAAAGTGCAAGTGTGAAATCATGTACTGAAAAATTGGCTTAGTAATGAAATTGGCTTTGCAAAGTGGTTGTGATTATGGCATGTGTGGTGCTTGCATGTGCTATGTCTGATGATTATTTGATATGCTGGTGATAGCATGGTAATGATTCTGCTTGATGCAATGCGCTCGTGTGAGTGTTTGCATGGACTGATGTTGAGTCAAGTCGTGGACTTGTGCTCGAAGTTGTTTCTTGTTTATTCATGTGCAGGTGTTGCTCGAGGGCGAACGTGGTCGATGACGGGACTGGAACTAGGTTCATGAAGGAACTGAGGTTCGGGACTAGATTCAGAGAGGAATTGAGGTCTTGGTGGTCAAGGATGTCATGCGGAACGTTCGGGCCAGAGAACATGCACATGGAGGTGGTTAGTCACGTATTTATAGCATGTGGGTCGTACATACGTGCAAGAGATGTTTTTGGCTATGTTGGGCCAGGTTGAGATGTATACAAACTCTTTCCATGTTGGAAGTAGAGTTGTATTCAATCCTTTATGTTTGCTCAAGATAAATAGGGAGGTGTCTCTGTTTATGATGAGCGACCGAGTTTCTTTTAGGGTTGTACTCTTTTGTTTAGAGTCTTGTCAGAACTGGACTAGACAAAAAGAAATAAAGATCGATTTCTTTGACAAAAGAGTCCCTGCGGCTCGAAGGCTTCCGAAGCGGTGGAAAACCTTCACGCACTGAAGGTCTCCACGCAGAGCGCTTGTTCTTGGCGCTTGATTGCTCTCGCGCGCGCAGAAGCGAAGGAAAACCGTGTGCTACTGATGAACGTCGTTGCTTTGGTACTTTGCCACAGTATTCGCGGTATACTGTTCATGCATGATGTGCTGCGGTATTTGATTCTATTTGCCCGGTTTTGTTTTTATAAATTGATTCATTGTCTCTCTTGTTTCAACAAGTTTAATATTGATTTGATCTATACAAAACCTTCCTAGAGTATCAACTTAGAGTTCTCAAAAGTTTCATTGGTTAATCTTTTGTAGATTGTGATTTATCACGAAATTGGGGTTTGGTCTGTTCTCGTCATAATCTGTCATAGCATGCTTGCGAGGTTAATAACTTTTGATTCGTAGGTCCGATCGAGTTGATTCTTGCTGGGTTAGATTCATAATTGAATCTAGTTTCTTCAGTTAAAATTTCACACTAATCCAACGGTGGGATCTTCGGTTAATCGCATTATTTGAGTTTGGTCCGTAGCTAGTTTGATTTGGTCCGTAGCTAGTTTGTTTTGGTCCGTAGCTAGTTTGATTTGGTCCGTCGTTGTTAGATCGGTTTTCGTTTCAGTCGTCTTGCAAAGAATATAACTCCAGATCCATAAGTCCGATTGAGTTAATTCTTTTTGTGTTATCTTCGGAATTGAATCCAGTTTCTACAGTTAAAATTTCATATCACTCTAACGGTTAGATCTTCAGAAATCTTAGTTTTAGTGAACATATATCAGTCTGTCTCGTTTGGTCCGGAGTGTATTGATTTGGTTTTGCTACAGTAGAAATTTGGTCCGTAGTACATGTGAAAATTTGGTCTGGCATGAAGTTTGGTCCGGAGTATAAGTAAAAGTTTGGTCCGACGCAATAAGGTTTCTGTTGAGTACAAATTAAGCGATCTAAGTTTGTTTGGGGTGTTTCAAAAATCACAAAAATTTTATTTTAGCTTCCGCGCAATCATTCACCCCTCCTCTGATTGCTAGATCAGTATATTTCGATCCTACAGCAAGTTTATAAACAACCTTGTGTTACAAAATGCATGGCAAAAATTATGATAAAGGAACGGGAGACAAGGATTTTATATGAAAAACTCTTTCAGGAAAAATCACGGACAAGCAATGGCTATATCACTATATAAGGAAATATTTACAATGAAACTCTTCTTATTATGAACTAAGAGACATATTTATAGTGGTATATAATAGACTTTATATAAGAATAGATTTAAGATGGAGTAGGAATCGAATTCGTACTACACTCAATACCTTCAACGGAATGTAAGTGAGCCCCTTCATGATCTGTTCTGTTCTTGGAAGCTGATCACCTTGCCGAAGCCGTCGACGACGATCTCGTCGGGGTACTCCCTTATCGCCTTCTCCAGCTCTTCGTAGGTGGTGCAAGCGAATCGAATTCGTACTACACTCAATACCTTGAACGGAATGTAAGTGAGCCCCTTCATGATCTGTTCTGTTCTTGGAAGCTGATCACCTTGCCGAAGCCGTCGACGACGATCTCGTCGGGGTACTCCCTTATCGCCTTCTCCAGCTCTTCGTAGGTGGTGCCTTGCCCCAGAGCTCGTAGATCCCCTTCACGAACAAGCCGACGCGTACGGTGCATAGGATTAACGCGAGAAGTTAACTAGCGACTCGTATCATGCATGTAGTACTGGGAACCAAGAAATGGTGATGGTGGCAGAGGGGCGGAGGGTACGTGGGCTCGCTTACTGCAGTTGGCACTGTCGAGCACTCGAGCTAACATTTTTATTGTTCGAAATATATTTATTTTAATTTTGAATTTATTAACTACGGTGATCGAAGCAATTTTGATTCGAGCTGCAGATATTAGATGGCTAACGCAATGGAGCGCTAAGGCCATGCCCAATGCAAAGACACTTATATAGATGCTTAATGAAAGAGAAACAGTGCCATGTCACAAAGCATCTATCCAAGAGTCTAGAGTCCCCATGCAAGCAATTGATTTACAGATGCTTATTTAATTTAATAAGATTAAGAGTCTATTTAAGCGTCTCCTTGCTCCAATGCAATCTAGTCCATCTTTGCTTGGGAGCCATCTTATTTTACCTACCACCGGTCTACAGTATGACACCTCTTTCTCTTCGCTTTTTGCCAGAATCCTGACCAGCCTTCCCTTTTCTCGCCAAATCTAGCCCCACCCCCTTCCTCCGACAGTCCGTCCTCACCGGCGACGACAAGGGAGGGGGTCCTCACGGAGTTGTGCTCCCGCCAAGATTCGAGTATCGGCCTGGCCGGAGCGCCGCTTTGCTTAAGCCCAGTTGGATTGAAGAGAGTTTAGTTCTTGGAGTTATCGTAGCAAAGAGGAAGACGGCAAGGTAGCAAAGGGGGTGGCCATATAGCTGGAGTTGCGAACTTGCAATTGTGTTGTTTGACTTCAATCGGATAAAACTTTTGGTCTTTTGGGAGGGCCGGACTAGGAGAGGAGGAAGATGGGGGTGATGTCACGGTAGGTTCTGCCCGCTTGCAGCAGCCTCTGCTACTTCTGCCCCTTGCTGCGGGCACGCTCCTATCAGCCTGTCAAGCGGTACAAGATCATTCCAGAGATCTACTGGCTGCTACCGGTATCGCGGATCATGCTTTGTTGTTATCATTTAAGTCATTTATGATATTAATTGCAGTTTTGCATATTAGATTTGTGGTGAAATGTATGGGGAGTTCGCTAATTGAGGTTGGGATAGTGTCGTAGGATGAAGAACCAAATGATAGAAGCATTGAGAAACTCTATGATTATGTCTCGAGAAATCCAACGCTGCTTACCAAAGGTAACACATTCCATCTCCTCCCCATTTTTCTTAGAATGGTCACAAATCAAGGCAATGAAATACAAAAGGTATGCGATAGTGCAAAAAAATTTCTTGTTCAGGCATTAATAGCTAACATTCTAAAATTAGGTATGCTATACCATTTATTTTAGAAAAAAAATGAATGCAAAAGCAGAAAGTGGGAAGCACATTATTAGTTTGTGCTATCTACTCCGAATAACTTATCGCTAAAATATTTCAATGCTCGGTTATTGTCGGCGTTTTCGAGCGCCCGCAAGTAAATTTGTAAGTCTAAGGGGTCGCGCGTTCCACTCCCTGAATGGTTAGACTCGTGAGTCCAAGATGTATCTTGTTTGGCCGAAAGTCCCTACCCGATTCGGATGGCGATTGTATTGCTTTTGCACTATGTTTCTGAGACGAGGCTCCTAAATGACTTAGTCTCTCGTGTTCTTATGTGTCCCCTTTGAATCGCTTAGTCCCGCCTCCTTTTATACTGAAGGAAGGGCAGGTTACATCGAGTTGGGAGGAAGAGCGAGGTGACCTATGTTAGAGCTCCGGTCCTTCGTCCCGTGGACTGTCGCCACCCGCCTTGCCCATGCCGGGTTGGTAGCCTTGGTGGTCGGGAGGTTAGGTATTCCCAGAAATAGCGTACTTGCCTCTCGTGACCCTTGCGAATGTTGACGCGTTGCGGTGCGTGACGTTGGTGCCGCCTCGGGGGAGCGTGCGTTAAATCTTGATCGACGGATCGTTGATGGGCCGAAGCTTTGTCTTCTGCGATCACCGGATCTTCTTGGGAAGGAGCCACCGCCTTGTATAGTCACTCCGATTGACCTCATTCGGGGACGTGGCGAGGCCGATGAGGACTGACACGCGGCCCTCGGCGTCCGTCACCCTGGTTCGGTTGGAGTCGGAGATCCCGCCCGCCAAGAGGGTCGGAGCGCCGTCCGATCGAGTCGGGATCCCGCCCGCCAAGAGGGGTCGGAGCGTTGTCCGGTCGGATTCGCTTCCCCGGCCGTCGGGAGCGGATGTCTTGTCTTGATCTCGCAGCGATCGGTCGGTGGTGGGCGGGCGCGCTGTTGGGTTGGAGATATGCTTGAGGCCGGCTCGCCGCCGGTGTTGGGGTACCCGTTATTAGTATTCGTCAAGAGCCCTGAACTCCCGAGCGATTTGGCAGATTCGGTTGGGGTTGAACTTGGACGAAAGTGGTGGCGGGCACGGTCGGTCGGTCCGACCGATCCGGTTAAGCGATTTCCGTCAGGTGTGCCTCGTTGGATCCGACGGCTGCCCTGGAGTTTGGCCGGGGGCATTTGAACCGTCGGAGGCTTTTACTCGCCTCGTTGCGCATGCCGACTATAGTTTGGCGCGCCTACCGCTAGTCTTCTTGATCGCCGCGGGTTCAGTGAAGGACGCCGTTTCCGGCACTCGCATTTACTCGAGACGCTTAGCCTCCTTCGTCAGGAGTATATATATATGCGTTGTAGCTTGCTTGAAGGAGATGAGAGCTCTTTCTTTCGTTTCTTTCAAATGGCTTGAGACACCCTCTAGTCTTTAGTTTCGCGATGGCGTCGCGGTGGAAGAAGAAGATCCTCCGCCGAGCTTTAATGAGTTCGACCAGCGATGATCGAGCTTAGGAGGAAGAAGCCGCAGCTCGTGACGCCGCTTCGTTGACGCTACGCCGAGGCCGTTCGAGGCTCGAGGTGGTAAGGGGGCCCTTCGAGGCGATGGCGCAAGGGCGCCGGCCGTAGTTAGTGCGGCCGCGTCGATGTCGCTGAACGGCGCGAGGCATCGGCGTGTTACCAGCGGCCGCGGCGGCTGTCCGTCGACGTGCAAGGGCCTACCAAAGATGCCGTCGGTGCCACCGATATCGCACGGATGTTTGATAGGTTCTAGGCGTGGGTAGAGTCTCGCAGTGGTGCGGCGTGGCCTCTCTTGTATCTCGCTGCTTGTGTGTAAAGTCGTGTAAAGTCCGAGCTGTTGGCCTATAATGAAATTTTCTTTTCTTTATGAAAATGTCTTGCGATGAGTATGCTTTAATTTTAATGGTTGTGGGCGGCGCTTGGTCGGCAGGCGACCGGATGCCTCTGTGAGGTTCGGGTGTCCGAGTGCTCGCTTAACGTCGTAGCTAGACAGTGACTTGGTGGCAGGACGACCGGATGCCTCTGTGAGGTTCGGTGTCCGATCGCCTTGGTCGGCGAGACGACCGGATGCCTCTGTGAGGTTCGGTGTCCGAGTGCCTTGGTGGCGGGACGACCGGATGCCTCTGTGGGGTTCGGTGTCCGAGTGCCTTGGTCGGCGGGACGACCGGATGCCTCGAGAGGTTCGGTGTCCGATCGCCTTGGTCGGCAGGACGACCGGATGCCTCTGAGAGGTTCGGTGTCCGATCGCCTTGGTCGGGCGGGACGACCGGATGCCTCTCGTGAGGTTCGGTGTCCGAGTGCCTTGGCCTGGCGGGACGACCGGATGCCTCTGTGAGGTTCTCGTGTCCGATCGCCTTGGTCGGCGGGACGACCGGATGCCTCGAGAGGTTCGGTGTCCGAGTGCTCGCTTAACGTCGTAGCTAGACGTGAGTGCTCGTTACCGTCGTAGCCGGACGTGAGTGCTCGTTTACCGTCGTAGCCGGACGTGAGTGCTCGTTACCGTCAGAGCCGGACGTGGGGCATCCTTCTCGAGTCCTCGTCGGCGAGGGTAGCTGCGAGAGGAATGGCCACCGTCTATCCCACATGTATACCCCATCCGCAGTGTGGGACTGGAGGGATGAGCGCGCGCGTTTACTGCGTTGGTTTGAACGCCGTGCTCGTGGAGCTAATAGCGGGTAGTCCGAGTGGGTCTGGAGGTCCGCCCAGGGGACCCTTCCGAGCGGACGGTCCCAGTAGGGTGTCTGGCCTGCGTGGGGCGACCCATAAAAACCTTTTCTACTCAATCTCGTATGAACTCGGGTCGTCCACGACCCGAGCACACCGGGCCGTCGCTCATTGATGAGCTCCGGGAGAGTGTGAAGTATGGTCTCGGACGCGAGTAGAGGTGATTAGGCCGTCACCGACCTAACCGAGGGCCCACCGTGGGGCTCACCTCATACCGCCCTTGCTCAAGTTTTCTTTGGGCGGCCTTATACCCATATGGTGGGGTAGGCCTTTTGAACCCTGACTCCTCGGCTGGGCCCTGGCGCAAGCCACAAAGCTTTTAGTCTTGGGGCGCAGCGGCCGACTGCTTTCGCGCGCCCGAGCAACTGTTCGGCCTAAAGGCGAGACCAAGAGGTTACGGACACGTTGTTCGGGCGGCGTCTTTATGGCCCTTGTCACCGACATGACAGGATTAAAAGCGAGTGGTATTGGAAACTAGGAGTTACAGTGGCGCAATGGGCGAGGTGAACGCGACGCTTCAGCTTGACGGGTGCTCGCTGGCGCGTCGCTTGTCCTCTATAAATACGCCGCTGGTGCTTAGGGTGGTCACGCTTTCTTGCCTTCTCTGTCTCTGCCTCTGAAACAAGAAAAGCACCAGAGAGCTAAGGAAAGAAAACCCCAGCCTTTCTTTCTCACCTTCCAGTCGTCTCCCCTGTGAAGATGTCGTGGTCGGAGTGCTCCGCGCAAGACAGCCGTGCGCTTGGCTTGGTGAGGAAGGGCTTCCTCATGCCGCAGGACCTTTCTGGCTGGAGGGTGCCGACCGGGGCCGCTACCCCCGCGCCGCGGGGTGACGAGATCGTGGTGCCCGCCTCGTTCTTCGAGCGCGGCTTTGGCCTGCCGCTGCACCCGTTCGTCCGGGGGCTGCTGTCTCACTACAAGGTGGAGGTGCACCATCTCAACCCCAATGGGGTCCTCCACATCGCCATCTTCATCACGCTGCGGCGAGGCCTTCTGGGATCGAGCAGATCTGGGCGTTGTGGAGGCACTTCTTCGAGCAAGGCTCGAAAGACATGCCGTCGGACGCCGTGGCGCACAGGTGGCTGGCCCTCCGGCCGCCCGGTCGAGCACGGAGTACTGGAGGTAAAGCGCCCTCGCCCAACAAGGGTGGCGTTCGAATGGCTCTACGCTCAAAGCGTCGGCAGCGCCCCTCGTTTCACCGCGAGCTTCCCATGGTGGAGGAGCGGTGGAACAGGGCGTCGAAGAGGGAGAAGAACAAGCCGCCCCGATCGTGGAGCAGATCAGGGCTCAAAGGAGGCGGGGGCTCACCGGGGACGTGGTTGTGCGCGCCTTTATGGGGATGCGCGTGCAACCCCTTGTGCACAGGCCGCACCCCCTGTTCCGGTACGCGGGGCCGTCCGACCGGGCGAGGATGGCAGAACCCGAGCTGGCCGCGTCTGAGGTGGAGGCCCGGGTGGCGGCCGTTACGGGCGGAAGCGCCACGGTGGCCGCGGATGGCCACCCGGAGCCATTCTCGGCGGCTTTTCCGCCAAATCTGGTAAGCCGGTGAAATTCCTTTCTGCTTCTCTTTTCTTTGTCCTTAGCACTTGACCGACATTCCTGCATCCTCTTAGGGGCTCATGGGGATGTCTTCCCGGGCGCCGCTCCCGGGGGATAAGGAAGCCAGTGCCGCCCGGAGAAGACGGCAGAGGCTGACTCCTCCCGCAAGAAGCGGAAGGAGGAAAGGAGGAGGAAGAAGCATAAGGAACATGCGCGAGCCAAGGCAGGCGAGGATGTGTCGGAGACCACCGCCGTGGGGACAACCTCCATCGACAATGGCGGAGCGCCCCGCCACCCCTATGGTGGGTTTTCCTTGACTGCCGATGGCGGCGGCCGAAGCGTTGACTCGGCCGAGGCGGCATCACGGGCCCGTGGCCACGGATCCTCAGCGAGGTGATCTTGCGCTCGCGATCGTCGCAGCGTCTCGGTGGAGGTGGCCGGGAAGCGACCACCGGCTTGACCTTGGCGGGGTCGGCAAAGAGGCGCGCGTGCACGCACCCGCTTCGGCCTTGTAAGTGTATTCTTTTATTGGAACATTTTTTTGGCAAAGCCGCCCGAGCGACTCTTGAATCTTTGCAGCGTCGCGGCGCCTATCTTTGGGGTGACCGTGGGCGTCGCGACGGCCGCAAATAACGACGCCGGTGATTTCGGTGACCCCGATCGGGTCGGTGGAGGTCGCGACGTCGGCGTCCGAGGGCGCGGTCGCCTTCGAGGGGACGGGGCCTCACCCGGAGGTCGTGGCCGAAGAAGAACTTCCGCCGCCTCCGGTGGGGACCCCACCGGACGACGTGATCGTCGTTTCGGAGGATGAGACGGTGGCGCCGCCGGTGATCGCGCCAGTCGTGGCGGAGCCGACGACGGAGGTGCTCGACCCCTCGTCCCAGGGGGAGGTGCCGACCGATGCTCCTCAGGCGCAGGTCGCCGAGGGGTTTCGAAGGTTGACCTCGTCACCCTTGCCCATGGTGCTTTGACGGCGACGCCCCGCCCGAACGGCGAAGCGAGGCGCGCGCGGTGTAATCCGGGTCGGGCGTCATGGGTCCGACTCGTTGCACATTTTTTATAGTTCTTCCGTGCGACTAACGGAGTGTCCACATTTTTGCAAAGACTTGCGGGCTCGCCCGGCGCGAGTTGAGCTCTGCGGCGCTCAAGCGATCGGTGAGCGGCTGCGGTGGAGGAGTGCAATGGCCGCGCTTGAGCTGCGCCTAGCCAGAGAGGCCACAGGCATTAGGCGGTCGGAGGCGGTGGAGATCCGCCAGGATTTGAAGAGGCCACAAAGGCCCTTTATGATGAGCGCCTAGGAGCCAAGGCCTTGAGGCAAAAGTGGCGAATCGAGTCCTCCGACGAGGTCACCGAGGCCAAGGGATGCCGTTGCCGCGGAGGGGATCATGTGCAGACGCAGCAACACGCTGCGCGACCGAGCGAAACAAGGCTCGGGACGCCGCCGAGTTCGTTCCGAGCGGCGATCGCCGAAAAGGAATCGGTCGGTGAAGACTTCATACGAGGCGCAAGTCGGAAGCCGCAATCGACCAACTCTGCGCGGCGGTAAGTGTCTCAATTCTTCAATTAAGTTTGGGGGTGCGACCCACGTGGCGAACTTATCCAAAATCTCCGCAATCCGCAGAGGCGCAGAAGAATCGGCGTCGCCGTGGAGGCGCAGAGAACGGCCGGATGCTCGCGACGTGGCGATCGTGGCGGGACGAGGCCCGGCGGCGTTGAAGGTTGCGGAGGACGGTCGGGCCGAGATGAGCGCCGAATCGAGGCCTCCGCAAGGCCGGTCGGGAAGTCTGCGATCGCATCCTTGAGCCGGGCAGCCCGAGTGCCCTTGCCCCGTCTTTGGCCCGAGTGCGGACCGTAGAAGAGGCGGTGGTCACCGTGGCTGCGCTTGAGCCGTCGGCGCTGGTCAACACCATCTCGTACTACGACGGCATCGACCTCGCGGTGGTGGGCGTGGCGTGGCTGGGAACCGGATCGACGAGGAGATCGACCGGTTCGAGCTCTGGTCGAGCCGCACGCCCGAGATCGCCCCGCGAGCATCCGCCGCAGCCGCCTCCGAGAAGCGAGGCGCCAACTCTCCGTCTCGCCACCGTTCGCGCCAAGAAGAATAAAAATATAGTTAGCTTTATCCTTTTAGATTGTAAAGACCGCTATTTAAATAATCTTGAATTTATCAAGTTGCGAATCGCCCTCGTCCTTTTTCGTATTTAGGATGAGCGTTTGACCGACCATAGCCTTAAGGACCACAGGGTCACTTATGCGCGTAGGTCGGGTCGTTTGGGAGGAGCGAGGTGGATTGGAGACTTGGCTATGCAATGTTAGGCGACTTGTGAGGGATAGGAGTGTTCTAGACCGCCAGGATCTTTCCACTCGGGCACTTCCTTCTTCCGCGAAGTGCTACTTAGCAACCATAGCCGGGCGAGGTCGTAACACTTGGGTTGAGAGGGTTACCGCCGGGATAGACATCATGACGGTCGGGTCACGTGCCCTCATAAGCGCGTGAGACATTTGAGTTCGTGCGGGGAGGAGTGTTCCTTGTCGACCCAAAGGTCACTCCACTCGGGTACTTCCTTCTTCCGCAAAGTGTTAGCAATCATAGCCGGGCGAAGTCAGAGCACTTGGGTCGAAGGGTTACCGCTCGGGAAGGACCTTGTGGTCGGTTGGGTCATCAACCCGCATAGCGCCGACCGAGGAGACTTGAACGGGCGCCAAGGGCAGCCCCGAGTCGTCGCATGGTGACCAGTGCTCGGAAGGAAGAAAGTAAAGAGCATGCTAGGAAGAGGAAAAGAGTTTAGGGATAGAATCGCCTTAACTTTTCTATATTCCATGCATTTGGAAGGACGCGGCCGTCGGCGTCCTTGAGCCGAAAGGTGCCAGGCCGGAGGATCTGCACGACGGTGAAGGGCCTTCCGCGGCGATACTTGTGCTTATCCTTCCGGTCCGACCGACGCAGACTGTGTCGCCAAGATCGAAAGATCCCGCCTCGAACTGGCGGCTGTGATAACGTCGCAGAGCTTGTTGATACCTGGCCGATCGCAGGATGGCCACGTCATGCGCCTCGTCGATCTGGTCGACGGAGTCTTGTTGTGCGGCGAGCCCCGAGCCTCCTCAAGGCTTGCGTCTTGGGGCGCCATACTCCAGTGTCCGTCGGCAAGGCGGCAAAGACCGTATACCATGAAGAACGGTGTGAACCCGGTCGCCCGGTCGGCGTGGTCCGTAGACTCGGAGGACGGAGGGTAGCTCGGTCACCCAGCGCCCGCGAAGTGCTTGAGCCGATCAAGATCCGCGGCTTGAGCCCTTGAAGGATCATGCCGCTTGCGCGCCGACTGGCCGTTGGTCCGCGGATGGGCCACGGCCGCCCAATCGACGCGGATGTTGAAGTCATCGCAGAACTCGAGGAATTCCTTCCCGTGAACTGCGTTAGTTGTCGGTGATGATGGAGTTTGGGACTCGAATCGAAAGACTATGTCGCGAAGAAGATGGCCGCTTGTGCCGACGCGTGACGCCACGACCGCTTGGCCTCTATCCACTTGGTGAACTTGTCCACCGCGACGAGCAAATGGGTAAAACCCCGGCGCTTTTTGAAAGGCCCGACGGATCGAGCCCCAAACTGCAAAAGGCCACGTGATGGGGATTGTCTGCAAGGCCTGAGCTGGCAGATGTGTCTGCCTGGCAAAGAATTGGCATCCTTCGCAGGTGCGTGCGATGTGCTCTGCGTCGGACACGGCGGTCGGCCAATAGAAACCTTGCCGAAAGGCCTTTCCCACCAGAGATCGGGGCGCAGCATGGTGACAGCAAATTCCGCTGTGTATGTCGTCCAGCAGTTGTTTTTCTTGGTCGGCCAGAATGCACTTTTGGAGGACCCCGGAGGGGCTCCTTTTGTAAAGGTCTGGACCGACCAGGACGAAAGACTTTGCTCGCCGGGCGAGGCGCCGGGCCTCGGTCGGGTCGGGAGGAAGCGACCCGTCCGTCAAACGATCTATGAATGGCTTTCTCCAGTCGGACTCGGTTGCTAGCACGCCGCGGCTCGACCCGGCCAAGTCTACGCCCGACCGCGCGGCGGTCGGGGCGACCGTGCTAGGTAGGTCGGGGGACCGTTCGGCCACCGGGCCCAGCTGGATGGAAGGCCGCAGGAGGTCGCAGACGAAGATCCCGGGCGGGACCGGCTCACTGGAGGCCGATTGGCAGTAGTCGGCGTCGCTATTGTAGCGTCGGTAGCTATGGTGAAGCTCGAAGCCCTTGAATCGCGCCGAGCCCGCGCACTTCTCGACGATCTGCGCCATACGGGTGTCTCGGGCCCGCGGCCTTCATGACTTGGTCGACGACAAGCTTGGAGTCCCGTGGGCGGACGAGTCGGCGAGCACCGAGGTCGGCAGCGATCCGGAGACCGTTGACGAGGGCCTCGTACTCGGCAACGTTGTTGGTGGCATCGAAAAGCAGCCTGATGGCGTACTGGAGCTTGTTCCCAAGTGGGGAGATGATGACAACTCCAGCGCCCGCGCCATTCTTGTTGTAAGACCCATCGAAGTACATTGTCCGAAGACGGGTCTTCGCTCACCGTGGTGCACGGTTTCGGTCCACTCAGCGACGAAGTCGGCTAGGGCCTGCGACTTGATCGCCGTCCGAGGGACGTATGTGATGTCATGGCCGCTGAGCTCGAGTGCCCACTTGGCTATCCTTCCCGAGGCGTCGTGGTTGCGGACGATCTCGCCTAACGGGGACGTGGTCACCACGGTGATGTTGTGCTGATCGAAGTAGTGGACGAGCTTTCCCTTCGCAATGAGCACCGCGTAGAGTAGCTTTTGCACCTGTGGGTACCGAGTCTTGGACTCAGAAAGGACCTCGCTAATGAAGTAAACTGGCCGTTGTACCTTAAGTTCGCGGCCTTCTTCCGCCGCTCCACCACGAGGGCCGCACGACGACTTGGGTAGTGGCGGCGATGTAGAGAAGCAATGGCCTCGGTGCCGGGCGACCAGGATCGAGGCGAGGGCAGAAGGCCTTCAGTGGTGAGGGCCTCTGAGCTTCGGGTCGGCTAAAGCGGTCGGATCTCTTGAGTAGCTCAGAGTGGCATTCGCGCCGCCGAGGCGAGACACGAACGGCTCAAAGTCGCTAGGCATCCGATCGACCTCTGGACCCACTTGAGGTTGCCGATTGGGCCCATCCTTGCGATTGCTAATATCTTCTCTGGTTGGCCTCGATGCCTCGCCGAGACAATGAAGCCAAGGAGCTTCCTTTGGGGACCCAAACGCATTTCGAGATTGAGCTTTATGCGGAATCGTCGAAGGTTCGCAAAGGTCTCTTCCGTGTCGGGGACAAGGTCGTCGGCCCTCTTGGTTTTACGACAATGTCGCCGACGTACACCTCAACGTTACGGCCGATCCGGTTATTGAAGCACGTTTGCATACATCGCGGTATGTAGCGCGCGTTTTTAGGCCGAACGGCATCGTAACGTAGCGTAATGAGCCGAGCGGGGTGATGAAGGAAGTCGCGAGTGGTCGGACTCCTTAGCGCAATCGGTGGTAGCAGTAGGCATCCGAAAGAGAGGGACTCGCACCGCGGTGGAGTCGATGACTTGGTCGATGCGGGCAAAGGAGCGGATCCTTGGGACATGCTTTGTTGAGACTCGTATAGTCAACGCACATCCTCCATTGCCCATTTTTCTTTTTACAAGTACAGGTTGGCTAGCCACTCGGGTGGCGCACCTCTTTACTGAACCTGCCGCCCGAAGTTTGGCGATCTCCTCCCTATGATCCTGCGTTTCTCCTCGTCGAAGCGGCGCGGCGTTGGGCGACCGGCTTTGAGCCCGGTCGGATGCTCAAGGAGTGCTCGGCGACTTCCTTGGGATTCCGGTATGTCGGAAGACCTCCATGCGAAGACGTCTTTGTTGGTGCGGAGGAGTCGACGCGGCGCTTTCCTATTTGGCGGGAGCGTGGCTTCGATCCGCACGGTCTTGGTCGGATCACGTGGATCGACCGACCTCCTTCGTGTCCTCGGCGGACTTGAAGGATCCCGCCCCGACTTGCCGGACTCGGGCGGATTCGAGGCTTCCTCCCGAGGTTGTCGAGCTCGGCAGACGCGATGATCGCCGAGGCAAGCTCACAAGCTAACTGCGCTCGCGATTGTAGGCAAGCTGGAAGACGATGCCACGGTGATGACTCCCGTGGCCCCGCATCTTCGGCTTGAGGTAGGCGAGCCGGGACCGCCATGAACTTGGCGTAACATGGCCTTCCCAGATGGCATGGTAAGAACCGGAAATCCACGACCTCAAAAGCGAGGGTTTCGGTGCGGAAGTTTCCGGTTCCCCAAGGTAACGGGCGGTCGATCGCCCGAGTGGATGGGCTGGCTGCCGTGAATGACGCCATGGAAGGGCGCCTTGTCGGGTCGGAGGGTTGAGCGCGGATCCCCATAGCGTCGAGCGCCTCGACGTAGAGGATGTTGAGGCCGCCGCCTCGCCCATAAGCACCTTTGAAAGGCGCTTCTTCCTCGACGGGCCGACCACCGGGGTATCTCCCTACCGTGGAACGTGGTCGGGGTGGTCGGTCCGATCAAAGGTGATCGGAACTCCGACCACCGGAGGTATTGGGGACGATGGCGCGGCGGTATGGACCTCGCGATAAGCGAGCTTGAGCGGCGCTTATCGGCATAGCAGCCGGTCCTCCAAAGATTATGAGGCGGCCGTCGGGTTCGTGGAACTCGTCGTTTGTTTTTCTCTGCGGACGCGCGGGCGCGCAGAGCTTCTTCCTTGCCACGCGGCGCTATGGGACACCGGAGAGGTAACACTTCAGACCTCGCGATCCGATTTGTGCTTGACGGAGAACCCGTGGTTTGGGCACGGGCCGCCCATCAACTTCTCGAAGTGGTCGGGCGCGACGGTCGGTCGCACCGCCGCTGGCGAGGCGGTCGACGGTGGCGACCACTGGTCTCGCGGATCCGCTTCCGTGCGCTTTCATTTGTCTGAGCGGTCGGCGGGGACCCGGCGCGACGCCGGGTTCGGTGGGCCTTTCCTCCTCGAAGATGGCCCCCGGCCTCCTCGCCGGGGCGTGCTTGGTGGCGATATCGAGGAGCTCCTTGGTAGTTCTGGGCTTGAGACAGCCTAGTTTGTGTACCAAGGCCTTGCAGGAGGTGCCGTAGATGAATGCTCCCACGACATTGGCGTCGGAGATGTCGAGGAGCTCGTTGCACTGGCGGGAAAACCGCCGGATGTAGTCCCGGAGGGTTTCACAGGCTGCTTGCAGCCCTTTCAGTCCAGGAGTTTCTAGGGCGCTTGTAAGTGCCTCGAAGTTGCCGACGAAGAGGGCCTTCAAGTCGGTCCAGTTCGATGGTTTTGTAAGCAAGTACTCGAGCCGAGCTCGGCCGAGTCTGCGAGGTAGATGGGAAGGTATTGGATGATGAAGAGGTCATCCGTTGCTCCTCCCGCCCGCATGCGAGCCGGTAATCTTGAGCCGCACACACAGGTTTGTGGCCCCGTGTATTTGGCAATGTTGGTAGGCGCCGGAATCTGGCAGGAAGTCGCTGGCGGATCCCTGGCGTAACGCCGCGATCCCAGACCGTCGGGGCTCGGCTGCGGTGGTGGTGCCCGCCGCCCGCAACCCGTGAGTGGCGGCCTCCTCGCCATCTTTCTTCGCGCCTCAAGGGTAGCGCGAATGTCGAGGCATCACCGAGGCGTTGGCGACCGGCGCGCGAGGCTGGTGTGGCTCGCGGTGCGGCGACGCTTTGTGGCGGACCCAACCGGCCAGACGGCGCAGACGGCCCGGTGGCGAGGTGGCTCGGAGCGATAGGAGCCGGGCGTGCATGTCTTTGACGGTCGCGTCTTTGACGGTCGCGTCTCTACCACCCGGAGGTTTGGTAAGTGGCCTTGGCCTCCGGGTCGGTCGGCTCCGGAGGCCTCGGCAAGATTGCGGCCGCGCCACGCTTTGACCGCTTTGGGGAAGAAGTGAGGACCGTCGGACCCTTCCGCTTTCTTGGGGTGTGCTCGCCTTGCACGCCATGCTGCCGCCAGCACATGCGGGCCTCGAGCCCCTCCGCTCCAGTTGGCCTGGAGCCGGCCGAGCTTCAGTTCTTTGTTCCTCCAACTCTTTTTTGTTGTTGGAGCTCGGCGCGGCGGTCTCGAAGCGTTCAAGCGCTTCATGGCTGGTACTCCTCCTCCTGCGCTGAGTGCGCCGGACAGAGGCCCGCACCGCGAGGGCCACGGGCAATCGGACGGTGCCGCCATGTTGCACTCGCGAGAGTGCCGCATGGCGTGGTACTCCATGTCGGAGCCGAGTCATGGCGGAAGAGTCTTCCAAAGCTCGTGGATGGAGGCCGGCAGTAGCCGACCATCGCCACCGATCGCGAGCCTACGGGGTGACATGGTCACCGCCTGCCTACGGAGTTTTCGCCGACCGTGGCGGAGCACTCCTCGGGTTCCGGCTTCGGGGCCTGCAGGGGCGCCCCAAGCCGGAGCTTAGCAAAGTCGCCGGAGAGGACGCCCAAGCTCTCAGCGAGCGCCTGTCCTCCGGAGGCGGCGGGGACGAGCGTGAGCCCTCCCGTCGGGGTGACGGCGAAGTCGAGGGAGCCGAAGCGGATTCGGTTCTCCGGTGCAGTCATGCCGTCGCAGTGGGTGGATGCCATCAGGGAGATAAACGGAATCCGGAGATGGTGACGAAGACGCGCGAAGCCCCTACCTGGCGCGCCAACTGTCGGCATTTTCGAGCGCCGGCAAGTAAATTTGTAAGTCTAAGGGGTCGCGCGTTCCACTCCCTGAATGGTTAGACTCGTGAGTCCAAGATGTATACTGGTTCGGGCTGAAAGTCCCTACTCCAGTTCAGATGGCAGTATTGTATTGCTTTTGCACTATGTTTTACAGACGAGGCTCCTAAATGACTTAGTCTCCTCGTGTTCTTATGTGTCCCCCTTTGAATCGTTTAGTCCTGCCTCCTTTTATACAGAAGGAAGGGGCAGGTTACATCGAGAGTTGGGAGGAAGAGCGAGGTGACCTATGTTAGGAGCTCCGGTCCTTAAATCTGTGGACTGGTCGCCACCCGTCTTGCCCATGCTGGGTTGGTAGCCTTGGTGGTCAGGGAGGTTAGGTATTCCCCGGGAAATAGCGTACTTGCCCTCTGTGACCCTTGCG